>CM076082.1:36217500-36827500 GCA_038088235.1 Zacco platypus | reverse complement strand
TTTATATGTTTTCTATGAAAAATCTTTTTAAATATAAATGCAAATAAATGTATTTGTTGTATTATAGTGCTGACTGTAGACAGTAAGAGATTTAATGCAGAATTCAGTCTATTTGGTTTTAGAGCCGTGCAGATTCGCTGTCAGAAAAAAGTTACAGCGCTTGTCTCTGGGCCAGAACCCGAAGGTGCAAAAGGTACTAATATGTACTTTTAAGGTACTAATATGTACCATTTATGAGTAAGTAAGGTACAAAGATGTTCCTTGTCACTTTTGTACCTTGGGGTGCTGCCCCAGTGACAGCGCCACACCTTTTTCTGAGTGTTTTCTCACAGTCAGACAGACTACGGTCTCATCATAATGACACAATGACAGTCGTCATTAATAAAGGAGTCATCTTGCATTAGCTCAGATATAGGAGGATCAGACTGATTTAATGAGAAACCTGTCATTAAAATAGAACTATATCTTTCATCATCAGATACCAAAGGGACGCCAGATAATCTGTGTTTACAGAAGATAGAAAGATAAAGTTTTTCAGAAAGTGTGTACGTGTCTCCGTGTCACTTTGTGATGAGATAATGTTTGTGGGTTTGAGTCCCAATTGGTTAAAAAAGTGTAAAGGTCTTGATGTCACGTTTATGATTTGTATAAACGTGTTTGTAAACAACAGAAATATGGTAATTTATTATTTTCACCTTCCATTATAAACATGTCTGCTCAATGTTTTTCTTGTATTAGATGTTAAGATTTATTTTTGGACTTTCTTTTATTTACCGTACTGAGGCTTTGTATGGTTTGTATGATGATAGCGCGGTTTCATTTTCCTGAATGGAAGATTAAAAAACCTATTACATGAAAACTACATGATGTTACATTGTAACAAAAACTAAAATACAGTAAGTAGAAACTGAACTGAAATCCCTTATATTATATTATATATTATTGATCTTTTTCTGTTACAAAATTAGATGGATAGATGGATGGATGGAGATAGATGAATGGATACATGGATGGCTGCATTTAGGATAGATAGATAGATAGACAGACTGGATGGATGGATCGACGGATGACAGACAGATGGACGGATGGATGGACAGATACATAGATTGACTGACTGAATGGATGGAGATGGATGATATATAGATGGATGATGGATGGAGATGGATGGATGGATGATAGATAGATGGATGGATGGATGGATAGATTTATTTACTGGATGGACATGGATGGATGTAGATAGATAGATAGACTGGATGGATGGAGGAATGGACGGATGGATGGACAGACCGATAAAGAGGGATGGATGGATGGATAGATTTACTGGATGGAAATGGATGGATAGACTGGATGGATGGATCTACGGACGACAGATAGATGGACGGATGGATGGACAGATACATAGATTGACTGACTCAAAGGATGGAGATGGATGGATGGATGGATGATAGATAGATGGATGATGGATGGAGATGGATGGATGGATAGATGGATGGATAGATTTATTTATTGGATGGACATGGATAGATGGATGTAGATAGACAGATAGACTGGATGCATGGAGGAATGGACGGATAGATGGACAGACCGATAGAGAGGGATGGATGGACGGATGGATGGATAGATATAAATTTACTGGATGGAGATGGATGGATAGACTGGATGGATGGATGGATGGATGGACGGACGACAGATAGATGGACGGATGGATGGACAGATACATAGATTGACTGACTGAATGGATGGAGATGGATGGATGGATGATGGATGGAGATGGATGGATAGATAAATGGATGGATAGATTTATGTACTGGATGGACATGGATAGATGGATGGATGTAGATAGATAGATAGACTGGATGGATGGAGGAATGGATGGATGGATGGGCAGACCGATAGAGAGGGATGGATGGATGAATGGATGGATGGATAGATTTACTGGATGGAGATGGATGGATAGACTGGATGGATGGATGGACGGACGACAGATAGATGGACGGATGGATGGACAGATACATAGATTGACTGACTGAATGGATGGAGATGGATGGATGGATGATAGATAGATGGATGGATGGAGAGATAGATTTATTTACTGGATGGACATGGATAGATGGATGGATGTAGATAGATAGATAGACTGGATGGATGTAGGAATGGACGGATGGATGGACAGACCGATAGAGAGGGATAGATGGATGGATAGATAGATTTACTGGATGGAGATTTAAATAGATAGAGAGGGATAGATGGATGGATAGATAGATTTACTGGATGGAGATTTAAATAGATAGATGATGGATGGATGGATGGATGGATGTAGGATAGATATATAGATAGATTTACTGGATGGAGATTTAAATAGATAGATGATGGATGGATGGATGGATGGATGTAGGAAAGATATATAGATAGATTTTTACTGGATGGAGATAGAGATAGACTGGATAGATAGATAAAGTAGTTTCATTATTTTTGCACAAAGAAATTTAAAAACCTTTTAAACTACATAATGTTACATACTATAAGTTAATAAAAACTAAACTTTAAATTGAAACTGAATTGATATCCATCATACTTTTTCATTCATCTTTTTATTTTTCTTCTCCTCAATTTTCTGTTTTACAAGCTTCTTTAGCTCCAACTGCTTAATGTACGTCAAGATTATATATATATATAGCCTTTCAAGGACTAATATTTCCATCCAGAAATGTTCCACTTGACAAGTAATTATGCGCTCACAAAGAAAACACTCACAAAAGAAATATATATTTTACATATTTATTTGATTAAAGATGCATATAGATGCTGGTTAGTTCTTCGTAACGATCATACAGTGATTTTTAAACAGACAAAGGAGGACTCAACACATCCACAGACATTTTACATCATCACACAATCATTTTTTCAGCCTTTTTTTACACGTATGAACATCTTCCAGAGACACATTCAATCGCACACATAGTATTACACATATTTTGCCGTCAATGACAGAAGCATTCCCAGACATACACAGCAGAGTCTCAGATCTGTGGGGTGTTTAGCGCAGTGTGTCAGGTTGTTTTTTCACTCTGTGAATCACCACTTTCCCCTACGCCGAAATGACGTACGTGCATATCAGGTTACAGTGCCTCGACCCCAGTGCAGCGCTCGGACGACCACGTTTCCCAAATGCGGGAAATCCAATCCAGCTCAGACGAGTTCATTCAGTCACGCTGCTGGCTTCTGCAGAGGAGCCCCTCGTCTCGCAGCCGAGCACGGATGGAAAAGCTCACTCAGCGTAAAGAGTACAGGAAGCACAGCTCAGCATGCGTGTTTGCATTCCCATACTGCTGTTGCATTTGGCACCAGTCTCAGAAACAGCTTCTCATTTCCCAATGCAAGTTGCATGACTGTTCAATGCCCCAACACTGAGCCACGTCTGCCTCCGGACTCCCCTGCGTGAAAGGGTTTTCCTCAAGCGCACAGTGATCGTCCTGGGCCTGCGGACGGTCTGGGACGCCCTGAGTGTCACAGAGCCCTTCCTCCATGTAGATTTGCAGGAAGAGCAGAGCTGAGAGCAAGAACAGCCAACGTCTGGCAGGATCTGACTCCTCTCTTGGCACGATCTTCCTCGCTCCTGGAGGGTAAAGGACCCGTCGAGCGCGAGGTCTTTGAGGTCTTGGAGAGATTAAAGGCGACTTTGATGCCTTTTCTCCATCTCCAAACCTTTCCAGATCAGAATGAGGATGTTTTGAGGATGCAGAGCACATCTTTGGAGTCAAAATGTGTCTCGTTCTGTTCTGTCTGATGCCGTTTTTGTCTCCTTTTACTTTTGCAATAAACCAGTTTTTTCCAACTGGCTACTGTCTATTCTTTCTCCTCTGCTTATTTCATGTCTGCTTTTATAGATAGTCTTTGGATGGGTGTAACCTGCACACCTGAGGTTTCTGCGCCCGCCTTGTGTGCGGTTGATTGGTTCCTTGGGCTATTTTTAGAGGCGCACATGTCTGTTTACCATTACCTCCACCTTTGACAAGGGAAGCCCTCATGCTCCATGACATGCCTCGCATACTTGCTTACTAATTTTTTTTGTTGAATTTATTGCAACATGCAAGCAGTAGACTATTTAAGCGTGTTGGTTCACATGCGGATTAATATCACAATATCACAACATTTTTGCGGCTTTTCAAATTAGCGTGTTTTCTTGGCTTGTAACAGGACAAACAGTCTATGCACAGTGTTTATGCAATTTTCAGTAGAAGTTGCTTGATCATAAAGAAAGTTGAGTTATGTGTTGAAACATGTGCAACAGCCAAGCAGAGTTCAGAACATCATGTTTTAAGTTTTCATAAGTGGGTTAGGTTATGTTATATTTCACGCTGAGATAACTTCTTCAAGAGGGAAATATCAAGCGGTGTCCTGACATGCTATAACCTACTAAGTTTAAATATCTATAAATAAATAATTTTATATTTTTTGTGTATATACACACATATATGTGCAAATGTCCCCACACGGATAGTAATACCAGTAAATTTTAATCTTTTTTTTGGTCCCCATGAGGAAAAACAGCTTATAAATTACTGTTGTATTATTTGAATACAAGTATTTTTTTTTATAATATATGAAATATTATTACAATTTAAAATAGCTGTTTTCTATGTGAACTTATTTTAAAAAGTAATTTTTTTCTGTGATCAAAGCTGCATTTTCAACATCATTACTCCAGTCTTCAGTGTCACATGATCCTTCAGGAATCATATGTTGATTTGGTGCACAAGAAACATTTCTTATCGTTATCAATTATGAAAACAGTTGTGCTGCTTAATATTTTTGTGTGATACATATTTAAGGGTTATTTGACGAATAGAAAGTTCAAAAGAACAGCATTTATTTGAAATACAAATATTTTGTAAGTACTCCAACGTCTTTACTGTTACTTTTGAATAACTTAATTAATCCTTGCTGAGTAAAAGTATTAATTTTTTTTCAGAAATCTTACTGACCCCAAACTTTTGAACAGTAGTGCGAATTTCCAATAATTTGGTTCGACATACTATTTTTTGAACCTTATAGTACACCTTAAAATGCTGGGTTAAAAACAACAAAAGTTGGGTTAAATATGTTAAAACTCAGCAATTGGGTAAAGTTTTATTTAGTTCAAAATATTTTTAAAAAAAATACTATATTGCTGGCTTAAAATGAACCCAAAATGGGTTTGAAAAAAAAAAAATCATACACATGATTAATAGAGGCAACAGTAATAATCAAAAGGTGAACATTTATTAGTAAGGAATTTAATAAATGTTTATTATTTAATTATTATTTATTAAAATGTTCATTTATTGAACACATTAATAAATGTTTTGAATTTTGGGTTCATTTTTAGCAAGCAATATAGTTATTGTTAAACAACAGTTACGTTAAATAAAGCTACTCAGCAGGTTGAGTTAAACATTAAACCCAACCGCTGGGTTTGTCCATATTTAACCCAACTTGGGTTGTTTTTAACTTAGCATTTTTTAGTGTATTTTAATCAGTCTGGTGACATGAAAGCGATGCATGGAAAGAAACAGTACATCCACATGTGCTGCTGTTGCTATTTTGAGCAATAAGACCTTTCTCAGAAAACATTTCTCAAACTCCTCAGTGATAATGTTACAGGCGTCTAAAAGGTAGTGAGCGGCCCTCAGGCACAACGAAAGCAGACAGAATATCCTGGGCGTTTCTGAGATCTCAGGGAGACACCTGAAGCAGAATGTTCTGTCATTACATTCAGCACAGGATTATTATAGATGATTCCTCTGTAGCCAAGGAATTTGACAATTCACTCACGTGTTGCTAATATTAAACACGATTAGGAAAAAACCGACTCCTACACAAAAGTTCACATTGATTACTTGTGTGGTAGAGTCTTTGAACTTTACAACCGTCCTTATAATGATCACTCCCACACACACAAAACCCTCCATAATGTGCAATTAGTGTTTACCAGAGAGGATGTCGTTTCTGGGTGAGTTATGGGGTCACGTTAGTTTTTAGATGATGTCGGAGTGAATGATTTCCACTTCGTGATCAGCTGTTTGTGGAGGCGTGTTTATATAGTAGCGGCCGCATCATTCTCAAATGAACTGACACAGAGGTCATGTACAAACTCTTAAGTCGTAAAAAGGACTTCGTAAAGGGAGGACTTAGGATCTCCCTTAGAGATGGACATACCATAACCAACCTCAAAAATCGATATATATTAAACAATCTACATGGCACCCTCTTCAGGGTTCAATATTTGAGCCATTAGGTGCCCATGATCCTCCAGAATGGTTCGGTAGTCCTCGGCAGTGATGCGACCATCAAGCACAGCGGGGAACGCCATGATATCGCAGCCCAAACCATCAGCCACAGTCTCTTTGGGGCTTCTCCACACCGAAACTCCCACAGATGTGGGAAACACAGTGAAGGTGGACTGATCAGAGAACAACACATGTTTCACACTGACCACAGCATAAGATTTGCTGTTGGCACCAATGAAACCAACATTTGGCATTGACACGAGTGACCAAAGGTTTGGCTATAGCAGCCCGACCGTGAATATTGACTCTGTGTAGCTCCAGACGAACAGTTTTGGTGGAAACGGTAAAGTCGAGTTGCGCATTTAATTCTGAAGTGAGTTGGGCAGCTGTGGCTTTATTTTTTTGGATACAGTCTGGGTTAGTACCTGGTCATCACTTCCAAAGCTTCCTCTTGCGTCGACAGTTACTCCTGCTGGATGTGGTTTGTCCGACATTTCCCTGGATACTGTAGCTCTCGATACACCACAAAGACTTGCTGTCCTGGACACAGATGCAGCAGCGAGACAAGTGCAAATTTATCCTTTTGAACTCTGATATGTCTCCCATTTTTTTTATGTACAGCTGTGCTTTAGCTCTGCTAATTCAACATTTTGTGTACATATTTCCTGTATATATTGTAATAAAGACCAAAAAATAAATATGGATGGTCATTAAATCTTTGCTAAAACAACAGAGCTGGTGGTGGCCTAATACTTTTGCACAGTACTGATCTATATACTGGTATAGTATATATAGTATAATGTGTATATATATATATATATATATATAGGATATATATTAGTCACGTGTTCCTTGTTTTGAGTTCCAGTCCTGTCATTTGTCATGTGGTCTTTGTTTTGAGTTTCTGTTTGTCATTGTCACCATTATTAGTTCATTTACGTCAGCTGTGTCTTGTAATTATGTCTGTCACCTGTGCCCCGCTCTTTATCTTCGTGTGTTTCTGTGTATATATACCCTCTGTGTCAGTCCAGTCATTGTTGGTCGTTAACGTTTCATGTGTGAAAGTATCCTGTCTGTATCCAGTTCCTGTTCGTGAATAAACCGTTTTATGTTAAAGAGTCTGCGTCCTCCATGCTGGTTCCTGTATCCACACATGTTACAGTGTATATATATATATATATGTTTCTTGAATTTCAGCTTCAATTTTAACATTTTGCTCAAAGTATCGTATCGTGAACCCAGTACGTACTGTATCGTGACCTGAGCATATCGTTACACCCCTAATATATATATAATTTATATAAAATGTCTCGTATTCAGAACATACTTCTTAAGCTCAAAGTGCGGTACAGGAGTGTCCACTCAAGAAGCTGGTTATGCTACATAGTCTTATAAACAGCCTGCTGTATATAAACAGAATGAGCTTGGTTCAAGATGATCAGTCACAATACATTCTAGATGTTTACATAACTTTGAACAAGTGTGTGGTGCTAGTCCAGGCAAAATCCCACTGCTATGGTGTTGTTTGTGGTTGTTAAGACATTGCTTCGCAGTTGCTAAGGTGTTCTTACTGCATGATTTTTCATGTGTTGCTATGCAGTTCTGGGTGGTTGCTTCATGTCCCGACTTAAGAGCACATCCCTACGTCTTTATATGATATTGAGGTTTTTAAATATGGCTTGGGACGCTCTTTTAGTTTCAGTACATTCACAGCAATGCCATAGAAGAACCATTTTGGTTTAACAGTTCTTAAAATAACTAATTTTTATTAGTGTGATGAACATTTTAATAATAATAAACATACTTCACGTCTATAATATACAGTGTTTCAGTTACAAACTGAAATCACTAACCCTAAATATTATTTAGCAATTATAATAGTGACGCTTGCCTTAATGCAATCTGAGTGAGCTCTATGATAGAGTTCAAGTGAATGCCAGGAAACTGATTTCATTTCCACACCGGAGGTCAAATTGATGTTAGAAGGCCTGTGATTTATGTCACTGAGTGAAACTCTAGCACCAAAAAAAATCAGGAATCCTATTTCATGTTTTTCTTCAGAGGAGTGTGTTTCAGTTCCTGATTTAATAGAATGTTTTTTTAAGTTCTTATCCGTATTGCTCCACTGAGTTTTCCTGTTTCCAGTGACGCAATTCACAATTCTAAAGAACTTCTGTATTTTAAATCAATTTAGTAAAGCAGTAAATGTGCAGATCTATTGTATAATGCACATAAAGGCCACAGTAGTGGAGCTGTGGAAAGTTCTGGTACGTTGAAAGATCCTGTTGCAGTAAAATTGCTGGCAGCTATACGAAGTTAGTCTGGCGTTGGGCTGAACCACAAAACGGAGGAATGTACTGGCCTTGGTCTCCACCTTCCTTCAGAAATTAACTCTTTGTTCACATTTGCTGCACGCAACACTGAGATGAGACACAAACTCAAATCTTCATGCTTGACCTGTTACATTTTCATATTTTTTCTTCTTCTCCTACCAAATGATACAAAGGACAGAAGTCTAACTTCTTTTAAGTGCGCTGATGCACTTACTGTATTGTTTGTGTGAGACATGAAAATATGACCCCTCCAGCACCTCCATTGCCCTTTTCCACCCTTGTAACTATTTTGAATTACACTGATTTACCAGAAAGTTCAAAGCACATAATTAAACTGTCGGTAAATGCAGCTGTCACGATTATGCATGTCTCAACATTGTTGCTGATATTATTAAACCTCCCCATGGCGCGTGCTTTATTTGCAATAAGAAGATGGGAAAGTGTGCAGTGAAAAAAAGTGACAGTAACTTGAGCAGAATTAGGGATATTTGAATTGTATATATATATATATATATATATATATATATATATATACACACACACATATATATTTACACACATATACATATATGCTGGTTGTATAATTAGAATATCATCAAAAGACTGATTTATTTCACTAATTCCATTCAAAAAGTGAAACTTGTATATTATATTCATTCATTACACACAGACTGATATATTTCAAATGTTTATAAGTTTGATGATTGTAACTGACAACTAAGGAAAATCCCAAATTCAGTATCTCAGAAAATTAGAATATTGTGAAAAGGTTCAATATTGAAGACACCTGGTGTCGCACTCTAATCAGCTAATTAACTCAAAACATCTGCAAAGGCCTTTAAATGGTCTCTCAGTCTAGTTCTGTAGGATACACAATCATGGGGAAGACTGCTGACTGTTGTCCAAAAGACGACCATTGACACCTTGCACAAAGAGGGCAAGACACAAAAAGTCATTGCAAAAGAGGCTGGCTGATCACAGAGCTCCAAGCACATTAATAGAGAGGCGAAGGGAAGGAAAAGATGTGGTAGAAAAAAGTGTACAAGCAATAGGGATAACTGCACCCTGGAGAGGATTGTGAAACAAACCCATTCAAAAATGTGCCGGAGATTCACAAAGAGTGGACTGCAGCTGGAGTCAGAGCTTCAAGAGCCACTACGCACAGATGTATGTAACACATGGGTTTCAGCTGTCGCATTCCTTGTGTCAAGCCACTCTTGAACAACAGTCAGCATCAGAAGCGTCTCGCCTGGGCTAAAGACAAAAAGGACTGAACTGCTGCTGAGTGGTCCAAAGTTATGTTCTCTGATGAAAGTAAATTTTGCATTTTCTTTGGAAATCAGGGTCCCGGAGTCTGGAGGAAGAGAGGGGAGGCACACAATCCATGTTGCTTGAGGTCCAGTGGGACATTTTCCAACAGGACTTGGTACCTGCACACAGTGCCAAACAACCAGTACCTGTTTTAAGGACCATGGTATCCCTGTACTTAATTGGCCAGCAAACTCGCCTGACCTTAACCCCATTGGAAATCTATGAGGTATTGTGAAGAGGAAGATGCGATATGCCAGACCCAACAATGCAGAAGAGCTGAAGGCCACTATCAGAGCAACCTGTGCTCTCATAACACCTCAGCAGTGCCACAGACTGATCGACTCCACGCCGCATTGCTGCAGTAATTCAGGCAAAAGGAGCCCCAACTAAGTATTGAGTGCTGTACATGCTCATACTTTATGTTCATACTTTTCAGTTGGCCAAGATTTCAAAAAATCCTTTCTTTGTGTTGATCTTAAGTAATGTTCTAATTTTCTGAGATAGCAAATTTGAGATTTTCCATAGTTGTCAGTTATAATCATCAAAATTAAAAGAAATAAACATTTGAAATATATCAGTCTGTGTGTAATGAATGAATATAATATACAAGTTTCACTTTTTGAATGGAATTTGTGAAATAAATGATATTCTAATTATATGATTGGCACCTGTGTGTATACACACACATATACAATCGTATATATATATAAATAAATATATATATATATATATATATATATACATACATACATGCATATAAATACATATACATATATATAAATACATATACATACACACACACACATTAGGAGTATAACAGTACCTACCTCGGTTTTGAAGTCATATTTCGGTTTGGTACAGCAGGGGGAGAAAATAATATATATATATATATATTTTTTATTAAACAGTTTGTTGAACAAATTATGTTTCTGTCTGTAAATGAATTCAATTATAATTAAAAGTTTCTTAATGATAAAATGATCTCTGCTAATGCTCCAAACTGGAGCCCTTACTTGCACATTACTATAATATTAAAGGTTAACAACAGAGCCCAAACTATAAGTTCAGTTGCTATATATTTTTAGGCATAATAATCAACACTCAAATAACAAATTGTATGCAAACATGTAAACTGCACATAGGCAGTTAAACTTTTAAAATGTAATTATAAAATAGTTTTTATTCCAATTCATTAACGAAATATAAACTTATACAACATTGACTGTCATTTTCATGACAGATTTATTTCAACATGCATTAAATAAGACAATCAATAACACGCTAAGTAAAATATAATTAATATATAGTGTAATACAGTGCATATCTTTAGCGAAAGAGTTCATTTCTCTAGCGAATTAACAAGCTGTGGACTCCTCCTGACAGTGTTTACGAGCCGTTTTATTGACGTCTTTCCGTCGTTGAAACACTGATGGAGAAATTACACGAATTATTATACGTTTCAGTGAGTTGTACTGTATTTTTCTATGCACCTTCAGATGTAACTAGTAGTGAAGAGGAAGAGACGATCGTGTTCACTCGCGCCCGCGCCATCACTTGAAACGAGGCGATCTTATCTCGCCACATTAAAGAGCGCCAAAACAAATGAACAAAATTTGAAAAATGACACTATTTCTTATCGAAAAAACGCGGAGCTTATAGTGATTATCATTGGTGGTTAATAGTGGTTCGGATACAAAGCTGTATTTGTTGTGTAGATCCAATGGGCCAGAGCTGTGAGGGGCAGCAGGGGGCGGGGTGAATTCGGTACGTCACGAGAGTATCGCGGCGCTATGAGAGTATCGCGATACGTACCGTGGGTGGTGTATCGTGGTTTTTTAGTTTGAATATTTTGTAAATATATAATATTTATATTTAAATATTTATATTTATATATATATATAATTTGCTCTCAAATTGAAGGGGAGGACCATAATTTCGACCAAGCCGATTCAAAATGGTTAATTTAAAAACTAGAGTAAAAATGCTGTTAATAGTTCTCAATGCGCAATACAATATTTCTCAATACGTAATACAGATTTCAATACACCAGAATATTTAACTACAATTATTTATAACAAAACATTTTAAAAAATGCCATTTGGAGACTTGAAATCAATTGTTTGAAAAGTTATGAATCAATTTATTGAGTCAAACAGACCGAACTGACAGAATCATGCTAAAAATCGTAGATGTATTTAAAACTGCTATTGCACTTTTTTAACCCGATGTTAATTTTGACCCTGGGTTAATGCTAACCCAGAATTGCACTGCCAATGGTATAGATGGTGAATTATGCCTTTAAAAAAGGCTTAAAAACAGGATAAAGTATGAACAGTGTGAAATATGGAACAAGCCAGACCTGTATTAAAATGACAGTTGGTGCTTGGAAAAGATCTTCTTCCTCTTCCTTTTCTAGTGCAAATATCTAAAGATTTTTAAATCAAAATACATGTAAAATGACTCATTAGGTGACTGAAAATGTGAGTTTAAAGCTAGAAAAAACAACTGCCAGTTGGGTCCGGACAATAATCTTGTTTTTCCTTTTGAATTAAAGGATTAGTTCACTTTCAAATGAAAATTAGCCCAAGCTTTACTCACCCTCAAGCCATCCTATGTGTTTGTGACTTTCTTCTTTCTGAAGAACACAATTGGAGGAATATTAATAAATATCCTGACGTATCCGAGCTTTATAATGGCAGTTAACAGGTGTCCATCATCATAAACGTGTACTCCACACGACTCCGGGGGGTTAATAAAGGTCTTCTGAAGCGGATCGATGCCTTAGTGTAAAAAAAATCCATATTTAACAAGTTATAAAGTGAAATAGCTTCCGCCAGACCGCCTTCCATATTCAACGAATAAGAAAGTGTAAAACTAGCAGTTCAGAAAGCTTACGCTACGTCCTTCCCTATTCAACTTATGGAACTGATGTGACGGCAGTTCCATTGTTTTTGTAAAAGCCAGTCTGGCGAAAGCTAGATATTTTACTTCATAACTTGTTAAATATGGATATTTTTTTTACACAAATGCATCGCTTCGCTTCAGAAGGCCTTTATTAACCCTCTGGAGCTACGTGGAATATATTTATAATGGATGGATGTGGATGGAGACACTTTTTTCAGCTCATACTCGTTTGGTAACGCTTACTGCCATTATAAAGCTCGGATGCATAAGGATATTTATTAATATTTCTCCAATTATGTTCATCAGAAAGAAGAAAGCCATACACATGGCTTGAGGGTCAGTAAAGCTTGTGGTAAAAGTGAACGAATCCTTTAAGTTTATTTTACTGACCCAATTGGCAGATTTTTTTTATTTCTTGATTTAAGCTTTAAATGTCTTCATTTTAATAAATTTTTACAGAAAGCGAGACTTAATATCTAGTCATTTTGCTTCTCATATAACTGTATCTTCACTTAAGAATTTTTAGATATTTGTTCTGGAAAAGAAGACAAGAATATTGAGGAGGAACATCATTTTTTCCAAATATAAACTTCTAACACGTCACGAATTCTTTGCTAGTACTGTCAAAAACACTCATATTTCAAGGCATTTTCTCCAAATAGAAGGCATTTCACATGGAAAGCGTGTGCATGTGTGGTGTTCGCGTGACATACATTTTCGGCTGTGTCTCAAAGTGATTAAAAGTGAATCTTGTTATGTTCAGCATTCTCAGACAGAGGGCTGTAGGCAGATATGGGGTGTGTAATTGGGATTCAAAATTATTTGTGGTGGTAACCAGGCTTCTGTCTCAGACAAATATACACACAAGGGTGAAATCAAGATCAACCTGCCAATCACAGCAGAGGAAACAAACCCAAACATCAACCAAGTGAAAACAGCAGCACGCACCACCAAACACCAACATATCACAATTTCGCATTTACGACAATTAACAGAGACAATCAATGTGTGACGTGGAAAAGTCCTTATTGCCACGTCAGGGTCTGAGCAGAAGTACACACTACTGCGGGCTTTTGAAAGTCTAAGCTACTCTTGCAGCTCGCCATTCTAAATTAAAGGATTTGGATGATGATTGGTGATTTTTTTAAATGTAAATTATATTTAGGCTGAGAACTGAAACCAGTTCAAGATCATTCGCGATTTCACATCTGAAAGAGAGGCGTACGTGCATTTTCTGTGTGTACGTTCATTTTATGAATCACACGCAAGGCTGGGTAGGTTACTTTTAAAATGTATTTCACTACAGATTACAAAATACATGCTTTAAAAAGTCATTTGTAACGTATTTCGTTACATTACTCAAGTTTAGTAACTTAATCTAAATACTTTGGAATACTAATAAGTGTGGAACAAACACAAAAAAGGTAATTGCAAGTTTTTATCTCACAATTCTGACTTTTTCCCTCAGAATTGCGTGATATAAAGTTGCAATTGTGAGTTATAAAGTCAGAATTATGAGATATAAACTCGCAATATTGAGAAAAGTCAGAATTATGAGATATAAACTCGCAATATTGAGAAAATTCAAAAATATGAGATATAAACTCGCAATATTGAGAAAAGTCAAAAATATGAGATATAAACTCGCAATATTGAGAAAAGTCAAAAATATGAGATATAAACTCACAATATTGAGAAAAGTCAAAATTATGAGATATAAAATCGCAATATTGAGAAAAGTCCAAATTATGAGATATAAAATCGCAATATTGAGAAAAGTCAAAAATATGAGATATAAACTCACAATATTGAGAAAAGTCAGAATTATGAGATATATATTCACATACTAAATTCACAATTGCAAGAAAAAAAGTCAGTATTGCAAGTTCATATCTCCCAATTCTGACTTTATAACTTGCAATTGTGAGTTTAAATCTCACAATTCTGAGAAAAAGAAGTCAGAATTATGAAATGCAAACTCACAATTGTGAGGGAAAAAAACTAATTGTGAGAAAAAGTTGCAGTGACGAGTGAATTATAAAATGACTCACAAACAACTATCACAAAACATGAAAACAGTCGAAAACATGAAACTCAACTCTGCTTTTTCAGACTGTCAGAGTCAGAGAATCACCAATTGCTGTTTAAATGATATTAAAATTCAAAGTAATCACTTTGGTAATCTAAAATACTTTTCAGATGTAACTGTAATCTGATTACCACCCATTTAAAATGTAACTGTAATGAAATACAGTTACTCAAATTTTGTATTTTAAATATGTAACTAAGTTACTTGTATTTCGTTCCTCCCCAACCCTGATCACACGTACGTACAGTTGAGAAATGATCATAAGATCAAATGTAGGACCGTTTCTATGCAACATTTTATAAATCCGCCCATGGTGATTGTGGAGATCGTTTGAGTCACTTTCGAGAATCATCATGTTCAAGAAACCAGTTTCTTACATATTTCTGTTCCTTTTTTTGAGAAATACTTCACAAAGAGACACATAATTTGAATTAAAAAAGTTTTATTTGCCACTACATGAATTTTACAGCCGTGTAATCGAGGTGACAAAATAAAGTGATAGTGACTTTGTCATCATGTAGGTTGTACCCTCACTTTTACTGGCCAAAGAGTCAATCGCCTGGTCTTTATGTGAAACTTTGTACTGTACATTGCACATGCACATTGTATAGACCAACCTGAAGTATACAGTTTTTTCATTGTAATATGTTTTAAAATGTAATTTATTCCTGAGATCAAAGCTGAATTTTCAGCATCATTACTCCAGTCTTCAGTGTCACATGATCCTTCAGAAATCATTTCAATACGCTGCTCAAGAAACATTTCTTATCATTATCAGTGTTGAAAACAGTTGTGCTGCTTAAATATTATTTTTGTGGAAACCTTGATGCATTTTTTTTTCATAATTCTTTGATGAAATGAAATTTCACAAGAACACCATTTATTTGAGTCTTTTTATAACATTATAAATGTCTTTCCTGTCAATTTTGATCAATTTGATGCATCCTTGCTGAATAAAAAAATAGTTTCTTTGCTGTCCCCAAACTTTTCAATGGTAGTGCATATGAAATGTGAGTTTTTTAATGTCTTTCTTTAAATAGTTTGCGTAACTGAAAATAGCTGAACAGTGCACATTTTCAAACAGATCTCTCTCAGATCGCTCAAAGCAGGTTAACTTTTCCCACCACTTGCTTGCATCCAGTTTTTGCGTACTGTCTTCCAGCCGCGCTGTGATAGGCCAGTTCATCCGCCAGTCTCTCTACATGACTGAGATCAGGGTAAAACCCCTCCAGGGTCATTTCCTCTAGAAAGCATTGTATGATGTATTCCCGCTCCAACAGGGAAAGAGGAATAAGCTCGACTGTTGGCTCCGTCCATAGAGGATGGATGAGAGACAGGGCCTGTCGGAGAGGTTTGTGGGCTCCAGCGGTGGAGGCGTTTTGAAGAACGTGAGCTGTGATCTCACTTTGACCCAGACTGCTGAGGAAAATGTAAACCACGTTGAGAAACTCATTCGTCTGATCCGACTGAAGAAACGTCTGTAAGATGTCCAGCACTGGAGGTGGCATTAGTTCTACCTCATCCAGAATGAAGAAGGGAATCTGCTCCTCTTCCTCGGCTCGAATCACTACCTCAGTTATGCGGCGAGCAAGTGCGGAGGCGCAGTTCTGCGCTGCTTCCTGTTGGGGGCAGTGGTGTTTGGATAAATAATGCACCACTAGCTTGTCGTCCACCACGGAGCGGAAGTGCCGTACCAGTAGGCGACCCAGGTGGCTCTTCCCGACACCAGACGCACCGTGCAAAGACAGGGCGAGGGGCTGCTGGTGGACATAAGTGGACAGGTAATCGTTCAGATGGTCCATTAGCTCCTCTAGTGACTCCGGCTGGCCAAACACCTCCCTGTGCAACGTCCTCTCCAAACCCTCAAGATCGTACTTCACAACTTGGTCGTCCAGATTCTCAATGGCATTGTAGACCTGGGAGAACAGGAAATAATGAAAAAAGAGGATGGGAAGCCCCCTTTAATAATTACATTTTATTTTGATGGTCCACATAAGGCATTCTGCTAACTATTAGTAACTTTGCAACTCCATGTCAACTAACTGTCATTAGAGTATAAGTAGACTGTTAGGTTGGGTGTTAGGGTTCGAGCTTCAAAATAAAGTGTTAGCAGATAATAAGCAGACAGTCTACTAATACTCTAATGAGAGTCAGTTGACATGTAGATGCAAAGTTACTTTTAGTTAGTAGAATGTCTAAGGTGGACCATCAAAATAAAGAGTTATGAGTCAAAAGAGAAAAATAACTGTAGCAGCACTGTCTTTACCAGTACTCTAATTGACATTGAGTTTATGTATGTATAAAATTATATTAACATTTCACAATTGACCGTTCACAGAGACCCGCCCCCTTTAGTTACTGTTGCTATGTCCGACAAGCCATGCGCTCTCACGCCACACATCATGTTCTCACACAGTGAAAAATACATCGTGGAGCAAAGAGGACACTGACAATGCTTCAGCAGACATATGAAACAGTTTCATATTTAAAATATTGTAATTTTTTAAAGAAGTTTAAACAATAAATAGCGTATAGTGTGTAATGTGTGGTGACAGATCGCTGTAGCTCCTTCAAGCGGCTCGTGAACCGATCATCTCTTCATACTAGTTCATTTATAGCATCAAATAAACATGAATGAACATCAGAAGGAATGTTGTTTCAAGCGCAGAAAGACGTGAGGACACACAATTTGTAAAGTTCAAGTTCACCAACGCTAATCTACTAACTCCCCTGACTGCTTTGTCAGAAAAAATGGCGGATTCGGGGTTATGATTGGTTAGATCGCCTGTCAATCAAACTGCCGGTGAACATTTTTTCCCCTGTAGTTTTCTTGAGAAAGAAAGCATTGCCAAAGAACATATTATGCAGAAGTCTTAGGCATGCTTGATTTTTCATCAAAAACATTGTTTTAAGACAGTTCTTGTGGATCTTTGTGGACAATACATCTATTGTCAGACTGCATACAAAAATCTCTGTGGATTATTACTGTTAATGACAAAATGACTGTTTGGAAATATAAACTTAAAGCATTTTAAAGATTCTTTTGTGCCTAAGACTTATACACAGCACTGCCCACCCAATAAATAAATAAATAAATATATAAATAAATAAAAATAAAAAACATTAAAAAAAAATTGCTGTTTGGATTTAAATGGGCTAATACTTAAGAGTCCATGACTGGATAATTGCTGCTGTGATTATGTATCTAGCATGTTGTATGTTTGGATCTTGACCAAAAATTGATGCACCTCTGATGGAAATAAGATTACTGTCACAGTCTTGTCATGTTTAGTTCAGTCTTGTCATGTTTAGTTCCTATCCATCATGTCTGCACCTGTCGTCATTTATCCCTGATTAGTTTACCTTCCTCCACTGTGTCTATTAGTTCCCTCTGTATTTATACTCTCCGTTCTGTTCTTCCTTTGTCGGTTATTGTTTGTGTTACGCACTCTGTGGCGCATGTTTCCTGTTCATCAGTATAATAAACCTGTCTGTTTATTATATACCCTCGTCTCCTGTCTTCCCGCTGTGACAGAATAACCGACCTCTCAACATGAGAAAAGAATTAATATGATGAACTCACCCTCGCTGCAGTTCCTGCTAAGCCCGGAGGCTCAACCACACCTGGACTACTGGGTCTGGAGGTGCAAGAAGGACGAACGCTCCGCCTCAGCTTGGCAGCCCGGGGTGCGCTCTGAGGTCGGAGACTTCAGGGCCCCATTGGCGAAGCGAGCGGAACAGCCTATCTCAGAGCCAGGAGCGGTCCGCAGCCTCATACACCTGTGGACCGCGGATCCTTTCCCCACCCAAATCCCCACCCTTCAACCTTCATCTTCGCTTCTGGTCCCGTCCGGAAGCCATCCGTCGGTCCCCCTGCCTGTCCTCCCGGTCCCATCGCCATCGCTGGTTACGGCCAGCCCCCTGGATCCGTTGGTCCCCCTGCTGTCGGTAAGCTCCTCGGCTCTGCCCCCGCCGCATGCCCCGTGCGGCTCCTCACCAGCACTTCGGGCTGTCCTTCCACCAGCAAGGCTTGAGGCGGAGTCCCCGGCTTCTCTTCAGGCCTCCAGGCCCGCGTCGCCACCTAGACCCGTCAGCCCGTCACCTGCACCTCGACCCACAGCTCCCTCATCACCTCCTCGGCCCGTCAGCCCGGAAGTTCCGCTGGGCTCCCTCGGTCCTCCAGTCCGGCCTCCGGGGGTCGACACACAGCTTCCGCCACGGACTTCCGGGTTGGCGGCTACACCTCCACCCATCACCCCTACGCCGTCAGCGAGCTCCTCCCTCCTGTCAACCTCCCTGTCGTCCTCGGTCACCACAGCTTCACCCCGGTCTGCCAGACCAGCGTTGGCACCTCGGTCCCGCGTGTCAGCGGCTCGGCACCAAACTTCCGGGTCGGCAGTGGCACCGAGGTCCGTCAGCCGGGAAGTTCCGCCGGGTCCTCCGACGTGCGCCATGGTTCCACCGCCGTCGATCGGCCCCAGAGCATCGTCCCGCCCTACTGTCTGGACTCCTCCCACCGTCAGTTCCACTGTCAGTTTGGTGGCCATCGTCTCCAGCTGGCTGCCAGTCACCAGCTCCACGCCCTCCTCCAAAGCCTCCACCCTCTTTATTCTCCCAGAGACCTTTTTTTTCTTTTACGGTGCGAGGACGCGCCTTTCCGAGTGGGGGCGTACTGTCACAGTCTTGTCATGTTTAGTTCAGTCTTGTCATGTTTAGTTCCTATCCATCATGTCTGCACCTGTCGTCATTTATCCCTGATTAGTTTACTTTCCTCCTCCTGTGTCTATTAGTTCCCTCTGTATTTATACTCCCCGTTCTATTCTTCCTTTGTCGGTTATTGTTTGTGTTATGCACTCTGTGGCGCATGTTTCCTGTTCATCAGTATAATAATCCTGTCTGTTTATTATATACCCTCGTCTCCTGTCTTCCCGCTGTGACAGTTGCATCAATTTTTGGTCAAGATCTTGTACTGACAATGCGAGAGGTGAGCACTCTGTAAAGTCTCCTCCAGCACATCCTGAAGATTTCCAATGAATTAAAGTCTGGACTCAGAGGTGCCAATTCATGAGTCAAAATTATTCTTCATGCTCCCTCACAACCATTCTTTCACAATTTTGCCTTTGTCATTCAGGAATATGGCCATGATGTGTCTTCCTACATGGTTGTTTAAGACATGAAAAGCTACACACTCTATCAATTAGGGTTAAAATAACTGTTCCCAAACATAAAACATGCTAAAAACATAATAATCACTATAATAATGATCCAGTCATAGACTCTTAAGTATTTGCCAATTAAAATCCAAACAGTGACTTCTTTTTGGCCAGGCACTATATTATATATATATATATATATATATATATATATATATATATATATATATATATATATATATATATATATATATTATTTTGTTGTTGTAATTATTTTTATGTGGATGTGGAGTTTTGTTTTTTATTATTTATTTTGGTATATAATATTTTAATTTATTTTTATTTCAGTTTCAGTTTAGTTTATTTTAGTTCTAAAACTTACATTTTATTTTAGTTATTTGCCAAAGCAACATTTGTAATTTTCCCCCCAAAAATTTACCAATAAACAAACAGAATATATGACAACAAACACAGAGGACATGACAGATTATATATACGTTTAGGGGGTGATAACCTGTTTAGCCAACCAATGGTAGACAGATGGAGTGTTTAAAACTTGTTTTAAAACATTCATTAGTTTTTCAATTCTGGCACAAAAGAAATGACACCCAAGGAAAAGAACAGGCAGCATTACCTGGACGAAGACGATCACGCTAAAGAGCACTAGGAAAGGTTTGGCTCGGCTGCGCTCTTTCTTTGGCTTGAACATCAGAGTGTCATTAGGGAACATCACCCGGGACTTCCTTCGCTTGGACTTTCTGGCTTGGGGGCTCTTAGGAAGCAAACTCCCATCAGAGGCAACGGAGTTGACAGCCAATTTGACCGAATTAGATCTCTTAATGTACTTTTTCTTGATTCGCATCATGGCTTTCAGCTGCGGGGAGAAGATGGACGTTCTTTGCCCACCTTCTTTCTCCTCATCTCCTCTCTCCTTTTTCACCTGAACATCCATTGAAACCCCTTCACAGTCCACCACCATTCTGGAATACTGAGAGAAACAAACATAAGACCATGTTATAGTTAAATATTTGCATTAATTCACCTGGTAAATGCTGTAATTCAAATCTTACACTGCCTTCAAATGCACTCCGGTGTGTGTAAAACTCAAAAAATGGTGTAGAAACCATTTTCACTCAGAAATTGCTAGTAAATTAAAAAAATAATTACATAGAAACAGCAACACTGAATTAAATTTGAAAGTTGAAAGACTGAAATAGTGTTTTCTTGTAAAATGTAATCAAGTTTAATTTACAACTTCAAAAAATCATCACATTAAGTGTTCATAGTAAACATGATTTCCTGGATGAACATCTTTGTTGATCCTGGAACAACATTCCAATCAACCAATCAGATTTGAGGGACAAGTTTAGAGTTTGTCAAGTTTAGGCTTACAACCAGGTGCTTTTAAACACCAGTGTTATTTACCTATCATTTCCCTCAGATTTTCGGAATAAGTTTGGGTTAAGTTTAGGGTTAGGACTAAATTTTCAGACTGGACCGTTCCTGGATCAACAAAATATTTCGAAGTCTTACTTGGCAATATAGCCACTCAACGCTCATGCAGTTTTACTTCAGGTCGAGACAATTAGTGTGTCTGGTTTTGAACAATCTTACATTCTGCTGTACCTCGGCAAACACATGATAATTAGAGGTAATTAAGATTGAGAGGCTAAATAATTTGGTAGCAATAGAGATGTGTATAGAGAGTGGTTGTAAATTGTAAAGCATGAACCTCAGGCAAGGAAAGGATAAGGCAAGACAAACCGATTCTAAAGAGCATTTTGGCCTCAATCTAACTGCTTTTTTAAAAGTTTAAATAGCAGCTCAAAATAGATTTTGCTTTCATGGCTTCACAAAGTCATTGAGAAAGTTCTGATATTAAATTATGCCCACATTAAAAGCACATTTCTGATGCAGGCTGTAAGTAATGTGTGTGTGTATATGTGTGTGTGTGTGTACAGTGCCAAGGGGAAAGAAAAAAAAAGAAAGAAAAACATAGCTAAACACGAATAAAACAATATAAAACACACATTAAACATCACTCTCCATCATTAGGACTTGCATTCAGAGTTTAGCAAATGTGATTTTAACATAGCTTTAAAAACAGGTAAAGATTTGATAGATCTAATAGTGACTGGGAGATCGTTCCACAATTTAACTACCTGTGCATTAAACGGTTTTAATGCACACCTTCCAGCCAATCAGAGTCATGTATTCTATGTGTGCTATAAACCAATTGCTATAGGGTGATGAATCTCCATGCATCTAATATGACAAATTTTTACAAATGTACAAATAAAATATATGCCTATTTATACCTGTAAACTGGACAAAAATAATGAGAATCACACAAATCATCATGCTGAAAAAAGCACCAGCTGTGTTTCCAACCACCTATTTTTAGTGCAGATTTTGGGATATCGCATTAAAAAACACTGGATAGAAACGGCAAGATGTGCATAACTTCAAAAAATGTCCGATACATTTTTTAAAAAATGTGCATAAACTAAGACGTTAGATGTTAAGACGAAGTGAAAAATATATCCCGAAGCAAAGAGGACACTGACAACACGTCAACAGATATATGAAACAACTTCATATTTAATATATATCGTAATTTTTAAAAAAAAAGTCTAAAAAAATAATAACCATATAGAGTCTCTTTAAAGTGTGGTGACAGATCGCTGTAGCTCCTTCAAGCGGCTCGTGAACCGATCATCTCTTCATACTAGTTCATTAATATCATCAAATAAACATGAATGATAAACTTAAATTTTCAATTTCAAGTTCGCCAACATTAATCTACTAACTCCCCTGACTGCTTTGTCAGACAAAATGTCAATCAAGCTGTTTGCGAAGAGTCAATTGAGCGCAGGCGTTTTTTAAGCACATTTTTAGAATTTTACTCAAATTGCTTGATGCGCATCACAAAGGTCATTGTGACTTTGCACGATGGTACGGCATAACTGGACCAACCAAAAAATCATTTTGAAATGCCTTAAGGTACAGTCACACTGCATTTTTCAAACGTCTTTTTCAAGACGTGAAGACGTGCAGCGAGTTAAGATAGATTCGTCACGGCATGACCTTGAATGATATTTTTGCAGTAAAGTCAATTAGGTTGTATATTTTTACTTTTTTTTTTTTACATTTCTACATTATTTTTACATTTTGTGTTATATGTTGAATTCATGTTTATAAAAAAAGACGTTGTAGATCGTTCGTTGCATCCAATGAAATTTCGCAAGTTCAACGTCTAGTGCCAAAGTAATCAAAGTGCTTCGGTATAATTACCTCCAAGCAGGTATCTTCCTCCGAAAGCAAGATAACATGACCGTGCTTACTGTTGCAATGAATGGCGAGTCAGCGGGATGAGATCCAATTGCGAGCTTTATTCAAAAACGTTGTCAAACAGGCAATGGTCAATGAAACAGCAAACAGTAATGGCAGGGAACAGGCAGGCTCGTCGTAATAGTCCAGGCAATAGATCAGAAGGCAGGCAGGTAAACAACAAAAACGATGAAACAGGCAGGATCAGGAAACAGGCGGACAAGACAAGAATATAATGCACAGAAATGTTACACTCGAGGAAATAACAAGACCTCGCACATGAGTGTGTGTGTGCTGGACTTAAATATGGTGGGATAATGAGTATCAGCTGGAGCAGTGATCAGTGACAGGTGCGGGGATTCTGGGAAATGTAGTGCGTGTTTGTGAGTGAGTGTGTGGTGCATAGTCCTTGCTGAAGTGCCCTCTAGGGGATTTAACGGGCACTTCAGCTGGCGATGGTTACAACTGTGTTTATTCTGCGCGCTCTGAGGCGCAAGTAATTTTTTACGAACATTATTATAGGCTATACAGTGGCTGCTCCTACTGCAGAAAATTCCTTTTTTCTTAGTGATATTTAGCGCTAGTATATCAGGAAGTGATGCTTTTGTTGTTTTTTGTTGTTTGTTTCGCTGTATGGAAACTGTGCTTTATTTTTAAATGTTTATGAGATATTCCAATTTTGCGCATAAGGTAAATTCGCAACTTTGGATGGAAACATAGCTACTGACAATTTTAATTGGTTAAATGATTTTATCTTGGAGATAAGCTCTTCTAAATCTCTGAATTGGGGTTATAACTGAAAAACAAAAACAGGTAAAAAAAATACTATTAGTATTATTACTCAATTGACTTGGCAGCCCATTAGAGCATCCTAGAAACTGCATAGCAATGAGCTAAATCCATTCAGATCCTCTTAGCAATGGCACAGCACCTTCCTGGAAATCATCTACAACACGTCTTTTGCATGAACAAACACCACTCACATTTTGTAATAAAAAAATAATGTAAATCTCATTTTCTTCAGAGGTTTCTGTTACATTCCAAGATACATATGTAAGCACGCAGGTAAAGTCCAGATGTATTTATCACTACCTTTTTCAACACATTGCTCACATGTGTATTAGGTACATCATCCTGAGCTCCACATGCCCAGGCAGAGAAACTCTCATCCACTATGTGTGTGTGTGTGTGTGATGACTTTACCTTTTTGCATTACTGTCTATACACTCACACTGCTGTTTTGCATTACAACAAATGTACAAACAGGAAGCAGGAAGCTGATGTACTGTATAACAAATTATGGCATTGAAATTAGAGGCTGAGCTTTTGGTTCTGTCTGAATTAATGGCCCCAGAAATTATTAGAAAGCTTAAAACTGTAAGTTTGGAGTATGTACGTGCTACTGAAGTGGACATTTCTGACTCATGGAATGTCATTGCGTTTAGATAAGTGTCTATATCTGCGCTCAGATGCGTACTTGTGCTATCTATCTTAAGGCAAGACGCTACAAACAACAACTGTCTGAAATGGTTCGATAAAGGAATCAGTCTCTCTAAGCCCCTCCTTTCTGAGAGACTACTCTGCTCTGATTGGTTAGATGGCCCAGTCTATTGTGATTGGTCATTTAAGGGCGAGTCAAAGTAGATGTTGTTCGGAGGCAGCCATTAACAAAGTGATTTGTAACAAACCTTTAAATAGATTTTCGCAGGAAGTAAGACTGGAATTACTGACGACTCGTTTCAGGCAGTTCAGAATGAATTCTTTCTTTTGGGAGACAACAACTCGATTAATCTTTGATCTTTGAAACGTCGCAGACCTTTTACAATTAGAAAAAGCTACATTACACACAATATGGAGGGTATATCCGAAAATAAATAATAGGGGCACTTTAATGGATTTGGGCGATATTGGCTTTTCAAAATAATTTTTTTCAGACTAGTGGAAGAAAAGAAAACATACAAATAGACTTTTAAATATTTATTGTATTTTATCATCTGTATCTTTAAAGGGCCTCATCTCAAAATGAGTTTTTTCAGTCAGAAATCTCCATTCGATTTATATTCTGAAGATTTTTACAGTACATATTTCATTTGCCTGATTTTGTACATCAGTTTATTCCTTAAAAAAAACAAAAAACATAGTGAATTTATTTTTCTGGCTGTTTACTTACTGATATATGGAGTGATAAAAAGATACTTCTACGATACCCGAAAGGAAATTATGGTGTTACAGCAGCAAAAACAAACACACACAAACCGATAGAATGCATAAAATCATCTACAAACATAGCAAAATCTAAATACACTTCTGCAAAGGCCTTTGACAAAATGAAAGAAAAATTTTGAACCTGGCTTCATTCAAGGTTCAGATTTCTCTATGTAAATGTATGCAAATTAAAGCATATTAAAGCCTCATTTGTATATTTAAACATAACATTTCAGAAAACTTGTGATATATAAAATGTTTACAATTCTTAATACAGTCAACTGGTGATGTCCATTAGTTATATATATATATATATATATGTATATATATATATATATGTATATTACCCTATATTCACATGGGATGTCTTGCCTTAAATATAAATGCCACCTGATATTTTGTTATCTAATGCAATGACATTCAGACATTTGTAAGTGTGAATACTCTGAAGCCATTGTAGATGCATATATGAAAACATAACTGTATATTTTCATCTTTCAAGGGATGGTGTTTGTTTGCACACAGCTCTGTGAGGGCAGTTATGCAAACTTCACCATGCAAATGGTGGCCATTGCACAAAAGCACTAACGTAAAAATGAGAATGGAGACAGCAAATGATATAGAAATGAAGGGGATTACAAACAACATTTTCTCTTTTTTTTTTGGTCAACATCATATCAGATGCCTGAACTTGCCTGATTGTATGGATATGGTGCTTTACCTTGCATGGATAGGTCTGGAATCACCTTATCACTGTGGATGAAAGAGAAATACGTGACAGACGAGATTGAAGCAAAAAAAGAAGCAGATGATGAGACAGAAAATGGAGACAGATTGTTACCTTCAAAGTTGCATGAGGCCGTCTACTTGCTTCCTTCTCCTCGAGTGTTGGTTCTTTTCCTCAAAGATGGGGATTTTGACGATGATGACTGATATGAAGTAGACGATGTTCCAAACAGCTACCTGCTCACTCCTATGTCCATCACACCATCTCTGTGTTTGAGCTCCTCCCTCTCGTTCCACCGTCACGTTTTCCTTTCTTTGTCCCATAAACCACAAACAGTAGCCTAGATTCAGATGGAAAAATTCACTATGCAGTTCATATAGAAAATCATGCATGTTTTATTTAGTAAATAATCTTATTATGAATATTTGAGCTAAAGTGCTCTTTAATTCAGCTATGTAAAGACACTTTCTTATTTAAAAGAGCAAAATTAATCAAAATGGATACTCGCTGACCGGTCGTTTTGGATTGGAAATTGTTTGTTGTCGTTATTGAATTTTTAAAAATTGCTACTTCAGTGGAATGGTTGTCATAGTCTAGTCTTTATTATTCTGTTTCGTGCTTCCCCTGTCCTGTCATTTGTCTCAGGTTCCTTGTTTTGTATCTAGTTCTGTCATTTGTCATGTGTTTTTTGTTTTCATTTCCCATGTTCCCATTAGTTCATTTAAGTCAGCTGTGTCTCATTTGTAATCATGTCTGTCACCTGTGTCCTGTTATCCTCCTGTGTTTCAGTGTATTTATTCCCTCTGTGCCAGTTCAGTCCTTGTCGGTTGTTAACGTTTCATGCGTGGTGTTTCCTGTATCCTGTTATTAAATTAAGATTATATTCAAGAAAGCTCTGAGTGCTTGTTCCTGTCTCAACCACGGTGTGACAATGGTAAGAAACTGAAAAAAGATGGTTGTGAAAAAAAAAAACATAACAAAAAAACACGTGACCGCCATAGGAAATGAATGGGAAAAATGCAAAAATATGAAAATACAGAGATTTTTTTGTGTGTGTACAATCTACACATCAGCTACGATGCAGAAAAAAGTGCACAGCAATGAATGGATGACACTAAAATATCAAAAGTGCAAAACATAAACACTTTTTTTTAATTGAATTTTGAGGTTGTGAGTAACAAAGTCTTACTGTGTTCAGATTTGACAAAATTAATGCAAAAACTGACTTCAAATCAACATTCCAAACAACAAAAATCTAAACCTTGACAAAAAGTAGTCTTTGAGAACACCTAAATATATATCCAAATCCACAATTTAATAAAAATAAGTCTTTGTCTAAAAACAACTAGAGAATTTCCAAGCTTCATACGTTTTTCTTATTTTATACTCCCACCAGAAGACACTAATCTGCCTTCAAAAATTCCATTTTAAAGGCCTTGTCTCTATTTTAACATGAAATACCGCTTTAAATTGAAAAATGTAACATTTGTACGATGACATTCTCTCAATATACAAAAGAAACAAGAAAAAAATACATTTCAGGACATTTGTGAACAACACAAGTGTGACTGCAGAGGTTAAGGTTTTTTTAATTCCACCTATTATATAAAGGACTATTACAGCTGTATTCTCTAATAATATTTATCAGAGAAGTTAGTTTTCCATTTGCAGTCATTGATGCTATAGTATGCCATTTATACTCAAAATATCTTAAACATGTAAAGCCTGCCATATGAAATAATAGTCAGAAACCTTTAGACAAAATGTTGAGGGTTATATTTGATACATCAGGCTCATATAGTGAGAATATGAGAACTCATATTTGAAGACGGAAAAAAAACTCAAACTGAACTAAATATGCAATTTGATGCAGTTGCTGATATTTATCTGGCCAAAAGGTAAGATTAAATTCTGCTTGTAATCTAAATCAGTGAGATATTTATTACAGCATGACAGATACTTGCATAAAAAGCATATAAAAACCAGTTGTCACTATATCTCCCAATAATATGTCTTCGTAAGATTATATTTAAATGCTTAGTTTTATGATAAAAATGCAATGATGAACAAATAAACATCCCTCAAAAGCCTGATGGATCATGTTTGAGACATTTTAAGATGATTACTCTAGAACATGATGTATGGATAGTTAAGAAATATTACTATCAATATAAAAGTTATTCTTCAAAGTATACTAAAAGGCATTTTACCCGCTAAAAAGTATAAACTATCAATCAGACAACAGAAGGCATGTAATAGATTGTGTCAAACAGGTTTTACCGCAATTTGTAGTTGGAGATACAGTAGTGTTACTGGTTTCCATCATATTTCATTTAGTGTAACACCACTGACAAAAAGCATGCTAACCAACTGTAAATAACCCTTCTCTAATCTTACAATATAATAATCTTACATGACTTTATTCATAGAGCGCTGTAAAGTATTTTAAGATAGGTGAGTTTCAGTTATGGATGGATAAATAAATGAATCGATAAAAAAAATCAGGCCACCGTGCTTGAGGAATGACCCATCTTTACACGACTGGCGTATTTCTGCATTGTTCACAAATTATCTAAATTGCATTTACATAACTGATCTGTGTGTGGAACAAACAGCGGTATTATTTTGGATTATTTGCAGTCTGATTCACTAATTATTCAATTAGGCTAGTTTTGCTGGAGGAGCGACAAATAATGAACAGGACAGTAGGTACTCCACGTCCAAGTGTCCAGATTGAAAGTATGAGTATTTAACCATGAAAGTTCATATCCCTGATATTTCATCTGAGGGACGTTTATCACAAAGTTCGTCATCTGTATGTCTGTTTGTACACAAAGCTGAATGACCAATTGCGTCACAATCTTGAGTGGAGGGATGTTGAGTTTCTGTTTCTGTGGCAACATTAAAAACTGCCCGTGGTGTACATTTGTCATTTTCAGCTCTGACTTGAGCCCCGTTTTTGTTTTAAAACCTCGTTTTCAAATTAAAACGATCCTCATCTATACTGGCGTTTCTCCATACACGGCCGAAAACGTATGTCACATGACCATTCATGCCACACATCATGTTCTCACGTAGTGAAAAATACATCGTGGAGCAAAGAGGACACTGACAACACATCGACAGATATATGAAACAGTTTCATATTTAATATATTATCATTTTTTAAAGAAGTTTAAACAATAAATAGCGTATAGAGTCTATTTAATGTGTGGTGACAGATCGCTGGAGCTCCTTCAAGCAGCTCGTGAACCGATCATCTCTTCATACTAGTTCATTTATAGCATCAAATAAACATGAATGAACATCAGAAGGAATGTTGTTTCAAGTGCGGAAAGACGTGAGGACACACAATTTCTCAAGTTCAAGTTCACCAACGTTAATCTACTAACTCCCCTGACTGCTTTGTCGGACAAAATGGCGAATTGAGGGTTATGATTGGTCAGATCGCCTGTCAATCAAACTATATATATATATTTTATGTCACACGATAGGGGCAACACACTGTAATTTAACCCAGAAACAAAATACTTTTATATATTCATGTAAAAAATATAAAATATATAAATAAATAAAATATCAGACAACAATTAATACATAACAGGCTCTATTAATGTTCATAAAAATAAAATAATAAAATAAAGATATTTTAAAATATATAATTAAATTATTGTTTGTAAATTGGTTTTATTAAATGAGTATTATTAAAAATAATTTAAATTAATATACTGTATAATATTAAGCAGAAACATGTAATCAGATTATTGGTGAAATATATCATAAGTAATCAGTGGTCAAGTGATAAATTTACTAGAGAGAGTTTCCTGTTCGTATTTGACATGGCGTTGCATCAGAAAGGATCCGGACTGATTACTCATCCACTTGGAGGAGCTGCAGGAAAGACTCTATATGTGGGAGGGCTGGTGAATAACACTGCTTGTGTGTTTGGGGAAAATTATATTGGCCTTGACCTCAGAGAGACAACAGCGACTCTTTCGTCTGCCTGAAAGAGCGGTGATGTTTACAACATGGTGGGAGGGAGCTTGTTTTCGGTGCCATTTCCATAAACTACATAGAATATTTCTTTGTTCCTGCTGGTCAGTAGAGCACAACAGTGACTGCCCACTTTTTCAAGCAGATTCAAGGATTTAATTTTTTTTTTTGCTCCAAAAGTCTTCAATAAAGTGTTTTCAAACTAAGCAGTTCTGAGTTAATTGCAACACTACAAACTTTGACATTGAAGCCTGGAGTAATGATGCTGAAGATTTAGCCATGACATCACAGGAATAAATTACATTTTAAAATATATTCAAAAAAATTCAAATATAATATCACAATGTTACTATTTTCTTTCAAAAACATCAAAAAATCTTACTGACCTTACAGTGACTTTATATATCATTGCAATCTACTCATCAAATTTTTGTTCGTCGGCCGACTAAGTTTTCTCAGTGTGTTCCGCATCGTCGGCTGCTTTTCGGCCGATTCGACATTTTGAATCGGCGTCAGGCCGTCGGTGAGAGAGAGAACTCTGATTGGCTGTTCAGTATAGCAAACGAGTCAGTTCACGAGAATATAAGCAAAAGACTGAAGGTTTTTCTAATTTTACGCCATCTTACCTGAGCACTCGAGTGCACGAATAATTTCATAATAACATGAGCGGAGTGGAATAAAGAACGTGATCAGCGCGATTGATATTCAAAACGGTAAGCAAGCGTTGCTTTGTTTATGGTTTGTACACATGCACTCTTAGTTTCGCTTTCCCTTTTTGAATGACGAATATCGACAAATATATCTGCTTAAATACACAGTTATCTCCTTTGTGTGTGCTAGTTGAAGTTCTTTCGGTGTGTTCAAGCACATATTTTTTCCCCGACGCGAGGCGCCAACACCGTCGGCTTTCGTTGCCGCTAGTTCTTTGACGTCGAGTTGGTGTGTTTCAGTCTTCAGTGCTCATTGAAGGTTTGTATTTTTATACATTTGTACATACATACATACTATGTAACCCTCTAGTGGTTAAAAACCAAACTGCATGCATTTTGCGGATAAACATTGTTTTGGTTGTGCTTTGGCTCTGCATGTGAATGAATAGTTCTCATAAAACATTCACTACCAGGCTTAAGAGATATAACCAGTTTAGATGGAAAGGATCTCAAGCTGAAGACGTTACTGTAGCTTTACCTATTAATAGACTCTATACTTCCTTCAAAGTAAATTCCAGCACAGCTACAACAACATATAATGGCTTCACAATAGATAATGAATTACAAGGAACTCTGTTGGAGCTACATATAGCAGTTTATCCGTTCAATCAAATACTTTACTCACATGTTGAGCAATAAAAATGGAAAAACAGTGTGTGACAGAAGTAGTATGTCCGAATTCACAGTACTCATAAAAGAGTAGGCAAAAAGTATGGATGACCGACTTCTTCTGGAGAGATTCTGAAGTGTGAATTCCATGCATACTTTATTTACATGAGGCCACGGGAGAGGATTTGTGAATGGCGATGACGAGGCGAATGTAGTACGTTCTACACACATTCACTACACACTGTTACTGTATATTTCAGGTTAATAACTGCATTACTTTTACAGTAATTTCACAGTAGGACTTCTCTTGTATCTAACGGCACTCTTAGAAAATTATTGTAAAATGTACGGTACTTTACTGCCAATTTCAGTAAAGCTTTACAATTGTACAGTAAAAAGAAGAGTTTACAGTATTGGAAAATGTACGGTACTTTACTGCCAATTTCAGTAAAGTTTTACAATTGTACAGTAAAAAGAAGAGTTTACAGTATTGGAAAATGTACGGTACTTTACTGCCAATTTCAGTAAAGTTTTACAATTGTACAGTAAAAAGAAGAGTTTACAGTATTGGAAAATGTACGGTACTTTACTGCCAATTTCAGTAAAGTTTTTACAATTGTACAGTAAAAAGAAGAGTTTACAGTATTGGAAAATGTACGGTACTTTACTGCCAATTTCAGTAAAGTTTTACAATTGTACAGTAAAAAGAAGAGTTTACACTATTGGAAAATGTATGGTACTTTACTGCCAATTTCAGTAAAGTTTTACAATTGTACAGTAAAAAGAAGAGTTTACAGTATTGGAAAAAATGACTGGAAACAAACAAGATCATATTCTATTTCTACTTCACTTTTAGCAGTTTGTGTTGTTGGTTTATTTTGAGTTTGTTATTTGTTTAGTGTCACCATTGTTGTGTTTTGTAGTATTGATGTATGTGCATAGTTGATGCTTATTAAATAAAAGTCTTGTGTTGATGTTACACCTTTCAAGGATAAATATTGCTGAGCCGTTGCTTCACTATTGTGAAAGAACACAAAGAGTTTCATGCTTCATGTTAAAATAACTCTAAAATGAATTTGTCATATTCATGCTAAGACTAGTTTGACTTAAATTTGGCCATTTATTTAATTTTATACACTTGCTTTGTCATTAACAAATTTCATATTGTCACACTTCTGACATGAAATTTGAATACAAGGTCCAAGATACCGAGCAAATTGAACACTAATCACCATAACGGCGACTTCAAAACAATTACAATGGTAAACAATATGATTTGTTAAAGACAACTTTAATGTGAATTCACATTAAAACAAGTGTAAATTACTGTGATGTAAGTATCATTTTGTGGTTGATTATCAGTAATTCGTAAGAAAATGACCCAGCATGCATTCACTGTAAATTTCCGACTACAGTAATTTATTGTACTGTTTAATCTTGTAAATTCCTGGAGTTTTTTTTTGTGTGTGTGTGTATATATAGAACATCCTTTTTTTAGCATTCATGAAGTAATTACTATGTGATGAATAGTAAGAGAATATGTGACGAATGCTCTCATACTGTAGGAAAACTCACACATGTAGACTCAACACGACCTCCACAAAAACAAAGATTAGGAAGAGACAAAACTCTTGCCAATTCCCATGAAGAATGAAGTGGACATTCATAACACACACACACACACACACACACACACACATTCTTTTGTCAAAATCTCTTTCTACACCATAACAAGTTCAAAGCAAAAGCAAAAGCACAATTGCGCATTGTAGCTTCACATGCTGTACACAAGAAGAAGTAGTAGGCCTAACACAAACATGACTGCTGTAATCTGGTGTGGTCGCAGTCTTTGTGCCAGTTTAAACATCGTCTGACGTACATAAGCTTTAGCTGCGCCGACGCATCATGACATCACTGCTCACCCAAACTGTCTGGAGGAATCAGTGATGATCAATCTAACCCAACATTTACCTTAACACAGTACATAAAAATCATCTCACTGTACAATCAAACCGTCTCTAGAACACAGCTGGTAATGTCTGTGGATCCAAATCCACACAGAAACAGCCGGAAAATCATCAGTCCAGGCTGTAACATTGATTTTAAGACCAGATGTGTCTGTAACAGTTTACAGTAAGGTTTCTTTTTAAACAGTAGTTTACTGCATTATTTTACATGATGAGGCCTATTAATCTAATTTAAAGATTGAAGCTTGATTCCACCTCAGAATAATAAAAATGTATCACAATTTAGACTTTTTTCCTCACAATTGTGAGAAATAAAATAAGAACTACAAGATATAAACTCGCAATCAGAAATCAGAGGAAAAGTCTGAAATTACGGTAATTAAATTACCGTATTTTTATCCTGTGGCGCAAACAAGCTTCTATACTTAGGGTTAATTTCAACAATATTTTTAACATCAAATATTAGTTAATGCACCATGTTGTAGCTTTTTTTTTTTTAAATTAACCAACTTTAATAAAGATCGCTTATAATATAAATGCTGTAAATATTCCTCAGCTGATGCATACAGATTTTTGTGCTGTGCTGTGCAGTGGGCTATTTTTGGATCTTTTACATACATGATGCATTGATTTCAAAATTCTGAAAATCTCCAGATCGCTTAGCATTCACTTCCTTCTACATTTTTTCATCATATCCTTTAAGCTGAAGTCACTGAAGTTACACAGAAAATAATTTCCCCATTTCTGCGGTTTCGAGAGCTGGATGGCACTCGTGTTTGCGCTGGTATATGTGGTTTTGTCAGCCATACAAGGGAAGAGAGTCGGAGGGGGTCAGCTTGACGAGCTCTGGTACTTTTCCATTGCGTAGGCCGCGCGTTACTGAAGTTCGGGCCAGATCCGTGAATGATCTCCGGAGAGAAGGCGCCATCTAGTGGCCGTGCGGGATAGTGGCGGCTCGCTACCAGACTTATAGAATTGATTTTTTCTACATGACTTTCATAAACTTTGATAATGCTATTGGACAAAATGACTTTAATAGCTGTACTGGTATGAGAAACAAAAATAATCAACACTGTAAACATGCATTTGAAATAAAAAAAAAAATCATTATGTAGGGTAATAAGACAAATAATTATGTGTAGTGTACGAGTGTACTGTTTCCCATATTCATGGCTGCATTGCTTACTTCCCTAATCCCTAATAGTAGGCAAAAAAAAGTATGTGACTAAAGAAGTATGTCCGAATTCACAGTACTCATAAAAGAGTAGGCAAAAGTGCCTGGATGACCTACTACTTCCGGAGAGATTCTGAAGCGAGCATACCATTGGACACTTTACTATCCCATGAGGCCACGGGAGTGAATGGCAGTGAAGCGATGCAACTGATGCTGGTAGGTCACATGATAAGGGCAACATGGTGAATGTAGTACACATTCATACTATATAGAATGTTCTTTTTTTTAGCAGTCGTGAAGTAATTACTTATTCTACCTACTCATGTGATTTCGGATGCAGCCTTTTCACACTTCTCGCACTACAATACAAAACGTCGGAGTAGTGCACAAGTGTCGTTTTCTTTATTCTTACTATTTATTTATTTTGTGTGAAAATGTGTGTGCCTATAATTTTATGTTACCAATACTTTGGCAATCTTTTACTATGCCAATAAAGGTAAATGTAATTAAATACATTAGCAGTTCAGTGAGGAGAAAAATTTGTTTTTTAAAAAAAAAAATGGAACGTTCCTTTAACGTTTGCATAACCAAGAAAAAACATTTTTAAAAACTGGATGTTTTGAATGTTCAGAGAAAATACAGAAATAACATTTTCATAACTTAATGGGAACGTTAGCAAAACGTTACAACATTGTCAATTAAAGTATAGTTCTGGAAATTATATATACACACACAAATTATATTTTACACACATATATATATATATATATATATATATATATATATATATATAAAATATAATTTATATATCTCTCATATATATATATATATATATATATATATATATGAGAGATTAATATGAATAAAAAAAAAAAACAGTTCAGTATTTTAAAATGTATGGAAGTATAGTTCTGTTTTTATATATACACATCATAATATATATTATATGTATATCATAACATACATTTTAAAATATAATATACATTTTAAAAATTTAAAATGATTTATGTACACAAAATTTATATATATATCTATATATATATATATATCTATATATCTATATCTATATATATATATATATATATATATATATATATATATATATATATATATGAGAGAGACAGTTCAGTATTTTAAAATGTATGGAAGTATAGTTCTGATTTTATATATCATATATCACATGTATATCATAACATACATTTTAAAATATAATATACATTTTAAAACATACATTATCAAAAAATATTTTGGACATGTAGTACCATAGTCTGTACCATTATCAGTGACCCTAACATATGATATTTATATTTATGTTATAAGTGCCTTCTGAAAATCAGAATAATATTAAAAACCACCTAAAAGTAAGGGACATATATAAAAAGAATCAAGGTGCCATAGTGTTTTGCACATGTACCATGATAGTAGGCCTGCCAAAATACCACGGTAGCTGCACAGTACTTTTTTCGCAACCTCTGTCCTTGTCAGCGGTTAAATACAGCAGGAGACTTCCATGATGTGAGGGCCAGTTTGATTTGCATATGGAAAAATTCAAAAAAAAAAAAAATATGCTCATCATGCTGCTTGTTTGTTGTTTATGTTGCGGTGTTGACACAGCTGCAGTCAGTGCCAGCGATAATCTAATTCATGAATTCACGTTCTATTGATGAGGATGATCGTAATGATGAGAATGACCGTCATTATGGCCACAGAGCTCATGATAAAAGCTTTGCACAGTGGCGTCCGTAGTATGGTGATCAGTACAGACCTCTCTCTGGCCGAGCCGCGCTCCCCGTCCTCGCCTGCTGGGCTCCCGACGTCCAGACTTTGGCTGATGGTCTGCGTCAGCGTCGTGGCAGAGCTGGGCACTCTCTTCACCTGCAGTTTGCCTTTGTTGCGATTAAAACGGATGCTGTAGACGTGCTGCATGGCAGCCGGGAGGTAAGACAGCACGGTGGAGTCATTCGCGAGCTTGGGAAGACCTAAGTCTGGTAACGGGGTGTAGGCACGGCACAGCGGGCACTGGATGGTGTTGGGATGGGTGGACTTCACGTTCATCCGCGCAAGACACTCCAGGCAGAAGGTGTGCTTGCATTCGAGTACCTTAGGGGTGTTGAAGACGTTGTTGAACTGGCAGAAACAGATGGCGCACTCCAGATCGGGTGGGTCTGCGTCATCCGCGTCAGGTTTGTAGGGATCGCGGAGGTGGTTCGGGTCAGACTCCATGACAGAGGGAGGAGGTGAGGGAGAGGGAAGTCAGAGGGCATCTTTAAGGTCCATGGCAATGTGGAGAGTCTGGAGAAGTACAAGAACAGATTTGAGTCATGAATTTTTCTTTTTTGTGTGTGTGTTTACCACCCCAAATAAATAAATATATACATAAAAAAAAATAAAAAATAAAAGACTGTCATTGTCAGGGCTGGGCTGGTTACTTTTAAAATGTATTTCACTACAGATTACAAAATACATGCTTTAAACAGTAATTTGTAACATATTTCGTTACATTACTCAAGTTTAGTAACTTAATCTAAATACTTTAGAATACTAATAAGTGTGGAACAAACACAAAAAAGGTCATTGCAAGTTTTTATCTCACAATTCTGACCTTTTCCCTCAGCAATTGTGTAATATATAAAGTTGCAATTGTGAGTTATAAAGTCATAATTATGAGATATAAACTCGCAATATTGAGAAAAATCAGAATTATGAGATAAACTCACATACTAAATTCACAATTGCAAGAAAAAAGTTAGTATTGCAAGTTTATATCTCCCAAATCTGACTTTATAACTTGCAATTGTGAGTTTAAATCTCGCAATTCTGAGAAAAAGAAGTCAGAATTGTGAAATGCAAACTCACAATTGTGAGGGCAAAAAACAAATTGTGAGAAAAAGATGCAGTGACCTTTTTTACAATTATAAAATGACTCACAAACAACTATCACAAAACATGAAAACAGTCGTGGATCTCCAGGTCATGACAGGACAGTTAAGTTAAGATTTTATTTATAAATTCAGTCATTTTGTCATACTTTTCAGATGTAACTGTAATCTGATTACCATCCATTTAAAATGTAACTGTAATGAAATACAGTTACTCAAATTTTGTATTTTAAATACGTAACTAAGTTACTTGTATTTCGTTCCTCCCCAACCCTGGTCATTGTACACTATGAAGACTGTTGGCTCTGTGAATAATTGCTTATGTTCCTCGTTTGTTAGTTGCTTTGGATAAAAGCGCCTGCTAAATGCATAAAATAAAAAAATAAAATAGACATTGTACATTATGGATATTGTTGGCTCTTTGACACATTACTAATGTTCTTCTATTGGAAGTAGCTTTGGATAAAACCATCTGCAAAATAAAATAAAATAAAATAATAAAATAAAATAAAATAAAATAAAATAGGCATTGTACATTATGGATATTGTTGGCTCTTCGACACATTACTAATGTTCTTCTATTGAAAGTAGCTTTGGATAAAACATCTGCAAAATAAAATAATAAAATAAAATAATAAAATAAAATTTTAGTGTAGTTTAGTTTATTGATTTATAGAGCACATTTCAAAACAACAGAGGTTGCAACCAAAGTGCTGTACAGGAAAATTAAAACAGAATTAACACACTGGATCAAAACCTTGAGGACGAATGAAAAATTTACACCCTCAGTCAAAACAAAGAATAAAAATAAGTTTTTGAGGTGGATTTAAAAGAAGGGGAAGATCTAATATTAAGAGAGAGACTGTTCCTTTAGTTTTGTAACATGAGCGAGGAACAGAAAGATATTGATTGGATAAGCAAAAGGATCTTGAGGCATTGTACGGGACGCAATTTAGCAATTGATCTTAGCTGAAAGAAACTGCTTTTAACAACAGCGCTAATCTGCTTATCAAAACTCAAGTTGGAATCAAAAATCAAAAATGACACCAAGATTTGTGACAGTCATGAACATTTGAAGAAAGAGAACCAAGCTGAACGAGATATGTCAGAGGTCATATCTGATGGGGCAAAGATAATAATTTCAGTTTTATCATTGTTTAGCTGTAAGAAGTAACCTTTTATGTCTCACAGACAGTCAAACCGACAGTAGAGCCGAGTGTCATCATCATAGAAGTGATGATAAATTGAGTCTCTGAATAATATAACCAAGTGGAAGCATATATAATGGAAATAGAAGGGGACCCAAAATGGAACCCTGAGGTACACCATAAGGGATTGGAGCATGAGATGGAAAAACTATTCCCTACTTTAACAGAAAACATTCTCCCCTTGAGGTAAGAGGCAAAGCACTCCAACACAGACCCCCGAAGGCTTTGAATATTGCAGGCTCTGTGGTGAATTGCTTATGTTCCACTATTGTAAGTTGCTTTCAAACAAAATGATTTTTTTCAAATTTATGAGCCCCGCATATGGTCATCATGTCATCATTATAACTATCTTGGCTCGTAAGGCTTGCTTGCTCAACCAGCTTCAGTAGAAACAACTTGTGCTAGTTGACCAAGGTGCGCGTTTGTTCTCTTGACTTCAGGTTGCTCCAGAAGGATTGTCCCTGTCCCCCATCAATAACTTTAGCAGAGAATGCAGCACGATCGGTAAACAGACTTGCTGTCGTTCTGCCCACGCTGACCTGTTCTCAATAACAGATTTGCCTTGGAAATGATTATGGGTCTCCATCAATGAACGGCTCAAAATATGCAAAGCGGCAGAAGGGTGTCCCATTACTGATACCCATAATGCAGGTAGAAAAGATTGGGTTACTTCATTAGAGGTCAATTTAGCCTCAGCTGATCATTGTTTACGTGTATGATGCCAGTATGATGTGTTTAAAGGAAGCTGAAGGCTTTAACTACGAATAGTTTTTTATTCTACAGACATATTCTAATGAATGAGATGATCGCTGCATAGTATAAAACGCAAATGGGAAGCAGAGAATTTATTGCCTTAGTCTATTTGTCCTGTCCGTTTGAGCATGTGCACAACAGATACTTTCCATTGTCTTCAATCTTCAAATATTGAACATCTGACTTCAGATAACATACCTGAAGGTTATGACTGAAGATGCATAACACATTTTTAGATTTCAAAAACGACAACATTTTTGATTTCAATGGTAGAGATTAGCCTAATAAAACACTGGATTTGACTTGACTATTATGAAGCATATAAAGCCACGCTTTGTTAATATCACCAGCTCTACCTGGTATAAAGACAGCAGACATAAAAATACACAAATATATTACACGATATGTAGAGTCACAATTACTCACTCATCTTCTGGAAAGATGTCCCTTCTTTTTTTGACAAGTTGAGGCTGTAGTTTGCGTCTTTCTTGCCTTTCAGAGAGAAAGAGATGTGTCCGTGTCGCTCTCTCTCTCGTTGGACATCTACCACAGCTCTCCTGACGTGTTTTACATAGAAAAACAAAAAACAAAACACCAAGAGTCACTCTACCACTTTTTTTTTTGGCGCAGTTTTCTTTCTCAACCTCTCTTTACCACTGTGCTATAAAGAATGGCAGCATTTGAATACTGGAGCAGCAGGCAGGAGGAAATGCACAGGGAGTAGTCAAATGCGGACGCCATGCAGATCGGCAGTGTAAACTCTACAATCCTGACCTGAAAGAAACAAAGAGGGAATAGAGGATACATACCTGATCTGAAGACTGAAGTGAAGACTGTGTGCCTAAAAGCCTCCCATCTTTACTCATAGATGAGTAAAATAGCCTTTAAAACAAGCACTGTTACAGAATTTATCGAAATTTATCGTGTTGTAAGCATTTTAAATTATAATATCATAGTAAAAGTATTTATATAGTAGAAGTATATATATACAACCAACTAATTCTAATCAAATAAGATATATTTTAAGCTGTTAATAAATATCACGGTGCCATCTTTTGATATGGTTTGTAAATGCACAGCAAAGATCAAGCTACGTGTGTTATTCCACAGGTGTTTCCATGTCCTGTTGTGTCTGTATGCAAACAAAGAGCCAAAAAAAGGATTCTCCTCATTGAACTGAAATAATTTATCACGTAACGTGCAAATACATTAACATTTCCTTCAAATTGATATCTCGACACCACAGAATTTACATGATAGTCAAATAAACACATCAGTGCAACCTTTACATCCTTCTGTATCATTAAAACAACATTACACAATACATGACTGTCCTTTCCGCTGTTTGTTCATCAATATTCTGCTAAAGTTATATAGTGGCTGAAACTATTCGGACACTTTGAAATGCATAAATGTCTTGTCATTGCATAAGACGACAAATGTTAAAGGGATAGTTCACCCCAAAAATGAAAATTACCCCAGGATTTACTCAACCTCAAGCCATCCTAGGTGTATATGAACATCTTCTTTCCGACGAACACCACAATCGGAGATATATTTAAAAATATTCTTAGTCCTCCTAATAATAGTAGTGAATGGGGGTTCATGACTTTGAAGCCTAAAAAAATGCATCCATCCATTATAAAAATAATCCATATGGCTCCAGGGGGTCAATAAAGGCCTTCTGAAGTGAAGCGATGTTTTTTTAAAGAAAATTATCCATATTTAGAACTTTATTAACTATAATAACTAGCATCCGGCAGACGGGCGTATGCATCGCAAAATCACGGGGCGTTCACTACCATTTTAAAGCTAGGAAGAGCCAGGATATTTTAAATCTATCTCAGATTGCAAGTCTGCGGGAATTGGGCTAATTTAACACTGTTGCCACGGGTTGTTTTTCATGTCCGTGGGTTTAAGCAACCCCAAATAACATGATATTTAGCCTCTGGAATGCATATTTTACCAGGGGAACACTGCCAAAAATGTGTTAACCCGAAATGCATTTTTTTTAAAAACCTGGCAACCCTTCTGATTGTGTTTGTCTGAAAGAAGAGTCATAAACACCTAGGATGGCTTGAGGGTGAGTAAATCGTGGAAAAAAAATTTTTTTTTGGTGAAATAACCCTTTAAATGTGATGAACTACAACCTGTTATTTTACACTAAATAAAATTAAACAAAAACTAACCAAATACCTGCTAAAATGCTTCAGAAATGCAGTTTGTTTTGAGAAAAGCTTAAAAATAAAGGTTCCAAAAGGGCGTTTTCACAGCAATGCCATGGAAGAGCCATTCAGGGTTCCTCAAAGAACCTTTCAGTGAACAGTTCTTAAAAGAACCATATTTGGAACATTTAAAAAAATCTAAAGAGCCTTTTGTGCAATGGAAAGGTTCTATGGATGTCAAAGGTTCTTTATGAAACTATCAATGCCAATAAAGAACCTTTATTATTAAGAGAGTGTAGGAACATTTATATGATATTTTGTATCTAAAGCAATGACATTCAGGCAGTTTTAAGTGTGACTTAAATATAAAAATACTTTGGGGTCACTGTGCATTATGCAGAAATAAAAGAATACATTAAACAAAAATTCTTTGGTTGATATGTTTGTGAAAAAAAGTTTTTAAAACAACGACAGTTTCTCATTTTTAAAATACATATGGAATCAACACTGCCGGTGTTGGCAAGACAGTATTTGCTGAAAAAAAGCTGCAATATTCTTTTTATTCTAGAACTGTAGTACTAATAATAAAGAAAAAATATTAAAAACAACAACAACAAAACACATTGCATCACTGATTTTCATTGACTTTACATTCTCCGTCTCGTCTCTGGAAGAATATCGAGATCTGCTGTTTTTGTATTTAATTCTCTAAATGGTCACATCGACGCATAACTGGCCTCAGGAAATACAAGAGCAGACCGTTTACATAAACGCTTAAATGTGTGTAGATGTAAACTAGAGAAGCTTCTCTGTGAAAAATGATTCAGCTTCTGCCTCATGGCAAACCCTGAGTCTGTGTACATGTAGATTTCTGAGATTTCTTATCTTTCTATGCTACTTTCTGCATGACTTTGGCAGTGAACCATTTTGACCCTTTAGCTGTTCCCTAGTGCAAATAAAAGGTCTTCGACGGGGGTGTAAAAGTACAGAGAAATTATACTCAAGGCAGAGTAAGAGTATTCTTTTCGTTCTTCTAAATTTTACTCAATTACAGTTTCCAAATGATTTTCTAATTTAATGATTAAAGACAAAGGCTGAGTCCACAGAGGACTGAGTTAAAGCAAAATTTATATTCTGAAACCTGTCTGAAGTCATGCTGGCCTATCTTATCTTAGTTAATCCTGCTTATAAACAGTGGCTATAATCCAAATGGATTAATCAGATTCTTGGCAATGTTAAATGTTGTTGTGGCGGCCAATCATATTTCACAATGGAATGGATTTGGATGTTTCGTATAAAAGTTAAGCAAAAGTATTTGTTAGCTCAATAAGAAAAAAATAAAATGAAATCATGATAATGCACAATATGTTTGTATTTTGAAGCTCTAAATTAAACTAGAGGAAGTATAATAATTAGAATAAATAATAATATTTTTGGAAGTATTCCATTTCAACAGTAGTCAAAGTAACATATACATTTCCCAAAATAATATTTTAGCATTTAATGAAGTACAATTGCTCCAGTACTTTACACCCCATTAACATATTCAAGCATATTCAGCAGCCAAGCAGAAGTGGAGTGGCATTTTATTGCCTATATTTGTTTACACAATCGCACACACACACACACACACACACACACACACACATAAAACAGCACCTTTCTTATCTCACGGTTGTATTTGGAAATGGAGAGAAATTCCAATACCACACAGTCTCTTTCGTTTAGGGAAGTTAATTAAGTTTTTATGCCCTTTAATGGTTCATGTAGTCAGGTGATCGTACGCTACACGTCCAAAAACATATGGACGATGTTGGAACATGGATGCGAACAGATTGCATGGAATCAAGCTTGATTTTGTGCTCCTGTTAGTAATAGGTGAAGCAGAAATGTCCAAGCTGTTTAGAATAGGGTGTCCACATACTTTTGTCAACGTAGAGTACATTTTCATTTCCAGGAGTTCCGTTTTTTTCAAGTTGTTCGTTTTAACTCGTCAGTTTGATTTTCCAGGTGGAAGTCAGAAGCGAGCCACTTCAGTGATGCTGGGCACCGCTCCCTGATCCAGATGCAGCTGGTGCAGTCCTGTGTTAAAACTGGCACACAGGAGACTGCTGGTGTCACACGGAGCCAGAGACACCAAAGGCCCAGAACCGTCCAGCGTTAATGTGTACAAACATGCTGAAGAGAGAATATGGAGGAGACAAGAATCAAGCCATGGGGATTTAAAGCTGATGTGACTTTTTTTTCAGCCTGACATTTTTAGGAAAAGCATGACATGCAATAAATGAAATGTGAAAGAGTGTTAACTGTCACCTTTGACAGTAGCTATGTTTCCATCCAACTATTTTTATCCGCATTCTGGGATATTGTGTATATATATAAATAAAAACACAGCTGGATCGAAATGCCAAGATGCACATGAATTCAAAAAATCCACATAAAAAAACATATATGCGCTCAATTGACCCTTCGCAAACAGTTTGATTGACAGGCGATCTGACCAATCAGAACCCCGAATCTGCCATTTTGTCAGACAAAGCAGTCAGGGGAGTTAGTAGATTAACGTTGTTGAACTTGAACTCGAAATATTGTGAGTACTCATGTCTTTCCGCTCTTGAAACAACATTCCTTCTGATGTTAATTCATGTTTATTTGATGCTATAAATGAACTAGTATGAAGAGATGATCGGTTCACGAGCCGCTTGAAGGAGCTACAGCGATCTGTCACCACACATATAGAGACGCTATACGCTATTTATTGTTTAAACTTCTTTAAAAAATTACGATATATTAATATACAGTTTCATATGTCTGTCGACGTGTTGTCAGTGTCCTCTTTGCTCCAGGATGTATTTTTCACTGTGTGAGAACATGATGTGTGGCGTGAGAGCGCATGACTTGTCGGACATAGCAACAGTAACTAAAGGGGGCGGGTCTCTGCGAAGGGTCAATCGAGGTGTATAAATGTTTTATCTGATATGATGACACATTAACTACAATGGAAACACATTTACTGAATAAATCCTTCGAAGCTCAACAAGAAAACGTATGTGACTTTGCCTCAACACTACTAACTATTGGACCAATTTCATCGTACAGCATCTCTGTCGGTTTGGTCATTCTGAACTGCTTTCTGAGTTCTGAGTCAGAATCTGAGTCATTCTGAGTAAAAGTTTTTTTAATTTCCTCCCAGAAGTGTCCCACATGATTGCATTCCCAAACACCAGGTACCGAAGGCAAGATAACATGACAGCGTTTATTGCGTTTAGTTTGGGCTCTTTGAGACACAAAATAAAGAGCCACAGTGGCTTTCCTGATTCCCAGCAACTTCCATTTTTATCACAGATATTTTGCACCAATTTCTCAGGAAATTACATTTTTTTCTTTTGAACTCATGGGATGGAAACGCTGCTTTATTTGCAAATGATTTATATGTTATTCCAATTCTGAATTGAATTCAACACATAGCTAGTGTTTTTTCTTTTTTTTTGGTGGTGGTGGTGGGGGGGTATTTGGGAAACGGATCCATTTGCATTTAAATTCCACATGCCATCAAAAACCTGAAGTTCAAAAATTTATTCAAAAAATGTATATTTTTTAAAGTGGTCATGAAAAATCTAAATTTCCTTGATGAATAAGAAGTCATTGTCCTATAAAAATATCCTTTAATTTCCAAACTAAAAACAAAACAGAACAAAAACAGCTTTTATTAAGTCCAAGCTGGACTTGTTTTGGATTTTGTCTCATTATTACGTCATAATGTGATGAAAGACCGCCTACTTCTACATCACTGGCTCTTTAGCCCCGATTCAACCATGTAGTAGGAAATACGAAGCAGACGCAAACGCAGGATTACTCCGGCAACAAAACCATACAGATGCCTCTGAGGATTACAAGATGTTCTGAAATGCTAAGATGTGGAAAAACAGTCAAGCATTGCCATCCTTGTGATCCTAACATTAAGAAAGCGTGGATGAACTTTATTTTTAACGAAGTTCCAGTCTGATGGCGTCAGTGAGACCGTTTGTTTGTTCGCTTCATTTTACTGTGGATTCGTTTTTAAACAAGACATTTCGACACAGGCTTTTAAGAGAGATAAAATAAGAGATAACGCCGTGCCGACTATACTGGATCCAACAGTAATGTCGCAAAACACAAAAACACTGTGAGTAACAGTTGGATTATCGGATATGGAAGAAGTGCATTTTTTTTTTATCTAAGCCATTCGCTGTAATTCTGAATAAAAGCTTCAGTGAGTGATATCTTCTGTTTTGTCATCAGTTAAACATTACAAAATGTTTAATTTTGTTTAAAACATGACACTGCAAATGACAACGTATATGTATTGCATTTTATCGTAAAGGATCAACTATGAATAGCACACGAAACACTGTAAGTTACTGTAACTATAACTGTGGTAGCTCAGTACTTAAACTTTTAAAATTTGACTAAAATAAGACTAAAGCATATGAAATACTCAAAATACTCATTTGAAATACCATGTATGAGATATTTTTCAACATCAGAAGTTTTCAAAACAGTTCCACATGTGTAATGGAGGGAACGTTGAAAATTATTTTAATATGCAAAATTGTTACCAAATCATAACAGTGGGCGTTTACTTCCATGTCTTGAATGCGTCACTCCCATCAAAACGATCAAAAGAAAAGGTCAAAAACAGAATAGAAAATAGCTTATTACTTCTAAATTAGGATGTTTTTTGATGTAAACATAATTTTAAAAATGATAACAAAAGTGGACCTCAAAGGACATTAAAAATTTAAATTTAAAAAAATTTAATTTAAATTTAAAAATGCAGTTCATGACCCCTTTAATAGTCTTTACTGTCACTTTTGATCAATTTAATGCTGAATAAAAAATAAAAATATTACTAATCCCAAACCTCTGAACAGTATTGTAATTATTTACATTTAATTTATTATTATAAGACTATATATTCATATATACTCTATCATTTTTTCCATTACTAAGCTAATTAATATGTGGCACATATGTAAATATTATTTATGTATATTTAATATCTATTTAAATATATACCAGCCAAAGGAGATGGGCTTCCCCAGCTGAGTTTGTCTCCTCCAAAAGTTTCTTTTTCATCTACCTAAGCATTTTAGACTTTAGACTTCCAAAAACAGGAAGCTGGCTTGTTAACCCACAAGCAACCTGGCTAATCCTTGTGTGTTTAAAAAAACAGAATACAAGTGCATGTGTGTGTGTGTTACCTGCAGTGTTCTGATCCCATAATTTTACTGAGCTGTCATACGATGATGACGCCACGAGGGCAGGATACCCGGGACGGGGAGGCACAAACACGCAGCACGCTGTGGTCTGCAGGTGTCCTCTGTATTCGGCCACCTTACAGCCAGGCTGTCTGAGGTCCCACAGCTACACACACGCATAAACACACAAACATATAAACTAATGTACATGCACAGCTGTGTCCTGGCAGTATCCGTACACACACACACACTCACCGTGGCCTCACAACCCTGCCCTCCAAAACCGTTGCTGGACGACAGCAGGTGGTAACAGTTGGAGCTGATGTCACAGTGTGTCTGAATGTACTGCTTTGCAGGAAACGTGTTGGTCACCTGCCAGGTACGACTATCCCACACCCTGAGACAGACAAACCCATCAACATACTAAAAAAATCAAGTCAATTTTATATATAGCCTTTTTCACGCACACATTCTTTGAAAAAGATTTTTTAAAGGGGACCTATTATGCAAAATTCACTTTTAAGTTGTTTTTGAACATTTATTTGTCCGCAGTGTGTGTACACAACCACCCTATTGTTTGTAAAAATCCATCCACTCTGTTATTTTCCTCATAAATCTGAAACAGTGTCTCAAAAAGAGCCGTTCAGAAATCTACAGGCCCCGCCCACAACTGGCGCCGGAATCTGCCCTATTAGCTTAGAAACTTTATATTAAATTAAATATATTATTAAAGCCTATAACGACTTTTCAACAATATCTAGTGATGGCCGATTTCAAAACACTGCTTCGAAGCTTTACGAATCTTTTGTTCCAAATCAGTGGTTCGGTTCGCGTATAAAACTGCCAAAATCACATGAACTACTGAAATTCCGAAACATTTCCTCATTTACTAAAATCACGTAACTTTCGCCCTCCGAATCACTGAATCAAAACAAATGATTCGTAAAGCTTCAAAGCAGTGATTTGAAATCGGGCATCACTAGATATTGTTGAAAAGTCGCTATTTTGTTTTTTTGGCGCACAAAAAGTATTCTCGTCACTTTATAATATTAATGTTGATCCACTGTACTCACATGAACAGTTTTAAATATGACTTAGTGTCTTTCTGGACATTGAAAGTGTTCATTGTTTTGCTGGCAATAGAGGAATCACTTAACCATCGGATTTCATCAAAAATATCTTCATTTGTGTTCTGAAGATGAACGAAGATCTTACGGGTGTAGAACAACACGAGGGTGAGGAATTAATGACAGAATTTTCATTTTTGGGTGAAATAACCCATTAAAGCTACTAAAGTTATTCAGTCAAGAACAGTGAGTGATTTTCTGTTTTTCTTTAGTTGTTTGATTCATATTAACAGTGTAAATAGCAGTAGGTACTGTATATTACGCTGCATTACACCTTGTGTGTTTTTGACAGTTTAAGTACAATAAGACGCGAAAGAAAAATTTGTTTAATTCTCAAGCAGTCTGACAGCCAGCTTTCTGTGTGAATGCTTCGGGTGTGTGAGCTCAGAAAACCATATATCAGACATTTAAACTGATATGGCTTTAAAACACACGCAAATATTTAACTTTCATGATGACAAAAAACTGCAAAGTCATGTGACCGTGGCTGCGATAGAGATGATCAAAACCAAACACATGTTTTGTTAGTTTTTGGCAGAATATCCGAGGCACGAACTGTACAGGCTCCGCCCTCTTCTGGAAAGCAGGATGGGGAGCAGCAGCTCATTTGCATTTAAAGATACATGCACAAAAACTGCATGTTTTTGCCTCCTCTCAAAAATATATAATTAATGATCTGTGAGGTATTCTCAGCTGAAAATTCACAGACACATTCTGTGGACACCAGAGACATATATAACATCTTGTAAAAAGGGGCATAATAGGTCCCCTTTATTGTTTAATATCTTCATGCGTTATAGTCGTATTTAGCAGATTAGAGCTGTGCGACAATATATGGTTACACTTTATACATTCTACTAACTATAACTAACTTTGCAACTTCATGTCAACTAACGCCGATTAGAGTATTAGTAGACTGCAGTAGACTGTTAGGTTAGGGTTAGAGTTATTAGGATAAGTTGACATGTGGTTGCAAAGATACTTATAGTCAGTAGTCTGTCTGTTGGTGGACCATCAAAAAAAAAAAAAAAAACAGTGTTCGTAGATAATAAGCAGACAGTCTACTAATACTCTAATGAGAGTCAGTCGACATGTAGTTGCAAAGTTACTTATAGTTAGTAAAATGTCTGAAATGCACCATCAAAATAAAGAGTTACCCAGTATAGTTTACATTTTGTGATAATACAAGCAATCAAGCTGTTGAGATTTGCTATATAGTTAGTATATATCACTTTGCATGAGAGTAATAAAAAATTATTCTTAAAAGGCATTTATTAATTTTAGCTCATGTTAAATTCAACATTTACTTATACATTATGAGTTGTATCTGCTAATATTGTTTAATGGTCATGAACTAACAATGAACAGTATTTTAATAATTAACAAAGATTAAAAAAATACTGTATCAAATTAATAGTCTTTGTTATTTTTTATTAATGCATTACCTAAAGCTAACTAATGGGATCTTATTGTAAATAAACACATGTATTTTGTAATGGATAGTATTTTAATAATTAACATTAACAAAGATTAAAAAATGCTTTGTTATTAGTTAATTTTAGTTCATGCATTAACTAATGTTAACTAAAAGGACCTTTTTTAAAGTGTTACTGATGTACTAAACATCCAACTTTATATTTAGAGATGTGTGATGATACAGTTCACATTTTGCGGTGATATAAACAAGCATGCAGTTTGTTATTTGTTTAATAAATATCTTCAGAGAAATGCATCTCTGCAAACAAAGTCTGTACACCAACATAATGGATGATATGACATGTCATGATCTTCTGACCTGATAGTTTTGTCTTCTGAGGTTTGGACAATAGATGTGCTTCCTGGTACCCAGCACACATGGGTAACCTGAAACAGAGGGCAAAAGGACAAGACACATTCATATTCAGTGACTAACAATAATATTAATGCACAAGTAGGGAATAATTGACTCCGGGCCGTTGAATTATTAGACAAATGATTTTTGTCAGTTTTTGTCCTTAAATGCTCTTGTGTGTAGGACTAATTTCTGATTTCATTTCAGAGACAGTAATGGACATTAATATGCAGATAAAATGCAGTCTAACTGCTTCTAAGTTTAACCGCTTCAAAAACAGCGATGTTACTACCTCGCTACTGAGAAATGTCACGTAGTTTTGCAGATGCGAAACTATTTTATTGATTAAAGGGGTCCTTGATTATGATTTCACTTTTTTAACTTTAGTTAATGTGTAATGTTGCTGTTTGAGCATAAATAACATTTGCAAAGTTACGACACTCAACGTTCAACGCAAAAGTTTACCGAAGCCGCTTTTTAAGGACTACAACAAATGGCTGGTAGGGACTACAACAAGCTTCTTCCTGGGTTGGTGACATCACAAACCCCAAAATTTTCATTAACCTTCCCCCCGGGAACAAGCAACAAAGGGGGCGAGGTCATGTTGGGCTGCTTTAGCGAAGAGGAAGAGTTGTTGTAGTCAAATGTTGTTGATGTTGTCATTTTACACTGAACTGCTTCACAAACGAGGGTCAATTCAACGCTGGTTTTGCACAAAAGATTAACATGACAGCACATGCAAGTTGATGAGTTGAATCAACTCCACAGCAACTACATAAATTTATTTAGAAATGTCCAGTTGTAACTTCTTCTTCCATCAGTGTCGACTCCGGATTGAACAATGTAAGGCTGAACCACGTTACTGACAATCCTCATTTTGGCTGCTTTATTGTTGTCGAGTAAGTGAAGCACAAGCTCTTAAAGCTCCGCCCTCTTCTGGAAAGGGAGCTGGGAGCAGCAGCTCATTTGCATTTAAAGGGACACACAAAAACAGTGTGTTTTTGCTCACACCCAAATAGAAGCACATTTGACAAGCTATAATAAATGATCTGAGGCATTTTGTGCTGAAACTTCACAGACACATTCTGGGAACACCAGAAACTTACATTACATCTTGTGAAAAGGGGCATAATACGTCCAATTTAAGTCACAGGACAGCACTGACAACAAGTTTCTGTGTGTGTTAATGTTTCTGTCTGTGTGTCTGTACTGTATGTGTACGTTTGTATGAGAGAGAGAGCGGGAGAAAGAGAGTGTGCTTTCCATAGATAATAAAAGAATTCTGTGGGTAAAATTTGACCAATAGTTTGTCATTTTTATCCTATTGTTTGTTATATTTATTTGCTTGTTCAGTGTCGTTGTGGGTTTTGCTTCTTTTGCTCTTGTGGGCTGTAAAGGACCTTTGAAAATGCTGAAATCGTTTGGCGAAGTGATATTGAACCGATCAAAACCTACTTTAACTGTGTGTTTACTGGAAAATAATTGTACACCTTAGAACATTCGTCAACCAATCACAATCAAGCATTCAACAGCACCGTAATATAACTAATAGCTAATGCATTCACAAGAATATTACAACATAAATATTAGCATATTTCTCTAAATTGGCTTTTCTAACCAGGTTACGTGAAATGGTGTTTCTCTGTAGACATTCTCCCGACTGTATGTCCCAGAGGCACATGGAGTTATCACGAGAGCCCGTGCACAGCTTTGTGCCATCTACAACACACAAAAAAGACACATTACAGGATCATGTTCGAGATTTTGTGCACGTTGCATGTTATCATTTGCGCGTTTGCTCACCTGGGCTGACCGCTACCCCGTTGACTACGAGTTCATGGCCACAAAACTCCTGGACGGGTTCTGTATCCCGACCCAAATCCCACATCAGCACCGTTTTATCCCGGGATGCACTGAAGATTAAGGAGCTTCCTTTAAGACAACACAACTAAAGGAAAACAGAGAGATTTATACTGTAAATATATTAAAAACACTTATTCATTGCTTCATCTCTATGTGTGCAAAATACATAAAGGTACTGTTATGATTGTCAGGTGAAGTGCCCGTGAGGACCACTAGAGGGCACTTCACCTTGTACTCACACACATACACTTTCACTTTCACTGCAGTCACTCTTCACTACATTTCCCATAAGCCCCGCACCCATTCACTGATCACCGCACCAGCTGCACCTCATTCACCAGCCGTTGATTACCACACCAGCTGCACTTCATTACCCACACTATTTAAGCTCCACACACACAAACATACTTTGCGAAGTCTTGATTTGGTTACCCTGTCTTTTCTGAGCGATTTTCCCTGTCTTATTTTTCCGGTCATTACCCTGTCTGTCTTGCCATTCGTGATTGTTTCTCTGCCTGCCTTTGGATTATTGCCTTGTACTGGACTGTGATACTTGCTGCCTACCCTGACATCTTTGCCTGTTTATCAACTACGATTCTGCCTAACCTCCTCCATACCTGTTTGCCAATGTTTTGATCGTTGCTTGTTTAACCACGTTTTTTCAATAAAGCTGCATTTGGATCCCATCCTGCTGTCTCCTCGTTACAGTTACACTATGTAATTTTTTGTTGTTGAGTTAATACATCATCAATCCTTCTTCCAAAATGTGTTTTTGTCTCACCCTTATTCCTTAAGTGTTTATATTTTAGACCAGTCGGAATGGTTTTTGTGGGAACATACATCAATAGAGTGTGTCTCGTCATATCTGTAAATAGAGAAAAGTTGCTCCGGCTACTTTGACGTGTGTCCGGTGTGGGAGTGGCATAGGTTAGTTGTCACAACGAGCAAGAAAGGTTGGCATGTGCGCAGCTAAATCTCAAATCCCTGGGGAATCATCAGTTTTTAAAAAAAAAAACACCAAACGGAGGAGAATCTGCTGGCAAAAAGGGAATGCGACAGAGCATTGGCTTTTCGGAGATGATGAGAACTGAGGGAGTTGTAATGTTTTTAAACTCCCAAAAGTAGGGCCGAAAAGTTGCATCGTGTACCTTTAAACAAAATCGGTTGTGTTTTTTTTTTTGTTCCGCCAATGACAAATGTTCAAAGCAGGATCCGGCATTGTGTTACATGTATGTGTGTTCTGAACTGTTCTCATTTGTCTGTCTGATGTCTGTCTGTATTCAGTTTTCCCTCCACTCAGTAGTTCCCTAGTTGTTTCATCTATTTAAGCCCTGTGTTTCTTCTGTTCCTTTGTCGGTCATTATACTTGGTTTAGTGTCTTATGGGGGTTGTGTCTTCAGGTATTTCTCCTGATCATGATTAAATCCCGTTGTTCCTGAATTCTCCGTCTTTGTGCTCATATGTGACCTACAAGACCGTAATACATTGCTTGTTGAATCTAATTAGAAAGACTTACTGTAGTTTTATTACCTTTGTAATCTCTCTGCTGTGGCCTTGGAATGATTTACACAGTTTCCCGGATCTCCAGTCATAGACAACAACAGCCTGACCAAAAAACAACAACACAAATCATATTAAAATGCATATTTCAATCAAACACTGAACAAGATATTATGATGATTATTGCCAGTTTATATAAATGTGGAGTGTGTAATTCCTAGTGGCACCAAACTTAACTGCAAAAGTAGCTAGATTTACATGCTTGATGTTTGTATGTTGTTGCTGTTATGATGTTCAGAATGGTTTAAGCATGGAAACATTCCTAGGTAGCTGCTTCCCAGTTTTAACACCCCCCAGGCAAAAATACTAAGAAATGTACCAGCACATCTCACATGAGGAATCATTCATGTCCATTTCAGAAAGAGTGAGGGACGAGTCACATGCCAAAGTGTAACGTGTACAACTTAATGTCATTATTGCAGTATAAACCTAACAGGATGATACAGATTTAATAAGTTTTATTCAAAAGGGGTGTATTTTCTGAAAATTATATTTTAAAATGTAATTTATTACTGTGATCAAAGCTGAATTTTCAGCATCATTACTCCAGTCTTCAGTGGCACATGATCCATATGCTGATATTTCTTATTATTATCAATATTGAAACAGTTGTACTGATTAATTTACTTTGTGTGTGTGTGTGTGTGTGTGTGTGTGTGTGTGTGTGTGTGTGTGTGTGTGTGTGTGGAAACAGTAGCAGCTTTTTTCAGGTGATGAAAAGAAAGTTCAAAAGAACAATTTAAGGTGTCCTTGCTGAATAAAAGTATTAATTTCTTTCAAAGAAAAAAAATCTAACTGAACACGGCCTTTTTAATAGTAGTGTATTTCAATGAAAGATTTGACACATTCTTTTATTATTATGTGAGAACAAAGAATGTAGTCATGGAAGACATGACGCTATAGCACAGTGTAGGAAATTGAGACGTCAGGGTCGACAGTAAAAAGTACAGTTATGATGACAGTCACAATGTCAATATTCAAATATATTTGACCACAGACCATGCTGCCTTTGACCAATCAGAATCACGTATTCCACAGAGCTGTAATAATCAAGATTTAAAGGTTTGTTCAAGTTACTATGAACAATAAAGCACCACTAATGATGCTTTACAAACATACAGAAGTCCATTGAGGCCATGAAAAATTAAAATAATTTAATGTATGTATTGATAGTAACTTTGTATAGTAACTATCAATTGACCCTTCGCAAACAGTTTGATTGACAGGCGATCTGACCAATCATAACCCTGAATCCGTCATTTTGTGAGCAGTCAGGGGAGTTAGTAGATTAATGTTGGTGAACTTGAAAAATTGTGTGTATTCACGTCTTTCCGCGCTTGAAACAACATTCCTTCTGATGTTCATTCATGTTTATTTGATGCTATAAATGAACTAGTATGAAGAGATGATCGCTTCACGAGCCGCTTGAAGGAGCTACAGCGATCTGTCACCACACATTAAAGAGACTCTATACGCTATTTATTGATTAAACTTCTTTAAAAAATTACGATATTTTAAATATGAAACTGTTTCATATATCTGTCAACGTGTTGTCAGTGTCCTCTTTGCTCCAGGATGTATTTTTCACTGTGTGAGAACATGATGTGTGGCGTGAGAGCGCATGACTTGTCGGACATAGCAACAGTAACTAAAGGGGGCGGGTCTCTGCGAACGGTCAATTTAGTTACTTTTGTACTGATAGTAATGAGTTTATAGTAAATCAGTAAGGGTTACTTCATTTACACCAGTGTTATTTATATATTATTATAGAATTTATTAATTAATTCATTTTCATTTTGAGTTTTAGTACTTTTATTATGTAGTTTTTATAACTTTTTAAAAAATTTCTGTTATTATTTTTAATTGTTTTAGTATTTTTTAGTGCTGTCAAACAATTAATCGCGATTACTTAAAAAAAAAGTGCGATATACTGTGTATAATTATTATGTATATTTAAATACACACACATGCATGTATATATTTAAGAAAAATGTGTTATATTTATATATAATATAAATTATTTGGTAACACTTTACAATAAGGTTCATTAGTTAACATGAACTAATAATGAACTGCACTTATACAGCATTTATTAATCTTTGTTAATGTTAATTTAAACATTTACTAGTACATTATTATTAAAATCATGTTAACATTAGTTAATGCACTGTGAACTAACATGAACAAACAACTGTATTTTCTTTAACTAACGTTAACAAAGATTATTATATACAGTAACAAATGTATTGATCATGTTAGTTCATGCATTAACTTGTAACTTGCGTTTCCAATTATTTAAATATATATACAGTACATACATGCAAATATTTTTTAAATATATACATATAAGTGTGTGAATTAAATATGCATATTAACTATACACAACACACACACACACACATATATATTATGGAAAAACTAACTTTAATTTTGGATGTGATTAATCGTTTGACAGCCCTAGTAATTTTTAAGTACTTCAACTTATTAGTTATTAATATTCTCTAAAAAAAAAACAAAAAACACACACTAATTTTCATCATCTCAAAGTTGTCATCTAATATTTCTATTTAATTTCAGTTAACAAATCCCACCAACTACACTAATAATGGTTCGCTTTGCTGCACTTTTATAACACAACTGTGTAATTTAACAGGTTCTCTAAAGAAAAACCAAAGATAAACGATTTGAAATTCACTCCATTGGGTTAATCATCCGTCAGCAACAGGGCAAAGCAGTTTTTGCTGAAGCGATCCCCTTTGACATCCAACGCCTGTTAATGTCAAAACCTCTGCGGCTCACCTGGTCATGCCCTCCTGACACACACAGGTCAGAGGTCAGGCTGACGACACAGTTGATGGCATCCGTGTGAGCGGGCTCATACTGCACCACCTGGGGCGCGAGTGCAGTGTCCGCACCCTCTTTGACCCTGTCAAGGTGAACAACAGAGCCTCAATGACCACAAACTCGTCACAAGCATCAGTCAAATCATTATTGCTCGTCGTGTCTCACTTGTAAAGGTCTGAGCGTCGCCGGAACTTGCTCTGTAGTTTTCCCATGTCTGAATGTCTCTCATCTCCCCACGTTGTAAGCCATCTAACAGTGTCTTTGGGGATCTGTGAGAATTACACAGCTCATTTTTTTTTACATGTTGATGAAGACATCAGTCCCTGGCAACCTCACATGGGAGCTATCACCTGCCAAGAACAGATGCTGATGTTGTCTCTCAGCATAAGCTGGTAATCAGTTATGTATTGGGCTCAGTTATGTATGGGCACAGCTTGCTTCTGAGAGCTACAGGAAGACAGGGAGGGCGACCTGAATCCTATTAAGTGCATTAGTTCCTCATCGCATTAGGTAACAAGAAAGATGCAATATGGCAATATCTCCAGTGGACATAAACCTCAAAATGAAATTAAACAGCTAACACATTCACATTTAGGTGTAAATATAAGGGTGGCAGTGCAAAACAAATTGCTTTTTTTGAAGGCAAACCAGCAAGTGCTGCATGACATATACATGAAACATCGCCGAGCATCTACTGTTAAACTACATGTTGACGCATATTAAATGCAGTTAAGTGCGCGAGAGCAAAACAAAACTTACTGTCCCGAGCCTTAAGACGCTTATCCGGGTATCCCAATCAGTGTGGCAGTGTTATTGTGAACGGCTCGCGCGCGCGTGTGTGAGGTCGGAGCTGTTTGAAAGTATGTGAATGGAGGATTTATCGCGCATCGTGATCCGTTTCGGCTCTGAATCTTCCGCGGCTGCTCGAGTGCGGCTTCTCGATCTCCATAGCGCGAGCGACGCTTTCGCTGTTACCAGGCGCGCGGAGATCACGTGAGCGCTTAGAGGGCGGGGCTTCAGGTCACATGGATTTTCTGGATATAATAATTACAACATATAAAAGTATTGAAATAGAAAACAAAACCAAAAAAAAAAAATATGACTAAATAAAATAATAATAATAATATTATTAATCCAAATTATTATTATTGTACCACTTGTACTTCACACTTATTTTATTTATTTTATCTTATATTTATTTTATTTTATACGTAAACCCACCTGGTACTTATTTTTTTCTGACCTGTATTATAGTGTGTGGTATTTATTGTTTGCTAGTACTTCCTGTGTGCACTGACGTGAAGGTGAGCTACTGTAACAAAGGGGATCAATAAAGTATTTCTGATTCTGATAGAGTTAAAAAAAAAAAAACATGCACAATAATGGAATAGAAATATCATTAAAAATATTACATCAATTATTTTTCAACATCAAAGATGTATTCAAAACTTTACAGTTGTTCTTCATGGAAATGAAAGAATCATAAACAATTAAGCAATCTAATATTAATTCACATTAAGCTTGAGACATTATGCTTTGAATGGGGAAAACATGTTTAGGCACATGACATCTGTAAATGTCGCGCTAAAAAGTAAATCAGAATAATTTAATAAATAATTTAATGAATATTTAAAAATCCCAAAAATATGTTACATATACATATATATATATATATATATATGTATTTATATAATATATGTTATATATATTATATTATATATTATATACGCATTTATGTACACAAATCTTTTACACTACATAATTGATATGTTTTTAATATAGGTTAAATATATATATATATATATATATATATATATATATATATATATTGTGCGTGCATGTGTTTGTGTGTGTGTGTGTGTGTGTGAAATATATATATATACAACACTGTGTGTGTGTGTGTGTGTGTATACACAGTATATGCGTGTGAGTGTGTGTTGTATATATCCAGTATAACACACACACACACAGGTTTGTTTTGCTATCATACTGAGGACATTCCATAGGTGTAAAGGTTTTTGTACTGTACAAACTGTACATTCTCTAACTCTATTCATAAACCTACGCATCACCGAAAACATTCTGCATTTTCACATTTTTAATAAAACATTGTTTAGTATGTTTTTAAAGCTATTTGAAATATGACTCATGAAATGTCCTCATATTTCACATTTAAGTTGTAATACCAGTGTAATACCCATGTCATTATAAAAATTTGTGTCCTTATAAATCACAAAAACGCACACACACACACACACACACGTACTGTGTGTACTCCCAGTTGTTAATAATAACCAAAATATCATTATAAATTTACCTTGAATTTATGCTGCTTGGAATTACTGTGGTTGTGTTTAACAATGCCTTTTGTTATTTGTAGAGGTTTAATAAAGGTTTTTTTTTTTTTTAAAAAAAGGAACTTTTCTCTTTCAAGATCTTCCCTGTTAGGGTCAATGAAGGTATGGCTACTCATCCTGAACAGTTTAAACAGTGGTTAGGCATTAGGATCTACTACTGAAGATCGGTGAGGCAACACAACATTTTAGATAATTATTCATTGGCCCATATAACATAAGCCTTCCCACTGCAATGCTTTTATATGAAATATTGACTTTAAATGCACAATTGTTTAAAATGATGACACTGGTACGGTCAGAGTCGTACAAACTGGTTCAGTTTTTTATGAATCAGAAAGAGGCTTATGGGCTCTGCAGGTCACTTGACTGCAGCAGCAACAACGTGCTCTTTGTGATCAAAGGCCAAACAACACAATGCTTGACATAGTTGAAAAAATGTTTCTTCTCACACATATAAGCATGAAGCATTTCATTAGTCATCATTACAAATAGAAATGACAAAAATACAACCGTAATCACAACATCTTACATGCAGAATTCTGAATTTGCGCCTCAAGTGACTGGGTTTTGTCCAGTGGTCAACTGGAGCTTATGATTACACTAATGACTGCACACAGACCAGCCACCTCTTCACAGTTAATCTCTGCAGTTAGACCTGGAAGGCATGAGGGAATAAACTCCTTTCTCTAGCACTAAAAATGAATGAAATTAAAATGAATGAGCCAGAAGAGTCTACGACTTTAAGGAGAAAGGTAAGGTTTCATTTGAATTTTGAATTTACGGTCCACCACAAGGGCTCTCAGCGCATTATCCACAGGGCCGAGTGTGGAAAACCAATTGACATGCATGTGTTAAAAGACAAAAATATCCCAAAGACGTCCTACAGAGCTTCTCTCTGGCTCTAAAGGGAATTTCATCCCGAATCAGCTCTGAACCCATGCAGTTTTCACTGTTCATGCTCTGAACAACAGCATGATTGTATTTCTGCTAGTATATCTCGTCTGCTCCTAGAGCAGTTCTGTCCTAGGATGAGTTCATATTTCAGAAACACTCTGATTAAGAGACGTTTGGAATATTAAGTGATATGTTAAAATATTTTGGACGAGTTTCAAAAATGGGCAAAGACAATGGAGAGCTTAAGGAATATCAGCCTTTACTTAAAGACTTCAAAGAACCGGTTCATCAAATAAAGGTATGCGTAAATATATTCTAATATTTTTTTGAAATACATATAGCAAATTGTTTTATTATTATTAATAAAAATACTCAGTACTAGCAAGTTATAGTACTGCTCAGCAGTTATAATGAATAGTTATAATGAAGTATAATGCATATTACTTTCTTTTTCAGATTATTGTGCATTTGTTGTATTTATATATATGATAACACTTTGCAGTTCCATTTTTAGCTTTATTTAACTATATTAGTTTATATGAACAATAAAAAAATACTTCTAAAGCATTTATCTTAATGTTACTAATTCATATCTGTTAACATTATTTAATGCACTGCGAACTAACATGAACGAACAATGAACAATTAGATTTTAAACAAGGATTAATAAATGAGACCTTTTTGTGTTTTTTTGTACATTTTTGAAGCTCTTCATTTGGTGTTGCACAACCGTTTTCCTCACTTTAATATTTATTTCTAGCCAGAATAAATATTAGTTATTAACGGCAAAATCACCTCTGAACATGCCTTTTGTACCGGGTTAACCACAGGTTCCCAGTAAGTATCTTGTTCTGGCTGTCTGGGCGGCTGGCATTGGTGGAACCTTTCAGTACGGGTACAATATATCTGTCATAAATGCACCTACAAAGGTAAGAAACATGTGAGCTTGAGCATCAAGTCTTTTCTTTTCTGATGATTCATCATGTTGCTTAAGTCTGATTGTGTTTACATATAAAGCAGGCTTTGTATAATATGCAATATATTCACATTCAGTGTGGAGTTAAAGGGTTAATTCACCCAGAAATGAAAATTGTGTCATTAATTCCTCATCCTCATGTCGTTCTACACCCGTAAGATCTTTGTTCATCTTCAGAACACAAATGAAGATATTTTTGATGAAATCTGATGCTTCAGTGATTCCTCTATTGACAGCAAGATAATGAACACTTTCAATATCCAGAAAATACTAAAACATATTTAAAACAGTTCATGTGAGTACAGTGGATCAACATTAATATTATAAAGTGACGAGAATACTTTTTGTGCGCCAAAAAACAAAACAAACAAAATAACACCTTTTCAGATAAGATGGCCGATTTCAAAACACTGCTTCGAAGCTTTACGAATCATTTGATTTGAATCAGTGGTTCGGATCGCGAATTAAACTGCCAAAGTGACGTGAAGAATTTAAATTCGAATCACTTATGAAGCCTCGTTCACTGAAATGCTAGTATGAGTTGCTGCAGCTTGGAGTAATAGGCATGCCGAACGGTTTCTCATTGGTGAAAGAAGTTTCTTCCTGGCAACTGTGTTGGCCAATCAGCAGTAACCAAACATTTACGTGTGTGTGTGAGAGAGAGAGTGTACGTTTTTGACTATTGTGAGCACTAAATGTCCCTTTATATTGTGAAATACTTTTTCAACCCACTAGTGAGACATTGACAGGTCCTCAGATTAAAAGGCTTATAAATCAACCAAAAGAAGTTTTTATTTAAATCTAGTGATGGTCACACATTCCTGTGATGGGTAGGTTTAGGAGTAGGGGTTGCGTTAGGTGATAGAAAATATCATTGACCTGATATAATATATGCGGAACAGGCAGTTTACGCGACCAATGGAAAAACCGTTCGGCTAACGTTCGGCACGCCCATTACTCCAAGCTGCAGCTACTCCTGTCTCCTGAAATGTGACTTTGGCGCTCTGAACCGCTAAATAGAAACAAGATTTGTAAAATTTCGAAATCGGCCATCACTAGATATTGTTGAAAAGTCGTTATTTTGTGTTTTTGGCACACAAAATGTTTTCTCGTCGCTTTATAATATTAAAGTTGAACCACTGAACTTACATGAACAGTTTTAAATATGATTTTAGTAACGTTAGCTTTCTGGGCATTGAAAGTGTTCATTATCTTGCTGTCAATAGAGGAATCACTGAACCATCGGATTTCATCAAAAATATCTTCATTTGTGTTACAAAGATCTTATGGGTGTAGAACGACATGAGGGTGAGGAATTAATGACAGAATTATCATTTTTGGGTGAAATAACTCTTTAAGTCAAAGACTTTACTTTGGTTAAGAACAGTATGTGTGATTTATAAATTATTATTGCAGTAGCCACATGAAATCTGTAGTTAGTTAATATATTACGTGAATATGGATTTTGGTCCCTGGCATTGTTTTTGCTAACAATGTGACAAAGTGTTGGCCACTAAATCCAAAATCAACGTTTGGGCTATTTGCACTTCTTAATCATTAACCCAGGATCAATTTGAACCATGTTTCCCAATGGTCACACATTACCCTAGATTAGTAATTGCCTTTCTAAGACATTTCTTCTGTGAAACATGAAAGAAAATATTTTGATAAAATATTGTCCATCTCACTGTTATCCACATTAAAGGTGCAGTAAGCGATTTAAAAGCTTTTGAAAATTGAAATCAACACCCAAACAAACAATTTTGTGAATATATCCTAGATGTCTGTTAAAAAATACTATGTTTGTACCTTGCATTGGAGAAAAAACAAAGTGGATCAGACTGATCACCAAAACAGCAATACAGTGGTGCAGGAATGACATCACTTTGTAGGCCAAAACGCGGAAACGAGTTAGCATTTTAGCGCTTCCGGTTCCAAAGGGTTTTTTGAATGGGATTTTGGTTAAATGGCTGCAATAAGGTCTGTGTTGAACACAAGCTCAAGACACTTTAATGTTTTATTCTACAACATAAAATACATCACTAGTACCCCACTCGTGATTTTTTTTAAGCTGCTACGTGTCTTGAAAAAGCCAGATGCTAACAAGTGGCTAAATGTGGCTGTCGGGGAGATTAAACACGCCGAAAATGTAAGCTTAGTCTGCTTTTGCAGCCCAGTTATGCTCGTAATTGTGTTGTTAGAAAACTAGTCGGTCTCCAACATTCTGGGAAAATGTTTATATATAAAAAAAATGAAAGATAAAAGAGTTGTCGGAAGATTAGTGATGGTTGAACTCGTGGGACCACCATGGTGTAGTTCGCTTTTTGCTTTAGCTTTTTAAAGGGTTAGTTCAACCAAAAACAAAATTTCTGTCATTACTCACCCTTATGTCCTTCCACACCCGTTAGACCTTTCAAATTAAGACATTTATGATGAAATCTGATTCGCTCACAGGCAGCAACGTCATTGCGACTTTTGACGTCCAGAAAGGTAGTTTAAAAACATGGTTAAAATAGTCAACGTGATTGCAGTGGCTCAACCTTAATGTTATGAAGTGACGGGAATACTTTTTGTGCACAAAAACAAACAAAAATAATTGCTTTATTCAAGAATTTGAACCGTTGTCCTACCTAGTGAACTCAGTCCAGACTTCCTTGTTTACGTCCGAACGCCAACTCGTTGGCCGAAAATATCTTAATTTGTGTTATGAACACAACTTTTATGAATTTTGAAGCCTAAATGCCGTCGCCAGAATTAAAGGCTTAGTTCAGCCGAAAATGAGATTTCTGTTATTAATTACTCGCCCTCGTGCCGTTCCAAACCTGCGTTCATCTTCAGGTGTGAAAATTATCTTTATGGACAAAACGTGTAAGTAGCATAAACCTTTGTTGATAAGAGATAGTTTTTTGTGATAATCCGAAAGCCTATGGAAAAATCTAATTTTGTCGAGGGAACCAGCGAGATGCGATTGCGAAGTTGCGAACTGTCGATTGGCCTTCAAAGTGACGTCATACCTGCACCACTCTGTAGGGGGCGTATACGTGCATGATGATGGGGGAGGAGAGTGAGCAACCGGGACGTTTGAAAGACTGTAGACAGAGAGATGGCTGAGATAAAGAGGAAAAGGTCAGATGAAGCAAGAGAGCTAAAATTAGAAAAGCCTTCCAGCGCTGGAAAGACCTTAGAGAGCGTGAAGGCCTGAAAATGGACGACAAGGTTGCTTTGTTTTTGCTCGATTGGTGAGTAACGAAGCGAGGCACGTGTTTGGGCTTCGATTTCAAAAATATCAACAGTAGTGTTTCTCAGAAATCGCTTACTGCTACTTTAAATGCACCATTTCCTTTCACTTGTGTGTTTCTTATCAGTCTGTACAGAATTTCATTAATCGGACATGGACAGAGCGCTACAACACTGAAATCTCCACCCAGATGCTCACTCTCCTCTGGTCCACCATAGTGTCCATATTCACTCTTGGTGGACTTGTGGGAGCGTCCGTTGGGGGAACTCTGGCCATTAGATTCGGAAGGTGAACGGAAGACAAAAATACTGTATAAAATGTGTTTGAAGGGTACAACCAAGTTAAGTTTTTGGGGATGTTACAGCCCTGTTGAGATAAAGTTTTCAATATATTATTTTTTTTTCAGGAAAGGGACACTATTGTTTAACAACACCTTTGCTCTGTTGGCTGCTTTCTTCATGGGCTTGAGTTATCCTACTAGCACTTTTGAGCTTTTAATTATTGGACGCTTCCTGACAGGAGTTAATGCAGGTATTTCAAGGGTTAAAGCACATAAAATTAGTGACGGTTGATTGATGTTTTTTTATTCAATCAACAACATTATACACTATAGTTAAAGGCACAACATGTAACATTTTTATATAAAAATATCCAAAAACCACTTGCATATTGTTATATATTTCGTTCAGCTATGTACTTACATTATCCTAAATGTTTCCAAGAATTTGTAAATATTTTAAATAGTGTCCTGTCCCTTCCTTGTCACTTGTCGCCTGTCAGTGACGTAATATCTGCGTCATTCCTGGTTTCCGCTTGTACTGCATAGTAACCATGGCAACAGACATGGACAGCTGCGTAACGTCTAGCGGCGCGCTGCTGTTGTTTCGCTCAAACATGGACCATGGCAAGCAAACTTTGGGACAAAGGGAGAAATAAAACGAGGATCAATATCGGCGTGGCGTTTCCCAGATGGCGAGAGCTTTGCGACAAACTTTGACTTGACAGAGACGGCGCTCTTGAACGTTATTAGACAAGGTGAGCAAACGTAGGCTATATAAGACTAATGAATTTTATATAACTCAACGTGACGAAGTGTAGGAATATCATCAGTATGATAATCTAATGTTGATCTATCTTACTGTTAAGTCTCATACAGACAACAAACTAATACTAAACTTTACAACATTCAACACACTCAAATACAGTTTAGTATGATAGTGACACATTAGAGCAAGTGAAACAGCGCTGCGTTACCTCACAGTTTTAATTCGTCAAGTAAACTGACCTGTATGAGTAGTGTTTCAGCACTTGTGAGTAGTTCGGTAGAATGAAATGTCCTTGTTTCTTTATATCCCCCGGGACTCGCGTTTGCCACTGATATCTGTCTCTAATTAGTAATCGCGTTCGCGATTCTCATCCACGTCCTGCTTCACACCACAGTCATCTCAAAAACATGCGTTCACTCATCCATAAACATTATTTCCCCATAAATATTCATCCATCGGCATGACGACAAGTTCCATGTTCCACTCATTCACTGCGTCATCAAACTACGCCTTTGTTATTGTTTTGGAGAGTTTAGTGACCCCTAGTGGCGAAAAATACATATTGTGCCTTTAAAATTTTTTTTGAAAGAAATTAATATTTTTTTTAAGCAAGGACGCATTAAATTGATCAAAGTGACAGTCATGACAATTATAATATTACAAAAGATTTCTATTTCAAAAAATACTGTTCTTTTGATGTTTCTAGAATCCTGAAAAAGTTTAAATATAGACATTACATTTTTGAATTTCTGTAAGTGATTTGCGTTTTTCCTCATTTGCATGTATCTGCTAAACGACTAAACATAAATGAGAAGCTTATTGAATTAAATAAGTTGCAAAACATGAGCATTTGTTTGTGATCCCATAACTGACACCTTATTTGAATGACAGGTATCGGAATATGTGTGCAGCCTCTGTATATTGGTGAGATCGCACCCAGAGCTCTGCGTGGAGCGATGGCCATGGGAACTTCTATCTTCATCACCGGGGGGATCTTAACAGGACAAGTGATTGGCCTCAAGTAAGAAACAAAGGCATTAACGCTACATAAAAACATAACAGGAAGGTTAAAATTTGTTTAAAGTATTTCTCCTGATTTTTTTTTTCTGAAATTTACAAAGTTCAAAGGGATTGTTCACCCCAAAATTTAAATTCTGTCATTAATTACTCTCTCTTATGTCATTCCAAACCTGTTAGACTTTCGATGATCTTGAAACACAAATAAAGATCTTTGTGATGAAATCTAAGAGCTTTCTGTCTCTCCATTGACAGCTACACAACTACCACTTTGGCGCTTCAAAAAGCTCATGAAGAGATCGTAAAATTAATCCATATGAATCAAGCGGTTAGTCCAAAATTTCTAATGACCGAAGAGATCAAATGCAGGCATTTTTTCACATGTAAACATTGATCAGGGAACATAAACAGAAGCTCAACCGAACTTGACGTGCGAAATCAAACCTCTTTGGTTCTTGCAGAAGCTCAAACGTGATGCGTAACATGAGAATGAACCTCATTGGTTCTCGTACGTAAGGCGAACATGCTTGAGCTTCCATTATCTGATGTGTGTATTGATGAATGTTTATATGTGAATAAAAGCCTAAATTCAATCTGTTCATCATATAAAGCGATCATGTCACGTCAGAAAATTTGGACTAAACAGCTCAATGCACATGGATTAGTTTTGCGATCTCTTTAGTAACTTTTTGAAGCGTCAAAGTGTCAGTTGCGTAGATTGTCAACGGAGGGAAAGAAATCACTCAGATTTCATTAAAAGTATCGGTAACACTTTACAAAAAGGTTCATTTGTTCAACATTAGATAATGTGCCATGAGCAATACATGTGTTACGGTATTTAATAATCTTTGTTAATGTTAGTTAATGAAAATACAGTTGTTCATGTAAGTGCATGAACTAATGTTAACAAGATTTTAATACTATATTAGTAAATGTTGAAATCAACATTAACAAAGATTAATAAATGCTGTGTGTTATGAAGAGGTGCGCGACAATGCTGGCTTTATTAGCAGTGACAGCGTAGTCAAACAGGCAATAGTCATACAACAACAAACTGGGATAGTGAAGGATAGGCAGACTCGTAGTCGAACTACAGGCAAAGGGTCAAAGGGTCAGGTCAGGCAGATAAGGGTCGTGAACGGTAATCCAAGGGGTGGGGGTGCTGGCTAGGGGTGATCAGTGACAATGTACGGGGCTTCTGGGAAGTGTAGTGTGTGCATGTGTGTGAGCGAGTGTGTGATTAGTTCCTGTGTGATGCATTGTGGGAAATGGAGTCTGATGGCGAGGCAATAGTTCAAGGTGGAGTGCCCTCTGGTGGCTGTTAAAGGGCACTCCAGTGGATAAACCTGACACTGTGTAAGTGCAGTGCATTATTAGTTCATGTAGTTAACTAATATTAACTAATGAATCTTATTATAAAGTGTTACCAATTTGTTTATTTGTGTTCCAAAGATGTATGAAAGTCTTACGTCGTATTGGTCTGCGCAGATGCATCTCAGCCAAGCCTAGCGTCTTTATCCTGTCACATGTCAAATGCAGCATCACATAAAAGCATAAGTTTTCATTTAGTATTTATCATCCAATATCAATTTATTCCTCAACTCGAAATGTCTGAAAAGGCGACGATTAGCAAGATCAAATGACAGAAAAATAGACTTATGTACACTGAAGACTCGTGAAAATTCAGCTCTTCATATTCAAAACAGTTATATAAAATGTAATAATATTACACAATATTGATTAACAGTATTTATGATTCAATTCACTTGTAGTTGGTAGTGTAGCATTCCTCTTATCGTACTAAATCAACATGCCATAAAGGCTTTTAATACTCTCTCTCTCTCTCTCTCTCTCTCTCTGTGTGTGTGTGGTTGTCAGTGAGTTGTTAGGTAAAGAGGAGTACTGGCCCATCCTCTTGTCCACCATGTGTATTCCAGCTGGACTGCAGCTGATGATTCTGCCCTGGTTCCCTGAGAGCCCTCGATACCTGCTCATCGACCGTGGAGATGATGTCGCCTGCGAAAAGGGTATAAAATGGTTTAATAACTGTGTTTGCAACGGCACACTATTGTTTCAATAAAGGTGTTGTAGTGCTAATGGGACGTGGTTGGATATATCTTGTTGTTAAAGATAATGGTGAAGTTCAGAATATTTGTCTGTTGTCTCTCTTCTGTCCTCGAAATACTTTTTGTGGAATCAGTTGATGGATTGCTGAGGTCAGTTACAGTACTACCATTCAAAAGTCTGTGGTCGGTTCAAACAAGTCTCTTTTGTTCACCAAGGCTGTATTTATGCAGAAATTAAAAAGTAATCTTGTGAAATATAATTACATTTAAAATAGCTGTTTTCTATGTGAATATATTTTAAAATGTAATTTAAAATTAATTTATGAAAATTTTCAGCATCGTTTCTACAGTGTCACATGAGCCTTCAGAAATCATTCTAATATGCTGATTTGCTGCTCAAGAAACATTTATTATTATTATTATCAATGCTGAAAATGCCATTTTAATATTTTGGTTTCTCTTAATCTCTTAATGATGAATAGAAAGTTAAAGATATAATTTATTTGAAATATTTTATAACTTTATAAATGTCTTTACTCTTGCTTTTGATCAATTAAATGCATCCTTGATGAACAAATGTAGTAATTTCTTTAAAAAAAGACAAAGAAAAATCTCTCTGAATAGGGAGTGATATGGCAAATTAAGCAGAAAATATCAGATAGAAATATTATTGTTCATGTAAAAGTTCAGCATATTTTTCTACAAACTTTACCAATATGCTTTATGTGATAATACAGAAATACTGCCAGGTAAGATTGCATTAATCTTAAAAAAAAAAAAAAAAAAAAAAAAAAAAAAAAAAATATATATATATATATATATATATATATATACATATACATATATAATATATTTAAATACATATATATATATATATATATATATATATATATATATATATACATATATATATATATATATATTTTTTTTTTTGTAAATGAATGAATTGATGAAGATAGATATATCTACAGCCAGGTAAACAAACCACAAAATCAGCATGTAATATTTCAAGCCAGGAAATGACTTGAAGCCTACATCATCTGTTTCCTGCATGTTTTATCTTGTTTTTTTCATGTTTTTCTGGTAAGTAAAGTCATAAGACACATTTAAACTCATGACTCCATTGAAGTGAAGATGATATTGTCATCTCAGCCGTGTATAACCGTAAAATCAAAACATTTAAAAGCGAAAAATCTCATTGAAATGATCACACTTGAATGGATGGTGTGATGTGAGGACTCTGTAGGAAGCTAAATCAAACCAGTTGAGCCGTAACCAACAACAGAAGCGAGGAGAAGAGAATCTCGTGAGTAAAGGAATGTTATGCCCTTTGCCACTTTCTTTCAGCCCTAATATGGTTCCATGGTCAGGATAAGTACCATGGAGAGAAGGAGGACATGGAGAGAGAGAGGGACAGTGCGATCGGCATTAAACCCAAGAAGCCCTGGGAGCTTTTTAAAGACCGCAATCTTCGCTGGCAGCTACTGACCCTCTTCGTGATTCACACGTCCCAGCAACTCAACGGGATCAACGCGGTGTGTATCTCACTCAGACACCCAGAAAAAAATAACTTCACATTAATGGCTTGAAATATAAAAGGATTTGCCTTGACTGCTGATATTAAGAAAAAAAAACACACACACACGCTCCCTCAAAAATGGCATGTGACCGGCCAGCTGTGGATTAAACCCTGATCTTTTCTCAAAGCAAATGATTATAAAAAGAAAAATATGAAATCTCATCTCAGATTTCATCTCTGAGGCTGTGAAATTTACCTCAGCTCATATATAATGGGTATGAAAGTGATTTTGCACACATACTACACTTAAAAGCTTTTCTGGAATATCATGTGAGATCTGAAACGGAGACAATGCCGAACCATGTAAGGCCCAAATTAACTTGCAGATAAACCTGAATGCATAAATCATCCTACCCTAACACTGTCCATCATGTGACATCATCAACACAGTTTATATGACTTATATATAAGTTAAATTCAGAATTGCTTTCCTGATCATTTACACACTCCAAGATGTTTATCTTTCTTTCTTCAGTCAAAAAGAAATTAAGTTTTTTGAGGGAAAACATCCCAGGATTTTTCTCCATATAGTGGACTTCAACAGGGTTCAACAGGTTGAAGGTCCAAATGTCAGTTTCAGTGCAGCTTCAAAGGGCTCTACACGATCCTAGATGAGAAATAAAGGTCTTATCTAGCAAAATGAAAAATAAATAAAAACTATATACTTTTTAACCAAAAATACTAGTCTTGCACTAGCTCTGTGATGCAGTTTCAGAGCGGAAGGCTCTTCATAAATTAATTAAAGTAAAACACACCTGATGCACATTTTACATTTTATTTACATTTGATGCGTATTTTTGTGTAGTCAATATACACAATAAAAACCCCAGAGTTAAATCAACTCTGCTCAGATAACATTTGGTCCCTCTCTAAGTAGTGTTAAAGTAACACTGAAGCAGAGTTAAAGTTAATGAGATAATTAAGCAATTAATTAAGCGATGATTGAACATTAATGATGAACACCTGGTGTTAACAAGCAGAATCACTGAAGAAAAGAGAAACACAAGAACAACAACTGACTTCAGTCACAGTCTTAGATGAAATCAACTGACGATAAAAGACATTCAATCTCTGAAGAGTGTTACTTTAACACTATTTAGAGAGGGACCAAATGTTATCTGAGCAGAGTTGATTTAACTCTGGGGTTTTTACTGTGTAGAGAAGGTACACCGCCATCTTACTCTGATCACAGTGACATGAACGCACCTGACGTCCTAAACGCCACTTCCCAACTCATAAATACAAACTTCTCAAGGGGACGTGAGTGAACCATAAACATTGGAAATGATTGTAATCTGTGTGGGGAACTTTTTCGCCCTTTGGCAAAACTTCCGATCGTTTGGATTCCTATTGAAAATTACTTGATTTCGCCCTCAAAATTTTACTCTCATTGTTCAAAGCAACTATCACACAATTTTAGATCTAATGTACACCAATAGCCTATTTGTCCATGTGACCCCAGTTGATAGAGATTTCTCTCCCATCAGATTTATTTCTATGCAGGCTACGTGTTCACCCAGGCTGGGATTCCAGCTGACAAGATTCCGTACGCTACTGTGGGAACCGGAGCTTGTGAGTGCCTCACTGCACTAACGTGTGTAAGTCTGGGATTTGTGTACCGGCTCAAAGTCGTTAATCTCAGAAAGCATTTTTGGCAAAAATTTGTTTGGCGTATGCTTGATGGTGACACAGGAGTGTTGTGTGTGTGTTTCAGGGTCTTCTGATCGAGTCTTTGGGAAGAAGAGCTCTGATTATCGGTGGATACTCTCTCATGAGCCTGTGTTGTGTCTGTTTCACCATTGCACTGACTTTTCAGGTTAAAAGTGACCTGATACTTTATAAGAAGTTCTATAGTCTAATACTATTCTATAAAATATATTGGTTGCACTTTATTTTACAGTTCGTGCACTTACGGTGCAGTGCATGAGTTAAGGTTAGGCTTAGGAGTAGATTCAGGGTTAGTACCTTGTTATTACCAAGTTATTGAAATTACTATATTAGGTACATAGTATATGCATGGGAACAGGACTGTAAAATAAAGTTCAACCAAAATATTTGCTGTTTTTCTCAATATGTTTATTTTGTGCATCATGTCAATGTATTATTACACTTATAAAAAATCAAGGTTCTTTGCAGCGATGCCATCGAAGAATAATTTTTGGTTCCCCGAAGAACCTTTCAGTTCTAAAATACATCTTTTTTTATTAGTGTGAAGAACATTTGAATAATCTAAAGAAACTTTTCCCACTAAGGAACCTTTTATGGAATGGAAAGGTTCCATGGATGTTCAAGGTTCTTCATGGAACCCCAATAAAGAACCTTTATTTTTAAGAGTGTATAAAGTTTGGGATCTTAATATTTGTTGTAAATATTTGAATTTATGCAGATTTAATTGAATGTTTTCAATTCATTTATTTGAATAGAGTTTTTTGCAATGCATATTGTAAAAAGCATTTTATTGACATGTGTATGTTGTTTCTCCCTCATAGGAGTCCAGCCCTTGGGTTCCCTACCTTAGTATGGTCTGTGTTTTTGCCTTCATCCTCAGTTTTGGCCTTGGACCAGGTGAATGAATGAGTAAAAAAAAAGAAAGAAAGCAAAGAGAGAAAATTACATATAACTTATTAATCTTTTAAAATTAAAGGTACGGTAGGCAATGTCATAGAGGCTAGGAATAGTAAGCTAGCTCTGGAAACACGAGATCCCTTCAGAGCGCTCTCCAAAGCCATGCCTCCTGCAAAACACATGAACTCGCAGTCAAACAGATTCTGTAAAGCGTCATGAGAGACAGTGTTAAATTACCTCATGTCTCAAAGCACATAACAATGCAATATTAATGAATGTAAACAACTTACAGAGCAGATCACCAGACTGCTACAGGTTTATTTCACCGTTGATAGTGTTGACAAAGAAATGCATAAATCCGAGTCTGAGAACGTGAACAGGTAGGACGTCACGAGTTGCCATCTTGTAATAGACCCTTCGCTGGGAGTTTGATTGACAGGCGATCTAACCAATCATATCCACGAATCCGCCATTTTGGAGTTAGTAGATTAACGTTGGTGAACTTGAACTTGAAAAAATTATATGTTTATTGTTTAAACTTATTTAAAAAGTCACAAAATTTGAAATTTGAAAAAGCAACCTACCTGTCTTGACTGTCGACGCGTTGTCAATGTCCTCTTTGCCCCGGGATGTATTTTTACACTCCGTGAGAACATGATGTGTGGCGTGTCAGACACAGCAACAGTAACTAAAAGGGGCGAACGGTCGATTATGGTTCTAACATGGCGTGAAAGCAGCATAAGCTCGTTGTTTTGATTCAGGCGGAACTGTAAAAGATGGCCAATCATTCCATTCAGACCGATTACAATGATTGGACAAACATTTTTTGGTCCTGAGACCTCCACAGAAGTGGAAGAATATGTACATTTTTCAATATTTAGACCACTTATATAATTAATTGCTATATTTCAAGAGAGTTTTAACCAGTGTTTGAGAAAAATTGCCTACCCTACCTTTAATAGAAACTCATCTGTATTCTGTCTACACTATTGATGTATTATGGTGCATTGGCACACACTGGTGTAAACACACACTAGTTTGATCTGTGATATCAATGTGCTTTGTGCTGTAGGTGGTGTGACAAACATTTTAACAACAGAGATGTTTACCCAAACCGATCGGCCTGCTGCATACATGATTAGTGGCTCTATCAATTGGACCTCTTTCTTCCTCATCGGCATGATCTTCCCATTTATTGTGGTATAAACAATTTTTTTTTTGAGAATTAATTACTTACAAATGTTGGTCATATAAAAAAAGCTAATTTTAAAGGGTTTGTTTTTAACAGTGTTACATTTTTCTTTATCTCTCCCAGAATGGCTTACAGCAGTACTGCTTCCTTGTTTTCCTCGTTATTTGTTGCTTGGTGGCCACGTACATCTTCTTTGTGGTCCCAGAGACCAAGAACAAGACATTTCTGGAGATTCAGAGTGAGTTTCGCTCTAGAAAGAAGAGCATTGCTGCCAATGGTACTGATGGCCCTCTACTGTCCACACCATTGTAAAACACACAGTACATTCACAAAGCACTGCATTTTAATATCTGAAAGGGCGTTATAAAGTCAGTGTATTTAAATACATTAAAAAAAAGGTACCAAAAATATATGGAAATGTAAGACCAGCAAATATCTGAAATAAAGAGACTTATGTTGAACAAGTAATGCTATATAGTAATTTGTGCGTGTGTGATCAGTTATTCACACACAGACTGCACTAAATCATGTGCCTTCAAAATGAATACTGTCTTTTATATCAAGGAGAGTCACATGATGAGGGACATTCAATCTTGGGTATGTTTTAAAGAAATGAATATGGATAAAACTATGCAGTTCTACTACAAAGTACTATTTAGAATCAGTGTACTTGTATGATACAGATTTCTGTAATTACTTTTATCTCTAATTCTGTAAAATGGATATTATGACCTTAAGCAAGAAACATTCATTTGAAATCACTGCATGAATCATGTTTGAAATTATTTTAATGCCAACAAAAAAAAATTGTCAATAAAGGAAATGTTTGCACAATACATAATGCTTTGTATTTTTTTTTCCACAGTCAGTTATCATTTGTTCTCAACCTTAAAGTTTGCGGATATTTTAGAAACTCTAAAAATCACTGCGTGAACGATGCTTGAATTTACCTCATTTTAATGTGAACAACAATTTTGATAGAACATTATGATATTAAAGAAACTGTTTTCAGATTTGGATTTTTCAGAGTCACACAGGGATGCATTATTATTAAGTTATTTAACGTTTTTATAAATAATACCAAGGTAAATGAATATTCAGAGCGCAGCGGAAGCCACATAGGCTGTTTCCACGTGGTATCTGTTATTTTTCTCAACGCTGATAAGGATCGACCAATCACTGTCGTTTACAATTACTTGAGTTTTTTCAAAATATATAACATTTTATAGAAATAACAGGAGGAGAATGGCAATTTTGATAATTTAACTTAATATATTTAAAAAATATATATACTATTTAGTGTACAAATTTCTCAAATAAGACAACGTTTTCGATTTTGATGCGTTTCTGAGCCACTATCCGCCCCCTGCAGGAAGACACCTTTGTATCGTTTTCTTTAAGCAGCTTGTGATTGGACTATCGACCAGTGACGCTTAGCAAAGCAGGAATAGATGTTGTTTCTGTGTCCAGGACAGAGGGACACACTTAAAGTTCACTATGGCTGGCAGACAGTCAGTGAAAGCCTATCTAGATCTCATGTCGCAGCCATGCAGGGCTGTGCTAATATTTCTGAAAAGCAACAAAATCCCACATACGGTGGAACACATTGCGTTACGAAAAGGTGAGCAACATTATTATTTGTTCAGAGGCTGTGCAATGCATATGTAAAGTCCAGATGGCTTGAATCCAAGCCTGTGCAAAGGTTATCCTTCTGATTGTATGTATTTCAAAATGTTGTATACATTTTACTGAACTTTATTCTACATTAACCATTCACCACTTTAATGCCTTTAAACGTCAAACTGTAGGGGAGCAGAATACACCTGAGTTCACTAAACTCAACCCCATGCAGAAAGTGCCAGTGTTGGAGGACAATGGATTTGTTCTTACTGAGAGGTAAGTTGGGAAAAAAGGGCATTTGGAAGTTTAAAATGAAAATTTAGTAGCAGTAGTTACAATTTTTGTTTCTATTATTAACCTATTCTATTATTTATCATTATCATCTGTCACAGTGACGCCATATTGAAGTATCTGGCGACAGTCTATAATGTTCCTGATCACTGGTACCCCAAACTGCCAGAGAAGAGAGCGCGAGTGGATGAATACGCAGCCTGGCATCATGCGAACACACGTTTGCATGCTTCCACAGTCTTCTTGCTTGAGGTAGGGTTTGAGCAGTCCGTGACAGCAATGTGACATGCTAAAAAAAAAAAAGGATTTTAAATAATATTATTATACTCATAAAGTTCTGTCATGAAACTCTAAATGGTACAGGACGCTGATAGATCCATAAAGGTGCAATATGTAAAGTTTTTGGCCGCTAGAGGGCGTACAATCAAAACAAGAACAACAACAGCGTAGCTTGAATTATGGGAACTGTCGTCTTCAACTCCAGATGGGAATCATATATATCATGTTCATGGATGAGGTACAGTAGTAGTTTAATAAATAAATGTTTAATAAATAAATGTTGCGCTTGATGACATGATTTTATTTCATTATAATGAATTAGCCGCAAGTAAAGCAAGGTTTAACTCTAAATTGGTTGTCATAGATGTTACTGCATTTGTCCAGTTCATAACACATACATATTAATTTACATTGTTTATCATGCTGGGTGAAGTGTTTGGCAATGTCAACAAACTAATCGCAAACCAAATGTAATAACGCTGTCCTTACATAAACATTACTCGTACAGAATGAAACTCATACGCAGTTTTGGCATTTGACACATTTGATGCAGTGAAGAATTTCACTAAAGCTACAGTATAAAACAAAATTACAGCCAACAGTTCATAACATGCCTTGAAGTATTCGTAGTGAACATCACCTCACCGTTTTTCACATCATATGCACAGACAAGAACAAGACATTCAAACAATAAGACTAACACTGTTGATCGATATAATAATCACAAGTTTTCTGTCAGTAAAGGAATCCAAATAGTTGCTATTAAAACACATTCAAGATCAGCGTCTCTGTCTAGTTGAAGTTTGTCACAAAGTTCTCTCTTTTAGGAAATGCCACACCGATGATGATCCTCTTCTTGTCCCAAAATCTTCTTGGGTCATTTTAGTTGATGTTTACATTTATGGGACGTGTCTTTGTTGACAGAACTAGTTACAAACAGTAAAGAATAATTGTGTTCCAGAACGACTGCGCGAAACAAGCGAGTTGCTTGATAGACGCTACAACTACTATTTCCGCATTTGTCCATGAGACTATGTTTTCATGGTTTCTACGGCAGTAAAAGCGGAAACCGAGGGTAACGTGAATATGACGTCATTGACAGGCTATTCCCGCGCACGTGCTGGAGCCTTGGTTAAAATCGCAATTTTCTCATGATTTACAAAGAGTTTGAAACATTTGGTATATTGTAAGTACTGAACTGAACAAAATATATAACACTGGCCCAGTGGTGTTTGGATATTTTACTGCAAAAATTTTACATATTGCACCTTTAACTTAATCTGCTTTCGATCACATCATTCTCTATTGGGCACAGCTGATCGGCTACTGATACAGCAGGAACCAATGAGCTCGCTGCTCAACATTCAAATACTTGGTCAGCATTTGCTGTAGCAGTTGCAGCACACTTTCAGAAACCCTCCACCTTCCCCAGCTCCACCTGTATAGATCTGCTATGGGTAATTCATGTATACTAGGGCTGAACTACTTACCATGATTAAACCACACACAATTCAGCAAAGGCTGCGATAATTTAACCCGCAGCTTGTCAGAGCTGTACGGCTCTGTGATCAGTAGTAAATGCTTCTCCATCTGAAAGCCAGAGGGCGCTCTTGCGCAGAAACTCAATATATGTCCTGCAGCAGAAGAAGAAAACACGCGTCATATCTCTGTAGCTGAATGAACAGAAGATTGAAATGCTTTGATTGATTAAAAGTGACTAAAAAACACGACTGCCTTATTCTGTGTAAGAAGCCACATCATCTCAGAAGGATGCTCAACTGTCGTTCTGAAGTGAGTTTGGAGTAAAAATATGTTATTAAATGTTTTCTTTTTGATGTTCGAGTCGACGCATGTTGCTTTTTCAACTGTACATTATAAGCGACTCAAACTCTAAAAGTTTTCAGATGGATTAGCATTTGGAGCCGCACTTCACTGACAAGCTGTGCACAAAAAAAATAATTGCAGCCTTTGTGATTTTCATAATAGCATTAAGAATAGCGCTTAAGTTCAATGTTATTTTTCGTAATGTGCAATAAATCGTGCAACCATAATATATACTATATTATACAGCAGCGTGTCATTGTAAGTATTGGCAGTAGCAAGTCCCGTACTTGCTCCGAGGCAGCAGTGTAACAGATCTGATCCACCAAGACCAAACATATTTTAAAAGTACAGGTTCTGTATTCCTGTACAGGTTTTATTGCCACTCATGAGGGGACAACCAACAAATCCTGCGAAGCTCGAAAAGGCGCTGTCAGACCTCGATGGCACACTGGACAAGCTGGAAAACATGTTTCTGAAGAGACAGCCCTTCCTGTGCGGCGATGACATCTCATTGGCTGACTTGTTAGCAGTTTGTGAGCTCATGCAGGTAAATACTTGGAGCTGCTACTAAGTAATGATGAAGTGAACAAGTTATTGCTATTAGAAAACCACCTAATTTTAAACTTTTGAAGTCAGCATGTAAGGGAAGTTGCGATAGTCTTTTCTTCCCTATTGTGAAGTATATATAAGTGAAACGGCTTCTTGAACAAGAGAAAATGTAGGGCAGGACTTGATATTGTCTATGGGGAAATGATTAGATGGTTCTGGTTTGCTATTGGTGGATCTCATGTGTGTAACGTGCTGGTCAGGAACAAGGCACGAAGACTGGATACAATTTACACAGTTTAATTCTGAACAGGATAAGGACAGGATACAGGAAATAACATCAACCACGAAACTTTAACAACGGACAAGGACTGGACTGACACAGAGGGAATATATACTGAGGAACACAAGAGGATAACAAGCAAGGCACAGGTGACGGACATAATGACTAACGAGACACAGCTGACTGACATTAACTAATGATAAGACTGGCACATGGGAAATCAAAACAAAGATCACATGACAGAACTAGACTCAAAACAAGGAACATGTGACAACTGACAGGGACTAACGAAAGCAAAACACAGGATCACATGACAAATGACAGGACTAGAAATCAAAACAAGAAACATGTGACGAATGATGGGACTGGGGAACAAAGAAACAGATAAACAAACACCAGATCATGACAATGTGAGTGACAGGTTGTGACAGACTCAGTGTTTACTATTTCCGAGACACTTGTGGTCCTCCATAGAAATGCAGCATTCATTAAGACTAAATTGAATATTCATCCACAGGTGTACATGTAAAAACATAAATAGACCCAACCTCACACATGTTCCCACAAGCCGCTGATATCATTTGATTGTCTCTTTCAGCCCCTGGGCAGCGGGAGGGACATTCTGAAGAACAGACCCAAACTGCTGACCTGGAGGAGTCGCGTCCAGTCCGCGCTCTCTGACTCCTTTGATGAAGCTCACGCCATTGTCTACCGTTTAAGAGACAAATTCACAGCTAAACTATGAAAAATCAAGTCTCTCTATTCTATGCAGTTGATTTATTTTACAAATAATTCATTCAATATGACTAGCATGGCAAAGTGTTCCTGCCATTTACTTAATGGGATTAAGGATGTATCTAACACGGATATTCAGTTTGCTCAATATCATGTTTGATTAATATATGGTTTGAAGTGAGGCATATATTATCCACAAGTTTGGATGTAACAAATGGTAGCGTGGTTTGCTAAATGAATAAATGTAATGGTTTGTGATGATTTAAGTAATACGTTTTTTAATCTAACAAGAAGAAAATGTAAAAACATTGGCAAGGAAATGGTGTAAAAATGTATTGACAGGAGTGAATGTTTGTGAACATCAAGACCAAGGTTTGCTCTTGAATGATGGTTTGTCTTCACACTCTTGTGCCTTATCTTTCTGTAATGAAAATGTCCAATTAAAACTGTATCAGTTATTAAACTTAAGGTTGCATATTGTATTCACTTCTGACACAAACTGTAGTTGGTGCATTCACGCCATGCCATAATTACTGTAATGATTGTGAACTGTAAAAAGCCTTCACATGCTTGTAGAACTCGTAATTGTCTGAAAGCTTGTACCACATCCGCTTCATCCCATAATGAGATAATGTAAATTTTCACATTAAATGAAAAAATATTTCTTATTGTGGAAAAGGCATTTTTCTTCTTTTAACCCATTTTAGATTTTCTTATGTTTAGAATTGACCACCATTGTAAAAATGAAGCAAATTGTCAAATACAAATGACACACGCTGCTTTATAGCACTAAAATGATACAGATATACACTCTAAAACATATAATAACAAAGATAAATGATGAATCCTTTATGATAATACATATGATATGGTACAACAACAGTTGAATGCAAATAGTAAAAAAAAAAAAAAGATAAAGTGAGAAGTAATAGTAAATAGTTTGTTGTATATAATATAGGAAATAGTTTATTTAGTATATAATATAGTCAATAATAAAGTGTATAATATTGTCAATAAACAGTATACAGCAAATAAAATGATAATGAATAGTATAATTATATAATAGTATAAGTACAATAATATAATATCACAATAATATATTGATAATAGCATATAGTATATGTATAATACTAATACCGATGGTTTAATCCCACAACATTTGAGTCTGATTTTCATTTATATGTTTATATTTTTGGATGTCTTACAATATATAATATATATTCATCCTGAATGTCTAACACTTTACCACTATTATACACATATTTGCACTGTTTTGTGTGTCAACAATAGTGTTCAAAAATAGTAATATTGTAAAACCTCCCTAACAAAATGTCTTGTGTACATATTTTAGCATGTTTCAATAAAAAGCACATATTAATCAAACATGACATTGAGCAAACTCTATATGTCAGACAGATAATACACTACTAATACCATAAGGTAAACTGCAGAAACACTTTGCCATGTTAATTATGAAGAGTTGTGAAATATATATATATATATATATATATTTACAGATTGAATTTTTTAGCTGCGTTTTTGTCCCTTAAACGGTAGACAATGGCGTGAGCTTCATCAAAGGAGTCAGAGAGCGCGGACTGGACGCGACTCCTCCAGGTCAGCAGTTCGGGTCTGTTCTTCAGAATGTCCCTCCCGCTGCTCAGGGGCTGAAAGAGACAAGTGACAGTATTTTAAAGCTCTTGTAGCTTAGACTTTGCCAAATAGTTCAACACCAAGTGAACTAAGGAATTTAGGAATTTATTAAAAAGTTTTTTAACTGGTCTGTGTAATCATACAGTTGTGGTCAGAATTATCTTGATAAATTTGACTGTTAAAATAAATCCGGGGGTGGGCGGGCGGGTGGGGGGGGGTGTTGTCCGAAAACACGTTGGCCACAATTATTGGCACCCCAAGAATTTTATATGAGTAAAATATCTTTGAAGTAAATTACCATTCATATTTACACAGCACACCAGGGTGAAGATGAAATTTTCCAGCCATGACTTTTAGTATAGGAGTATAAACATGAAGAAACACAAAGGCCAAATTCCTGAAATCATTCATCACAATGGGTAAAACCAAAGAATATAGTACTGATGTGCAGCAAAACATTGTTGAGCTTCACAAAATAGAAAGTGGCTGTAAGAAAATAGCTAAAGTATCCATTTCCAGTATCAGGGCAATAATTAAGAAGTTCCAATCAACTAAAGATGTTACACATCTGCCTGGAAGAGGATGTGTGTCTAAATCGTCCTAATGCACAGTGAGGAGAAGAGTTTGAGTGGACAAAGACACTCCAAAGATCACAGCTGGAGAAATGCAGAGATTAGTTACGTTTTGAGTCTCAGAAAGCCTACAAAAATGATCAAACAGCACCTACATCCCCACAAGTTGTTCGGGAGGGTTTCAAGAAAAATCCTCTGCTCTCATCCAGAAACAATCTCCAGCATATTCAGTTGTCAGACAAGACTGAAACTTCAAATGGGACCGGCTTCTACGGTCAGATGAAACTAAAAAAAAGAGCTTTTTGGCAACAAACCCACAAGATTGGTTTGGTGTGCACAGAGATAAAAAGTGTGCCCACGGTTAAATACACAGCTGGTTCTTTAAAGTTGTTGTCCTGGACATCTTGTTCAGATACATCATGGATTCTATCAAATACCAATGGATAAAAAAATCAAAACCTAATCGCTTCTGCTAGAAATCCAATAATGGGCCTGTTACGTGTATCTCTGTTCTCCGGTCCTGTCATGCTCTGTTCCCGCCACCGTCATGATTAGTCTATCGTCATCAGCTGTGTCTTGTCAATTACCTTCTCCTTTTGTTTGCCATCTGTATATATTCCCTGTGCTCTCCCTCAGTCCTCATCCGTTCTCATTTATGTAAAGACGTACTTTGTTGGATATTTCCCCAAATCTGCATTAAAAGACTTTATTTTCTCTTAAAACCATCGTCTTGTGCTTTCCTGGTCCACGCCACGTAACAGGGCCGTGGTTGGCTCGTCTATCAGGATGATGATCCAAAACAAACATCAAAACCAATGGAAAAATGTGTCACTGAGTACAAAATGAAGCTTCTGTCATGGCCGTCCCAGTCCCCTGACCTGAACCCTAAAGAAAATGAGTGGAGTGAACTGAAGAGAAGAAGCACCAACATGGAGCTGGGAATCTGAAGGATCTGTAGAGATTCTGCATGAAGGAATGGTCTCTGATCTCTGGTCAGGTGTTCTCCAAACTCATCAGGCATTATAGGTGAAGACTCAGAGCTGTTATCTTGGGAAAAGGAGGTTGCAAAAAGGACTGAATAAAAGGGTGCCAATAATTCTGACCACCACTGTACGTAGTATGTTTAGCAGCTCTAAGTATTTACCTGCATAAGGTCACAAACTGCTAACAAGTCAGCCAATGAGATGTCATCGCTGCACAGGAAGGGCTGTCTCTTCAGAAACATGTTTTCCAGCTTGTCCAGTGTGCCATCTAGGTCTGACAGTGCCTTTTCGAGCTTCGCAGGATTTGTTGGCTGTCCCATGTGTGGCAGTAAAACCTGTAAAGGATTACAAAACCTGTGAAGTTTTCCAGAATCAGAAATGTCATTTCAAATAGTTTTAGATGAATAACATCACTTATCAAACCCTATACCTCAAGCAAGAAGAGTGTGGAAATGTGTGTGCGTGTGTTCGCATGATGCCAGGCTGCGTATTCATCCACTCGCGCTCTCTTCTCTGGCATTTTGGGGTACCAGTGATCAGGAACATTATAGACTGTTGCCAGATACTTCAATATGGCCTCACTGTGACAGATGAATATGACAATTCTGTTATCATTTATTCAGCCTTGTGTCATTCTGAGTAAATGATGAATGAGAAATTATTTTTTTTTTCAGATTTGTCTTTGAAAGAAATTATTTCTGCTAAACAGACTGAACAGAACAAATACACATAAGAATTGAATACATGCAAAACAGATTTCACTAGCTCTTAGACCCGCCCCCTTTAGTTACTGTTGCTATGTCCGACAAGTCATGCGCTCTCACGCCACACATCATGTTCTCACGCAGTGAAAAATACATCCTGGAGCAAAGAGGAAACTGACACTAACGCCTTGACAGACATATGAAAGAGTTTCATATTTAATATATTGTACATTTTTTAAAGAAGTTTAAACAATAAATAGTGTATAGAGTGTCTTTAATGTGTGGTGACAGATCGCTGTAGCTCCTCGTGAACCGATCATCTCTTCATACTAGTTCATTTATAGCATCAAATAAACATGAATGAACATCAGAAGGAATGTTGTTTCAAGAGCGGAAAGACATGAGTACTCACAATATTTCGAGTTCAAGTTCAACAACGTTAATCTACTAACTCGGCTGACTGCTTTGTCAGACAAAATGGCGGATTTGGGGTTATGATTGGTCAGATCGCCTGTCAATCAAACTGTTTGCAATTAAGAGAAGGGAGAAATTAATAATAATAATAATAATAATAAATATGTTAATAGGAGTAAAGTGAAATACTACTTAGCTATAGCTAGAACAATTAATAACGCATTTAAAGTCCCCCTGTGGTCAAGTTTTTAATGTTGTTTATATGTCAAGGCATCTTTATACGGCCGAGTTAAGGCTACTCTAAAGCGGCTCAGTGTCTGCTCAGAATTCTGTGTAAAGACGCAATGCAACATAGCCTACCTAAAATATAACGGGTCTGACCCTAGAATCTAAGGCGACTCTGATACTGTTCTGGTTCAGTGTAAATGAATGCGAATTTGTGCCGAGCTAAACTACGTCATTGTCACGTTGAGGTAAAAGAGTCCTGTACAGTCGTGGCCAAAAGTTTTGAGAATTACATAAATATTAGTTTTCACAAAGTTTGCTGCTAAACTGCTTTTAGATCTTTGTTTCAGTTGTTTCTGTGATGTACTGAAATATAATTACAAGCACTTCATACGTTTCAAAGGCTTTTATCGACAATTACATGACATTTATGCAAAGAGTCAGTATTTGCAGTGTTGGCTGTTCTTTTTCAGGACCTCTGCAATTCTACTGGGCATGCTCTCAATCAACTTCTGGGCCAAATCCAGACTGATAGCAACCCATTCTTTCATAATCACTTCTTGGAGTTTGTCAGAATTAGTGGGTTTTTGTTTGTCCACCCACCTCTTGAGGATTGACCACAAGTTCTCAATGGGATTAAGATCTGGGGAGTTTCCAGGCCATGGATCCAAAATTTCAACGTTCTGGTCCCCGAGCCACTTAGTTATCACTTTTGCCTTATGGCACGGTGCTCCATCGTGCTGGAAAATGCATTGTTCTTCACCAAACTGTTGTTGGATTGTTGGAAGAAGTTGCTGTTGATGGGTGTTTTGGTACCATTCTTTATTCATGGCTGTGTTTTTGGGCAGAATTGTGAGTGAGCCCACTCCCTTGGATGAGAAGCAACCCCACACATGAATGGTCTCAGGATGCTTTACTGTTGGCATGACACAGGACTGATGGTAGCGCTCACCCTTTCTTCTCCTGACAAGCCTTTTTCCAGATGCCCCAAACAATTGGAAAGGGGCTTCATCGGAGAATATGACTTTGCCCCAGTCCTCAGCAGTCCATTCACGATACTTTCTGCAGAAGATCAATCTGTCCCTGATGTTTTTTTGGAGAGAAGTGGCTTCTTTGCTGCCCTTCTTGACACCAGGCCTCACTGTGTGTGCAGATGCACAGCTGTGTGTCCTCACCTCACTGTGTGTGCAGATGCGCTCACACCTGCCTGCTGCCATTCCTGAGCAAGCTCTGCACTGGTGGCACTCCGATCCCACAGCTGAATCCTCTTTAGGAGACGATCCTGGCACTTGCTGGACTTTCTTGGACGCCCTGAAGCCTTCTTTACAAGAATTGAACCTCTTTCCTTGAAGTTGCTGATGATCCTATAAATTGTTGATTTAGGTGCAATCTTAGTAGCCACAATATCCTTGCCTGTGAAGCCATTTTTATGCAACGCAATGATGGCTGCACGCGTTTCTTTGCAGGTCACCATGGTTAACAATGGAAGAACAATGATTTCAAGCATTACCCTCCTTTTAACATGTCAAGTCTGCCATTCTAACCCAATCAGCCTGACATAATGATCTCCAGCCTTGTGCTCGTCAACATTGAGTTAACAAGACGATTACTGAAATGATCTCAGCAGGTCCTTTAATGACAGCAATGAAATGCAGTGGAAAGGTTTTTTTGGGATTAAGTTAATTTTCATGGCAAAGAAGGACTATGCAATTCATCTGATCACTCTTCATAACATTCTGGAGTATATGCAAATTGCTATTATAAAAACTTAAGCAGCAACTTTTCCAATTTCCAATATTTATGTAATTCTCAAAACTTTTGGCCACGACTGTACTTACTTTCACTCCACCGTGAAGTAAGCCATCAAAATAACAGTAGAAAGTCACCGTTTGTAATCTGTCAGAAGAAACTGTCAGATCAACACGCTTCTTCATTTCTCTCAGATACGGTATATGCTTATTGCATTGTTATATTACATAAAAAAAACATCTCATCGAACACGATATTTTATACACACGGTCTACGTGGTCAGGAGCGGAGCTATGCCACCCTTCTCACAACTGCTGTTTCTGTCTTCCTTTTTTCTTTACATGAGCGGCGTTTATTTAAACGCAGAACCGTCTCTTTAGACCACAAAAAAACGGGAGACTTTTCAGACGCGCACTCTAATTTCGCCTCAGCACCAGGCACAGGTCAAACGCGTGTGGAATTGATAGAGGTGTCAAATGAGCTTCAGCAGAACAACAGTGAATGGCCAACATTATATATACCCTGCGTCAATTTTCTCAACTGGTGGGTTTCGAGACCGTTTCGAGTGGTGTGTTTTTCTGATGCCACTTTTATTTTGAAAGACGCATGTGCCACAGTAAAAACCCCAGAGTTAAATCAACTCTACTCAGATAACATTTGGTCCCTCTCTCTATAGTGTAGAACTTTTTATAACTACTTCCAACTTTGCTTTTGCTCTTTTAACCAAATGTTAAATGGAACAACAATTTACACATAAATCTGTTTTTCTTGCTCCACATTCTCTTTACCTCTCAGTAAGAACGAATCCATTGTCCTCCAGCACTGGCAGTTTTTGCATGGGATTGAGTTTAGTGAACTCAGGTGTCTTCTGCTGCCCTAGAGGTTCAAGTTCAAGGACAGAAGATTGAGTTCAATATTTCATTAGTTGAAGTTCAATTTGTGAAGATTAAGTTTGAATATGTACAGACTACTATATTACTATATGCAGCATAGCCGTAGTACAGACTTGAATTTGTAAGATTGAAAATATCCAAAGATATTTTAAAATGAGTAAAGACATTTGCTTCGCTGTTTCCACCCCCTCTCTCTTGCTACAAGGGTCATTTGTAAGGCACAAAGGTGCTGATAGTGATCAAGGCCTTAACAATACTTAATATTCTGCAATACTTAAATACTTAACAGTCTGTGACTGGATCATTATGTTGGCTTGGGAAAGTTCATCAAGTTCGTCTTTTATATGCATTTTTTAATCCTATTTTTTTAATCCTATATCCTATTTTTCTATTCTTTCCCCTCTGGCTGCCCTTTAAGGTGTTCCCAAGCCAATATCAAAGTTTGTTCTTCGAACTTGAGCGTCTTATGTTGGCTTGGGAAAGCTGACATACTGTTCTACTGGTTATTTTTATTATGTTGGCTTGGGAAAGCCGACATACTGTTCTACTGGTTATTTTTATTATGTTTGCTTGGGAAAGCCAACTGCTTTCATTCTAGTTGTACATATTTCCTTCAACATTATCACTGTTTAAAAACACAGGATCATTGTGACATGTAATAATTAGTTACACAGGCTACAGATGACACACTTGAAAATACACTTACATTACCTAAATTACATATTCGACATATAATGTAAAATGATGCTGTTTGTCTCCCTTCTTCGGATGCATCTCTGATCAATCTGATGTTATATAGTCATTGACTGTTTCTTTTCGCTTGTACTCTATCCTGTTCTGTGTTCACAAACTTCAATGTACCCTCTATATCTGTCTGTCTCTCATACAGACACACATACATTGTTTTTCCATGTTTTATTAGGACTTTCCATTGACATAATGATTTTATACCATATAACCGGTATATTCTATCCCTTACCCCTAAACCTACCATCACAGAAAACTTTCTGCATTTTCACATTTTATAAAAATTTCATTTTGTATGATTTATAAGCGGTTTTCCTAAAGAAAATGTCTAAGGTCTAAAATTACTGGTATTACCATACTTGTTGGGACATTATGTTCACAACACAGTGTTATTAGGAGCCCACACACACACACACACAATTATGGTTATCCTCAAAGATCAATCGCTTATAATGTAAAAAGAATTCATTACATTTGGTCATCCATATCGCAATTTGGTTGTCCAAATTGCAAGTAAGTTCTATAGAAACTATGAATATAGAATCAATATCTATCGAAATCTATAGATGTACCAAATGATTCATTGATTAACCATTAAGTTCAGTTGGATTAAATAATAGACAAATGTATTAAACTGAACGAGAACAGATGCAAATGAAAAGTTTGATAGTAAGAGCATTATGAAAGAGTTACTGTGAATGAAACATTTATATAATGAAACCTTTATTTTGTGTAGTGAAAAGGATACTTTCTAATTTTGTGTTTTGTACTAACACAATTGAAACTGTTGTGATATTAGTACTAAGAGTTTTGAAAATATACACCTTGTGAAAACAGTACCAAAGCGAATAAAAAAACGGTAACACTTTACAATAAGGTTCATTAATTAAAAATTAGTTAATGTATTAACTAATATGAAATAACCATGAGCAATGCATTTGTTACTGTATTTACTAATCTTCGTTAATGTCAGTTAATGAAAATACAGTTGTTCATTGTTAGTTCACAGTGCATTAACTAATGTTAAGAAGATTTTAATAATATATTAGTAAATGATGAAATAACATTAACAAAGATTTATAAATGCTGTATAAGTGCAGTTCATTATTAGTTCATGTTAACCAATGAACCTTATTGTAAAGTGTTACCAAAAAACTAAGTAGCAGTGGGTAGTAATAGACAAGAAATGTAGTTTTCTACCATCGTGCTGATAACGTTTCTTTAGTCATTCGGCAACCCTGCAGCCTGAACCCTTGTAGGCGAACCAGCCTTACAAATTAAAATCACCTGAAGTTGACAAATGTAACTAAGACATAGACTTCCATTGATTTTATATCAGGTCAATGATATTTTCTATCACCTAACCCAACCCCTCCTCCAAAACCTACCCATCACAGGAACATGTGACCATCATTAGATTTAAATAAAAACTTATATTCACACACACACTGGTAGGCTTTTTCAAGCCAACATAAAGTTTGTCTACGTTTCATCTAATTTCCATAGCAGTGGGTGGTAATAGACAAGAAATTTCATTTTCTACCATCTTGCTGATAAAGTTTTAGTCATTCGGCAACCCTGCAGCCTGAACCCCTTGTAGGCGAACCAGCCTTACAAATTCAAATGCATCCAAGACATCTCTAACTCCACTGAACAACACACACTCACAATAATGTTACTCACCTTTTCGTATGGCAATGTTTTCTACCGTATGTGGGATTTTGTTGTGTTTGAGGAATATTAGTACAGCTCTGCAAGCCTGAGACACGAGATCTAAATATGCTTTCACTGCCTGTCTACCAGCCATTGTTTGGGACCTCTCAATCATTTTGCCACTTAAATAGGGCACTGGCTCTGGGAAAGAGAGTGTGTGTGGTTGTGACATGACTTAGGGTTTGATAAAGGAACACAGGGTGTTCTTACATTAAGCTAAATTAATTGGCAGAGAGAGAGATAAAGGAATGGGAGACTGACTCGGATAACACCACTGCTTAAAAAACCTACACTGAATACTACACTTGTAGAAAGTTACAGACCTGTCTCTTTCCTCCCATTCATAGCAAGAATACTTATGAGCTGTTATTCTGGTAAACACAGCTGCCATTTTCCCCTCCTAGTGTCATCTTTGAGAAATAACCTAATAGTTGGATTGTGGGTGGGTAGAAATTGTAGTGTCTCCAATTCACCTGTCTTGCATGTCTTTTGATTGTGGGAGAAACCCACAAAAGAATGAGAAGAACAAGCAAAATTCACACAGAATGTCCCTAGCTCAGATGGGACAGGGACATAGACTGATCCACCAAACAAATTTAATAACAGAAACACTGACATATGCTGTATATGCTCAGGTCTATGCAGATTCATGACTTTATAAAAGGTTATAAAATGTTCAAACAAATTTTGTTTTGACTTGGGGTGACCACCCGTCCCGCATTTTGGAGGACAGTCCCGAAATTGGGAGCTTTGTCCCGCATTTCAGTTAAGTCTGTATTATTATTATTTCCATCATCCCTCAAATTATAATACCACAGTAATATAATAAAAACTGACTGGCATTTAAAAATCTATTTGTGCAGCCGACATGTTCTAGCTGTAAAAATAACCAATCAATGCAATGGTACAACAACAACTGAGTGGACAGCGCAAAGGAATATAAGTGCAGGCCTCAAACACAGCCACACCAGCAAGGACTTCATCTCACATACTGGTAAGAACCTCAAGAGCTGCTCAAAGCTGCCCAAATTGATGATTTAAAGCATGTAATCATCCATCCTAATGGCAAATAGTTCCAATGAACATGCGCCGATCCTGTGGATGCTCAGCGCCACCCACGGAAATGGTTGAGCACCTACTGAAAAAAAAATTGATTGCAACTTTCAGACATGACTTTCACATTAAAGGTGCAATATGTACAATTTTTGAAAATTTTGTTTAAGGACGAAAAATGACAAGCACAATGTTCTCTCTCCATTCCTGATTCCTAACATGCACTCACTTTGTTCAGCATTAATTAATGACGCATCGGTAGTTTGGTCAATATCTTATCCACAACTTTCGTGAACTTTTTGTGTGCCATTTTAAATTGTCTCCATGACACATTTTATTAGAATAGTTTGCTACATTAATAAACAATGGATGGTGACAAGTTAAAAGTACTCAAAATCAGAGAAGTAGAAAATGTAAAAACATTTTATTGTTTGGCAGGAAATGGTACAAATACATATTTACAAGAGCCGTACAGTGTTAGACATTTAGCATTAATTAGTCAAATGAAAGAGCTTTTAAAAGGCCACCAGGAAATAAACGCGTGTGAATGTCAAGGCCCAGGTTTCCTCTTGGATGACGGTTCACCCTCTCCCTCTTGTGCTTTGCGTTTCTGGGATGAAAATGTCCAATTAAAATCACATTCAGTTTTCAATAACAAATGTAGCTTTGTAATGCGTTTCGATTCGTAACATGTTGTACAAAGCAAATATATGAATTAATTTTCCCCACATTTCATTGTAAAGAACTTCAGCTCTGTAAGAGTAAAAGTTCAAGTTTCCCTAAAATTTTAATGGAGAAAGTCAAATGTTTCTATTTACAATGTGTTTTTGCAGCAGTGAGCAATGCAGCCAATCACAGAAATGTTCGTTGATCCCTTCAACGGCCAATCAGGGATGTTTAATTTAGCCAGAAGCCACTCACAGCTCAAAACGCCAGAGTTTTTGTTCACACTCGCGAATCCTCTCAGTAACAGAGTGTAGACACGATGTGAATTAGAGATTCATTGTGCAGTGTAGACAACTTCATTGATAATGACGAAACTTGAGATGAGTGACAGCGTATGACCGTGAATATGAAGTAAGCTGTCTTTGCACACTTTCTAGGCTATATATAATCCATTATTTGAATACAAGTCGACAAATAGTGGAAATTGATACGATTCGCCTTTGGCATTAGACAGCTAATAATGTGTTGCATATTAAAAACAACACATAGCTATATAAATCCAAGAGCGGTGTTTTTTGTTGTTGTACCTTGGATGTTTCAGGGCGCAATGGTCGGTTTTCAGGGCCCATCGGTTGGTTTTCAAGGCCCATAGGTTGGTTTTCAGGGCGCACCGGACGATTTTCTGGTCGCACTGGTCGGTTTTCAGGGCGCATTGGACGGTTTTCAGGGCGCATCGGTTGGTTTGCGGAGTTCATCAGTTCGTTTGCAGTGTTTCTCATTATATTATCCTGTTGCACAGACATTAGAATGATCTTTTTAAACTTTTTTTTTGTATTTAAAAAAAAAAATCACATCATAAATATTAAATGTTCACAACTTTCAATACTAGTTAAATAATGATTTTCACTCAGAAGTTGCAAGTAAATGTCTCAAATAATTACAAAGAAGCTGCAAGTAACATATCGAGTTAAATGTGAAATAGAAAGACGAATAATATTTACTTGCAAAACATACTTTGATTTATTTGCAACCTCGAAAAATCATTTTTTACAGTAGCTGGCAGGTTTTCAGCACGTACGTTCAACCACGGATGTTCCAGTGCGTCTTCGACACTCAGACGCTTTTCAGGATCCACAACCAGGAGCTTCTTGATCAAATCTTTGGCTGAAATATAAAGTTAATATTGTTAAGTTTGAATATTTCTGATAATATAAACTGATATTTAACCATCACTATCTAGTTGTTAGTACAGAGCAAAGACATTACCTTCGTTTGAAACCTTCTTCCACTGAGATGGGATGAAGCGATAATGGCCGTTAATGATCTGTTCACGCACGGACATGGTGGAGCACTCGGTGTTAAAGGGAGGATAACCACCCAAACTGTGACGAGAGATACACACAGCTTTAGAAATATATATATATTTATAATATATTTTACATGTTTTGAGCAATGAACTGACTTTCCAAATCGTAAAAGTATTTCTAGTTGTATACAAGTTACCATCTTTTATATAAATAGATTTAAAACAATTATTGCATCATTTACTTTCTTCCATATCACACAACAGGTGAATCCTGAGTATAACAAAAGTTCATTTGACAAAAAGTAATAAAATTATGTTTTTTTTTTTTTTTTAAATAAAATAAATAGTCCATACAACGTGTACTATATTTCAGTTTGGTGTTAGAAACAGATCAAAACTGAAGACATTTTACTCATTGGGAATCATTCATGAACGAATCATTCTTTTTTCCAATTAATCATTTGATTCAATTATAAAAACTGGTCTGAAAAATTTATTCACAAATCAGACTGATCTGGTTCTCGTTGTTCGACTTATTGACTCAATGATCCAGATATAGTAATTATCAGTTAACTGGAGATGATGATCATCAGTTTAAGGCGGAAGTTTAAGTAAGATAGGGAGGCACAAAATATCAGCCAATATATGTTCATTTTTAATGTTATCGCTCCGGTAAGAAAATTTGCCAAATATATTACAGCTGATAAGTAATTGGATTATTTTTCCTTTAGCTGAGACACTTCAGATGCGCACTGTCCACCGTTATGGTGAATTGCAAGGAAAATACAGTTAAGTACAGCGCAAGTCTGTCATATAGGTTACATAGTATTATAATGAGAATATTATAATTGACTCTTCGCAAACAGTTTGATTGACAGGCGATCTGACCAATCACAACCCGAATCCGCCATTTTGTCGGACAAAGCAGTCAGGGGAGTTAGTAGATTAACGTTGGTGAACTTGAACTTGAGAAATTGTGTGTACTCACGTCTGAAACAACATTCCTTCTGATGTTCATTCATGTTTATTTGATGCTATCACTGCCGCTTCAAAATATATATTTTGTGTGATTTATCGTGAAGTTATTAATCAGCATTTATCTTTCCAAATATATAATTATTTGAATAACGTCAACTTATATTAAAACATTTATTTTCCTTTTCATTTTCAAACACTAGAATATAATGATTTATATTGTCTGTTCCTCTCACTGAGAGAAAAGTACAACTTATCAGTATGTTTTGGGAAAGTTTCCTGTTCAGAGCAGAGCTCAGATCAACTTCAGCTTTGAAGAAGCTGTAAATCTTGTGTATCTTTGTATGTGTGCCAAGTGTTCAGTACAGGTGTTTTATGGGTACTGGTGGACAACTGGCACTCTGAGACCTGCAGACACCTTGTCCTGACTTAACAGGACATCCTGTCCCGATCCGATCGTCAGCATCACGATGGAAGGAGATATGCTTCCAACTATCTATCCATGTGTGGAAGATGACTAATTTTGTCTGTTTTTAGTTAGTGGACTCTGTTAGAGTATAACTGTTGTGGAAATGAACTCTCTATGAACTCCTTGTGAGACTTGAAGCTGGTTTCTGCTGATGAAACTGCAAACTATTCTTACTAAAATTTTCAATTTATTTTTTTAAACTCTGACTCCGGGTCTTCATTTATCATATCTGGTCTTTTGGGTCTTTAACTGTAAAAATCCCCTACACTATAAATGAACTAGTATGAAGAGATGATCGGTTCACGAGCCGCTTGAAGGAGCTACAGCGATCTGTCACCACACATTAAAGAGACACTATACGCTATTGATGGTTTAAACTTCTTTAAAAAATTACGGTATTTTAAATATGAAACTGTTTCATATGTTGTCAGAGTCCTCTTTGCTCCATGATGTATTTTTACATCGTGAGAACATGATGTGTGGCGTGAGAGTGGATTGGTTAAATAGCAACAGGGGCCGGGTTTGGCAAAGGGTCAATTGTGTGCTTAGGACGGGGTTTTTAATGGTGAGACTTTTGTTTTTGTAATCTCTCAAATTATAAAAATTTTGATTTCAAAATTATCGGCTTTCAAATATAAAGAATGTTATTGGCCAAAATGTTCATATCAGTGCACCCCTAGTAAATGATGACAATTTTATTTCATTTTTAGGTACACTACGCCTTTAAGAACTTTTAAACTAATGCTGGACCCAACTGATTCATTTTTAATCTCCACTAACCAGATGAACAGTAGGACCCCCAGGCTCCAATAATCTACTGCTTTTGTATATCCTACAGTCGCAGCATGTGTGAACACCTCCGGGGCCAGATATGTGGGTGTCCCACAGAGCGTCTTCATCAGGGAGGACTCCTCCAAAATCTTGGACTGATTAAAATCCGTAATCTGCAAAGCATTGAGAATTTGCATGTGTTGAAAAAGCCGGTTATCTCGGGTTCAGGACTATTTCTGTGCATCCTGTTTTAACTACAAAGGACCTCTAAACTTTGGACCTGTTACAAGGAGAAGCGATGACAGAAACTGGTAAACACACCTTAATCAAACAGATGTCGTCATGAGAAGCCAGCAGAACGTTCTCAGGTTTGAGATCTCTATGAATGATTCCGTTATTGTGGAGATACTGGAAGAATGGAACAGAATTTGTTATCTTTCTACATTTTTCTTTCCATTTCTTTCTTTTCTCCAGCTTGTTTCCTAGTGTAGCTTTCTAATAAAACTGGGATTGTACACTATGAATATTGTTGGCCCTGTGACTAACTGCATATTTTCCTCAACTCAAAGTTGTTTTGGATAAAAGCATCAGCTAAATGCATAAATGTTACGTAATGAGGTGTAAAACATTTTTAAAAGCATAGCCATACTCAACTCGCTAGTTACAAGGAATACACAGCAATGGATTTCGGACAATATATGCAAACCTGTAATAAAATATATCAGTATTTGCCAATGTTAGATATTTAATATTTAGATTACTTTTGTCATTATCTTGTGCTAACTTAAAAGAAATTGCAACAGGTTATGGTAAGACAGAAGTTTTTTTTTTTATCATTATTAAAGAACATTATTGTATTCATTTAAAACTTTGTAGGTTGGTGCTATTTGAAGCATAAAGATGTACCTCCACAGCCCTGAGCATCTGATAAAAATAGAGTTTGGCAATTTCCTCCTCCAGCTGTTTTTTGGCCTTGATCCTGCCAAACAGCTCTCCTCCTTCAATACTAAACACATCACAGAGGTAATGAAATTATTCATCGCAAAGAATGTGAATTTTTTAGCAGTCATTCTTGATTACAAATTGTGCAGAATTTATACAGGGTTATACTGCAACTATAAAAAGTACAGAGACATGTGATATTTAAGAATAGATCATCTCTTAATAAATCATGTACTCATATAGAGAAAATAAACGTTTATTGAGCAAAACGATTAGCCTTGGTCTTTCTAAAAGAAAAAAAATGAAGGTAATTGTGACTTCTTACATTTCTGACTTGTATCTCAAAATCTGAAAATCAGAAGAAAAAAAAACTGAAAGAAGATATAGACTTACAAACTCGAGAAAAAAAAAGTCAGAAATGTGAGATATAAACAGAAAAAAGTCAGAATTGCCAGAAAAAATCAAAACTTGGATTTGCCAGAAAAAAAGCCAGAATTGTGAAATATAAACTTGGAATTGCAAGAAATAAGTCGGAATCGTGAGGTACAAAGTTGGAAACGCCAGAAAAAAAGTCAAAATTGTGACAAATTTGGAATTGCCAGAAAAGTGAGAATTTTGAGATATAAACTTGGATTTGCCAGAAAAAAAGCCAGAATTGTGAAATATAAACTTGGAATTGCCAGAAAAAAGTCAGAATTGAGAGATATAAACTTGGATTTGCCAGAAAAAAAGCCAGAATTGTGAAATATAAACTTGGAATTGCAAGAAATAAGTCGGAATCGTGAGGTACAAAGTTGGAAACGCCAGAAAAAAAGTCAAAATTGTGACAAATTTGGAATTGCCAGAAAAGTGAGAATTGAGAGATATAAACTTGGATTTGCCAGAAAAAAAGCCAGAATTTTGAAATATAAACGTGGAATTTCCAGGAAAAAAAAAAAAAAAACAGAATTGCGGGAGAAAAAGGAATTGTGAAATATCAACTCGGAATTGTGAGGAAAAAAGTCGGAATCGTGAGATAAAAACATGAAATTGCCAGAAAAAGGTCAAAATTGTGAAATATAAATAAACTCAGAATCGCGAGAGAAAAAGTCAGAATTTTGAGATATCAACTTGGAATTTCCAGGAAAAAAAAAAAAAAAAACAGAATTGCGGGAGAAAAAGGAATTGTGAAATATCAACTCGGAATTGTGAGGAAAAAAGTCGGAATCGTGAGATAAAAACATGAAATTGCCAGAAAAAGGTCAAAATTGTGAAATATAAATAAACTCAGAATCGCGAGAGAAAAAGTCAGAATTTTGAGATATCAACTTGGAATTTCCAGGAAAAAAAAAGCCAGAATTGTGAGGTATAAACTTGGAATTTCCAGGAAAAAAAAGCCAGAATTGAGAGATATAAACTTGGAATTGCAAGAAATAAGTCGGAATCGTGAGGTACAAACTTGGAAACGCCAGAAAAAAAGTCAAAATTGTGACAAATTTGGAATTGCTAGAAAAGTGAGAATTTTGAGATATAAACTTGTAAAATAAAGTTGTAATTACTTTTTTTTTTATTATTCTGTGCCAGAAACAAGCTTCCATAAACAGGTAAGAATGCAGTGCATTGAAAAAAGTATTTCCCTTTCTAGTAACTCACGGCAAACTACTTTTAAAAGTATCAATGAATAAAATAGGAGGTAGAAATTATTTGTACTCAAGTTAATTCTATCTGCGAGTTCAGTTAACTATTCCATAATAAAACTTACTACTCCAAAACAATGTAGTAGGAATCTTCTGTCTGGTAGAAATCTTCTGTCTTGATCAGGCACGGCTGCAGGAGGGAGAAAATAATACGATATGAATGAGACCTTCTATCAATAGCTCTGGACCATTTAAAAGACTCCTTCATGACTTACATGATCAATTTTCTTTAAAATTTCAATTTCCCGTTCGGCATTCCGTGTGGCCGTCTGTCAAATGCACACAGAACGCTTTAATATCAATCAGGCATGAGAAAACTTAAATGTATATGATCATCTTTTTAATCGTGGACACACATCAGCTTATAGTTAAATCAGGTTTCTCACAATACCAAAATGTCATAAATTTTAAACCAAAAACACAGATTCCATTCTCTTTAATATCAAAGCAAAAACAAATTATTAACTTCAAATTAGGAATTTTTGTACAATTGGTTTGAAACAATGCATATTAGGAAATCTGTGTCAAATCAACCGAATTTCGGGTATTTCCCCAGCTCATATCTTTGATATTGCTAATATTTTTCTAAAAAAAGACAAATAGTGATGAAAGCCAAAATATTAAATGTAACAGATGTTTATTAACTGTGTAATCCACTATTTTGTAGCGGGGGTTCAAAATGACATTAGAATCTTTCATTGACTTTAGAAAGATGTCAGCGCCATAATTTTAATTTTACACAGAGATTGGAAGGTCTATAAATAAAATCTGTTGACTTTAGTAATCTTTGTTTCATGAAAAATGGCAAAAAGCACTTCTTGTGTTTTTTTGCCTCAAGTTTGCATGTATTAAATATTTGCAATATTAAAGATCTCTTAATATCCTTTTAATTTCTGGTTCTTAAACTTTCCTTATGTCATCTTCATTTTAAAGACCCTCAATGGTTGAATCCCAGAGATATGGAGATCTTAATGCGGCTGCCTGAATAAATTCGTAAACTGTATACATTTTGTACAATCGTACACAAAATTGTGATTTTTCTCTACAAAATAGTGGATTACTCAGTAAATATACATCTGTAACATTTAATATTTTGTCTTTGTACAGAAAAAATATTAAATAAAATCAAAAATTTGAGCTGGAGGACCTCTGGTTGATTTGACCATATTGTGAAAAGCGCTATACACATATACAAGTGCTTTATGTTCACTTGCCATCACAGTGAAGTGAATACAGCTGGTTCTTACCCCTATTGACGGGAAGTCGTGTTTGTTTATAGTTTTCAGCGCAACTTTTTTACAGGTTTCCTTCTCAATGGCGAGCTTCACTTCACCACAGACGCCTCTGTCAGAAAACACAAATAAACCTGTTCAGACTGATATTCTGAACCTGAGATTGGCCACATTTAAAATATCATTTTAACAGCAAAACATTTGAATACAATTATCAAATAAAACGGCTGCTGTTTATTCCAATCTTGGTATTAGTCACTGTGGTAAGAAATGTCTGCTAAGAACATAAACGCAATATAATGAAGCTAAAAGTAACTAGTGCCAACAGAAAATCAATACAGGAAAAATCAAGTTCACTTGCTGCATAGATCAGGTCAGCCGGAACCGGGAACACTTCCTATAACACCGGATGTACTCGTTACATCAGAAGAAGAATGCCGTCTACGCTAAGTTTTGTCTCTCTGCTTAACCCGAGGTTTATCAATTAACGTGATTGGCTGGATCCGGGCCGTGTCCGGGTCGGATGGGGAACCTGCGCCTGTGCGCGGCACCAGTGTGGCCCTGGGGTGTCGGCGGAGACTGTGTCCACTGGCTCATCCCTTGTGAGGGCCTTACCGACTCATCAGCCAGTGGCACAGATCCCCAACAAACCGTCCCATACCGGCGTGATTAAAAAGATCTTAAACTAGATGGAACTGGATCAAATATTTTGACTGTTGCGACTCCAATCGGATTTATGACCTGATATAACTCTGCCTGAGTATCAGGCAAGTGTTCACTGTTGGCCCCGACTAAGCCTGGTTTCTCCCCAAGGTTTTTTTCTTAATTTATTGAGTTTTGGTTCCTTGCCACTGTTGCCTTTGGCTTGCTTAAGTTGGGGACACTTGCTTGATATTCAGCAGTGTTTTTGGTATGCCTGCATTGGCGCCGTTGTATGTGAACTGAGCTGAGCCGGACGATTACGTCACTGTTTCCTCCAGTGCTGATATACATAAATTAACTAGACTAATAACTATTGATATTTGCAACGGAATGAATCAGTAATATATAGAATAAGCTGGACAATGACATCATTTTCTTTGGGAGCTGCTGTTCAGCCAAAAATGATTTGCCAATTATTAATGTAAAGCTGTTTTGCCACAATTTGCATTGTAAAAAGCGCAATATAAATAAAGATGACGTGACTGACTTGACTTACGTTCCAATCTTTCGTGCGATATGATATTTTTTGCTGAACTCTAAAGGAAGGTTTGGTTGATCGTTCCCCATCTTATCTATGAACATAAAAACTGTGGAAAAAAATAAATAAATAAAATCAGTCAGAGTTCAGAGTCATAGCTATACATTTGTTTAGACCTTGACAGTCCCTGGTCACTATATGCTTTCATTTGTACAAAAAATATCAGAATTATTGCTTTCATAAACTCCTGAAGAAACTTCACCCAAATCACAGACCTTGATGTTTTTGTTCTGCAAGGGCAATAACTGAGTTATTGCTAAGAAGTCGTTGCTTCCCCTGTCCTAATTTCTCATCGTCCACCCATGTGCCGTTCCCACTGAGGTCCTCGAGGTAGACCAGATTCTCATCCTGAAACAGCAGAGGAAAAACAGACCACATGTTTACAGCGTAGTTATTTATGTTGTGCTGACTGACACAAAGTTTGGGAAGTTGATGTAAAGATAATAATGAAATAATTATTTTTATATTAATATATTATTAATATTATTCATTAATAATTCAAGTAATACATTAACATTTAAATATTTCAAAAAATGTCAAAAAACAAAAAGTGGCTTCTCAATTTTCTATGTAATTATATTGGCTTTATATTGGAATTATATTTGGCTGTGTGAGATTCTCCAGCTTTGTTGTTTTTGAGCAACTGAAGCGTGAGCTGTTAAAGCTCCGCCCTCTTCTGGAAAGGGGGCGGGGTGCAGCAGCTCATTTGCATTTAAAGGTACACACACGAAAACAGCGTGTTTTTGCTCACACCCAAACAGGGCCAAATTTGACAAGCTATAATAAATGATCTGTGGGGTATTTTGAGCTGAAACTTCACAGACACATTCTGGGGACACCAGAGACTTATTACATATTGTGAAAAGGGGCATAATACGTCCCATTTAAAATGTTATTTAATCAAATTACAAGTATATAATCTGATTACGTAATCCAGATTACAAGTAATCTGCACTGTTGACTTCTGTCTTTTTTAATGAGGCAATTTAAGAATACTCTGCATTTACCTTAGAAGTACACATTCTGTCAAGAGTAGGGGTGTAGCAACATATCGTGTCACAATATAACTACAAAAATGCAACAATACGTATCGTGGATAGTGACGATATGTGTTGTGCATAGTTCACCTAAAATTAAAATTACAGTGTGAGAAAAAAATTCAAGTTTACATTAAACTACTATATATAATGTTGAATGTATAATAATGGGGAATATTTGTGGGTCCCGATAATGCCAACAGTCTCATGTTACCAGTAAAAAGTGGCCTACATTATTTTGGATATAGCTAGTTAATAACAGAGTGCAAGCATTTTCATCTAAAATAATTCTGTATTTTCAGTTTAAAGCTGCAATATGTAAAGTTTTTGCAGTAAAATATCCAAAAAAAAAACTAGGCCAGTGTTATATATTTTGCTTAATTGAGTACTTACAATATCTCAAATGTTTCAAACTATTTGTAAATCGTGAGAAAATTGTTATTTTAACCAAGGATCCGGGACGTGTGCGGGAATAGCCTGTCAATGGCGTCATATCCGCGTTACCCTCGGTTTCCGGTTTTATTTTACAGAAACCCTGGAAACACCAAAGACTCTTTAATGTATTACATGTTTTAATAGACAGGGGAACGTCTGTTTTGATACATTTATAAACAAAATAATTATTGTAAAATAGCTAACACGTTTAGTCTTATTGTTTAAATTTAATTTTCTCGATTTTTGGCAAGTATCGCACTTCAGAGAAAAACAGTATTTTGTCAAGTAACGTTAGCTAACATAGCATAATCAGAAGCAGCTTTATTTTTAGTGACAGTAATGCAGAATTTTCTCAATCATACAATAAGTTTTAAAATTAATTGCATGCCATTTATCAACACAAGGATCCAGCTTTTAATATGATATTGTAATATGGATCTCTCTTACTGCAGTGTGAACGAGTGTCTCTCAGCAGCCGCGAGTGAACGCTCAGAGTAACGTTATAACATCATCTTCAACACACTCAAATAATGTGATAAACAGAGCTGCGTTACTTCATACTCATGACCGGAGTAGCGGCGGCGGCGACTGTGTCATAATAAAAGTCCCGCTGCTCGCGAGGCGTGTGTCCTTCGTCTCTCATAATCAGTCGCTCCAGCGTCTCGTTCAACACTCACTCCTGCTCTGCTTCATACTACAGTAACGTTAATAATCGCATCCATGAACATGATTTCAACCACATGTCCCTAGATTCCTCGCTCAAACTTGGCGTCATCAAGCTACGCCTTTGTTTTGAATAGGCGACCTCTAGTGGACAAAAAACTACATAGTGCAGCTTTAAGAATTATGAATATTTTTATTCGGATGTCACCATTATCCTGTGCATTGGGTTACCAGCACCAAAGTCTATTCATTTCCACCCCAATGTACCAAATTTAGCATTTTAATCAACAGTACATTTTTTGTTAACCTTTTACCATATGTCATGGAGTATCGCAATAATATCGTATCGTGAGTTCAGTATCATTTGTGTCGAATCATGTCATGAGGGTATCGTTACACCCCTATTCAAGAGACATTTGATGAAAACAAGTTTAATGAATAGCTTCTCAATGTCAGTCTTACCTTAAAAATCCTAAAGTGTTTCTTGCTGTACGTGTTGAAATGTGTTGATTTTTTTAAAATGGAGTTGGAGAAAGAATAATCACATGCTCTATCCCTTCCAAAGCTATACTGGTTTTCTGTGCAATCTGGAAAATATAAGAATGATACTGTTAGCTAAAACTATAACTGTTAAGAATCCTTTTTGTTAATTGAAATAAAGCTGAAATAAAATATAAATAACAGATGAAATGTCAACTAAATAAAATAAGTTAGTAAATAAATAAGCTTCATAAAATAAAGTCAATAAAAATTACAAAAGCACATACATTATTACTAAATGATTTAACTACTAAAAATTTTGCAATAAAATTAAAATGAAAAGTGAAAATATAAAAATATTAATGCCAATAATTAACATTAATTAATCCTATCATAGTATATAAATAATACTTAAATAACACTAGGCGTTTTAGAATGTTCTGTAAGCCTTACACCAAACAAGCACATGAATAAATACATAAAATAAATCCAACATTACAGTAATGCACACACAATGTGACCAGTGTTTAAGGGGGTTTATAATCAGAAATGGGAGACTAATGTTTATTTTAAAGCACTTAAAAGCTTTTTGTTGTTGGAATACTTTACTAAGATGATAAATTTTAGATTACACATTTCTAATATTACTTAACTGAGCACACTGAATCCATGCATCAGGGGAATGATCCGGCCCCACACCTGAGGCTGTTCTTCCTCCTGGTCTTCAGGAATAGATTGGAGTTCTTGTACAGGTAATGTATCCACAGAACTCAGAGTTCCTGATCCTGAGGAAGAGCCCTGGCTTGACGATGTTGGGCCGGATGAGGAGCTGGATCCAGGTTGGGATTGGGTTTGTGTTTGGGATTGGGACTGGCTCTGGGATTGTGATTGACCACTGGGTCCAGGTTCGTCCGACATAGTGTTTTTCCCTCTGGAAGTGCAGACAGAAAAATGAACAAAATGTCAACAACACTCTATAACTGATATAGTTTCTGCCCACTTTTTCAGTGCCGCTGGTTCCATTAATTTTTCCCATGGGGATTAAAAAAAAAAAAAAAAAGTCTTCGTGAAAGAGTTATAAGCCATGATCCAAGTCAACCAGCTATAAGGTGAATCATAATATTACAAACTTTGATTTGAAGCAAAAAAGTTCTTGAAAATCTGACAAAATGACAAAAGTACAAGTGCTTAACAGTTTCAGTGAGGGAAAGAACTACAATCCCATGAAGCATTGCATAATCGAATTAAAAACAATGCAGATATATAAACAATTTATACAAATAAATGTGTATATATATATATATATATATATATATATATATATATAAACAATATATTTTATTTAAGTTTATACCAAAATATGCATATATGCATATATATATATATATATATATATATATATATATATATGCTTTTTTGACTCACTGACCTGTGTTATTTTCTGTACGGCATCATGGGTAATGTAGTTTTTCACGAGGAATTCTGTTGTTAAATATGATTATTTTAAAAATGGCTGAAATAATGTGGGCTGACGGCTTCAGCAGAGGCAAATACCATCGATTCACGACCTTGTATCTCACAGTAAGTCTGTCTTTAAAGGTTTATGAAGTTTTTACTTTTGGAAACTGACCGTTGAACTCTATATACGTTGTAGATGATAAACGTTTCAAACAGTATATGCGTATAACACTGTTGTTGTTAACAGTGCATGTGATTTCTAGTCGTTTGTGAATTGACCCTTCGCCGACAATGTGATTGACAGGCGATCTGACCAATCATAACCCCGAATCCGCCATTTTGTCCGACAAAGTAGTCAGGGGAGTTAGTAGATTAACGTTGATGAACTTGAAAAATTGTGTGTACTCACGTCTTTCCGCGCTTGAAACGACATTCCTTCTGATGTTCATTCATGTTTATTTGATGCTATAAATGAACTAGTATGAAGAGATGATCGGTTCACAAGCCGCTTGAAGGAGCGACAGCGATCTGTCACCACACATTAAAGAGACTCTATACGCTATTTATTGATTAAACTTCTTTTAAAAATTACGACATATTAAATATGAAACTGTTTCATATGTCTGTCGACGTGTTGTCAGTGTCGTCTTTGCTCCGGGATGTATTTATCACTGCGTGAGAACATGATGTGTGATGGCTTGTTGGACATAGCAACAGTAACTAAAGGGGGCGGGTCTTTGTGAAGGGTCAGTTGAAAAGTACATTAAAAAAAATGACATATCAATTAAATATTTTTATCTAAGCATGTTAGAAAAAAAAAATTCACTATAGAAATAGCCACGATTTTTTCAGGCCTATAACTATGCTTTAAAAATTTCCTGATATTTCAAGGTTTCCTGTGACACAGATATGCCACTGTATACAGTAAATACTAACTACTATAATACTAGTGTGCTATTTCGAACATATCCATGTCATTTTGCAGTGTTTCATGGCTTGAGAAGTTTTATGTGATGCTTAATATTCTAACTGTAACACACAGTTTTTTTTTTTTTTTTTACAGTAATCCCATTTACTAGAGGACTTTCAAGGTGTTCAGTGCATCACATCACACTTTTAAATTACAATTTTTTTTTTTTTTTTGCAATTAATGACCAGCAACAATTTCACTGGGAATTTAAACATTAGGCTCAAATTAAATCCCAATTAATTTCTCTGCAAATAATGTCTTTCCTTTTTCTTTATATTTAAAGTCTAACAACAACAAGTGATCTTGTATGAGGTTATTAGAAGAATCATTTCTCCTATAATGCAGCAGACCTGTGATTTTATCAAGACATATGTGCATTAATAAAGTGCGTTTAAGGAAATAAACTGCTTTTACATCATGTGACCTTTTAAAGTTCAATTTCTGAAAGTATTTAGGTCATGCACCATCGATACTAATGCAATCAAATGAAACTCGGTAAGGAAACAGATTGAAGAGCCAAGTATATTAAACAAGACTTACATATTTACTGCGACTAAAGTCACTTTAATCACTTTAGCTAGTTCAAATGTGCATTACTGTATGACAGTGAGCGCATACAGTGCAAATAAGAGCTGTACTGTAAAGCACACGCGCGAGCGACAGAGGAAACGGACTGCTGCTTGTTTTCAGCAAGAAATATTCATTGATAGAACATCCACATGTCCGTCAGAACGTCTAATGGTGTTTTTTCACTTCTTATCGTAATGCATACCTTAATCAAGTCGTCTTTTTAAAAGTATCAAAGTTGCAGAAGTGGGTTTTGCAGGCCGCGTGAGCTGCTCATCAAATCTGCCGGGAAAAAACACGCATTTCCAACCATGAACTTCCCATAACATCATTCAGCCAATCAGAAGCGAGAGTAGAGGCTCACGGGAAGTGTAGTTTATAAAACATTCCAATTTCTTAACGTAAAGAACACATACAAGAGTATTAGATATAATTCAGGATAGATCAAATTCAGAAAGATAATTGAAAATATAACAAATAAATAAATCCATTGTAAAACAAATAGGGAATAAAAACATTTATTCATTTAACATATATTTATTTATCTTTAACTTCTCAAATACTTGTCAGTGCAAGTTACTTATTTAAATTTGAAATATAAAGTCAGAATTGCGTGAAATAGAGTCAGAATTGCGTGATATAAAGTCAGAGTTGCGAGATATAAAGTCAGAGTTGCGTGATATTAAGTCAGAGTTGTGTGATATAAAGTCAGAGTTGCGTGATATAAAATCAGAATTGCGAGATATAATGTCAGAGTTGTGTGATATAAAGTCAGAATTGCGTGATATAAAGTCAGAGTTGCGAGATATAAAGTCAGAGTTGCGTGATATTAAGTCAGAGTTGTGTGATATAAAGTCAGAATTGCGAGATATAAAGTCAGAATTAAGTGATATAAAGTCAGAGTTGCGAGATATAAAGTCAGAGTTGCGTGATATAAAGTCAGAGTTGCGAGATATAAAGTCAGAGTTGCGAGATATAAAGTCAGAGTTGCGTGATATTGAGTCAGAGTTTTGCAAGATATAAAGTCAGAGTTGCGAGATATAAAGTCAGAGTTGCAAGATATAAAGTCAGAGTTGCAAGATATAAAGTCAGAGTTGCGAGATATAAAGTCAGAGTTGCAAGATATAAAGTCAGAGTTGCGAGATATAAAGTCAGAGTTGCAAGATATAAAGTCAGAGTTGCGAGATATAAAGTCAGAGTTGCGGATATAAAGTCAGAGTTGCGTGATATAAAGTCAGAGTTGCGTGATATTAAGTCAGAGTTGTGTGATATAAAGTCAGAATTGCGAGATATAAAGTCAGAATTAAGTGATATAAAGTCAGAGTTGCGAGATATAAAGTCAGAGTTGCGTGATATAAAGTCAGAGTTGCGAGATATAAAGTCAGAGTTGCGTGATATTAAGTCAGAGTTGCGAGATATAAAGTCAGAATTGCGTGATATAAAGTCAGAGTTGCAAGATATAAAGTCAGAGTTGCAAGATATAAAGTCAGAGTTGCGAGATATAAAGTCAGAGTTGCAAGATATAAAGTCAGAGTTGCGAGATATAAAGTCAGAGTTGCAAGATATAAAGTCAGAGTTGCGAGATATAAAGTCAGAGTTGCGAGATATAAAGTCAGAGTTGCAAGATATAAAGTCAGAGTTGCGAGATATAAAGTCAGAGTTGCGGATATAAAGTCAGAATTGCATGATATAAAGTCAGAATTGCGAGATATAAAGTCAGAATTGCGAGTTATAAAGTCAGAATTGCATGATATAAAGTCAGAGTTGCGAGATATAAAGTCAGAATTGCGAGATATAAAGTCAGAGTTGCGTGATATAAAGTCAGAATTGCATCTTATAAAGTCAGAATTGCGTGATATAAAGTCAGAGTTGCGGATATAAAGTCAGAATTGCATGATATAAAGTCAGAATTGTGAGTTATAAAGTCAGAATAGCGTGATATAAATTCAGAATTGCGTGATATCAAATCAGTTATAAAAAAAAGGTCAGAATTCTGACTTTATATCTCGCAATTCTGTGGAAAAAAAGTCAGAATTCGGATCTCGCAATTCTGACTTTCTATATTTTAATATGGAACGGAGAAATAATTATTTAGCTGTTGAGTATTATTTTAGCTCGTCATAATCACAGATCATTTCTCATTCTTGTAACAGCAGTCATTACTCACAGACAACAACAAACAAATTAATACAATACAATGAACTCAAAAAAATGCGACGAAGTGTTTTAAAAATACAAACTTTTATTTTGAAAATGTAGTTTCGTTCACGACCGGAAGTAGCTCAATCATATTCCATAAGAGCCTGGTTTAAACATAGACTGGGGTTTAACCATGATATCTCTATACAGGCTCCGACTTTTGTTAACTTTTTCCAGATTTAATCACGCACACAAATGTATATCAGACTTACGACGTCTTAACGTTGTCTTATATCCGCGTTTCGCTTCAGAAAGAGCGGTCAGCTGTCACAGTAAAGGCATTAAGGGTATTTCTCACTGTAAAGCAGTTAAAGGACACTTGAGTCTGAAAACATTTAGCACTGTTTCGCTCAACAGACTCTGTTGGAACTGCGGATCTTCAGCTGAATTGTTTTTCTGTTCCTCCTGTAATGCGATACAGCCTGCTGATGACAAGACTAACTATTTTGACATCTTGAACTGGTGAGATAACTAGTTTATAAGTCTTTGTTATTGTAATATTGTGTAGTTATGTCTTCATGGTTGTTTATTGTCTGCTTTCGTCACCCTGAGCTTACTTTCATTCCTCAAAACATTGTTGTCAGATAATGTGTATGATATAGTAGTTGTTAGATAATTACAGGTTTTGGTTGCAGAAAGAAATGTTTCAAAGTTTATGTTTGGACTAGATTTCAAATGTCTTTGTATTTCAACTTCATTATAGTTCACGTCATGGCATGTTTGTGTTTCCTCAGTGAACAAACATTTTCTTTGGACACCCATAAACTTCAGAAAAGTTACTTGGAGCTGCAAAGATCTCTCCATCCTGACAACTTCGGCCAGAAATCATCGGTAACGGGCTATATTGTACAAAATTATTATATTCAGTACTTTGAGATGTAGTTCATTGGTTTGGTTTTGTATAACGGTACTGAGAGATGTTTTAGGGCTGCAAAATATATTGACCAAATCAAATATTAGTGATTTACTAGGTGGAGTTTAATTTCCACCTATAATTTAAGTTAAAAACTTGCTGTAATGTAAAGTAAAGAGTTAGTGAAATATTATAGAAAACATATAACCTTTTAAGAGCAGTGTTTCTTTTTATTTACTTTTTAAAGTTATATTTATGGGCTTTTTATGCCTTTATTTGGAGAGGACAGTAGAGAGCATTTGTGCCATTTGTCGGTACACTAACCTATGGAAGCCCGTTTCCACCACTGGAAAAAAAAAAAAAAAAGATTATTGCGACTTTTTATCTCACAATTTTTTTCACAGAATTGTGAGAAAAAAACTCGAATTGCGAGATATAAAGTGAGAATTTGTGTGATATAAAGTGAGAATTGCGAGTTATAAAAATTCTCGAAAAGTCTCGAATTCTGACTTTATATCTCGCAATTCTGTGAAAAAAAGTCAGAATTCTGATTTTTTTTTTATATCCCGCAATTCTGACTTTATATCACGCAAATTCTGATTTTATATCACGCAAATTCTGACTTTATATCCCGCAATTCTGACTTTATATCCCGCAAATTCTGACTTTATATCCCGCAATTCTGACTTTATATCACGCAAATTCTGACTTTATATCACGCAAATTCTGACTTTATATCCCGCAATTCTGACTTTATATCCCGCAAATTCTGACTTTATATCCCGCAAATTCTGACTTTATATCCCGCAATTCTGACTTTATATCCCGCAAATTCTGACTTTATATCACGCAAATTCTGACTTTATATCCCGCAATTCTGACTTTATATCCCTCAATTCTGACTTTATATCCCGCAAATTCTGACTTTATATCCCGCAAATTCTGACTTTATATCCCACAATTCTGACTTTATATCCCGCAAATTCTGACTTTATATCCCGCAAATTCTGACTTTATATCCCGCAATTCTGACTTTATATCCCTCAATTCTGTGAAAAAAAGTCAGAATTCTGATTTTTTGTTTCGATCCCGCAATTCTGACTTTATATCCCGCAATTCTGACTTTATATCCCGCAATTCTGACTTTATATGACAGAATTCTGATTTTATATTTAATTGCGAGTTTATATCTCGATTCTGTGAAAAAAAACCCCCAGAATTCTGACTTTTTTTTTTTTTATATCTCGCAATTGTGAGGAAAAATGTCTAATTGTGAGTCAGAAAGTCAGAAAAAAAAGTCAGCATTGCAAGATAAAAAGCTGCAATCTTTTTTTTTTTTTTTTTTTTCACTGGTGGAAACAGGTTTCCATACTAACCAATTGGCTATCAGTGCCAACTTGTTTTTTTTTTTCTCTATTGCATATTTCATACAAAAATATGAATGCATCTTTAATAATGCTTGTATAATGTTTTATATATATATATATATTACACACCAATGATGAGGGAAAACATTATGATCACCTCCCTAAAATGCTTTTGGTCCCTCTGCGCCAACTGGCTGAGGTCTGGACTCTACAAGACCCCTGAGGGTGTGCTGTGGTATCTAAGGTGTTAGCAGCAGATCCTTCAAGTCCTGTAGATTGTGAGGTGGAGCTGCCTTGGATCGAACTTTTTTGTTCAGCACATCCCACAGATGCTGTATTGGATTGAGATCTGGGGAATTTGAAGGCCAGGGCAATGCCTTCATCATGTTCCTCAAACTATTCCTGAAAAATATCTGCTTACCATTATCCCGAGGCCACTTCCACCCAGCAGAAAATTCTCACCATTGCTGACCGGGAGCAAGACACAAGCCTTGCCGTTTCAGAGATGCTCAGAGTGGCTTGCCGTAACAATTTGGCCCTTGTCAAATTTGCTCATATCGTTATTCCTGCCCATTTCCTGCATCCAATCTCGTTGATTGAGAACTCACCCAAAAATGTAAATTCTGTCATTTATTATTCACCCTCATGTCGTTCCACACCTGTAAGACCTTCATTCAGCTTCAGAACACAAATTAAGATGTTTTTGATGAAATCCGATGGCTCAGTGAGGCTCTATTGCCAGCTTCTAAGCTTTACGAATCTTTTGTTTCGATTCAGTGGTTCGGAGCGCCAAAGTCACGTGATTTCAGTAAATGAGGCTTCATTACGTAATAAGTTCGTAATTTCAATATTTCACGTGATTTTGGCAGTTTATGCAAACCGAATCACTGATTTTGATGATTTCGGACCACTTTTATGATGGATGGATGTGCTTTTTGGGCTTCAAAATCTAGTGTACCATTCACTCCCATTATAAAGCTGGAAGAGCCAGAATATTTTTTTAGTATAAGTCCGATTTTGTTTTTCTGAAATAAGAAAGTCATATACATCTAGCATGGCTTGAGGGTGAGTAAATTATGGGATAATTTTTGGGTAAACTAACAGTTTAATATGTGGCTTTGGTAGGAGAGGATCAACAATATTCGCTTCACTGGTCATAATGTTTTGGCTCATCATTTTTATGGATTTAGTTTATATATATATATATATATATATATATATATATATATATATATATATATATATATTTATATTATATTATATTTTATATATATATATATATATTACGTGCACACAGATTTTTTTTTTCAAAGGAAGGTAGAATTCCTATTATTGTTAATGGTGATTTTTAATTATTTTTATATAAATTAGCAGGAGTTAATGATAACAACTTTGATGAAACTAAACTATATGAAACTGATGTACAAATTACTTGCAATTTCAATAATATAATAATAATCTACAAAGAAATAAAATAATAATTTAACAATCTTTATTTTTTTGCATCGTTGTAATTGAAAATCCTAAAGTCTTAGAAATAGGAGGCATCATTTTCTTCAGACAAATTGTATTATTTTCTTGTCTTTTAATTTTGTTGTGAAATGTGAGAAGTAGATTCACCTTCTCGCCCTTTTTTTTTTGAAACTTTACTAGTGTAAGACACTCTCAGTAACCAATGTCCAGGTCTATTTAGAAGCTCAGGTAAAATGTATACAGCACATCATTGTTCATATAAGGCGGCAGACAGTTCTTTGGTGATTGGGTCGTGCTTTTCGTGTCCAGTTGGTTCTCCTGACAGCAACAGCAAGCCGGATGTTGATTCTCCAGGCTTGGGCAACTCTGACAGCTGAAAATGTTTCTCCTCTGCAAGTCATTTCGTTCGTTTCTCACGTCTTATTTCACCTGACGAGTCCCATCACAGCTCAGGCCTTTTGCGTCTGCCCACACAGTGAGATCCTTCAGGGAAAAAACCCCCACACAATTATCAGCATTGCTGGAGTTCCGTTTTTTGACAATTCTCCTCATTCCCAAGAGGAAATCCTTACCACAAACAAAGAGCATGTCATGATATCTTAAAATGAATGGGACGACAGCACATGATTATATAACATTTGGAAAAGTTAGAAAACTTGGGCTGAGACTTCTTTTGTTACTCCATAAAATCACAATATTCTTTAGGTTGCTTTATACTTTGGAGCTTTGTGTATTTGTGCCTTTAGGGGCTGTTGAAATTTGTTTTTGTAGCACGTAAGAAGAATGACTTTAATTTGGAATGACTTTGTTGTCTGATCCTATTTACAGAAAGAGCAGGAATATTCTTCAGAACAATCGGCACTGGTGAACAAAGCCTACAGAACGCTTCAGAAACCTCTGAGTCGGGCCGTCTACATGGTAATTATTTGTTTAGTAAATATTTATTGTGTATATGGCAGCCGTTGGTTGTATACACTGGCCCAAAAATTATTTGGACACACAAGAACTTTAAAGAAAGAAACCCAAGCATACTTTTCAAATATGGAAGTCAGAAGTACTTTCAAAGTATTCCACATGAAGTGAAACAATGGAAATATTGTTTAATAATAATATATTGTGACACTTTGTGTTTTGTGAATTTATTTATAAGTATAATCAAAACAATTTATATAATGCATGTAATTTTTTGTACAAAATATGGAAAAGTATAGTCAAAAGAAAAGCACATTTGATGCTTTTGTAATTGTGACTTAAAGGGATAGTTCACCCAAAAATGAAAATCATTTACTTGTCTTCATGTCGTATTAAACCCATAAGGGGCCATTCACATATCGCGTCTTTTGCGCATATTCATTATTTCCAATGTTCCAAACGCGCTCAAAATGGAAGCGACGCTCGTTCGCGATGAGATAAACATCTCAACTTCTCAGAATGCCGCAAGCGCACCACAGGTCATGTGACAAGAACCGCCCAATCAGCTTCACCCTTTCCCTTACCCTGACGGTAGCCTAATTACCTCAGACAAATGCAGAGCCGTTGTGCAGGAGAGATGGTTTCACGGCAGAAGCTCTGTTTGGTGATGCATGGGCCAAGATATAGATACCGAAAACCAATAAATTCAAATTTTTATATTATAATTTCCATATAATATGCAGTTTGTGCACCCAGTAGAATAGAAAATCTAAGATGCACTGATGAAACTATAATAGCAAACATCAGTCCTGATTCTTCAAATGTTTTTTTTTTTTTGTGCAAGGCACCACGATACATGGTAACAGAAAGGGTTTAACAGAACTATGACAGAACTAGGTTTATCTGCACTTAACAAGTTTATATTCAAGCATTTCATGCATAACAAAGAAATCTATTCAACCTTTCATGCATAAAGGAACAAAAGTGCATCCTCATCAAAAGAGCATAGGACAAAGTTGAGATTTCTCTGAAATTATAAAGTTTTTATATAGTTCTCTTCACTGTCAGTTCTCTTCCGTCTCTGGAAAATGTTTTACAATTTTCAAATGCTACTGAATTGGGACATTGACGCTTAGAGATTTGTTGTGTTAACTTGATGCCTTTTTTCCTCCTCTCTGAATCCTTGCTAAACATGCTTTGCAAACGGCCTTGTCCTCCGCTGCCATCGAGGAAAAACTTCCAGACCGGCGAAGTGTTCACAGATAATGACGTAATGAGCGCGACACCGTTTTAAAGCTGCAGTTAATTTCAGTCGGAAAGTGGATGAATCTTCAAATCATCGAATTTCACTTATTTAGCGATAAAAATGATGTCATTTTCACCCATTTCGCCTGATAATTTATCGGCCTGATAATTATCGTGCATCCCTGTGTATTAGAAGGATGTGGTGCACCCAAACACTGTTTTTTTTCTTTCTCTCCATAAATAAATCTTGTACAAGGGCTTTTTCGAAACTTCCGCGTAGTCGTGCAGAGCGCTGTTCATGGTTGTATAGCAACGACAGACGCCACAGGAGCACAAGCTCCCGAACGCTTGTAAGAGGAGGAAGCGGCGCGGCCGCTCTGATCTGTGAATGGCCCCAAAGACATTTGTTCATCTTCGGAACACAAATGAAGATATTTTTAATGAAATCTGAGACATTTCTGCCCCTCCATTGAGAGTCGATTCACCCAAAACTCTGACGGTTCATAATGAGATCGCAAAAGAAATCCGTTTGCATCAAACGGTTTAATCCAAGTCTTTCGAAAAAACACGATCACTTTAAATGATGAGCAGGTTTAGTTCATGCTTTTATTCACATATTGATCAGCGAACACACATAGAGCACATCAAATATGGTAAACCGTGCTTGCTTGACGCGTGAGAACCAATGAGGTTCATTTCCGCGTGCCACGCAGCACGGTTGAGTTTCTGCAAGAACCATGTGTTCTTGCTTTTTTTTTTCTCATGTGTCAAGCAAGTACAGTTGAGCTTCTGTTTACCATACCATGCTCTACGGCTGCATCCGAAATCACATACATCCCTACTATGTAGTAGGCTAAAATCAGTATGTGTAAAAAGAAGCATGTCAGAATTGGCAGTGCTCATAAAAGAGTACTCGCCAAATGCTTCCAGCGAGATTCTGAAGTGTGGATACCACTTTACTATCCCATGAGGACACAGGAGAGGAATTGTGAATGGCAGTCAAGCGAAGCAACTGATGCTGGTAGGTCATGTGATAAGGGCAAATCCAGATTACATTCATACTATATAGAATATATATAAAATATATATATATATATATATATATATATATATATATATATATATATATATATATATATAAAATATATATATATATATATATATATATATATATATATAATATAATATAATATAATATAATATAATTGTTTTATATATATATATATATATATATATATATATATATATATATATATATATATATATATTGTCACAAATTAATTACTTATTCAAAATAAGTACCTACTCAAGAGAGTATGCTATTTCGGATGCAGCCTATGTGTGTTCACCGATCTACATTTAAATTAAATCTGTTCATCAAAAGTAATCATGCAGTTTCATCCAGGTCTTCTGAAGAGACATATGTATTTTAATGAGTTTTAGGTGAAATAGATTCCTTGGAGGGACAGAAATCTTTCATATTTAATTAAAAATACCTTAATTTGTGTTCCAAAGGCGAATGAAAGTCTTATGGGTTTGGAACGATGCGAGCGTGAGAAAATAATGACAATTTTATTTTTTGGGTGATATAACAGTTGCCATTTTCTATATTTTTACACTTTGCCATGCACAGAAAATTGGATTCAGTTTCTCAGTGTATGCTATCTGGAAAAACATTCGCCCTACGTATCTGACTATTGAATCTTATTGTGGTCTGTTATGACTGCCGCTTGAGTGGCGCTTTACCCTTCGTAACCTGCATGTTCTGCTCTAGCTGGAGCTGCAAGGGGTTTTGCTGAAGGAGGGAACGGACGCCACCGCGGACCCCGCGTTTCTCCTAGAGGTCATGGAGATCAACGAGAGCCTCGCAGAGACTCGGAGCCAAGAAGAGGTCAATGCTATCGGGCGGTCGGTGCGAGGTGTGTAGGCCAGAAAGAAAAGTTCCAACCGGAAGTGGTTGATGAAATATTGCTCTGCGCCCACTCATGCCACTTGCAGCTTGTTTATGCGACCGTTAGCAGCCCTAGATTCATTCCATCAGAAAGTTCAAGGTTCTCTGGTTTTATGTTTGTGATTCCACAGCACAAACATTGCGGTTGTGGCACTTATTTGTGAAAGGATGCTAACATTTCTGCTGTTTATATACTTTTCTTTCACCAGAGAAACTGAAAGACTTGACTGAACGGATGAATTCATCCCTAAACAAAGGTATTTTTCACTTTTTATAACCTCCCAAATTCTCAGCCAAGGCCTGTTGCACGCACATTTCCATTGTATGGGAGTGTAAAATAGCCGTTTCTGCCTCACAAGCCTCTTTTTCACAGGGGATCTGCTGACCGCCAAAGGGCTCCTGGCCCAGATGAAGTACTTCACAAATATAGAAGAAAAGGTAAAAGACAGAATCACAGAGGGTTGCTGAGGGGAAAATTGTAAACATTTGCAATTTTAATCCATCTGATGGAGCTCAGTGAGAGATTTCACGCTTGTAGTAATATTTATTGTTATTTGTGCAATTGTTTTGGAATATTGTTGGTAACTGAATAAAGTACATTTATTTGAATATTTTGTCAAAAACAGTTTTTTTTTGTGTTAGTTAAGTGCATCTTGAATGTACAAAACTCACCACAGTGATGCTAAGGTGTTGTCATTTGTTGCCATGGCATTGGTGGGTAGTTGCTAGGGTGTTCTGGGTGGTTTCTTGCTGGACCAATTCAAATTCATTCTTACTGCTCTGTTGATGCTGTTTGACAGTCCATTCCTCAGTGTAATTTTATGTTTGCATATTATATTTGGATTTTTTGAATTTTTTTTTATTGTGTTCAATGCAAAATTGAGCTCTTAGATGAGTAACGGCACACATCATCTCACCAAAATGCATTATTTGAGGTATTTATGTCAGTAGCAGAGTTACTTTAGTATTATGTTAGTGCTGTCAAATTGATTAATCGCATCTAACATAAATATAAAATAGGGATGCACGATATATCGGCCGCCATACAGGCATTGGCTGATATGTTCATTTTTAATGTTTTCGTTATCGGTCTGATAAGAAAATTTGGCTGATATATTAAAGCCGATAAATAATTGATTATTTCCTTCAGCTGAGACACTTCAGGTGCGCACTCTCCGCCGTTATAGTTTTGAATTGATTGAAATATGATTAAAATCACTTCAAAAAGGAAAGCGTAGTTAAGTACACCGCAAGTCTGTCATATAGGTTACGTAATATTATAATGTGTGCTTGGGACATTAGACATTATGACTTCAATTTGTCGGCCAATATATTGGTTATTGGCTTTCAAATATATTATCTGTATCAGCCAAAATTTTCATATCGGTGCATTCCTATATATAATAATATATATCAATATAAATAAATAAATATATATGTGTGTGACTGTGTGTATATACATGTGTGTGTGTGAATGTTTTTGTATATATATATATATATATATATATATATATATAATAACTATTATTAATAATAACAATACTAATATATATCTATAAATAACATGTATAGATACACATGCATATACATATATATACACACATACTATATATAGTGTGTATATATAAATATATACATACACATCACATAATACACACTATATATATATCGTATACATATATATACACTGTATATATATTGTTTGTGTATATATAATATATATAAATATATATACACACGTATTTATATATATTATATATGTATATATGTATGTTATATTTATTATTATAAATATATAAAATATATATAATATATGTGTGTGTGTGTGTATATATATATATATATATATAATGTCATTAGTTTTTTTTAAGATTACTATTTGTTAATTTATTTTATTTCAGTTTTAGCTTATTTATTTACGTTTAGTAACTTTCGTGCTTCAACTTATTTGAGTTTCTAATTTGTTTACATTTTTCCATCTAATATTTATATTTTATTGTATTTCAGCTTAATAGTTTTTGTTTTAGTTTTAGTTATCAAAGTACAGACCAGGGTTATTATGGCTAAGAAGTTCGTTCAAACCCCAGCCCTAAATGTGTGCGATGGCGATGCTTGCATTAAATCTGCTAATAACACTTGCAAACATTCTCTTAGATGGCGTTCCATAAAGAATGTGTAACTTCCCCAAGACAATACTTCTGCGTTCAGCGTCAAACCGTGATTGGCTGACGCCACGCTTATTTGGGTCTGGCCTTTTGGGAGAAGAGGGAAAACAGGAAACTCGCAAAATGATGTAACTCTACAGTTATAAAACAAAACTGTGCAAGACAACAAGATTCATTTAGCCCAATCCCCGTTTGAATCTTTAATGCTACTACTAGACTCGCAATCTCTGCGGTGCGCTTCGTGATGAATGCGTCTTACTGCTCTCTAATGTGGGCTGATTCATTAAATTGTAATTGGAGCTGGATTTGTGCTAGATGATGACATTATTCTGGACACACAGTCTGACATCAGTCTCTTATTAGATATCGCTTCGACAAAATTTCTTTATTGCGCCAGTTTGTACAGTTGCTTATGGTGCGGTATGAATTAAATTACATCATAACACATTTATCGATCCAGGATTTATGAATGTGCGTGTTTATGTTGAGGGAGAGAGAATCAATGTGAGTATGCTGGAAGAGAAAATGCCTCCTTTGAGCTGTAGGGGGAAGCATGTCTCCTCACTATGAAGGATGTAGGCAGACAATCTCACAAGAGGTTTAAATTGTGTTTATGAAATGCTTGTTGTTAAGCATGCATATTCCTCTTGTAATGAAGAGTATCGCCTGAGTAGATTTTAAATGACTGTATTCCAACACTTTGAATTATGTATAGGATACATGGTTTTTAGTTCCTTTTGATCAGTTACAAACCTTCAGTTTTGTGCCCCCCCCCCCCTTCCCATCACTGATCAATAATTGTAAATATTTCCTTGGTTGTGTTCCCCAAGGCATGTACTCCCGATCGCTCACATTTAGGGTTTTATGGTGTGGATATGAATGATCCCTCAAATCATGTTTGACTTGTTGAGAAATGCATTTCTATAAGAGATTGTGCTTATAAACTTCACAAAACGGTTGAAGAAAACCCCCCAGACTTAAACTTGAGAAGGGGCGGAACCCATTTCACTGTATAAATTAAATTTTTACAGAAAACCCATTGTATAAATGCAGTTAAGTACAATAGGTAAATTATTTAACATTGCATTATATGTAATTTTATGGTAAAATACTGTAAAATGTATTTTTTTTTTTTTACAAGTAAAAAAACGATTGAAATATACCATTTACAGTAAAAACGGTAAAGGAACATTCCCAGAAGTCCCTACCTGACTCATCAGATATGTATGGAAGTCCATTTCTGACCATCCAAAGTCAAAATTATGACAGGGCAAATTATGACAAAAAAAAAAAAATCATAATTATGAGGAGAAAAAGGTAAAATTGACTTTATAATTTCAACTTTTTTTCTCATTTTGACTAGGTCATAATTTTGATCTGGTATGTCATAATTTTGACTTTTTATGCCATAATTATGACTGTCATAATTTACTCTTATGTCAATAATGACTTCTATGGCGGAAATGGGCTTCCATAGATATTATATTTCACATATTAAATCAATTTATTATTTTAGTAATGCGCTTTAGGGTGTTTTATTACATTTTCTGTTATTAAAAAAAAATCTATTCATTTAATGTTTATTGCATAATTTTAATCTGAATTTTCTGTTTTGTTTTCTTTAATGAAAATTTTGATTTTTTAAAAAAATAATAATTTTATTCTAAGATAGATGCACAGTGAGCAATCTCCTTAGCAACTGCATAGAAATGCCCTGGCAACCATCTTAGCAAAGTGACAGCATAATTTGCGAATGCAAGAACCAATCAATTTGTTTTGGTGTTAAAAACGAAGGCCATTTAGCCAACAAAGATCACGATGACATTGCTTTTTTGAACCCAGCGTCGTCTAAGCTGGTACTGTAGAAATTATCATAATTTAAAGTGAAAGTCCAGCTGCATTATCAACTCAAAAGCAAAGAAACAAGGACAGAAAATTCATTGGAGGTTAGGAAAACAGCTTAGACATGCCAGTTTGCATTTAATCTTCAGTTTAAACCCATGTAACACCACTGGAGCGTTGCCCTGTGGATGTCCCTCTGAAAACAGGACTTGACTCGCTTGTTTATTAAGTCAAGAACGACAGTGTCACGTTTCTAAGACTTCTAACGCATGAAGACGCTATTTCCTTTAATACGTGTGAATTAAACCACAGATGGAGAGAAAGAGAAGAGGGTGGAAATGTGGCGATCTGATTATTATTCATCCCGTAATCGGAAAGCATCTCCAGCACTGCTGAATTAATGGGAAAACATGATCGACTAGTTCTGAAGGCACTGCTGTCTCCACGTTGTCTTTGAAATTGGTTTGAAAGAAAAAAAGGATGTGTGAAAAATGGATGGTGGGCAGGGAGGAGAAAAACAAGCCAAAACTACTGTGGCAGGGAAATTGAGGTGTACAGTTTGAGGGAAAATGGACAAGGATGTATGTTCTCAAATCAGAGCAAGTTTAAATGGTGTTAAAGGTGAAATGTTTTTACTCCACTAGTGTCAACAAATAAAATTGCAAAATTAATGACGGGTTTCCTCAGCGTTCCCTGTCTTGCCAAACAGATTTGGTTGGTGTTTTTAGACTGGAAGGACGTTTTAAATACACCATAGAATGTGTTGTAAAAATTTACAATTTTTGTGCTTTATGCACAAAGTACTTTAAAATGAAGAAGAAAATAATTTTTTTGTTTGCACCAGCTTTGCTATACGGCACTCCACTTTATGCAATATTTTGCTTTAAATCAAGCAGCTTTACAGCGTTAAACATGAAAAAGTGTCGCTTTTAGTTAGAATTGAGCCTTCGCAAAGACCCGCCCCCTTTAGTTACTGTTGCTATATCCGACAAGTCATGCGCTCTCACGCCACACATCATGTTCTCATGCAGTGAAAAATACATCTTGGAGCAAAGAGGACACTGACAATGCGGCGACAGACGTATGAAACTGTTTCATATTTAATATCATTTTTTAAAAAGAAGTTTAAACAATAAATAGCGTATAGAGTCTCTTTAATGTGTGGTGACAGATCGCTGTAGCTCCTCGTGAACCGATCATCTCTTCATACTAGTTCATTTATAGCATCAAATAAATATGAATGAACATCAGAAGGAATGTTGTTTCAAGCGTGGAAAGACGTGAGTACACACAATTTTTCAAGTTCACCAACGTTAATCTACTAACTCCCCTGACTGCTTTGTCAGACAAATGGCGGATTCGGGATTATGATTGGTCAGATCGCCTGTCAGTCAAACTGCGGGCGAAGAATCAATTACAAATACTATAAAGCAGATCTCCAGTATGCTCTTGTTTTTACTCATGTTTCGCCTTGATTAACTAAACAAAAGAACTGAATCGGAGTAGATTTTCGCGTCATAGAAGGCGGAGCCTCAGAGCCACACCTACCTATTACTTAATCGCCACAGACCAATGGCAGCTCGGAGGTGTTCCTGCCTGGCGCAAGAGCAAACTTTTTCTGGAAGTTCACTTTGGCAAGCTGTTTCGAACTCCCCACCACCACCAAAAACAAAGTTTGTTTTGGCCTGATTTTGTTCATAATGACGTCACACCAGTTTATTCTTCGATTTCACTTTAAGTATCAGGGCCTTTTAATGCACAGAGTAGTGAGGTCATGTTAGATTCTCAGGTTTTGTAGATTATCAGACATGAATGCATACTCTACGCATGAATCCTTTTACACATCACTATTTTGTTATTGTTTATTAAATATTTGTTTAGCTTTGCAGCTACCAAAAAGATCCCAAACACACTGTACACAAGTGCATGAGCGCAAACACAATGCAAGCTTTTGGAAAAGTGCATTCTGTGCATCACTGCAAGGGACAACTCTGTTTTTTATTTCAAGTCATCTACTAAACTATCAACTGTTTGTGGAGAATCTCGTTGCACAAGGTAGTTTCAATTTGCTGACGGGGCATCTACCTGAAAAACATCTGGTTTAATGGCACTTGGAGGTAAAATCTTGTTTAAACCCTGATATACTTCAAGCAAAATCGGAGAACAAACTTGTGTGACATCATTTCCAACAAAACCAGGCCAAAACAAAGTTCGTTTTGTGTTCGTTTCGACAGTTCAGAACAGCTTGAGTTCGAAGGTGTTTACCAGTTCACTTTGGCTGGTAAACACCTTCGAACCACCATTGGTCCGTGGCAATTATGTAATAGGTAGGTGTGGCTCTGAGGCTCCGCCTTTGATGTAGAAATCTTCTCCGGTTCATTCCTTCGGATGTCCACGATTAAAAACTGGAGAGCTGCTTTATAGTAGAAACTGAAGTTGTAATTCTAATTGAAAGAGACACTAACACAGTTTTTTCGTGTTTAATACTGTAAAGCTGCTTGCTTTAAAACAGTCTATATACTGTAAATAAATGTGATGTGACTACACATCCACATCGCTATGATCAGATGCTTTCTTGACTACTGTTTTCTCATCGCTGTCATCATTGTTGCTGCAATTTTATCCCTGATATCCTTACACAGCTCTCTGGTCTTGGCCATTGTGGAGAGGTTGGAGTCTGTTTGATTGAGTGTGTGGACAGGTGTCTTTTATACAGGTAATGAGTTCAAACAGGTGCAGTTAATACAGGTAATGAATGGAGAACAGGAGCGCTTCTTAAAGAAAAACTAACAGGTCTGTGAGAGCCGGAATTCTTACTGGTCGGTAGGTGATCAAATACTTCAGTCATGCAATAAAATGCAAATTAATTATTTAAAAATCATACAATGTGATTTTCTGTAGTTTTGTTTTAGATTCAGTTGAAGAGTACCTATGATAAAAATTACAGACTTCTACATGCTTTGTAAGTGGGCAAACCTGCAAAATCAAAATGTTCTATACAGTTCTACTGTATAAACATTGATCAGCGAACATAAACAGAAGCTCAAATGAAACACCTTGACGCACGAGAACAAACCTCTTGCGGAAGCTCAAACGTGTGATGTGTGAGTTGATGAAAGTTTACCTGTGAATAAAAGCCTAAAGTCAGTATGTTCATCTTATAAAGCGACGAGTCTCTTTAGAAAGTTTGGACTTAATCGCTCAATTCATATGAATTCGTTTTACGATGCCTTTATGATCAAAGTGGTAGTTGTGTAGCTGTCAATAGAGGGAAAGAAAGCGCTCTGATTTCATCAAAAATATATTAATTTGTGTTCTGAAGATGAATGAAAGTCATACTGGTTTGGAACGACATGAGGGAGAGTAATTAATGACATAATTTTCATTTTTGGCTGAACTAACCCTTTAAAACCCCCGAAAAAGTCACGTGATTTCTGTAAACGAGGTTTCGTTACGTCATAAGTGTTTCGCAATTTCAATATTTCGCGTGACTTTGGCAGTTTGATATGCGAACGGAACCACTGATTCAGATCAAAAGATTCGTAAAGCTTCGAAGCGGCGTTTTGAAATTGCCCATCATATTGTTGAATAAAGTCGTTATTTTGGCGCACAAAGTATTCTCGTCGCTTTATAATATTAAGGTTGAACCGCTGTACTCACATGAACCGTTTTAAATATGTTTTAGTGTCTTTCTGGACATTGAAAGTGTCAAATCCGGCTGGCAATAGAGGAATCACTGAACCATCAGAATTCGGATCTTCATTTGTGTTCTGAAGATGAACGAAGGTCATACAGGTTTGGAACAACATGAGGGAGAGAAATTAATGACAGAATTCTCATTTTTAGGTGAAGTAACCCTTTAAGAATGCAGCACAGTTGGACCAGTGCACTACATTAATGTTTTTGACCTTAGAGAGTATTACCCTGAGGACCGTTTAACATGTTTTACAATTTCTAAATCCATTCCCCAGATTTTTTTCCCTCGATTAGTGCAGAAAATGTGAAATATTGTGTGGATTTCCTCTGGGCATGCTCATATATCATTGTTAGCTTTCAGTGCCACGTTTGATCAAGTTCTTTTTTGTGATTGAGCTGTGTGTGGCTCCATCATCACTGTGTTCTCTAAAGTGAAGAACCCGAACATGCCAGTATTCAGACAAGCAGATACGAGCTTAGATTTTAAAGCATGATCTCCGTGGATTGTTTGTGTGCAGTGTTCAAATAGAGTATATGCACCCTTTACATGATTGCTCATCTACAAAGGACCCTCCATGTAACCTTAGAAATGCAAATGAGATATTTACCCTCAGCAGTGTTTAACTCGTGCTGTTTGATGCTCTTCATTAAGTCATTAATACTGCATGTAGATCTGCTATTTTAATCCTAACTGTTTGAATCAAGATGAATGTATAGAAAAACAACAACATATGATTCACTTATGATCCTTCTCTTTGCATATCAGTGTAAATCCCTCAATATTGGTTGAAAGCATGTCCACGTCACACTCCATAAATTACATTTTGCAATAATAAATAAAGCCTTTAACTTTACAGTTTTTGCAACATTATTTTAAAGACGTATTAATGCATAGTTTCTCATTCCAAAAATGTTAAAAAAAAAAAATATTTGGTTTCATTTTATTTTACAGTATGTGTACTTACATGTACTTACAGTGTACTTAACTAAGAAAGTAATGGATAATATAAGGAAACTACATGGGTTATGGTCAGGTGTAGGGGTAGATTCATGGTTAGTACTTAGTTATTACCCAGTTATTGCAATCACTATAAAAAGTACATAGTATGTACATGGGAAACAGGACTGTAAAATAAAGTGTTACCAAAATTACCTTAAAAATACTGCATTACAGTAATGAGAATCTAATGACAATCCTTATTGAAAAAGAAAAGGAAAATATCCAGTTTTTTTTTTTTTAAATTTGGTTTAAAATTTTGTTTAAAGGGTTAGTGCACCCAAAAATGAAAATTCTCATTAATAACTCACCCTCATGTCGTTCTACACCCATTCATCTTCAGAACACAAATGAAGATATTTTTGATGAAATCTGATGGTTCAGTGATTCCTCTATTGACAGCAAGATAATGAATACTTTCAATGGCCAGAAAGATACTAAAACATATTTAAATCAGTTCATGTGAGTACAGTGGAACAACATTAATATTATAAAGCGACGAGAATACTTTTTGTGCACCAAAAAAGACAAAATAGCAACTTTTCAACAATATGTAGTGATGGCCGATTTGAAAACACTGCTTCATGAAGCTTTACGAATCTTTTGTTTTGAATCAGTGGTTCGGTTTGCGTATCAAACTGCCAAAATCATGTGAACTATTGAAATTGTGAAATTTAGTGCGAAACACAAACCTCATTTACTGAAATCATGTGACTTCACTGAATCAAAACAAATGATCACAATTGAAAAAAAAAAGAAAGTCAGTATTGCAAGTTTATATCTCCCAATTCTGACTTTATAACTTACAATTGTGAGTTTAAATCTCGCAATTCTGAGAAAAAGAAGTCAGAATTGTGAAATGCAAACTCACAATTGTGAGGGAAAAAAACTAATTGTGAGAAAAAGTTTCAGTGACCTTTTTTACAATTATAAAATGACTCAAACAACCATCACAAAACATGAAAACAGTCGTGGATCATGTACTCCCCAACCCTGACTAACAATACAGTTTTTAAATAGTCTGAATACTGTTGCACTCATTAACTTCAAAAGATCTAGCCCCACGTTCAGAGTCATCTCATGAGAAGAGATTTCTTTTTTTTTTGTCTTTAAAATTGAAATACAATAATAACCAGAACAGCTCAAGCTGAGAAATAGGAAGCTCAGAGCTGCTCAATCTTTGTGAATAATATTCCTGCTGCTCCTTCACGTCACTGCGGCACATCTCTGAGCTTTTGAAATGAGAATCGTGGGGAGGATTTCAGGGGAAATGTTGCTGAAGCAACGTCTGGCTGAACACTGCAGCAGGGGTTAGAGAGCCGGTGGGTGGGAAGGTTCGTTCTTATAGACGGCGTGACTCAGGAAGCATCGTTTCCTATTTGACATTCCGATTCAGTCCTCCAACAGTGTGTAATCTCTTCAAGAACATGCGTCATTAAGATGCCTGCCAATTACTTACCTGGACACAACATGTCTTATTTGTAAAAACAAAATCATACTGGATTACTGGAGCGCTACCAGGAAGGAAAAAAAGAATACATGCTTGCTTGTGACTGAGCCGGTCTACCAAATTTCATGCTTCATCTATACAATGAAAAGATATAGATCCTTTCATTTTGCAGAGGTTTTTCTTGCCATCTGGATTCACACAGTCTGTGTTTGAGATTGACAACCGTATTTGGATGTTCACCTAAAATGACGTTCCTAAACCACATGACTTTATTACTTCTTTGGATCAAAGAAATAGATATTTCAGTGATGTATTATAGTTGGACAAGTAGTTTTTTTTTTATTAGATATTGATGTGTTTGTACTGTTTCTTCAACAGGTGTGATTCTAAAATTGTCTTTTACTTGCAACAGCAAACAGAAGTGTCTCTCATTAACAGCTAACCAAAGTCAGTTTCCTTGTCTCTCTCTAATCATATATTGTCAAATTAGATAGCAATTATGATCATGAATTTAAGGCAAGTCACTGTTCTCACTCTCTTTCCGAATGACGTATTAACTGACCAAACAGTAAACATGTTCCTGGATCAGCATCTGTGTTGATCCTGGAACAACATTCCAATCATCTGATCAGATTTGAAAGACCAGTTTACAGTTTCTGTCAGGTTTAGGCTTACAACAGTATTAGGTGCTTCTATATCAGTGTTATTCGTAATTTCACTCTGATTTTAGGGATAAGTTATGGTTAGGGTTAGGTTTAGAGGTTAGGACAGTTTTCGGACAGGAATGTTGCTCCAGGATCAACAAAATATGTTGCATAGGGACTTTTTATACCGTAAAATTTAACTAATCGTGAAAATATAAAGATAGGTAGATCACAATATGCATTTATATAGTTATATGTGAAAATGATCAACTGCTTTGTGATAATTGCATCGCTGAAATTTATTCATTAATTATATTAAATGTTTTCCTTAAAAAAAAAAAGTGTGTAATGCAACACACTAAATATATATATATATATATATATATATATACACACAAAGGATTATTAGGAACACCTGTTCAATTTCTCATTAATGCAATTATCTAAACAACCAATCACATGGCAGTTGCTTCAATGCGTTTAGGAGTGTGGTCCTGGTCAAGACAATCTCCTGAACTCCAAACTGAATGTCAGAATGGGAAAGAAAGGTGATTTAAGCAATTTTGAGTGTGGCATGGTTGTTGGTGCCAGACGGGCCGGTCTGAGTATTTCACAATCTGCTCAGTTTCTGGGATTTTCACGCACAACCATTTCTAGGGTTTACAAAGAATGGTGTGGAAAGGGAAAAAACATCCAGTATGCGGCAGTCCTGTGGGCGAAAATGACTTGTTGATGCTGGAGGTCAGAGGAGAATGGGCCGACTGATTCAAGCTGATAGAAGAGCAACTTTGACTGAAATAACCACTCGTTACAACCGAGGTACGCAGCAAAGCATTTGTGAAGCCACAACACGCACAACCTTGAGGCGGATGGGCTACAACAGCAGAAGACCCCACCTGGTACCACTCATCTCCACTACAAATAGGAAAAAGAGGCTACAGTTTGCACGAGCTCACCAAAATTGGACAGTTGAAGACTGGAAAAATGTTGCCTGGTCTGATGAGTCTCGATTTCTGTTGAGACATTCAGATGGTAGAGTCAGAATTTGGCGTAAACAGAATGAGAACATGGATCCATCATGCCTTGTTACCACTGTGCAGGCTGGTGGTGGTGGTGTAATGGTGTGGGGGTTGTTTTTCCTGGCACACTTTAGGCCCCTTAGTGCCAAATGAGCATCGTTTAAATGCCACGGCCTACCTGAGCATTGTTTCTGACCATGTCCATCCCTTTATGACCACCATGTACCCATCCTCTGATGGCTACTTCCAGCAGGATAATGCACCATGTCACAAAACTCGAATCATTTCAAATTGGTCTCTTGAACATGACAATGAGTTCAGTATACTAAAATGGCCCCCACAGTCACCAGATCTCAACCCAATAGAGCATCTTTGGGATGTGGTGGAACGGGAGCTTCATGCCCTGGATGTGCATCCCACAAATCTCCATCAACTGGAAGATGCTATCCTATCAATATGGGCCAACGGTCTCGCACACCAAGGGCCCTCTATTTGAATGATCTAAGCGCATGGCTCAGGTGCACTTAGGACGTCTCCGAATCCACTTTTGCTATTCAATGACGGGAAAAAAAATGGTCGGCATGGTCCAAAATGATTCACGGGTGTGTTTTGGGCGTAACGTGCAACAAACCAATCATTCGTCATTACTGCAAATATGTAATTCTGATACATGCAATGACTATCCATTATGAAATGTAGGCATTTTTTTTTATCTTAATGTACACTTTTACATTGTAATCCTTTTAGTTTTAATATTTGGCATGTTTGTGTGCTGCTGTACGTCCCTGTGTGTAACAAGCAGAGTATACGCGTGTTGTGCACCTCCTATAGGCGCATATTACTAACTTGCCCTTTAAATAACAAAAAAAATTCTGCACCATTGACTTTAGAGCAGGTTTTTGTTGGTCAATGGCGCAGTCGTTTTCAGTTGCAAAAATAGCAACACGCCAACAATGCACCCGAACACACCTCGTTTTCAGACAAGCACACACAGATGGGCGTTGAGCTGAAACTAGCAAAAAACACTTGCGTCACATTGCGCTGGGTGTATGATAAGGCCCCAAGAGTTTTACTCCTGTAAATTGGTGACTTTTATCATACTCCATTTTATTTTATATTACTGCCATTTAAATTCATAATTGCAAATAATGTAAAATTGGTTAAGTGGAATGTATTTTTTTTATTATTATTTACTAATTAACAAAAATATTAACCCGCTTCTCTTTTTTTCCAGAAAAAAATATTGAAACATCCTTAAAACATTCACATATTTTATGATCCATGGACATGGTTCAAGATTCTCTTAATATCTTATTCAATAATGATTTTCACAAGTAAATCTATTTAAGGATGTTTTGATGTTTAAACTGAGAAACAAGACAATGATACTGATTACACAACATTTTATTCATGAGTCCTCTGGAGTGTCTCGTAATTGATGCCACGAGACAGAGCAGATTCATAGCATCATATTTGCTTGTCCACCAAATCAATCTCCAAAAAAGAGGTTTACGATATCTGTAATATCTGTAATATTTTCAGGCAAAGTATCGGATAGCTGGAAGTGCGACAGAAAAGCTCTTCCTCTCAGCAGGGATCATGGCCCAAGGGGACGCTGCTCTGGATTTTAATTAAAGGTTGGCAGGGCATCAAACCTCAAGGAGTATTGGAAGGATCAGAGAGAATAGAGATGATTAGTTATTCTTTTGAAAATATAGGAGATATTGTACCAGGTTTTGAGGGGAAATCTTTGAAAGTCAGGTTTCTCTCCATCAAAATAAGATTCCCAGTCTCTGATGTTATCAAGCATTGATGGGTAACTCATTGATAAGGCATATTCACATTACATTCGCCGAGTAAATTAAGACCTCTAATTCTATTTGCCCGATGTAAGAGATAGGATATCTTGATCTCATTGAGCATTCTGCTCAGACCGTGAAATCGGGCTTTGAGGAAATCCACCATAAACTCCGAGCACCTCTGAATATATTGCCCTGTGAAGTTCTTATCAGTACACTACACCGTTTTATTCAAGCTTATCAAAACTTTGAGTAACTCAGTAGCCTGCAACAACAAAGAATTACGGCCCTGAGAAAAATGAGGTTTTGGGTGTATTATATAAAGCTTTAGTGGTTTCAGAGCATGGTACATGCATTCATTTCAAGATCAGAGTCAAAGAAAAGTGCAACAGCTGTCTTTCAAAAATGAACTCCTCTGTACTATTGCATTCAGATCTAAAACAATAAAGGTTTTCATTTGGAAAATCCCAAAGATTCAGAAACGGCAATAGATTTTGCAACGGTCTTAAATACTAGTACGTCTGGATTGCTGTCTTAATCTCTCCACTTGCGCCGCATAATTTGTTGGATAATTAACAAGGTTACACTTTATTTGGTAACACTTTATTTTACAGTGTCATTGTTACATATGTTACATGTATTTATTGTAGTAATAACTAGAAATTATGCATAAATGCATGCAATTAACCCTAAACCAAATCTTCACCCTAACCCTATAGTAATTATATGCAGTTAATTATTATTACTCAGTAATGAAATGTATTATTACACTGTAATACTGACACCTTAAAATAAAGTGTAACCCTTTATTTTAAGGTGTCAGTATTACAGTGTAATTATACATTTAAGTACCCAAAAAGATCACGCCCCTATTTCGATAGCTCCACCCCTAAATTCACAAACATGCTATGCAACACAGGCCCCTCCCTCATCATGATTGGACACGCCCCTTGCTGCTGATTGGCTACAAGTGTTTTGGTGCTCCGTCTGATCCACTTTCTCTGAATTCGCTTACTTACTAGGTAGGATTCTGCTCCAAAAAGAAGAAAGCTTACACCTTTAGTGTTGCTCTTTAACACATTTGTAAAGACAATTCCAATCTGAAATGGAGTTTGTTTTGCGCCGTACCCTAAAATCTGATGGGTTGATCGAAATGTTGTAGCTGGACCAACAATGTTGACCAGCATAAGTAAATCACACTAAACCTTACAATGGTTTTATGAATCTATCACTATTATAATGTTAATAATGGGATATTATCATTAATTAAACAAGAACTATCGTAAAAGGTTCAGAAATTTAAACTTGATGGCGATACATTCTTAAAGATACGGTGTGTATTTTCTGCACCACTAGTAGGTGCACAAAGAAAGGCTAGAATGAATTGTTATTTATTTTGTCTACCATATTTGTATAAAATATTTGCTGTAAATCCTGAATAGAAAGAGGGAAAAAAAGACAAACGCCATTTCTAAGTGATCACATTAGTGTAAGGGAACAGTTTTTAATGTTTCTGCACTGACTATGTTAGTGTTGGGATCTTTAGTTACTGGCACTATAATAGCCTGAATCAATGCATATTAGATTATATAATTTTAAGATAGTAATATTAATTTACCTTAAATGTGGGTCTCACAGATCCTCCATAGACTTGCCTTGGTAGCAGATGGCAACAATTGTTAATAGGGCTGCACGATATTTTTGCGATATGGCTTAGTGCAAATATAAAATTACAAAGGCTGGGATTTAATCAAATAACCATGTGCTGAGAGTGAAGCAGCTCTGTGTTGTTGTAATGTAAAAATAAAATTATTATTTTAGTAATTTACTTAATTTCACAGTTAAATATTTTTCTTCTATTTATTTAGTGATAATTATATTATTTTTCTTAACTTTATTTTAGTAATAGTAATTTTTATTATTTTGTTTTTATTTAGTAGTTTATATATTTAGTAAATTATATTTATTATTATATTAACTGTGTTTTAGTTAAATATTACAATAGTAATTTTTAGTTATTTTGTTTATTTAGTAATATCTAAATATTTATTTCATAATAATTATATGTTTCTTAACTTTATTTCAGTAAAATATTACAATAGTAATTTTCTTATATAGTTTTTATTTAGTAATGTTTATATATTTATTTAGTAGTAATTCTACTTATTATATTATTTTTCTTAACTTTATTAAATATTACAATAGTATTTTTTCTTATTTTGTTTTTGTTTAATTATATTTATATATTTATTTAGTAATAATAATAATAATAATAAATGTATTATTATTATTATTATTATTATTATTATTATATAGCCATATTGATATATAATCACAACTTTTTGGCCAAATTGTTCAGCCCTATAACAAGCACGGCAAACCTGGATTTGATTTTACTTTCATTTTAAATTGCAACCAAAAAAAAAAAATCGCAAATATATATTTTTCCCCAAATTTTGTGGGATTAATCAGTAATATTTATTAATGCAGGAAACTGAAAGAGACTTAAATTTTGAAATTAGAATTAAACATCTAATTATTTCATCTGAAATGTTGCTTTGTGCCACACTCTGTCACACAAGTCTGTCGTTTCTACAGATTCTTAGGGCGCTACTGTGCTCGTAATGACACACAGATGCTTATGCCAAACTACCTGCGTCCCGGCCGCCCACTGCATCTCATCTTCAAGCATCTCTTCAAACACTGAAATCAGCCCGATGACTCTGGGGGGGTCCAGACTTCAACTGTGAGTGCTAGCCTTTGAATAAACAATTACCGAAGTGCGGCCTCCACGGTCTTTCCGGACGATGATGGCGTGATAATGATGCCTCGAGCTTTTGTGCCGTTTCCTTGTAGTTCAACAGCATCGCAACCTCTCTGGAAATCCCTGTTTCCATGCCAACCGCATCTTCCATCTGTCTGCCTGCAACTCCACAGAACAATAAACAAAAAAGGCTGATTATGGATTTCATACTCATCACACCTGTATTGATTCTGTTTGTCGTTTGATGTGATGAAAGATGATAATGTTTGGCGTATCGGACAGGATGTCCTCCGTCTGCGTCTATGTGTGTCCATGATCGAGGTGTCCTTTTGAAGCTTTGATAGAGGATCCTGACAGCTATAGTGACCGGCGCATTGATCGAATCATTAACAGGAGGTAATACATTTGCTTTGCTTTGTGAAGCCCTTTCTCTTCATGTCTCCACTCTCTCGATTTTCCTTGTTCACACACACACACACACACACACACACAGACCCCGAGTATGATCATATCAGACCTGCCTATTGTGTCAGGGCCTCTGGTTAGTATTGAGCGGAAGCATTACACGCTTGAGAGGAGGAGGCATAGTATGAAAAAAAAAAAAAACCTTCAGCTTTCCTTCAGCCTTATTGCAGTTATTGCGTTTGGCAGGACAGTGACCACATAACTCAGTCTTGTCAACACTCAAATTGAAGGCCCTGAAGCAGTATGTGTTGCTATTGACCTGTTGTCCGTGGCTTCTGACTTATGAAATGGTACAAGTCCAACCTAAAGGCATGGATTGCATGCTTCAAAAGTTTTTCTTTTTCTCAACTGGCGCTCGATCCGATCCGCAGACCTTTATAACATCCGATCTTGAGTCTCGCTAATCAGTGCTGATGTGCAAATTTGATCTCTCATTATGTGCGTGTCAGAAAGAGCCATTCGTCTTTGATCGTCTGCGTTCGGCGAGAGAGATGCTTTTGATTAGTTTGATGCCTGAGACCATTGAACGAGAGGAAAGATCTGACCCGCACAGATTGAGACAGCCTCTCATCATCTGCTTTTAAAGGGGACCTATTATGCCCCTTTTCACAAGATGTAATATAAATCTCTGTTATCTCCAGAATGTGTCTGTGAAGTTTCAGCTCAAAATACCTCACAGATCATTTATTATGGCTTGTCAAATTTGCCCCTATTTGGGTGTGGGTACGCTGTTTTTGTGTGTGTGTACCTTTAAATGCAAATGAGCTGCTGCTTTCCAGAAGAGGGCGGAGCTTTAACAGCTCACGCTTCAGTTGCTCAACAACAACAAAGCTGGAGAATCTCACGCAGCCAAAATGAGGATTGTCAGTAACGGTGTTCAGCCTTACATTGTAGGAAGGAAGAAGTTACAACTTTTAGAATGAAACTGGACGTTTCTGAACAGTTAGTGGATAAATTGATGTAGTTGCTGTGGAGTTGATTCAACTCATCGACTATCATGTGCCGTCATGTTCATCTTTTGTGCAATTGAATTGACCCTCTGACGTAAAATGACTGCATCAATAACACTACTACAACTCTTCCTCTTCTCTAAAGCAGCCCAACATGACCTCACCCCCTGTGTTGCATGTTCCCAGGGGTAGGATTTATGTAAAATTTGGGGTTTGTGATGTCACCAACCCGGGAAGAAGCTCATTGTAGTCCCTACCAGCTGTTTGTTGTAGTCCTTAAAAAGCAATTTCTATAAAGGAAAATATCTCCCTTTGCATTAACTTTGCAGATGTTGCTGTTTGAGCATAAACAACATTACACACTAAATAAAGTGAAAAAGTGAAATCATAATCAACGACCCCTTTAAAGGTATAGTTAACCAAACACTGAAAGCATTTATCCAACTCTATTTCATTGTTTTATGTTCGTTCTTCCATGCAGTTCAAGTGGCGATGCGAAGTGGATGATTAATTTTGTCAACCTTCAAAAAAAAAAAAAAAAAAACACCATAAAGATATTACATAAGTAGTCCATATGACATTTTAAGCAATTGACCCTTCGCCTGCATTTTGATTGACAGGTGATCTGACCAATCATAACCTCGAATCTGCCATTTTGTCCGACAAAGAACTTGAACTTGAAAAATTGTGTGTCCTCACGTCTTTCCGCGCTTGAAACAACATTCCTTCTGATGTTCATTCATGTTTATTTGATGCTATAAATGAACTAGTATGAAGAGATGATCGGTTCACGAGGAGCTACAGCGATCTGTCACCACACATTAAAGAGACACTATACACTATTTATTGTTTAAACTTCTTTAAATAATTACAATATTTTAAATTTGAAACTGTTTCATATGTCTGTCGACACGTTGCCAGTGTCCTCTTTGCTCCGCAATGTATTTTTCATTCGTGAGAACATGATGTGTGGCGTGAGAGCGCATGACTTGTCGGACATAGCAACAGTAACTAAAGGGGGCGGGTCTTTGTGAACGGTCAATTCAATAACTTTATAAGAAATGCTACCAAACAATTCTTCCAACATGTTACACATGCTAGCAGTGAATAGCATTGTGCTAACAACATGCTAATCAACTTGTTACAAACTTGTTAGCAAGCATGCTAAATATGTTAGCATCATGTTAGCAAAATGCTAATTGTGTGATGAACGAAGCTCTCACGGGTTTCGAAAAACATGAAGTTGAGTAATTAATGACAGAATATTCATTTTTTGGGTGAAACCCTTTAAGGTGCTATCTGGTATTATTTACAAATGCATTAGATTTCTCTGTTGTTCTTGCTGTCTAGTGGCATTTTTCTTTTTTATTTCACTTAACGGAAAGCTTTTAATTAAGCACTGCTTGGAAGTATGAATCACCGACATGTTTCCTTGTCTTGAAAATAGCTTAGATGTTCAGCCTAATTTTGTTTCATTTCGTGTTTCATAGAAGAGACCAAAATTAAGGTGAGGAAATGATGACAAAATGTTCATTCTCGGGTGAACTATTCCTTTAACACGTTTAACTTTGCAGTAATTGGATTGCTTGGAGGAATTACCTCAAACATTGTTCGCTAGACGTGGTGCTAAAGGGATGTTCAAGCTTTTTAATCCAGACTCCATGCGCCGCATCAACATGCTGTCATCACACCTGGCAACCGCAGCTGCTAGACCAGATAGATGTGGCCCGGTAGCCCATGAGAGAGAGCTGCTTCACAGAACACCGTGTCCCTGCAGAACACTTTCCTTTCTGTGCTTCTGTGACAAACTCTTGAGAATGAAATTAGCCTCTGGGACAAAGGCTCTCCCGTATTAGTATTTTCAAGTTCTTTAACAATGGCTACCACAACGGATCAGAGCAACCCAGTCAAGAAGAGGTTCTCTCTTCACATGCTCTTTTCCGAGATGAAGTACAGCCTAAATGGGTCAGGAACGGCAGGTTCAGTGAATTGTAGGACCACAAACAAATGTATTACTTTCACTTTTAGTCATGTACCATTTATTGAACTTATTTAATTAGTAGTTACTAGGTCTGGCTGGCTCACTCAATACAGCTTGACATTGTAAGATAAAAAAGGCTAAGTTATTATCCTCTTTTTTTAAAGTTGCTTTCCATGAAGTGTCTGCTAAATGTATGAAGTTAACTTTAAATGGGCTTGTTCAATCTAACAGATTGCTTGTGCACTTTGTAAGTATATTGTGGGTGAATTATATCTTGTGACGCACCCATATTTATTTAAAGGAAGGTTATGCATGTGTTAATACCAAATGTTGAGTATGCAGATCACTTATAAACATGAGTTACAAGTACATTATCATTCAAAAGTTTGGGATCAGTACATTTTTTTTTTAAATAAATGAATGCTTTTATTCATTGTGCATTAAATTGATTAAAAAAGGGACGGTACAGACATTTCTAATGTAACAAAAAATAAATCATTAATAAATGCTGCTTTTTTGAACTTTGTTCAACAACAACAAAGAAATCCTGGAAGAAAATGTGTCACAGTTTTCACAAAATATCGTTTAGTATCAGTGAGAATAATAGGAAATGTTTCTTGAGCAGCAAATCAGCATATTAGAATGATTTCTGAAGGATCATGAGTAATGATGCTTAAACTTCAGCTTTGCATCGCAGTAATACTTTTAAATATATTTTAATAAATGCTTTCAAATCAATGAATCGCATCTAACATAAAAGTCTGTAAACTTAGATATGTTTGTGTATACACACACTCATACATATATATTTAGCAACTTTTATGTTAATGCAATTAATCGTGATTTATCAAATAAAAGCATCCTTGCATAAGATACTTTGTCATACAGGTTTGGAATGACATGAACTACCCCTTTAAGATAAAGTAAAAAAAAAAAAAAAAGACACTCCAAAGTTTGAACTAATTCTTATGGAAGCCCGTTCCCGCCACTGTTGAGAAAAAAAAAAAATTCTGTAAGTCATAATAATGAGAAAATTTCTCATAATAATGAGAAACTTTCTCATTATAATGACTTAGTATCTCATAATAATGACTTAGTATCTCATAATAATGACTTAGTATCTCATAATAATGACTTAGTATCTTTAACTTAATCAAAAAAAATTTTTTGTATTTTTTTTTAGAAACTTTCTCATAATAATGACTTAACATCTCATAATAATGACTTAGTATCTCATAATAATGACTTAGTATCTTTAACTTAATCAAAAAAATTTTTTTTTTTTTTTTTTTTTAGAAACTTTCTCATAATAATGACTTAGTATCTTTAACTTAATCAAAAAAAATTTTTTTTATTTTTTTTAGAAACTTTCTCATAATAATGACTTAACATCTCATAATAATGACTTAGTATCTCATAATAATGACTTAGTATCTTTAACTTAATCAAAAAAATTTTTTTTTTTTTTTTTTTTTAGAAACTTTCTCATAATAATGACTTAGTATCTCATAATAATGACTTAACATCTCATAATAATGACTTAGTATCTCATAATAATGACTTAACATCTCATAATAATGACTTAACATCTCATAATAATGACTTAACATCTTTTTTTTATTAAGTTAAAGATGCTAAGTCATTATTATGAGATGTTAAGTCATTAGTTTCTAAAAAAAACAAAAAATTTTTTTTTTGATTAAGTTAAAGATGCTAAGTCATTATTATGAGATACTAAGTCATTATTATGAGATACTAAGTCATTATTATGAGATGTTAAGTCATTATTATGAGATACTAAGTCATTATTATGAGATATTAAGTCATTATTATGAGATGTTAAGTCATTATTATGAGATACTAAGTCATTATTATGAGAAAGTTTCTTATTATTATGACTTACGGAATATTTTTTTTTCTCAACAGTGGCGGGAACGGGCTTCCATAAATTCTTATATACTATAAGTGACAATTTAGTTCAAACTGTGACCTGTGGAGGGCAGTAAAACACTTAAATTCTACAAGAAGAAGAAGAAGAGTGCTAGAGCAAGATAAGCATTTGTGGTTAAAAGGTATTTTTTATTAAAAAGAATTTATTACTTTTTAGAAAATGACAGATCGTTTTGCTAGGTAAGACCCTTATTCCTCATCTGGGATCATGAAGAGCCCTTTGAAGCTGCATTGAAACTGCAATTTGGACCTTCGACCCAGTGATCCCCAATGAAGTCCAGTATACAGAGAAAAACCCTGGAACGTTTTCCTCAAAAAGCTAATTCAGAAGTGAACTAATCCTTTAATGTGTGTCAGCAACATTTTCTGTTTGCAAAGTCCCCATTTTGCCACAAATAACAGCAGCCAGGTGCATAACATGAATTAAGATTAATACCTGCGTATCTGTTGTATTAATTTGCACATGCAGTTACCAGTTCTGAAATATCTTGATACATCAGTGCGTTTAATTTGTTTGCGTTGACGTCGCCTTTTATTTTACACTAGCCCAAACTACATATTCATTACAGGAGAATATAAATCTCCATCGTGAATCTCCAGCAGCCATGTCACCCTGTAGCCCAAGACTGGTTGCCCACTGAAGCTAAGCAGGGCTGAGGCTGGTTAGTTCCTCGATGGGAGACCTAATGGGAAAACTAGGTTGCTGCTGGAAGACGTGTTAGTGAGGCCAGTAGGGGGCGCTCACCCCGTGGTCTGCGTGGGTCCTAACGCCCCAGTATAGTGATGGGGACACTGGATGAGACTAGAGCTGCAACTAACGATTATTTTTTCTGTCGACTAATCTAACGATTATTGTTATTAAGGTTTTTTTTATTAATCTAGTGATCTTTTTTTACGTAAGAAGTTAGAACTAATTTATCAGTTCATTGAGGTGTAGAAACACTGGGACACACCATTATGTAATAATACGATTTGATTTTGATTAAAAATAAGCCACTTATGTGTGGTCGTCCAGTGGTAGACATTTGAACTTTAAAATGAAGAGTGTCAAAGACTTTCTATACAGTCTTAAAAGGAACTTTGATAGTGTTCAAGTCCTGAACCATGTATTTTTCCTCTGACGCTGTCTGTAATGGAGTTTTAGCGAGCGCAGGGCGGGTATCAGGAGCGCAAGCAACTGAAACCTTGCACGTGCGAAAGAGAACGTCCGCGCACATCCAAATAAACTTCTTTGAAATGCAAAACTGATTCGTTCGCTCGAAATATTTTCTTATTTGCGAGACGAAGATTTTCTCCTCAACTCAGTTCACGTGCGCGCAATGCCCTTTTGCACGCTCAAAAATATGATCTTGCGCTCGTCGTTGCAGCACTAGATGAGACATTAAACCGAGGTCCTGAGTCTCTGTGGTCGTTAAAAATCCAAGGAAATCTTTCGAAAAGAGAAGGGGTATAAATCCTGGCCAACTTTGCCCATTGGCCTCTGTCAATCATGGCCTCCTAATCCCCATATACTGATCCTCCGTCTCCTCTCCACCAATCAGCTGATGTGTGGTGGGCGTTCTGGCGCAATATGGCTGCCGTCGCCTCATCCAGGTGGATTCTGCACATCAGTGGTGGTTGAGGAGATTCTCTCCTTCCATATGAAAAGCGCATTGAGTATCCAGAAAAGCGCTATATAAATGTAAGGAATTACTATTATTATTATAAAATATTGGAAAAGATGTGAAATTTCGCTAATTTGTGATGCAGTCCTCAGTAGACCACATGAGTACACATTTTTTTAGCATGCTTTGAGGTTTGTGCACACTTTTCTAAACATCAGACCTTTAGGAAACCAAGGCCTAAGTTCACAGGACAAGTTATATTTGAGATTGCACAGAGGATACGCTGTCCTGGTGAGACTTCAAAGCTTGAAGATGATTTCTGAGTAGCACAGCGGGAGACTTCCTTTAAGCCAAAAGGGGCAAGGTAATTCAAAACTCCAGCTTTTCCCGCAAAGGAACGAGAACAAAACAACCTGTCTTGAGAATTTTGCACCATAAACAAGAAAGCTTTGAGGCTAATACCAAATCTAAATGCTCTCAGCACTCACAGTTTGCTTTGCTTAGTGTACAAGAGGGTTTGCATGGTGCAGTCGTTTGAGACCGAGATAAGATTTCTGTAGAGAAAAGGTTTTTGATAAAAAATACAAGATATTAACCTTATAATGGCTGACAAGTGAAAGTAGGGTTACTTAGGGAGGGTAGGGTTATTATGATAATAACGTATTTAACATTGTACATTAACATTACACTGTGCCTCCTCTGTGCGATTGTGATTTAATGTGCAGCGGAGTAAAGTCATTTTCCCCAACGTGTCCAAAATTTAAATAGTGCGACACACTTTGTCCATATGGTTTCGAGATATGAAAGTAAACTCTTCTGTCCAGCTGTTGTTAAATTTACAAGTATATATATATTTTTTTTTCGACAGAGTTTTCTCCTCCCATTGACCCTTCGCAAAGTCCCACCCCCTTTAGTTACTGTTTCTTTGTCCGACAAGTCATGCGATCTCACGCCACACATCATGTTTTCATGCGGTGAAAAATACATTGTGGAGCAAAGAGGACACTGACAACACGTCGACAGACATTTGAAACAGTTTCATATTAATATATCGTAATTTTTAAAAGAAGTTTAATCAATAAATAGCGTATAGAGTCTCTTTAATGTGTGGTGACAGATCACTGTAGCTCCTTCAAGCGGCTCGTGAACCGATCATCTCTTCATACTAGTTCATTTATAGCATCAAATAAACATGAATGAACATCAGAAGGAATGTTGTTTCAAGTGCGGAAAGACGTGAGTACACACAATTTTTCAAGTTCAAGTTCTTTGTCGGACAAAAAAAAAATTGACATCAAAACCCCAAAATTTACATAAATCCTACCCCTGGGAACATGCAACAAAGGGGGCGAGGTCATGTTGTAGTAGTGTTGTTGATGATAAAATGGCGGATTCTGGGTTATGATTGGTCAGATCGCCTGTCAATCAAACTGTTTGCGAAGGGTCAACTCTAGCTGTGATGCTTGATTCAACTTTCTGCGTCTACTACTGTGCAGATATCAACTGCACAACTGGGTTGTAGGTTGCCAGGTTGAAATTGGTATGTGTCGATTGTGAATAGACACATACCAGATCATACAAGATCTGGCAACTCGACAACCTTGAATAATATATATTGATGTGATTATTAATATCACAAGGTTTGGGCCATACAAATTACGTGAGTTTCCCGGGAGAAATACCAAAACGGGAGGAAAATGGGAGGAAAACGGGAGGGGGCAGGAGATGGGTGTGAAATACGTGAAATACAGGATGCTCTCTGGAAAAACGGGACTGTTGACAGGTATGATACTACCCCTCCCTCCTCCGAAAAGCAGAAGCATGAGGATGAAGTTCTGTAGAAATGATACACTTAGTTCCTTTATATTTAATGAATGTGTTCTTTCGGTTTTACTCCAGTTTAACTTTGCCACCCCCATTTTGCATTCTGACGACCTCTTGACATGATGATACAAAGTAATCGGTTTAACTCATTTACGTGGAAGAATTTTCATTTTGTTGGGTTTTTTGAAAGGTTTATTTCACCCCTCTCAAACCAATTTCATTCGGTTTGGGCGTTTTTATTCCGATTGAGGAGTTTATATGGAGCTTTTTAATTTGGATTGGACTTTTTAAACAGATTACAATGCTCCATGCAAATGGACCTAGTGAGTATAACAGACTACTTAAAGAAAAAGCTTATAAACATCAGTTGTGTCACCATATCTTCCAGTAATGTTTTGGTAAGATGATATTTAAATGCTTAGTCTTATGATAAAAGATCTATTTTTTATTTTGGGGGGGGCATAAAAAGCATAATGAAATTAATACAATGATGACTGAGAGATGAACAACTTCACCCAAAAGGCTGATGGATCATATTTGATACATTTTAGCATGATTTTTCTTAAAAAGGATGCAGAGATAATGAAGTAAACCTAAGTTGCTTCAGTCCAATAAGTGTTTGTCTTGATATAGTACTAACAATAAAAAAAATTGTTACATTTACTTCATAAGAATCTATAAAGATTTCACATCTGAAAGACGTGAAGGTCTTTTACTTGCTAAAAAATTATAACCTATCAATCAGATGACAGAAGACGTGTTTTTCTGCAAAGTTTTGGTCAAGTTGGTAATTTAGAGGCCTTTGAAATTTGCATATCAAATATAATACAGTAGGCTTTATAGGGTTAATGACATAAAAGTTCCCTCTATCGCTCTGTTGTGTGAGTTGATGTCAAAAAATTGATTTCTAGGACCAATCTCTCCTGTTAAAGTGGCATTATAAGTTTTGTGTTGGCCATATGAAAAGCTGGCCCGACCAAACAAATGAATGGGAATGGTTGATTTTGCCAACTCAGCTCTCGGGAGTGAATTGGTCTGTGAGGTTTGTCCTGTGCGAGTATTTGAGCAGAATCTCGAGGATGAGGCTTTCTGGGAATGTAATTTTCTCCACCAGATGGTCCAGTTTACTGTGATAGGAACCTCTGTATTGTTTACTCCCATTAGTCTTTCTGGCTTCACGTCAATCCTAGGAATACCTTCATTTTTTTTAACAAATATTCCAGTGCATAAGGTAACGTATCTATTGCAAGCTGAAGACATATACCGGTGCATTTCAATAAATTAGAATTTCGTGCAAAAGTTCCTTTTTTCCCGTAATTCAACTCAAATTGTGAAACGTGTGTATTAAATAAATTCATTGCACAGAGACTGAAGTAGTTTAATTCATTGATTCTTTTAATTGTGATGATTTTGGCTCACATTTAACAAAAACTTTCCAATTCACTATCTCAACAAATTAGAATATGACATGCTAATCAGATAATCAACTCAAAACACCTGCAAAGGTTTCCTGACCCTTCAAAATGGTCTCAGTTTGGTTCACTAGGCTACACAATCATGGGGAAGACTGCTGATCTGACAGTTGTCCAGAAGATAATCTCTCACATTCATTGTCAAAGAAGCTGGCTGTTCACAGAGTGCTGTATCCAAGCATGTTAACAGTTGAGTGGAAGGAAAAAGTGTGGATGAAAAAGATGGTCAATCAACCAAGAGAACCGCAGCCTTATGAGGATTAAACAAAATCGATTCAAGAATCTGGGTAAACTTCACAAGGAATGGGCTGAGGCTGGGGTCAAGGCATCAAGAGCCACCACACAAAGATGTGTCAAGGAATTTGGCTACAGTTGTCATATTCCTCTTGTTAAGCCACTCCTGAACCACAGACAACGTCAGAGGCGTCTTACCTGAGCTAAGGAGAAGAAGAACTGGCGGTCTGGCAGAAGCTAGTTATTTTACTTTATAATGGATATTTTACACAAACGCATAGTTTCACCTCAGAAGGCCTTTATTAACTCCCCAAAGCTGTGTGGAGTACGATTATGATGGATGGATATGCTATTTTTTTGTTTCAAACAGGTGGTTTCCGTGCACTGTCATTATAAAGCTTAGGAGCATCAGGGTGACTATTAATATAACTCCGATTGGATTCGTCTGAAAGAAGAAAGTCATATAAATATGGCTTGAGGGTGAGTAAATCATGGGGTGTAATTTTCATTTTAAAGTGAACTAATCCTTTAAGATTACAGCTGAAGTAATACGTTTTTGTATGAAGGAATTAAATAAGCTTTGGGTGAACATAGACTTTCATCAGTACGTGAAATATACATTGTTTTCCATTTTCTGCCATTTTCAGCATTTTTCTCATGCAATTCAAACAGCCTTTTGGCACCACTTAACTCGCTTAAATACTTAATGATCCAAATACACCCTATTTATTTTCTTAATGCTGTTCCTGGTCTTAATGTGCAAATTCATAGTGCATGTTATTGTAAAAAAAATATCAGAATATATTTAACTTTCTCTGCTTTTGAATAACTGTTGTTTTTCCTTTTTCGTATGACATCACAAATTTCTCTTTTCCGTTATATGTAACACACACTCTGAAATAAGATCACAGAATTAAAATAATAATTCAGTAAATAGAACTAAAAAAAAATGACAGTACTTATTGATTACTTGACTTCTGTTTGTGGTCATCTATTTAATATGCTTTAGCTTGTATTCTTTCTTTTGAGGTTGCTAAAATGTTATTTTTAAAATGTGCTTTATTTAATATTTTAATATAATTAATGTGCTTTATTTTGACTCCCTTTAGGCCTCCCAAACTGAGGGACAAGTATTATTTTCCCCAGGAACAGAAATGCACATTTGTAAGATTTTACATTAATATTCAGAGCCTGTCGCAAAAACTTTTTCCCCCCACAACTGTAAAGCTTACTGATATTTTTTGTGGAATCAAAGTTGGTCTCCGATGATTTATAAGTTACTAGTTTACACTGGAAACTTGGGAAATTACGGTGAAAGAAATCTGAGAACTCATTGGATTGAAAAAGTGGAGTGTCTGAAACAGAACATTTTGTGCTTTGAAAGGACCAGTTGAGCACAATATGGAACGACAGCATGTCTGTGTCGCTTGAAGCCCAAAAGTGGGTAATGTAGTGGAAAATGTCCTCTGGTTTCTCTTTTATCGAGCATTGCAAACATTTGGGGATTGAAAAAACAAAAACGTACCCCTTTTTTCATGTTTGTCAGCGTAATCCTGAACACCTCCCTCCATCAATATCTGCCAGTATAGCAGAGTGTTGTTGGAGTTGAGCTCTACCTGCGGGCAGCTGCCGGAATAATTAGAACATGTCCTCTCCTCTTCATTTCTCCCTCCACTTCCTGTGTGAGCCAGGGATTTGCAAACTGCTAGCAGAAGCAGCTGTGGAGCGCAGACGCTGACAACATGGCAGTCTGATAGAGGTGGAATAATTTTACTTGGTTAACTGGAGGCTTGAAGTTGTCAAGGGCCTCATTAGAGGACGGCTATGGCTTCTTGGCCAAGCGCATTTTCTGCACGCTGCACTTCTGAGCGGGATTGGAAATTCGAGGTGCTGTTGAAGATGCAGCTGGTTTTGCTCTGATTTTGACTGCAACGTGACCAGGATTCTGAATTTCAGTTTACTAGGAGTACATATGTGGATTAGACTGTATTACATGCGTTATTTAAATAGTAGCATGACTGAAAAATTCAAAGAATCCGTTTCTTTGTAATTATTTGTGAAATTGACTATTTCCAAGTGAAAATTGTAAAGTGTACACTTGTCGGTCAATAAAAAAAGCGACTTAATTACATATATAAATATTTGCTAAGAAAATCCCAAGACATTATTGTGGCATGCAGTGTAATTATTGTTAACTAAAACTATTAAAGTTTTTAATTGAAATAAAGATCAAATATAACATGACTATTAGATGAAAAACTTCAAACAGTGTTTGCTTTAGTATCATTGAGATACTTTTATAGGTTTTATTAATATTTTTAATTAGTTTTTACTTTTATTTTTTTCATTTTAATTTTAGTTATTGTAATTTTTTAAATGTCAAATATTTTTTTTTACTCATTTTTGTTTGTTATTTTAGTATATCAAGTTAAACTCAATGAAAATGAAGCAACTAGCTGAAAATTTAATAAGTTTAAGTTTTTTTATGTATTTTATTTTGCTTCAGTTAACATTTATTTTATTTCAAGCGTTTTTTTTTTTTTTTTTTTTTTTTTAGGTTTAGTTAACTATAATAACCCTGCTAAGAAATGTAGCCTTAGTTAAAGTACTGAAAATTACAAAATTACTAAACCCTAAATGAAAATGCATGCTGAAAATATAAAAATAAAAGCTAAATACAAAACATGAATAAATACAAAAATAAATATAAATTTAAAATAAATATAAATTAAAGAATAAAATAAATAAAAAAATAACTTAAAGTAAACTACCTGTAGCAAATCCAACTGCAAATATGTATTAACTATGCATGAAGCTTGTTTTTCCCTAATGTAATGATGGGTGATCCTAAAAGATCATTACAAAGTGGTGCAGTTATTTTAGAGGCTACGAAACATCCATACCGATCCCTCCAATAACTTTAACTGAGATTTGGTGGAAGGATCTGAAAGTACATTCCTTCAGTAAGTGATATTTGTCTTGAGCTAGACTGTGAATGAAGTAGTGTGTAGCTCAGTTTTGTTCAGGATGTGTTCCTATTACAAATTGTTCTAGATTTAAAAAAATATTTCTGTGCATCTCACAGACTTCAGCTCACAATGACAAATTGAATTATTCCATCAGATTGAAACTGAAGTGAAATATTTATCACGATGCATCTTGAATCTTTTGTTTCTAAAGTAGGGAGAACAACGGCTTGGCGAGATGTTCCTGTTAAGTTTGAAATAATTTGGATTTAAATAGTTTAAAGGAATAGTTCACCCAAGGTTTTTCTGGGATCATGTACTAACACTCTATGCCATTCCAAACCTGTAAGACTTTCTACTTCGCAGAAGTTCATGTGCCTTCAGACTTCAAAAGCCTTGGAATACTCATATGAACTACTTTTATGCTATTTTATATTTTTTTCATTATCTATAATTGATAACGGATGAATTATTCCTTTAAATATTCATTATTGAGGAACAGGTTGCTTACTGAGATACTACCCCAAAACAATTGCATAATGCATAATGAACAATTATTTTTTATTTATTAATGCTTAAACTTTTTAAAAAATTTGAAAGTTGTTTTTTTTAATAGATGTTGGATGAATTCAGTTTTAATTTCATTAGAATTTTTGTTTAGCAAATCATAATTATCGCCACAGGGGCTGCCTTTCTTCAATATCACAAACAGGTAGAACATTTGGTAGTGTCTTAAGTGCAACTTTAATTAATTCTAATTATAAACAGGGAAAGATAAAAAGTGTTGGATGAAACTTTATTTCGATAGTCCACTTTAGAATTTCTGTAAGTGACTTTGCAATTACATGTCACCTAACTTTCATTGATTTACAACTACATGTTAGTAGACTGTTAGGTTAGGGTGAGAATAAAGTCCCGTTCAAACACTAAAAACTGTAAAGATAAAGATAGAAGATTCTAAAAAAAAAATCATTCTAAATATTAAAGAATAGCACTGTCCACACTCCACACCACAGCTATTACTATAATGATATATATATACATATATATATGTATATGAACAATATCGTTAGGATCACTTTCAGAACAATTTTTCCATCTGTGAACTATAAAACACTGATATAGGCTGAATCCATTCTTACGGAGCCCCTAAAGGAGCGTGGTGGTGGAAAAAAATTGGGAAGGGAGGAATTAAAAAAAAAAAAAAAAAAAAAAAAGTTTGCCTTCCTACGCTCCTTTAGGGGCTAAAAGAGGACGCGAAAGAGGTCACTGACAACGTGTCAAAAGACATATGAAACAGTTTCATATTTTAATATATCGTAATTTTTAAAAGAAGCTTGAACAATAAATAGCGTATAGTGGCTCTTTAATATGTGGTGACAGATCGCTGTAGCTCCTTCAAGCGGCTCGTGAACCGATCATCTCTTCATACTAGTTCAGCATTTATAGCATCAAATAAACATGAATGAACATCAGAAGGAATGTTGTTTCAAGACGTGAGTACACACAATTTTTCAAGTTCAATTTCATCAACGTTAATCTACTAACTCCCCTGACTGCTTTGTCAGACAAAATGGCGGATTCAGGGTTATGATTGGTCAGATCGCCTGTCAATCAAACTATTTGCGAAGGGTCAATTTCACTGTTAGATTCACTTGAAACATTGCCTGCTGAGGACATCTGCTGGTTAAAGCTGTGTGAATGCAACAAGAACAGAACAAACATGTTGTGCACACTTTGAAACCGCAGCGCGTGAGCTTAGAATAAACTGACCGGCATTGTTAGTTGGTGTGGACGCAAATATAGTTATCGTTCTTGGTGTGAACTGGCCTTAAGGATAGAATGTCTGTTGGTGGAGCATCAAAATAAAGTGTTAGCAGATATTAGCAGACAGTCTACTAATACAATTGACCGTTCACAAAGACCCGGCCCCTTTAATTACTGTTGCTACGTCCGACATCATGTTCTCACGCAGTGAAAAATACACACTGATAATGTGTCGACTGACAAGACAGAGTAGGTTACTTTTGAAATGAAACAAACTCAAATTTAAACATTTTGTATTTTGTATTTTTTTTAATTAAACGATATGTATATACCGTTTTGAGGCACTTAATGTGCCGTGACAGATCGCCTCAGTTTAAGCAGCTTGTGAACCGATCAACTCTTCCTACTAGTTAGTTTATAGCATTAAATGTACATGAACATCAGAAGGAATGTTGTTTCAATCAACCGTGGAAAGACGTCAATAATACACACCATTTTTCAAGTTCAAGTCCACATTAATCTACTCTCCTGACTGCTTTGTCAGACAAAATGGTGGATTCAGGGTTATGATTGGTCAGATCGCCTGTCAATCAAACTCCCAGCAAAGGGCCAATTACTGGTAGTTGACATGTAGTAGCAAAGTTAATAGCTAGTAGAATGTCTAAAGTGTACTATCAAAATAAAGTGTTACCAAATCGAGAGATATCACTTCAAGTGAACCAAATTGAAACATTTCTGAGTTTCTGCTCTTCAAAACTTTCCTCTGGACCATCTCTTTAATCACAGCAAATGAAGAGGGAAAGTGCACACGCAACCCATCTGTCTCCAAATATATCTTGTGCACTCCGTTCACGTAAATCTTTCATCAGTCAGAAGAGAAAACCAAAAAAGAGGCGAGAAAATCCTACTCTAATATTAATTCCCACGTTCTCTTGTTAGCGCTTGTGCGTGATTACTGCGGAGTCTGCCTGCGCCCTCTTGACCTTCTGTGTTGTTTGACGAATTAATGGCGACACACCTCCCTGCCTGGTCTACTTGGTCTTCCTCGAAATACTTGAATTAACAGCCGCTGCTCGCCGCTCTCGCAGTCTGTCCTATGGTAGCGTAATAAAGATTTACATGAGTTATTAGGATATGAGGATTAAATTACACAGTTTTAATGGCAAGGAGATAAAATCAGTGAGGCTTATGTTTGGACAAGAAACGGCCAGAATTAGCCATATAAAATTAGCCACGGCTGATTTGATTGTCAAAATGCCCAAGAAATGATTTTGATATTTACCTAACCGTAAGTGTTAAAGGAAAGTTCTGTTAGCAGCATTTGTGGCATAATTGATTACCACAGAAAATTATTTAAAGAAGCATGTATTTTTATTAATGTACTTACATGAAATCTTCCTTTAAAATGTCAAAAGTCATTTTCTGGTGTGAATTCTGGGTGGATGAACTTGTGGGATGAACCAACGTAACTTCTGCAGTTTGCTCCATGTAAACAGACAAAAATCTCGGTATTATCGCACATATCTCAGTCTGGCCGCTTTAAACTATAATTGTTTACGATCTCTTATCGGTTATTTTATTATTTAATTTAGGAATTTCAAGAATTTAAGCATGCTAGACTTTTCTAGTCATGCAAAACCAAACAAAGGCCATACATTTTTGACCAAGTAAATGCTGTCTTGGTGAACATAGGAGACTTTTTTCCTAGTGATGGTTCGATCATGAATGATTTGTTCATTTTGAATGAATCTTTAATATGACTTGAGAACAATGAGTTGATTAAATGTATTTGTAACCATCGCCAGCTGAAATGCCCGTTAGATCCCCTAGAGGGCACTTCAGCAAGGACTATGCACCACACACTCACTCTCAAACCCGGACTACATTTCCCAGAATCCCCACACTGTCACTGATCACTGCTCCAGCTGATTCTCATTATCCCACCATATTTAAGTCCAGCGCACACACACTTAGTTGCTAGGTCTTGTTTAACACATAGTGACATTTCCAAGCATTCATACCTGTCTAGTCTACCTGGTTTTGATTCTGCCTGTTTCTTTGTCTGTTTGTCTGATGTTTACCTGCCTGCCTTTTGACCTATTGCCTGGATTTTTACGACGAGCTTGCCTGTTCCCTGCCATTACTGTTTGCTGTTTCTTTGACCATTGCCTGTTTGACTGCGTTTTTGAATAAAGCTCGCAATTGGATCTCACCCCGCTGACTCATCATTACAGGATTATTATTATCACCAGTAATTTATTTAGTTATTTTATTAATTTAAAAGTAGAAATGTCACTGCAGCCTTACGCAATCCGTCCCTTGTCACGTGCCACTGGGTTGCATTTAACGCTGCGGCCTGGCAGCGTCATTACAAGTTGTGGTAATAGGTTGACTACCTGTAAATTTCTGTCATGATGGTTCTTTTCCACTACTTCTGAAGAAACTACTCAGACCCGAAGGTGAACTAATAATTTTTGTTTCCGGTAGACTGCATAGTTTTAGCATGGGGATGTGACGTAACAAAAGAACAAACGATTCGGATCGGAAGGTGAGGTGAACTAACAGACTGCATAAGACCTAGCTAAGCAATGAATATATAATTTCTGTTTCTCAGTGATCAATGTTTGCGTATACTGTGTTGGAGAATTTGGCTGTTAACTTGTAGTCTAACATTTTAATTATGTTTTGCTGAAATTAACGAAATTACTTGAAAAAAAAAAGATTTGTTCATTTTGCTGAACGAGACTCAAAGATCCAACTCAGTAAAATGATCCGAACTTCTCATCACTAATATGTTCATGTCTAGTGGTGTAGATGGTGGAGGAAGAACACGATGATGGTCAGAATAACAATACACAGTCTTTAATCTAAACAGGGCTGTAACACTGGTACTAGGAACAGCATCAAACAATAACCGACAAGGGACTGAACAGAACAGGGAGAATATATACTCACAGGGATGAGGGAACTAATAAGGCACAGGTGGAGGACGGTGAACACTCAGTGACTAATGAGGACAGGTGCAGCTGTGACGTAACTGAACTAAACATGACATGACAAAACTGAACTAAATAGGACGTATATGTGACGTATAAGTGGGAGTTGTGGCTATACTTTTGAAAGTATGTATTTTAAAGGTACAATATGTAAAAAGAATTTTTCAAATGTCCAAAAACCACTTGCAGTGTTATATATTTCGTTCAGCATTGTACTTACTCACATTATCCTAAATGTTTCCAAGAATTTGTAAATTCAGAGAAATTCAACATTTTGAATAGTGCCCCATCCCGTCACTTGTCAATGACGTAATATCTGTGTTATCCCTGGTTTCCGCTTCTACTGCATAGCAAACCATGGCAACAGAAACGGACCACTACGTAATGTGTAGTGGAACTCTGTTGTTGTTTCGTTCAAACATGGACCATTGCAAGCAATTTTTGGGAAAAAAGGAGAAATAAAACGAGGATGAATATTGGCGTGGCGTTTCCGAGATGGCAAGAACTTTGCGACAAACTTCGACTTGACAGAGACGGCGCTCTTGCACGTTATTAGACGAGGTAAGCAAATGTACATCAGACTAATCAATGTTATAAAGCTCAACATGACGAAGTGTGAGAATATCATCAGTATGATATTGTAATGTTGATCTAGCTTACTGTTAAGTCTCATACAGACAACAAACTAAACCTTAAAACTTTCAACAGACTCAAATACAGTTTAGTATGATAGTGACACGTTAAAACCAGGTGAAACATCGCTGTGTTACCTCACAGTTTTAATTCATCCAATAAACTGACCTGTATGAGTAGTATTTCAGCACTTGTGAGTAGTTCGGTAGAATGAAATGTCCTTGTTTCTTTAACTTATATCCCACGGGACACGCGATTGCCACAGATATCTGTCTCTCAATAGTAATCGCATCCACGATTCTCGGCCACGTCCTGCTTCATACCACAATCATGTTAAAAACTTGTATTCACTCATCCATAAACATTATTTCCCCATAAATATTATTAGATCCATTCAGCATGACGGAAAGTTCCATGATTCCATATTCACTGTGTCATCAAACTACGCCTTTGTTATTGTTTTGAAGAGTTTAGCGACCCCTAGCGGCGAAAAATACAGACTGTGCCTTTAACTAAAGATGATCTCCCATTTATAGGGAAAAAATATTATAGAAATATAGAAACTCATTGACTTGTGCCAATAAGAAACTAACGACCAATACCTTAACAGTTGCATAGCAGTGTGCTAAAACATACATCAGTAACATGCTAGCATCATGGTGGTGATTTTTCTTACAGGTAAACTCTGCTCACATTTCATTTGAAATGGACTGAACTAGATTTGAGCGTATCTGCTTGCAGTAACACACAATCAAAACAACACAAACACAAAGTTTTCCACTGGTCTCAAGAGCATAATTGATTTTCTTGTTCATGTTTTCTCAGCCAATGGTCTTTTTAGTGGGGCGTCACTCTTTTTTTTTTTTTACTAAGACTCATAAAGACTGCTTCATTTCACTTAATATTTCAATGTCACAGATGGCTAGTTTTACCAACAGAAGCCCTGACGGCTCATGTTAGGCTCATGTAGCGTTTTACAGCCGGCTGTAACTGTGCAGCATTTGAAACACTAAGTGGTCTATAACGCTCTAAACTCTCCACAAATGTTCTGTGCTCCTGTACAACTGAGGCTCTTTTTGAACTGGGAGTGTTGAAACCATTATATGCTCTTCTGTTTCTCTGTGCCTTCTCGTTTATATTTTTATGGCTCTTTCTTATACTTTTCGCAGCTTTCTGCTGCATCACAGAGCTGCTGGTTTAGTCATACCCATATTACTCACAAAGAAATTTTTAAGAAAAAAAACTGCTGGGCGGCAAATGGTACAAACTAATAACGGTTTCTTCTGGAATATGAAGTGGTCTTGCTCCTTCTGTCACAAACCCACACTTTTGACCATTGGTATTGAGTCTAGTACAGCTTATTCTGACAGGAAGAGATACTATGAGAACTTTACCATCTAGAAGTTGGCTTATCTAAACAGCTGTGCTTGAGATACTGTTTAATCTCTAAATGCCTCTTAGAGATTTGCTGCCAATTACAGTGATTAGTTCTTCCTCAGAAGCATTTATTGTACCTTGTTAGCGCAACTTTGTTTCTCAATCAGTCAATCAGATTATAACTAATTTTCAGCTCTTTCTGTCTTTGTGTGCAGTCTTCATCAGACGGACCGTGATCAGACTGTGGGCGGTTCATGGGCGAGCCTGTAACCGAATATTCATGTCTGTGCACGTCCAAATGTAACGGAGGCCAGCTAGTAGTTGCTGTGCGAGCACCACGAGTGTCGCGCTTGCTTCAGTAGGAAAAATCGTGTCCATTAATTCCGTGACATTCAGCGTTACACAGTAAATTCCTTTTTTATGAATGGATTTCGCGATTCTGTCTGCATTTTCTTCATCGCGGAAATCATACATCCCTGCATTTTCTACAAAAAGCACGTTCAACGCGGACATGCAGACAGTTGTCCTGTATATATTATAAAACGCATCTAAGGGGGCCCTTGGCTTTCGGGGGCCCTTTGCCTAATGGTCAAGTCCACCCCTGAGTAGGAACCACTCAGAGAATATAGCTAGACTTTAGTTGTGGCACAAATATTTATGAAATTAGGTGTATAAATGTAAATGAGCACACAGTGATTTCTGGAAAACATGCCTAAGCAGAGTTTAACTTCATGCAAATGAGCGGTAATGTTGTGTGGCGAGTAAAGCCAGGGATTCCCAGAGTTTTTGTCAGCCAAATCCCTTTTAAGGCCAGATTTACTAAACAGGGCAAATTAGTATGCGGCCACAATCTAATAAAAGCATCGATGGGAGTAGAAAGTTCGGCGGGTGATCTCCTGACAATGCACAATTTCAATGTCATGTCAGGGGCAAATAATGGACGGTAAATAATGGCACAAATACCAATAAATTGACTAACGCAAACCTTAGTAAATCACGTTGGATGATTAATTTAAATACTCTCTGCTCATAAACGTAGTGTTCTGACTCCTACACAATACATATGCCATAAGATCAGGCGCAAAAATAACTGCGTTCACGCCTTTTTGTTGATAATTTGTGTCTTTAGTAAATCCAAACAGTAGTTTGTTTTTTTGTTTGTTTTTTTTAACGGCAAAAGAGGGTTTGCGCTGGTGCAAGCTTTTACTAAATCTTGTCCTTATTGTCTAAATCTCATTAATTTTTTTTTTTTTTAATTAATTACATGAATATTCAGTTATGGGTGGACCGCCCACACTCAGTTCATTGCCTGTCTGATGAACAACTTTGTTTCCACTAAGAAGTTGTATAAAGCCAGCCAATAAGACTGCATCTGATTGGCTGGCTTTAACTGAGTGGAAAGAAACAAAGCTGTGTTAACAAGGTATAACAAGTTCTTTTGAGGAAGAACTAATCACTGTAATTGGCATCAAATCTTTTAAGAGCCACTTAGTAACACTTAAACTAAATTAAGGAAAATATTCCTTAGATTTTGAGTTAATACGTCAATAATTTAACAACACATTGACGTGTTTTCAGTTATTAATGTTAATTAATAGTCATATGGTTTGCAGGTAAACAAATAAAATATCTCATTTTTAAATGCATTTTTTTGTTTTTATTTTTAAATTTATTTTAATATTACATTATCATGACTGAATTAATTAATAGCTTCTCATCAGCTCACAAACCCCCTGCTGTTCCCTCATGAACCCTGCTGTAGGCGATTGTAAATAGACTTATGTTTGCTAAGTTGGGGTTGTTAGTGCATTGATACTGTTACTAGGGTGTTCTGGAATTATTATTATTATTATTCAGACCCTGACCAATTAGAAGCAATGTTTGGGGTGCAAAGCCCCTCCCATTTGAAAGTACAAATGCCATGCTAATTGACATTATTTATTCCATTTCAGTGGCTAATTCTCAAAGGAGCTGAAATTAAACAAAAGCTGTCTAGATAGAGTGGCAAAGCAAAGTCAGAGATGAAAGACAGACAATGTTTCAAATGAGACTCCGTCAAGACCCTTTCTCCCAAAGAGTGGGTCGACATGCCAGAAAGTCTCATTTGAATCTAATGCGTTTGGTTGACTTTAAGATGTATCTTGCTCACTTTTCCCGCACTGAAATCTCATAAATGCACGCAGAGAAACTAGACTGATGGATTCCTTTGCTGTCTCTCCCACACACTGTGTTTCAGTGTTTGCTGAATTAAGGGTTCAAATAAGAGTGAGACAGACCCTGAATGTCTGATCTAAAAGGGAAGCTCAAGCAACAGTCAGATTGCTTTGGAAAGTGAAAGAGTGTGACTGATTTCATCATCTTGGACCTCTCCCATCCAAATTACCCGAGCAGCACTGTCATCTAAGAAATAAAAAATAGAGTGAAACAGCAAAAAGTCAAGTAAAACAAGAGATGAAAGACAGAAAATATCTGAAAATTACATCTTAGGCCTAGCTGTAGTCAAATTAAATAGACTGAATTGCTTCAGGAAGCCTGGGAATGAAATTCATGTACTTGTCTTATAGTGAAGTGAATGTACTTTTGCTGTGGTGTATCACGGGGACTGTTAAGTATAAGGTGGGTGTTTTCTAGTCTTGGTGATTTTGTTTAATTATATCTAATAACACAGCCTGTCATTAGCAGTGATGGCTAGGGCTCATATTGTGGGTTGATTTTTGACCTTTTAAAACGAGGTGTTAAAAGTTGATTAATAAATAATTGTTTAACAGTGGAAGTCCTGTTTTAAAAAAAAAAACACAAAAAAACTACATTACCCATGATGCTGTACACCAATTTGAGTCAAAAAAGCAACACTCTCCAAAATAGCTCTTTAGCTCCGCCCACTCCCATGAAGCACTGTGAATCAAATTGAGTCGATCTCTCTATGTTCTCAAAATACTGAAATGTTAGATGCATATTTGGCAATAAACTTAAAATATGTTGTTTTACACCTATAATCAACATTTGTAAATGAGTAGTTTTATATTTCTCCTTCGTTTTTAATTTGATTATGCTGTTCACAATGCTTCATGGGATTGTAGTTCTTTCCCTCAGTAAAGCCATAGTACTCCGTCTTGGACAAAGAGTGAATTGAATTAGTTGTAGGTTTATTAAAATGCTGCATTACTAGCCTGAATGCACTTTGTCTTGTGGATCCACTACTGAGCAGCATGCATGTGGAGAGTGTGTATTTTTAGTGTGAATATTCAATTTTTTTTATGTTGAAAAGGGCGCTTCCTGCAACATCCAATGGTTTTTCTTTTTCTCAGTTCTTCTGGGGTGCCATTTAAACGTTTTTTCCTCTGTTTTCTGTCTTTCTTTCCTGCATATTGCTTTTGCCTCATCTGTTTTTTGTTAGATAACCCGATAATTTTGCTTCTAATTTTCCCCTCTTCTCCACGACATATCCATATAATTCTTCTCAGAGGGCTCTGAAACTTAGAAGAAGGTATTTATTAATAAGAATGAATTTGAAGTTGAGAAGAGGAAGCTTTTGTAGACTTTGTAGTGTTGTGATTCACCTCATAGGTTGAGTTGGTTAATGGCTAAACAGCCACTCAGAATGCTTTAGCAACACCCCAGCAACTCTATTCATTTGCCGACAACCACTCAGAATGCCTTAGCAACACCCTAGAATCTGTATTAATTTGTCTACATGCTTTAGCAACCACTTAGAACACCATAGCAACTGTACTAATGTGCTAACAACCACTGAACAACTGCATAGCAACACCCTGCGGTTGGCAACTACAGCAACTTTATTAATTTGCCTAGAGTCACTCAGAATGCCTTAGCAACACCCTAGCAACTCTATTCATTTGCCGACAGCCATTCAGAATGCCTTAGCAACCACTCTGAACCCCTAGCAACTGTATTAATTTGCCTACAGCCACTCAGAATGCCTTAGCAACACCCTAGAATCTGTGTTAATTTGTCTACATGCTTTAGCAACCACTTAGAACACCCTAGCAACTGTACTAATGTGCCAATAACCTCTGAACAACTGCATAGCAACACCCTGCTGTTGGCAACAACAGCAACTTTATTAATTTGCCTACAGCCACTCAGAATGCCTTAGCAACACCCTAGCAACTCTATTCATTTGCTGACAGCCACTCAGAATGCCTTAGCAACCACTCAGAACCCCTAGCAACTGTATTAATTTGCCTACAAACACTCAGAATGCCTTAGCGACACTCTTGCAACTATTAATTTGCCTACAGCCACTCGAAATGCCTTAACAACCACTCTGAACCCCTAGCATCTGTATTAATTTGCCTACAGCCACTCAGAATGCCTTAGCAACACCCTAGAATCTGTGTTAATTTGTCTACATGCTTTAGCAACCACTTAGAACACCCTAGCAACTGTACTAATGTGCCAATAACCTCTGAACAACTGCATAGCAACACCCTGCTGTTGGCAACAACAGCAACTCTATTCATTTGCCGACAGCCACTCAGAATGCCTTAGCAACCACTCAGAACCCCTAGCAACTGTATTAATTTGCCTACAGCCACTCAGAATGCCTTAGCGACACTCTTGCAACTATTCATTTGCCTACAGCCACTCGAAATGCCTTAGCAACCACTCTGAACCCCTAGCATCTGTATTAATTTGCCTACAGCCACTCAGAATGCCTTAGCAACACCCTAGCAACTCTATTCATTTGCCGACAGCCATTCAGAATGCCTTAGCAACCACTCTGAACCCCTAGCAACTGTATTAATTTGCCTACAGCCACTCAGAATGCCTTAGCAACACCCTAGAATCTGTGTTAATTTGTCTACATGCTTTAGCAACCACTTAGAACACCCTAGCAACTGTACTAATGTGCCAATAACCTCTGAACAACTGCATAGCAACACCCTGCTGTTGGCAACAACAGCAACTTTATTAATTTGCCTACAGCCACTCAGAATGCCTTAGCAACACCCTAGCAACTCTATTCATTTGCCGACAGCCACTCAGAATGCCTTAGCAACCACTCAGAACCCCTAGCAACTGTATTAATTTGCCTACAGCCACTCAGAATGCCTTAGCGACACTCTTGCAACTATTAATTTGCCTACAGACACTCAGAATACCTTAGCGACACTCTTGCAACTATTAATTTGCCTACAGCCACTCGAAATGCCTTAGCAACCACTCTGAACCCCTAGCATCTGTATTAATTTGCCTACAGCCACTCAGAATGCCTTAGCAACACCCTAGCAACTCTATTCATTTGCCGACAGCCACTCAGAATGCCTTAGCAACCACTCTGAACCCCTAGCATCTGTATTAATTTGCCTACAGCCACTCAGAATGCCTTAGCAACACCCTAGAATCTGTATTAATTTGTCTACATGCTTTAGCAACCACTTAGAACACCATAGCAACTGTACTAATGTGCTAACAACCACTGAACAACTGCATAGCAACACCCTGCGGTTGGCAACTACAGCAACTGTATTAATTTGCCTAGAGTCACTCAGAATGCCTTAGCAACACCCTAGCAACTCTATTCATTTGCCGACAGCCACTCAGAATGCCTTAGCAACCACTCAGAACCCCTAGCAACTGTATTTATTTGCCTACAGACACTCAGAATGCCTTAGCGACACCCTAGCAACTCTATTCATTTCCCGACAGCCACTCAGAATGCCTTAGCAACACCCTAGCAACTCTATTCATTTGCCGACAGCCACTCAGAATGCCTTAGCAACCACTCAGAACCACTAGCAACTGTATTAATTTGCCTACAGACTCTCAGAATGTCTTAGCGACACTCTTGCTACTATTAATTTGCCTACAGCCACTCAGAATGCCTTAGCAACACCCTAGCAACTCTATTCATTTGCCGACAGCCACTCAGAATGCCTTAACAACCACTCTGAACCCCTAGCAACTGTATTAATTTGCCTACAGACACTCAGAATACCTTAGCGACACTCTTGCAACTATTAATTTGTCTACAACTATTAATTTTTCTACTAAATACTGAGCAAAGGGTCTGAATGCTTAGGACCATGTGATATTTCAGTTTTTCTTTTTAATAAATCTGCAAAAATGTCAAGAATTCTGTGTTTTTATGTCAGTATGGGGTGCTGTGTGTACATTAATGAGGGGAAAAAATGAACTTAAATGATTTTAGCAAATGGCTGCAATATAACAAAGAGTGAAAAATTTAAGGGGGTCTGAATACTTTCTGTACCCACTGTATATATATATATATGTAAATGTTAAGTAGAGTTTAACTTCATGCAAAGAAGAAGTAATGCAATGTGGCGATTACCAATGAGAGTGATTCACTGTCTGATATAGGTGGATACTGTAGTCCAATGTAAACAAAAACTAAAAATCATCATAAAGTGTTTGTGTGCTTGATGATACATGACAGAACAAGTTTCAGAACATTAGCTCGTTCGGTTCGTTTGCACAAAACAATAGGATGGAAGGCTCTCATTGGTGGTAAATGAAACGCCAATTAGCACTACAACTAAGGCATCTGACTCATTCTTTGAGTGAATATGTATGCGATTATCTGGATCAGACTGGGTGAAATTTGTGTAGTCGTGTGTGTGCTAATGTTTCAGACCGCCACACATGGATCAGGAAAGGCAGGAGCAGTCAGTCGCACTGCAGATGTGTGGAAAAGAGGGAATAAAAAAAAAAATCAGTCGTCACCAGCATGCGAAGTGCAGCGGGATAATGACTCTGCCCGTGTCAACAAGCTGATAAAACGGCATGCTTGACTTCACACGTCGACCAGCCTGCAAAGCTGCAAGTCCAACGTGTCTCCTTATTATTCTGGGAACCATCTGGTCTCCCCACAGCTGCCAATGCGCGAGGCCAGAGCCGGCCCGAGGGCAACGCCACCATCATCACGCTCCACCGAGGCTCACATGCCACCACAACCTGCTCTTCCCTGCCACTCTGACATGGAAATTCTGTTAGGCTTCATCCAATCAGAACCATCAAAACTGCATTCTCATGATCTGCAGCCCTCAAAAGTCACTTAATTCCAGCCTCCACCTAAAGATGGCAGTAGAGTCTCAGCTACAGCACATAGGGGGCATGCTTGAGAATTATTTAAGTCTTTCCAGGGCTGTTTTTTTTGTTTATCCTCTATATGCAGTGACACTCAGAGTTTCGGGTGTAATAGAAAGTTCGCTGGTAATAACGTGGGCGAGGGGTTAGTCATAATTGTGTTTTGAGTCTAAAGAAATAGTGTGAACTTGAAGACAAATTAATTTGTGTCTCTTCCTCCAGTGCAGATGCTGCTGATAAAGGAGCAGACTGCCTTCTTTTGCCATTAATTAGTTTTCCCAGGTGCAAACATACAGCCATCGGATTGGCCAGCCGTGTATGTGTGTTGTCTTTTGTGTGTGTGTGTGTCTGTGATGAGTCATAGCCCATATGGATAGTTTAGTATTTTCCATTCACCAGTACTGATGAGGTCTGCTGTGTGTATATGGGGTGGTTTATTATCACGGCTACACTTAACTTACTGGGAGAGGATTTATGTCTCCGTCACATTTCAACCCAAAATTTACTGGAACAGTCATTTCCGGTCTTATTTTCTAAACTTCATTAAAACAGTTTTAAAAGAATATATCTTGAATTAAGTTTATTTTCATACCGTTTGGTATGAAGCTTCCTATTATAAAACATAACTAACTTTTCAACACTAACACTAATGGTAAACACATTAAGTGAGGTTTATGCTTAAAAGCATAAAACTATTTGCTAATAGGGTAAGAAAAATACATTTAATTCAAGACACATTCTGTGAAAACAAGTCTGATTATCTTACACTGTTTTGTTTTTCAAGTATACACACACTACTGTTTTGTTTTTTAGATGAATTCTTTTATGCTTATCAAGGGTGCATTTATTTGATGGAAAATACAGTAAAAACATTAATATTGCAAAATATTATCTTTTAAAATATAATTTATTCCTGTGATCAATTTTCAGCATCATTACTCCAGTCTTCAGTGTCACGTGATCCTTCAGAAATCATTCTGATATGTTGATTTGCTGCTCAAGAAACATTTCTGATTATTATCAACAGTTGTGATGCGTAATATTTTTTGTGAAAACTGAAATATTTTATTCAGGATATATGATGAATATAAAGTTCAAAAGAACATAACTTATTTGAAATAGAAAACTTTAGCAACAAGGTCTTTGCCGTCACTCTTGATCAGTTTAATCAATTTCTTGCACTGCATTGCAGTAATGAGAACTTCTTTACAAAAAATGTGGAAATCTGCCTGTTGGCATGAAAAAAAATGTCAGAGTACAAAAGAAAATCTAGTTTTAAAATATAGGCATCATTTTGTGAATGGGAAATGTAATTTGCTATATTTTTCTTTTGATTTTGGTTTGAATTCTGACCTTTTTTTGTGCAGGTTTTATGAGATTCTCTCATTAACCTATGATGAATATCAAACTTGCTGTTGGTTTTGGGTAGAATGGGTAGTTAACATGATCACATATTGATCCACAATGAGGACATTTGTGATAAACTACCTTCAAAAATGAAAATTGTGTCAGCATTCACTCAAAGAAGATTGTTGGTAACCAAACAATTGATGGGCTCATTGACTTCCATAGTGGAAAAAAGTAAGAAATTCATACAGGTTTGGAACAACTTGATGGTGATTAAATGATAACAGAATTTTTCATTTTTGGGTGAACTATCCCTTTAAGAAAAAGCTTCTATTTGCTGTCCACTTGATGTGGTCCACTGTTAACAGTATCATCTGGGAATTTTTTTTCCCCAGATAGTCTTTTCAGATGTTTCTCCTGAGGAAAAGACCCCATTCATCACAATTTGAGTCTTTTACAGAAGAGATCTCAACAATGTCTCAAACTGTGCTCAGATGTGCCAAAGTACCAAAGTCTGCAAAGGTTGGACAATTGTCTCATTTATGTTATTTTACCAAATCCCTATTAAGGAGTGAGAAAGGAGAAAATCACTCTCCACCATCACCATCCATTTTTATCCCACCGTGGGATCACAGATATGAGAAGAGCCATGGAAAGAGAAAAGGTAGAAGAAAGATGAAGTGGGCTCAAAAGATTGAGTGAGGCCAGAGGCGGCGGTTAAGGCTAAAGATCGCAAGACAGGGAGGAGCCACTGCAAATTCCAACAACAGTAATATGCTATTTTTCTCAGGTTTTCCCAAGTCTCTGTCGATCTTTTGCTCTCCCACACACAGATCTACCTACAGGGCACCTCAGAGCACAACATGGTTATCAGGGGGAAACAAGTCAGGGTTAAGTGAAAGTTTTACTTTAATAAGAGTGTACAGATGTAGGACAAGTGCTGAGTAATAGCAGCAGTGTAGGGGAAAGTTATGCATTACAAAATAATACATTACAATGTTGCGTTACTCCCTAAAAAAAGTAGCTAATGGTGTTACTTTTTATGGGAAGTAATGTGGCTCTTCCTCCCGATTTTTCTCAACATGGGGACAGGAGAGCTGTCAGTCGATAATTGGGAAAACAAACTCATGTTACTTATTTGAAAAAATAACTCAGATATTTTGTAATAAATGTAAAAGTAATGCGTTACTTTAAAAAGTAATCTGATTACGTAACTCTCGTTACCTTCAACACTGAATATAACTGTGACGAGCAGGGCCGGTGACGTGATTGCTATTGAGCGTCAGCTGCGTGCTGCACCGGTCTCGTATCTCTCACGGAGGAGCTCTGGAAGCATAAAAGAGGAGCGACGACAGTGAAGGACGAGAGAGGACCAGGTCTGGACTTTATGTTGTGTTTTATTTTGTTTGTGAGGGCCATTTTACTTTCCTTTTATTGTTTGTTTATTTATTTGATTAAAATTACGTTGAATGTTCGCCGGTTCCCGCCTCCTTCTTCCCGTTCTTATGAACTGCGTTGCAATAACATTGACACATTTTTCTCATTGTGACTGGACTTGTCAGTTTATCCCAAGTGTGCTACACAAGTCCTGAAAAGTGAACCCAAAGCATTTTGATCGTCCCCTGGTGGCTGGCTATGGTATAGGTCATAAACCCCGCATTCTCTATGTAATCGAATGGGATGCGAGCCAAACAAAAAAATCCAATTGCAATTCAAATAATTTTTTTCCAAAGATGGTTTCTGTCTTTTTAGGTAGTTCTCATCAAGTGTTCAAGTATTCGTTTTCCCAATAAGTTTGGTTTTAGTTAGTTATTTGATGCTATAAAAACGGGGTGTAATGTCATGATTGACAGCTGTGCTTGCAATAGATTCTGTGGGAATGGGATTATGTGGGACCTTGATAACACGGCTTCACCTCAGGATCACTTCTGCAGACTCGGGCTCTGAACAATGTTATCAGCAACGACCGTTACTGGGATATTTTGAATTCATTTTTCTACAGTGGAAGGAAGTGAAGACACGTTGTCCATCTTTTTTTTTATTTTTTATTTTTTACAGTGTATGGATTTAACCTCAGGAATATGCTAATATTTACACACTCTGAAACTGATTCATATGTACAGCTTTCTTGTGTGTTTTAGCTGTTGGAGGGTATTTCAGGAATGCCTGTGTGATTTTGCTGGCTAATTTAAGTAAATTTGGGTTTATATGTCAGTGGTCATTGACTTTGTACTGTTAGAAATACCATATATGAACTCATGTTTTCCTCTACTTTATAATTAACTCCATGTCTGATTATTGAGTTTTTCCTGGATTAAATGAGTAGTATTTGGCTGGAACTGTAAGTGACCCATATAACAGTACTTTTTTTCAGAACTAACGTAAAAGTAATGATGAATTTTAAATGGTGACTTTATTACCGCTTGTGTAATGGGATTTTTATGACATGATAAGGGAACTGTGACATACCTTACTTTATACATATCAAAGTATAAGCTTTCTTGTGCATATTTATCTATTTGTATAGATAAAAGTATATCTAGCATTTAGCATCAAATGTTATGGACCCAATGAAATGGTTGACATGTTTCGTATTGAAAACTGGGATGTTACACTATATCAACAGGCTCGTCCTTTATTATTTTAAATAGAATATAGGTTTTCAATTAAATTCAAGAATCATGATTTTACTATTTGCTAGTTAGATTTGTCTGCAGCCTCTGCATATGACTTTTGTAACTTATGTTGGGAAATTATGGCCTAAATGTTAGACAGTCGGACTTGTTACCTGAAGGTCATGGGTTCGAGTCCCAGAACTGGTAGGAAATGTTGGTGGGAGGAGTGAATGAACAGTGCTCTCTTCCACTCTCACTACCCACAACTGAAGTGAGCAAGGCACATAACCCCTAAACGCTCCCTGGGCGCCGCAGCCAAAATGGTTGCCCACTGCTCCGGGTGTGTGTGTGTGTTCAATACTCACTGCTGTGTGTATGCGTGCTTGGATAGGCGAAATGCAGAGCTCAAATTCCGAGTATGGGACACCATACTTGGTTACATCACTTTCACTTATACTGACCGTTCTATAGGAATAGCATGTGTTTTTATTGGAATAGATCACATTCATTATCTTTCATCCAGTCAATTCAACTGGATGCCTCCGAAAATCCCGCAGTTATAGCTAGAGAATTTAATTGCACAAAAATTTAGATTTGCCAATGAATCCTGAGTATTTTTGCTTTTAAATTTGTATGTATCTTTTGAAAGTTAATTTCGTCACTAGCATATTGCAGACCTCAAAGCTAACAGAAGTGGACTATTTTAATCTCTTGGAGTCTTTACAGTGCTGTTGGCCCTGTAATGCAGATATTCTAATTTGAAATGAATATGTATGTCATGTTAATTTGCCTTCCAGTTCCATTAACACTCTTCCTATTGAACAAATCAAATGAAAGCAGCACTGTCGGCGATGGTTTGCTTTGTAGATGAAGACCCCACCAAAGTACTTAGTGTGAATTCTCGAGAGAGCGTGTGAACTGTAAAGCTGCCCTATATGATGATGTATGCAAAAATTGTTCAAAGTCAGATCCGATCTGAGTTTCGTATGGCAACAGTTGGAAGTCACAGTCAAGCAATATATGAATGTTATTAACCTTTCCATACCTCTTTGTCATTATAATGCAGTTCCTCAAAATGTTACGGTCGTGCCAGTTTTGCACTTAAGAGATGAAGAGACACGGAAATAGACTGAGAGGTGGAACTAGCATCCATTAAATCCCCAAGAAATTCAATGTAGAATCTGATAAAAATGACTGATTCTATCTGTGGTTGAAGCTTAACACCATCCATTACATCTTTTCTCTAATGTCTCCTTCAAACTGACAGGTACGCTAACACACAAAACACATGCAAACATTGACTAAAAGTTCAGAGTCTAACTGGAGCTAAATTTCCACAAAAATGTTTGACTTTGTGAGCTAATATTTTGGCTGTTGAATTTCACAATGCATGTTACACTTGGTCATGTGATCATTACTGTGCATTTAAGTACAGACAGCCGGCTTGAGCCTACATTTTTTAAAGTTGTCACATGCTCAACAACCTTTTGTGACATGATATTTTTCCTTCAAGCCACCATGTTGAAGGAAGCAATAAGACATGGTTGTAAACACACATTCTTATATTGTGGGAATTGCTAACTGATTTAAAGTACACTCACCTAAAGGATTATTAGGAACACCTGTTCAATTTCTCATTAATGCAATTATCTAATCAACCAATCACATGGCAGTTGCTTCCATGCATTTAGGGGTGTGGTCCTGGTCAAGACAATCTCCTGAACTCCAAACTGAATGTCAGAATGGGAAAGAAGTGGGATTTAAGCAATTTTGAGCGTGGCATGGTTGTTGGTGCCAGATGGGCCAGTCTGAGTATTTCACAATCTGCTCAGTTTCTGGGATTTTCACGCACAACCATTTCTAGGGTTTACAAAGAATGGCATGAAAAGGGAAAAAGTATGTGGCAGTCCTGTGGGCGAAAATGCCTTGTTGATGCTAGAGGTCAGAGGAGAATGGGCCGACTGATTCAAGCTGATAGAAGAGCAACTTTTAATGAAATAACCACTCGTTACAACCGAGGTATGCAGCAAAGCATTTGTGAAGCCACAACACGCACAACCTTGAGGCGGATGGGCTACAACAGCAGAAGACCCCACCGGGTACCACTCATCTCCACTACAAATAGGAAAAAGAGGCTACAATTTGCACAAGCTCACCAAAATTGGACAGTTGAAGACTGGAAAAATGTTGCCTGGTCTGATGAGTCTCGATTTCTGTTGAGACATTCAGATGGTAGAGTCAGAATTTGGTGTAAACAGAATGAGAACATGGATCCATCATGCCTTGTTACCACTGTGCAGGCTGGTGGTGGTGGTGTAATGGTGTGGGGTTTATTTTCTTGGCACACTTTAGGCCCCTTAGTGCCAATTGGGCATCGTTTAAATGCCACGGCCTACCTGAGCATTGTTTCTGACCATTTCCATCCCTTCATGACCACCATGTACCCATCCTCTGATGGCTACTTCCAGCAGCATTTCAAATTGGTTTCTTGAACATGACAATGAGTTCGCTGTACTAAAATGGCCCCCACAGTCACCAGATCTCAACCCAATAGAGCATCTTTGGGATGTGATGGAACGGGAGCTTCATGCCCTGGATGTGCATCCCACAAATCTCCATCAACTGCAAGATGCTATCCTATCAATATGGGCCAACATTTCTAAAGAATGCTTTCAGCACCTTGTTGAATCAATGCCACGTAGAATTAAGGCAGTTCTGAAGGTGAAAGGGGGTCAAACACAGAATTAGTATGGTGTTCCTAATAATCCTTTAGTTGAGTGTACACTTACATTATGCAGTACCTTTTAAATGCTCCCTTTTTAAAAAATTAACATGTTTGTGTCACAGTTAAGGTAAGCATTTCAATAAAAGGTGTTTAGCAGACTTTCAGAAATCTGCTCTTCAAGCTCTTCGCTTCAGCTTTAGCATAATTAAAAGAATGGAAATAAACTTAGTCATTCATGAAATTACCAAAAAGTACCAGTAAATTGCGTAACTGGTATGTGGGAAGAATTTGAGTGCAGGTTTGACATTCTATTCCTCAGGATCAGTGTCCATATGTTTTATTAAAAGGATAGTTCACCCAAAAATTGGGTCATCATTTACTCACCCTCAAGTTCTCCTGAACCTGTATGAATTTCTTTCTTCTGCTGAACATATTTTGAAGAATAAGGGTCACCAAACAGACCCTTTGATTCTATAGTATGGAGAAAAAAAAATACTATTGAAGTTAATGGGCCCCGCCAACTGCTATAATATCTTGTGAAACTAATACAGGTTTGGAACAACTTGAGGGTGAGTAAATAATTGTGTGTGTATGTGTGTTTGAGAATTTGCTTGGTTCAAATTCCTAAAAATTTGGATCGCTGATTAATAAACGTAGGAAAATGTGGGTCCCATGGCCAAACCAGTTGAGAAGCTCTGCTCTACTGCACAATGATGCACCCACAACCTTCTAGTTACCAGCCCAGATCTGAAACCGTTAGGCTACATCACTCAGTTTAACTTTGTTTCTTTTTAAAAGTGTGTGTTGTAGTGGTTAAAGCTTTGGTCTGATAAACCAAAGGTCTTCCGTTTGAGCCCTTGAGAGCTGCACACTTCCCTTATCAGAGCTGCGCTCTTGAGCAGGGCACTTAACCCGACGACTGCTCCAGGGAACTGTTCCTGAAATATGTCATTCACTTTGGATAAGAAGCTCCTGGTAAAAACAAAACACATTGCACTTGTTTGTATTCTCTCTCACCTTATTAATAAATGATTGGCCTGGTAAATTACAGTAAGAAATATAATTTAATAATGATACTGCACATTTTGGGGCTTTTATTTTTGTCTGTGCAATCAAATCTGAGGCTTTATTTCGGTAGTCCATTTTAGACATTCGAACTATATGTAACCCTCTAACTACATGACAACTGTCAGTGATTATATTACCAATTATTAAATTATAGAGTATTAAAAAGACTGTCTGCTTAATATCTTCTAACACTTTATTTTGTGGTTTATTTTGTGTTAATTATTTAGACTTTAAATAATTTTGCAAGTGCATATCAACTTATTCTACCAAACCAAACCCTAACCTCACAGTCTACTAATACACTAACAGAATTAGTTGACAAGAAGTTAGTAGAATGTCTAAACTGGACTATCAAAATAAAGTATAACCAAAAATTTCACTTTTTTTTTGTAATTTTCGAACACTCTCAGAAAATAGCTTCCACATTAGAAAATAAGGTGGATATTGAAGACACTGTCATTTTCCTGCTCAGTCCAGTTCAAATTTTGTTCTCATCTGTTTCAGTACAAAATCGATAATATTATTGAATATGAATGGTCTTTTAAAACAGAGTGAAGCTATCATCTCAAAGTAAATGTTATTTTGCATCTAATCCTCCAGATTTGTGTGTAAATGTCCTAATTAGTCACTAAATGTAAAAAAAATGCAGAAATCCATATGATTTGTCTAATTTGTGACATGGTAATGTAAGATCAAGTTGAGTGCGTTGGATTGTGGGATACGATACTCCTTACAGAAAGATATGCATGATGTGCGCAGCGTACGGTACAGACTGAGGAAATGTCATGCTAGAATAAACATAACTGCTATTTATCATTTTCAATCATTCAGGTCCTTTGTTTTATTGTCTTAAAGTATTGGTTCAGAAGCACACTTTAATTTTTAATATCATATATTTCCCCCCTGAGATTGTAAACGACTGAAGTGTCAGTGTTATGATATATTGCTGAGACCTGTTCTATCCAAAATGACATTTGAAAAACAACATATTTCCTGTGATGTTTTTTTTCCACATTTCATTAAATGTCAAGCATGTGGTTAACTTCTGAAAAGATGCTTCTGTCTTAGTGTTTGTGATTAGACATGAGAATGAGATTTGGTCTCGGATATGTATTAAAGTATATAACAGTGGATTTCTGATGTGGCAAGCTAGTGTGGTTAAAGAAATTAATAGGATTCATGTCTCTGCGAAGTGGGTGGATTGTAGAATTACTTGTGACACATGACATTAATTAGTGGCATTTATATATATATATTATATACATTTTGACATTATTGTAATGTTTTATATACACTCACCTAAAGGATTATTAGGAACACCATACTAATACTGTGTTTGACCCCCTTTCGCCTTAATTCTACGTGGCATTGATTCAACAAGGTGCTGAAAGCATTCTTTAGAAATGTTGGCCCATATTGATAGGATAGCATCTTGCAGTACAGCGAACTCATTGTCATGTTCAAGAAACCAATTTGAAATGATTCGAGTTTTGTGACATGGTGCATTATCCTGCTGGAAGTAGCCATCAGAGGATACATGGTGGTCATGAAGGGATGGACATGGTCAGAAACAATGCTCAGGTAGGCCGTGGCATTTAAATGATGCCCAATTGGCACTAAGGGGCCTAAAGTGTGCCAAGAAAACAACCCCCACACCATTACACCACCACCACCAGCCTGCACAGTGGTAACAAGGCATGATGGATCCATGTTCTCATTCTGTTTTATACATATATATATTAGTTGTGGTACACAGAAGCTCAAGCATGTTTGCTTGATGTGCGAGAACCAATGAGATTCATTCTTGTATTACGCAGCACATTTGAGCTTCTGCATAAACCGAAGAGGTTTGTTCTCGCATGTCAAGCAGATTCCGTTGAGCTTCTTTTTATGTTCGCAGATCAATGTTTACATGTGAATAAAATGCGTTGCTGGGATTTTCTGGGTGGTTACTCGATTGTTCTGTGTGGTTCCTTAGTGGTTTGCTAGGGGATTACTGGGGTGTTCTAGGAGGTTGTTTGGTGGTTGCTAGGTGTTCCGGGTGGTTTCTGGGAAGCTCTAAGTGGTTGTTAAGTGGTTGCTGCTTGCTAGGTGATTTTGTACTGGTCTAATTCATAATCTCTATGGTATCCTGGTCTTTAGATATCAGTGTTGGGGGTAATGCATTACAAGTAATGTGAGTTATGTAGGCGGATTACTTTTTTCAAGTATAGCACATTACTTTTAAATTCACAACAAAATTACTTTTTCAAATAAGTAACATTTTTTTCCCATTTAGTAACTGATACTTCTCCTGTCTGCATGCTGAGAGAAATTGTGACTAAGTGCAGAGGCGTTGTGCATGCTGTGTAACCATGATGGTTATTGTAGTTCTAGACTAAATGTGTAAGCCTGCATTTACTCGTTTATTTCTCCTGCATCCTATTCTTCTTTATTCCAGAATGACAGCACAGCTGAAAGGATTGTTTGTTTGAGCTGCGCACTCTACTGGACAGGTGTGAATTTTTATTTTCTTCAGCCAGAGACTTATTCATTTCACTTTTGTTGTGAAAGGGGCGTTACATTTGCCAAAAATATACCTTTTTTGTTGTTGTTATAAAAACAAACAAACAGCCCATCCCAGATGAGAAAAAGAAATGCAAAAGTAATGTAACACGTTACTTTACATAAAAAGTAACTAAGTAATGCAATTAGTTACTTTTTTAGGGAGTAATGCAATATTGTAATGCATTACTTTTAAAAGTAACTTTCCCCAACACTGTTAGATATGGCTCAGTTCCCTCCTTCATTGTATAATCCGCTAGGTGATTATCTTAAGTGTAATCTCTTAGAAAAGTAATAGCACACTTCTCCGCAACAAGAATAGAAAAACTTTGCAAGTTATGCACTGAAGTTTAATACTAAAGCTCTGGGTTTTTTTTTTTAATAGAAATAGCATAATATAATAAAATAACAAAATAATTTCCCCCTTAGCAATCACAGCTAATAATGAACTATTAAAAAAAAAATACAATTCAATATACAATTTTCAGTACACATTTCATTGGAGCTGTGAAATAATCGTTCTTTATTGGCATCTATGGTTCCATGAAAAACCTGGGACCTTTCAATTATACAAAAGGTTCTTTGTTTTTTTTTTTACAAGGTTGTTTACAATGTTTTTCACTCTAAGAAAAACTGTTGTTTTAAGAACTGTTCTTAAATGGTTCTTCAATGCGAATACCCTTATTTGGGTGTAGTGTAGTGGCTAGCTTTGAGTCTGGCATGCAACACATTTTATTGTCTCAATCTTTTTTCCAATAATTTCCTGCCACTCTCTATTTTAGGTCAGTGTAGAAAAGTTCTCAATTGGTTAAGTATTCCTGAAATGAATAAAAGACACTGTCCGGATTGACAGTTGAGGCTGGCTGTCCTTTAACGGACACACAATTTAACCCAAAGACCAGAAGCGTGTTCTGACCAGAGCTTTATTCCACGGACAGTTGGAAATCAAAATGGCATGCTGCCCTGTTATTTGTCAGTGGATTTGTTAACACTGACAAGCACAACCTTTTATTGATACAGCCGCGAGGACAACCGCTGAGCAAGATGTGTTATAACCTTTGGAAATATCAGGTAGACCATCATATTTTCTGCTAACGGCGTTTTCAAATAGTGCCAAAAGCCTCCTGTTTGGGCTCAAAAAGGATACCAATTTCTACAGCAAATGATCATTTCAAGGAGATGTGTTAATAATTGATTACAGCATTTTATAACGATTTCAAGATCGTTTTCTATAGGCTCTCAAATTGGTTTTGCTTTGTCCGTTCAGTCACACGCTGATGATGAAGCTGAACAAAGTTATCTGTGTTTAAGTTATCTGTTTATCTGTGTTATCTGTATTCTTCATATTTTATTCAAAAACAAAATGAGCACGATTGCTTTGTTTACCTGCATAGCTTCCTCAACATCACACTGAAACATTCTTTTGAAAACAGCCGTGCCGTATATACACAAGGGATGGGGAGCTTTCTCATGATTGCATCACATCCAGAGCTGACAAGAATTCTCTGTGTTGTGTGGAGATTGTTCTCCATGAGTTCTTGATATACAGTAGTCAAGATGTCATAGCATGCCAATCTCTCTCAGGAGGATCAGTGACAGAGTTTCAGGCTTTACCGGATACCATTTTTGTAAAGGCGTGTTTGTTAGTAACTGTAGGCTTTTTATATCTTGAAAGGATGATAAAATACTATTCAAGAATTTTCAGGTTTTTCAGGATGTTTTCAGTCATTCGAATTACCGGATTAGGGTTTTTAAAAAAAAAAAAAAAAATAGTTTAACAGAAATTTAAATCAAAAAGAGCAATATCTATCCAAAAAATATTCTAGCTAGAAGTGTGTATATTTTAAATAGTGTCCATGATTTTAAATTGTTTTTAGAGCTATTAATCACAGTGATTAAATTTCCGGATATCTCCCGGTTTTCTGTGACTGTGGGAGCCCTGAACATAGCATGTCAATTCAATTCACATTTTTTTGTATAGCGCTTTTCACAATATATATCGTTTCAAAGCAGTTTTACAGAAAATGCATGCCAACATTACAATTCAGAGCAATCTGTTATCAGAGGTGACTGTAAATTATGTCATTTCAGAAATGTACATATACAAATCACACAGTTAACAATGTATTAACTTAAGCAATCTCTTAACTTGAGGCAGTTGTCCATGCTGTTTATTTAATTTAGTATTCAACAAAATGAAGGTCATCTCTGTATTTTCTGTGATAAATAAAGCCTGCTATCAATAGCTGTTTGTTAAAAAATAAATAAAACTACATGAATGCATTAAATGAATGAATAAAATGATTAAAATGTGTAATGGTAGCGTTACACAAATGTGATATTTTAACATTACTAATATATACATTTTTTAACTGTGTTAAAGCAGAGTGAGAAGCAGAGGGAAAAAATTCTGTAGTAGAAAAAAAAATAAAGTGGAAGTCAATAGCTACTGTCAACCAACATTCTTTAAAATGTCTTCTTTTTAGTTTAACAAAAGAAAGAAACTCATACAGGTTTGGAACAACATAGGAGTTAAAGATGACAGAATTTTCATTTTTGGGTGAACTATCGCTTTAAGTCTTAATTTAACAACCAAATGTTTTAAATGGCAGAATTCTCTCATCATTTATTCACCCTCTTGTCAGTCTGAACCTGTATGACTTGCTTTTCTTCTGTGAAAGAAACGCTTTGAAAGATATTTTGAGAAATGGAATGTCAGTGGTAACCAGAACTGTATGATCTGTATCTTCTTTTGTGTTCTGTAGAAGCAAGAAAGTCATACAGGTTTGGAACAATATGAGTAAATAACAGAATTTTCATTTTTGCGTGAACTGTTTAAATTGAGCTAATTGACCGTTCGCAAAGTCCCGCCCCCTTTAGTTATTGCTGCTATATGTCCGACAACCCATGCGCTCTCACGCCACACATCATGTTCTCATGCAGTGAAAAACACATCGTGGAGCAAAGAGGACACTGACAACACGTCGACAGACATATGAAACAGTTTCATATTTAATATATCGTAATTTTTAAAAGAAGTTTAAACAATAAATAGCATATAGAGTCTCTTTAATGTGTCATGACAGATCGCTGTAGCTCCGTCAAGCGGCTCGTGAACCGATCATCTCTTCATACTAGTTAATTTATAGCATCAAATAAACATGAATGAACATCAGAAGGAATGTTGTTTCAAGCGCGGAAAGACGTGAGTACACACAATTTTTCAAGTTCAAGTTCACCAACGTTAATCTACTAACTCCCCTGACTGCTTTGTTAGACAAAATGGCGGATTCAGGGTTATGATTGGTCAGATCGCCTGTCAATCAAACTGTTTGTAAAGGATCAATTGAGCTTTTCTTATTCAGTGAAAAGAGAGTGAAAGAGATAGATGGTGATTTTTTTTTCTTTACTGTTCACAAATCCACACACGCACATGCTTGACTGATACACACTGAGTAAATGAGATGCAAACACTACAAAAGAAAAGCTTTTACCGTCTGATCTTCCAGCAGAAGGCATAAGAACAATCCCCGTGTTTGCAGACTTGGCTAAAGTTGACATTTCGTCGGTTGCTAAATCAGGTTTCATGTAAAGCAGGAACCAAACACACAGCAACAAAGGGACTGGCAGTTAGAGACACTATACATATTTCAGCAGTGTGTGTGTTTGGAGAAAATTCGCTTGCTCTGAAAAGCATTTATCAATTCACTCACAAATACTTCAGCAGCGCAACAGGGGAGCTTAATTTGTGCTGCGGTGCTGTTGTGCCGGTGATCTGATTCAATTCTCGCCGGGACTCCACAAACAGTCCCTGCCCATGTCCTCCTTGACCTTCCCATCAGTCTGCTGGAGAAAGGTAGGCTCAGGAACAGAGGCATTGTGGGTGCCTGATGTCTGCTTTTGGGCACTTTTGTATTCAGAGCATGTGCTTTGGAAACGCTGGGACAGCGAAAACACGACGTGTTGAGAAAAACAAGAGCGGTGAGGTTTAGCGTTAATTGAGAAAGGCAAAACAAGTAAACATGCCGGCAAATCGATGTCAAAGCAGAGAGCTCAAAAGCTTGAGAAATCTGTTTAGATATTTACGACTTTTTTTCTCTTACAGTTTGGCTTGGTTTGGCTCCAAATCTTCAGTCGTTGTAGCTGTACTATATATGTTGACACAGCAGCAGAACACGATTATCGGTTCTGTGCTTCAGTGGTTAATAAGTTCACACACCGTTTGTTTACTGAAGTGACAATCACATTCTATAACGATCAATTACATTTTTAGACTCTTACTGTTTGAACTGAACCGTGTTCGTTTTCTGTCACCTATTATAATGCAAAAGAGCCACTCGTGACTGTTGTGTGATGCATGTTTTCATGTGTCGTTTGGTTAACTTTTAGAGATGCAGATATGAGCTTCGTCTTCTAAACTTTTTAGATTCAATCACCTGTCTTCCACCGCATCTGGGGCCGGTTGCACCAGCTGTGCACAACTTACAACTTAGCCTGTCGTAAAAGTGGGCTTACTGAGTTTTTTACGTGCACAGTTGAACACAGACCCTTCCAAAGCATACTTCATTTGACTGCATGTGCAGGTTTGAGCAATCTCTCGCCACGAGTTACAACCCATGTAAATATATTTGCGTTCCTTCATGCTAGAGTTGTTCAGATGAGGGTACTTTCTAACCTCTTCGCACAATCTCTCGTCTATGCAGGTGTCCATTGTCACTGTAGCTTGCATGCGTTCCGGTCTGTTGTGTTTATGCAGGTTTTCTTCGACTACCTTGTCAATCGACGCCCCTTGGACATGGTTGCCACCTTGTGGATGAACGAATTACTGCAGAAACTATTAAATGCACATGTGTGATCTGCGTGCAGTATTCGATTCATGCAGACTGTGCGCTGACCCTCGGGTACAGGTAAAAAGTTTACTTTGTGCTTAAGTTACAATGTACGCTCTGCTAAATAATTTGTGAATTAATTAATTTGTAATTAAATAATTTGTAAATACTTTGTGTTGCACTCAGCCGCGGCTTGTCTGTAAGGGCAGCTGGGGCAGAACCCCACTAAAATATACAGTGGTTTGAAAAAGTGTTTGCCCCTTCCTGATTTCTTATTTTTTTGCACGTTTGTCACATTTAAACGTTTCAGATCATCAAACCAATTTAAATATTAGTCAAAGGTTTGGATTTTGTTTTCCCTTAATAATAACAACCTTTATTTAAAAACTGCATTTTATGTTTACTTGTGTTGTCTTTGACTGATATTTAAATTTGTTTGATGATCTGAAACATTTATCATGCCGTGCACCTACATTTGAAATAACGAACTTGAGTGCACAAAAGTGAACGGCCCCTAAGAGCCATTGGGGGGGACTTTCCCGTTTATTTTCACGTTGCCTTACTTAAACCTTGCTCCAGATCAAGACGATATCAGTGCGCTTCAGCTATGTCTAGTCTGCATCTGGTCAGTAACTAGTTGGCATATCTATTCTTCCTGGAGTCAGAGTAATATGTATCAAATTAATGAAAGTACACGTGAATAGCCTTTATACTGTTTGTTTTCTTTGTTTTTTCCTCATTGGAATTCCTCCACAACTTGTAATATTCAGAGGCAATAAATAATATATTAAGGCAAGCATTCAATGTGTACTTAAAGCCAGTCAATCAACATTAGAGCGCCACCCTCAGGCTGTATCCATATGGACATCATGGGGCAAGTTGTCACACGGTGAAGTCACAAAGTTTTGCAACTAAAGTTTCACTTCCTCTAGCATTGGTTCAAAAATTGTTGTAAATAGGGATCATCTTTGTAAATGTTATCCTCTGAACCAGTATTATTTTAGTACGCTTATTGTTATATACATTTTTAAAGTGTTTATTAATATTTTGATTATAGCTTTTTACATTTTTATTTGTATTTTTCATTTTAATTTTGCCAGTGTTATTTCAGTAGGCTTTATTTTTATATATATATACCTTAAAACGTTTATTAATATTTTGATTCGCTTTTATTTTTATATTATTTTATTTATATATTTTTCAGTTTAAATTTACCTAAATTTTTAATAATTTTGATATGTGCTTTAGTCATTTCTATTAGTGTTTTGTAAACATTCATAGTAATTTTAGTACTAGCCTTGGATGACTCGCCTTAGCGTCAAATAAACATGAATGAACATCAGAAGGAATGTTGTTTCAAGTGTGGAAAGACGTGAGTACACACAATTTTTCAAGTTCAAGTACAAGTTTTTCAAGTTCCTTCGCTGGAAGATTGATTGACAGGCGATCTGACCAATCATAACCCCAATTTTTTTGTCTGACAAAGCAGTCAGGGGAGTTAGTAGATTAACGTTAATCTACTAACTCCCCTGACTGCTTTGTAAGACAAAAGAGCCAATTGAAAATAATATTTAAGTTGTCTGTTTTATGCTTGGTTGGATACAATATGGAAGTTTCAAAATTATTATATGCCATTTCAATTAACATTGCTCATTAGGTTGCAGCTCTTGAGGTGAATGTCATCCTGACGCGTTAAGCCTGTATTATGATTATAATCAAAGATGAAAGCTTGTGTCATCTTTATTCTAACCCATCTATTTAACCCACACTGTAGTCTTTCATTATGCTTATGTACAGCTGCAGGCCGTAATTTACCTTTTCGCTTCTCTTCTCCCTCATCTCTGGTATCACCCACCACTGCCTAAATGGATACTTAACCTCCACACCTCAGCTGGCCTCCTGTATCACGCTGTAAGCGTCCCGTAGTGATGTTCTGGACTATGGAAGTGGATATCATTATTAATCAGGCGAGAAATACCGCAGATGTCAGGATGTATGATGGGACATTTCCGCGAGGGGGGTGTTATATTGCATATACACATGTTTTGCCTTTTGCTTTGATGTACAGTCAACAGATCAATAAACCTGAACAGTGAAAATGAATTCTATTTTCATAAATCATATTTTATATATCATATGGCGATTTGGAATACTTGATTCTGATTTTTGAATAATTAATAAACTGATTTCCCAGGAGGCAATGTTCATTTGTTGTCTCTGCTGTCGCTCCAGTCTCTTTCTTCTCGCATAACAGAATAATTTCAGCTCAAATCAATATTTGATGTCCATATATTTATTTATTTGGTAAGTTGCTGTGTAATAAGTGGGATTATGTGCAGTCAGATGGTCATTATCGCAAAATAAACCTTTTCAGGGAGATAGTTTGCTTCACGGCGGGGACCCGATCACCCTGTCGGGTTTATTTTGCGATAATGACCTGCTGACTGCATATTATCTCTTATTTGGCTTTATTTCTTTTTTCAAAGACTCATATTGGCACACAGCTCCAAATGTATAATGCGGAGAGACATGGAAAAACATGCGAACATGCGATATAAAACCCCCCACATAAACAAAGACAAATCTCCTCTGTTCTGGCAGACTGAAAATGAACATTATGAATGAATGGGGTATGATGGAGTTTGGCACCTCTCTCTCTTATTTTGTTCTTGGTGTTTCGACTTTGGTCATCATCCAATCGAAAGCCCGGGGAGAGTGCGAGGAAAGACATTATTCATTTCCTCTTTGTGCTTAACACATTAGCATGATGATTATAGCTCATTTTCAATCGCACATTCAAAACGTGCAGCATCATTTTGGCAGCCAATGGAAAATTTGCTTAGAAAAAAAACAAAGCATGACACAAGAATCTGCTTCCTTTGGGTTCATGTTGATTTTCCACTATGAGATTCTGCTTTAACTTGAAGTTGCTTCCACTGCCATCCATCATACTTGGAAACCAATGTAAATCTAGACATTATCATAACCTTAATATTGTTGAAAGAGGTGAGGCTTTATATTTCACTTAACTCGAGATAACCTCGCCTTTAGCTAGTCTCTCCCGCTGTGGTTCTGCATATGCCGGCATTCATACATCATGCATTAGGTGCCTTAGCAGCAGGGTTAGATTGACAAGAGGCGCGTGAATCTTGTGTCATTATAGTGGAAATTAAATGTAATGGTTTAAACTGCTGTAAACTTACACTGTCAGATATAACTGTGAAAAGTATCACTACTGAACATGCAGTGTTGCTATCAAAACTGTACATTTAAAATTTTAATGTAGTGAAATTATTTATTTAAAAAAAAAAACATGATTTAAAACATGATCGCATTGAAAGTGAGGCACAGGTTTGGTATTGTGTTGTTGCAATGTGAATTTCTCAGTTGTGAAGAAAAACCAGTGGATGAAAAGAGAATGTCAAATTAATAAAAAGTCACAGAACAACTCTATAATTCAGAGTGATCTCATTAGTTTTTGTCGGCATTTTTTTTTTTTTTTTTACATTTGGAGAGACACTGAAACTCAAAGCATTTACAGCTTCTTTCTTTTTTTTAATTTATTTTTTTTTTTACGTATGTTCATCTTTTGAGTCGTGCACAGGGCTGGGTAGGTTACTTTTAAAAAGTATTTCACTACAGATTACAAAATACATGCTTTAAAAAGTCATTTGTAACGTATTTCGTTACATTACTCAATTTTAGTAACTTAATCTAAATACTTTAGAATACTTTGGAATACTAATAAGTGTGGAACAAACACAAAAAAGGTAATTGCAAGTTTTTATCTCACAATTTTGACTTTTTCCCTCAGAATTGCATGATATGAAGTTGCAATTGTGAGTTATAAAGTCAGAATTATGAGATATAAACTGAAAATATTGAGAAAAGTCAGAATTATGAGATATAAACTCACATACTAAATTCACAATTTCAAGAAGAAAAGTTAGTATTGCAAGTTTATATCTCCCAATTCTGACTTTATAACTTGCAATTGTGAGTTTAAATCTCACAATTCCGAGAAAAAGAAGTCAGAATTGTGAAATGCAAACTCTCAATTGTGAGGGAAAAAAACAAATTCTGAGAAAAAGTTGCAGTGACGAGTGAATTATAAAATGACTCACAAACAACTATCACAAAACATGAAAACAGTCGTGGATCATCAGGTCATGACAGGACAGTTAAGTTGACAGTTGGGCAATTTTTTCTATAAATTCAGTCATTTTGTCTTGTTCAGGACAAAACTAAATAAAAATAAAAATTTTATGATCCCTCTTAAAAGTATTAAAATGTTGGTGAAACTTAACTCCGCTTTTTCAGACTGTCAGAGTCAGAGAATCACCAATTGCTGTTTAAATTACATTAAAATTCAAAGTAATCACTTTGGTAATCTAAAATACTTTTCAGATGTAACTATAATCTGATTACCACCCATTTAAAATGTAACTGTAATGAAATACACTTACTCAAATTTTGTATTTTAAATACGTAACTAAGTTCCTTGTATTTCGTTACTCTCCAACCCTGGTCGTGCAGCTGTTTTAGGAACGGACTGAGATCAATACTCAGACACAATACCATTCTTTTAAATAGAAGTATTTATATTAAGTTATTTAAATGTAAAAACATTACATTTTTCTAATCTTTAAATATTACATGAACACAAAGAATGTGTTAAGTACATAAATAAAATTGTCTATGTTTTAACAAGGGTTAATGGGAGGAGACTTTTACTGCTTTTTAAAATAGAACAACTATGTGCTTGGACGAAGGCATCATTAGACACTGGCTGATCTTCTTCTTGTTATTGTCTGCATGCAGAGTACAAATAAATTGAGGATGAGGGAGATATTGGACAGGAAGCTTTTTTCAAGTGTCCTTCTCTAGAGAGGGATAACTCTCACTCCATTCGCACATCATTATAAACTGAGATGGTTTTTCATCTTAAATTCATTCTCATGAGACTAAATGTGTGTAAGAGAGATGCCAGTTTTCCTGCAGTATGGCATCCGTGCTCTCGCACCTTTAGAGGGTAGTAATTACATGCTGCATCGAATATGGGAAAAAAAAAAAGTGCAAATCTGTCTTCTGTGAATAGCTTATGCTCCAGAGACGTCCTGACACCATAAACTAGATCACAGAGAAAGTGAAAGACTGTTCCTGTAATATCTTGAGATTTGTGTAATAATTAGTAGAGCTTACCAAGTCAAGCATCACTGTTAGCACTGGCAGATTTAGGATTATGGATTTGTTCAAATCACTAACCCCGAGTATTAAACTTGTAGCTCGTCCTTCACCATTTGTTCTCCAGACATGAATGAAACCTCAAATCATGCCGCTTCCTGAAGAGAGGTTTGCTGGTACTTTTCTGAGCATTTTTTTGAGCACTTAAAATTTTGACACAAAGAATGCATTGAAGGACGTACTCAGTCCATATCTAAAGCCCCTTTTCTATCACCAGGGAGCCTGTTCCCAATCTGGAGTCATTTTCCACTGCAGAAATGGTGCTTCTGGTGTGGAAAAAAATTCTCACTATCGGTTCTGAAACTTGCTGGTCTCAAACCAGGAAATGATATTGTTGAAAAAAGGGCATAATGCCACAGGATATCCTGTTCCTATCATATCATGTTGCATATAGCTTCAAATTTGGATGAATTTCAAATGTGTGCATTAGTATTGAGTTAAATAAAGATGTTAGTGATGGGTTCGTAATTGCAACCCATTAGACAGCATTATCAGAATGGCTGCATTTGGTAGCAAATAAGCAGGGTTGGGGATTACGTATTTAAAATAGAAAATTTGAGTAACTGTATTTCATTACAGTTACATTTTAAATGGGTGGTAATCAGATTACAGTTACATCTGAAAAGTATTTTAGATTACCAAAGTGATTACTTTGAATTTTAATGTCATTTAAACAGCAATTGGTGATTCTCTGACTCTGACAGTCTGAAAAAGCGAAGTTAAGTTTCATGTTTTCGACTGTTTTCATGTTTTGTGATAGTTGTTTGTGAGTCATTTTATAATTGTAAAAAAGGTCACTGCAACTTTTTCTCACAATTAGTTTTTTACCCTCACAATTGTGAGTTTGCATTTCACAATTCTGACTTCTTTTTCTCAGAATTGCGAGATTTAAACTCACAATTGCAAGTTATAAAGTCAGAATTGGGAGATATAAACTTGCAATACTGACTTTTTCTTGCAATTGTGAATTTAGTATGTGAGTTAAATGTCATAATTCATAATATTGTGAGTTTAACTCTCATTTTTTTTTACTTTTCTCAATATTAAGAGTTTATATCTCATAATTCTGACTTTATAACTCACAATTGCAACTTTATATCACACAATTCGGAGGGAACAAGTCAGAATTGTGAGATAAACACTTGCGATCACCTTTTTTGTGTTTGTTCCACACTTATTAGTATTCCAAAGTATTCTAAAGTATTTAGATTAAGTTACTAAACTTGAGTAATGTAACGAAATACGTTACAAATGACTTTTTAAAGCATGTATTTTGTAATCTGCAGTGAAATACATTTTAAAAGTAACCTACCCAGCCATGCAAACAAGTAGGTATAAGAAAGAAAATGGTTGATCTTTAGTTTAAGTTTTGATTTTGAGTGGAACTGACTTGTAGTTTCTAACCTTTTAGGCCCTGTTTCCACATCCTAATAAGATGTTTTGGTCGATCAGATCACAGGTGGACGAGGGAGACATGTATCCGTTTACATCTGGTGTTTTAATCTGTCTCTTTTGTCTACTTTCAACCACTTCCTGTCCTGATTTCTTTGAAGGGAGGGTCTATGGGTGGATAAATGTTTTTTTAAAATCTTGAATGGATAAAATAAGATCACGTAAATTACATATGAACGCGCCCAGAGATGACAGGAAAAACACAGAGCGTCAGCTTTCGTTTCTGCTCTGATAGCCGCAAGAACACGCCAAACGCTGCGAGTTCATGTGAGAAATCAGGAATGGGGAGAACATTGTGCTTGGTACATTTTTCATCTTCAAACCAAACATGGTTTCAATCCCGTCTGGCTAGCGCATTTCCCATATTGTTAATGCATTAGGTCAGTAGGCGGAGATTAGGCAGTCTTTTGCGCTTTTCGAACACATTCGACCACATGAGCGTCTGCTAAAGCAATCCGATCGAATGCATTTTCGACTACCTCTGGTGGTCGCAAGTGGACAAGCTCAAAACTTTTTACACCCCATTTACACCTGTATTTAGCGTCGTCCACTTGCGATCCGACCAACCAAAACGCATCTTAACACCAGGTGGAAACAAGGCCTTAGTTTAAGTTTTGATATTGTGTGGAACTGGTAATTTCTAACCTTTTTTAGGGGTTCAAATTGGGTTTATTTATGGGGTTTTTAATTGTTTAACATTTTTCTCAAGCACAAAATTTCATTTTGTTTTCTAGAGGCAAGAATGTCTGATCACTTAATTTACCTATCCTGACAATAACATTGATAATATAAGATAAAATGTCATTTCTTACATGGTGTCAAACTCTATTCTACAATTTTGTAGTCAATAATCAGAATTTCTGAGAATTTCTCTATAAACATTATTTCACAAATATAATATACAGTTCGGATAGTTAACTTTAAATAGCTTTAAATCAACTTTGAGTACTATTTGATGACACTAAAATGACTTGGGGCCCGTTTTAATAGAGAGGTTCAACCAACTCAGAGTTAAAACTTGAACTCTGAGTTGACTTACTCTGAGTTTCCCTCATTTCAAGGTAAACGTACTCCGAGTTTTCACTTAACCTCCTTTCTGAAACAGGCCCCATGCTCAGAAGTTGTGTAGAATCATCCAATCAGATGTTTTTCAGCCAGCTCTTATCATTTTGATGCAATATGAGGTCAGTGAATTGTGGGATGCCTGTGGCTAACAATGTTTTGACAGTGAATGTGAAAGAACTGAGAGCGACATGTTAGGTTTGGTATACTTTTAGGGATTTAACTTATTAATAGAGAGCTACATGAAAATTTCTTTTAAAGGCAGTGTCTGTTTTAATATTGATCAATGCGAGCCAGAAAATTCCCAGAATAAGTGAGGTGACTATATTTCCCAGACAAAAAAAAAACAAAACAAAAAACTCTAGCAGAAATACGCTGACAGTCTTAGTGGAAATAACATGACTTATATCTCCTCAGAAGTATATCATGGTGTTCAGAAACATTTATACTCTGTGTAAAGCATCAGACGGCACGAGTTAAAATAGTCTCTATAGGCCAACATGCTCCGAGACGCTTTATTGGACTGTCACCACCAATATACAATGCAATTTAGATTGCAATCACATTTTAGGGCAGAGTTTAAATGGCAATGGGATCACATTTGATTCTACTACATTATCGCCAGCTTTACTGATAGACCAATCATTCATCGTTAAGATACATTTCCCATGCAAATATATCTTCATTAAGTGACAGATTCTTTACATCCCTTAAGGGGTTGTAAGCACTTGTTAACGACGATACATTTTCTTGAGGATTTAATAACAGACGTCCGAACATAAATGGTTCGTTGTAAATCCTAAACTAAAATGCTTAGCATATTTCAAGTAAAATGTAAAATAGACGTTTTACACGTCTGAATTCAGGAGTAAAATGCGCAAATGAATGGAGATTATGACTGTTTTTGGTGTAAGAAGCATGATTAACTTTACAAGTGGACTTCAGGGGGAAACGGTAACAAAAATCATAGATTTTCTTGCAAACTTCTTGCGAAACGAGGCCGTTTTTGCTCCTGACGAGTCATCGGTCTCGAGCAGTTTCACCGGTTTCATTTGGAGAATTGATGTGCTACATCTACCTCGCTTGTCTCTCGTTATCTGGAGGTGGACAGAGCCAAGCTCGTCCATATGTAAATAAATGAGAGAGCTGTAGGCAGGTTTGGATGAATATACGCCCTCATTCACTTGCTTTGTTTAATTAGATTACGGATCCTTGTATAATATGTTCTGTTAAAAGTGTTACTGCAAGTATGTAGAGGCTGACTGTAATTTTAAATTGCTGTCATTATTCATTCATTTGTATGAGCATTAGAGTTCACATAAAATGTGTGCTGTGCAGTGTTGATAGATTGCTTCACATAAAATCAAAATTGAGTTTAAATTCATTTCAATTTATATAAAATAGTAATTCAGAGTAAAGTTGGGTTCATTATATGGATTATTTATACATGGATAAATTACATTGATATTTGTATTTTAAATATTATTTAAATGTATTTATGTCATTTTTAATAAAAGAAGGACAATATGGCTTTTATATATCTATATTTATATGGATTACTTATACATAAATACATGACATTGCAATTGTATTGTAGTGATTAACTAATATATTTTTTAAATTATTAAAATTAATAACATTGTTAATTTTAATTATTAGGATTATTTAGATAAATGACTAACACTTTGTATTTTGATTTTATATATATTTATATATATATATATATATATATATATATGGCAATTTATCCCAAATAAAATTATAATGGCAATTTATCAAAAAAAAATTATATATCTATAAATTATATCTATATCTATATATATATATATATATATATATATATATATATATATATATATATATAGATATAGATATATATATATAATTTATTTTTATTTTTTTGGATAAATTGCCATTTCATTATGTTATTGTGAATGTTTTACCAGGCCCCATTGGAGTGCACTTTAAAGCATGAAAAAGTAAAAACTGAGCTAAGACATATATAATATATTCTGCTCATGTCTTACGGAATCCAGAGCCTTGGAAGCAAAGAATTGTATAAGTGGAGATTGTGGTGTGGGATTCTGGAATTTTCTCCCAGTAATTTCATTCGAGGGGATGGAGGCCGCAGAGAGACGGATGTTTTCCTCTCTAGGGATTATAGGAGAGCAAGCTCGCAACTCTCTAACTCCTCCATTTCATCTTTCTAGGTCACACTGATAAGCCCTATATGCTGCTAATACATCTCATTAAAGAGATGGGGATTTGTCATAGACAAGAGTGTCTGAGCTAAATGTTTTCTAGCAGTTCAGGGGTCCAATAGGGACCAAAATGTTGACATTTCATCTTTGATGAATTATAAATGCGGTGCTTAGATTGTCGCTTAGATTTTGTCAGCAATTGTTTGCTCACCAGTTTCTGGATTGTAATATTTTATGGAATTTATGTGTTGATCTAGACAGTTTATTAAGGCCCGTTCACTCCAAGAACGAGAACTATACAGATAACAATAACTATATTTGCGTCCACTCCAAAGAATGATACCGGTCTGTTTATTCAACACGGTTTCAAATTGTGCACAACATGTTTGTTTGTTCTGTTCTTGTTGCATTTAGCATGGAAAACACGGACAAATTTCAACAAAGGACAAATTGATTTATAGCCTTTGCATTAGCTTTACTACTAGATATATAGATGGAGATGATGTAAAAACTGTACAGTTATGATCAGCTTTTCGGCTGAGCTTTCGATGTTTGGTTATGGAAAGGCCGAAGCTGATCGATTGGTTCTTGTCACATGACCTGCTTGTGGCATTCTGAAAAGTTGAGAATTTTTCATCTCGCTGTGCCTGGAAAACGCATCGCAAACGCAAACGCCGCTTCCATTACGAGCGCGCCTACATTTGAAATAAAGAATTTGAGCGCGCAAAAGACACGATATGTGAACGGCCCCTAATCTAACAGTGAATTTAGAAGTCAATATAGTGTAATAAAAACAACACCTAGAATTTTCACTGCAACTTCAAAGGAAGCAAGACAGTGTTGTCGAAACTAGCGCTGGATACCTGAGGTAATTTTTATGTTACGTTGTTTGCTAGCTTGGCATGATGTTCTCATCGTATTCTCCTCACCATTTATTCCGAGGGTATGACCTCATTTTCATTAAAGTATCCTTTGAGTTGTCAAACAGCGGTGGCTTTTTCTGGACCTCAATGATTACTTCTCCGCAATGTCGTCGGCCATTTTAAATCGTGCATTGAAAATGGCCGACGACATTGCGGAGAAGTAAGTCCTTAAATTTGAATGTGTTCTAATTGGTTGTCACTTGTCAGACAGTGTTTTATTGTTCAACAGCTGGAAAAAAAATAGTTCTGAATGTGATCCCAGCTTTATAGTTGTGGTGTGGAGAGAGCTATTATTTTATATTTAGAACAATTTTTATATCTTTATTGTTATCGTTCTTGGTGTGAGCGGGCCTTTAACCTATTAATGCCACGATTTCACTCAGATACGTCTTAAAATAATAGTTTTAATTCTGATATTATTTAATATAATATTTTATAATCTTCATTTTCTTCTAAACCTGTAAATGAAAAAATGTCAAGTCTGATGTACCTTTATACTTAAGCCACTGCAGAAATGCATTTAATTTTGAATGTCTTTCTTTTCTTCCCAATGGAGAAGGATCAGTTGGAAATCAATCCTTCATATGCAAGCGATGTCAATTGGCATGCAATTGATAGCCTAGTTCATTCTGATTACTCATCAAAGGTCATTCTTCTGGATAATGGCGAGTGTTTTTTTTTTGTCTACCATCTTCATATGACTCTGTTCTTGTTCTGTTTTCAACAGATGGCAAATTAATGATATAAAAACCAAGTGCATCAGCACAGTTACGCTGACAGTTAGTTGATTATGATACATGTAGCAGAACTAATTCAGACTGTAATTGTGTCTGAATTAAAATGAGTACATGCACCCCCCCCTCCCCCTTGCATTTGCTGTATAGTGGCCACATTTAAGTGTACTTTAGCACTGACTTCATTCACGCTGAATCCATTACACTGTCACTGAGAAACTAATTCACTAAATAGTTGCACCACTTTTGCTTGTGTTATTTCCAGTTAAAGCAGGCACTAAATGCATTGAAACTGCAAAATTAAGTCATTGTCATTTCAGCGCAGACACACCTCCTTTCTATGCAAATAGACTCATTATATTGCACCTAACTTAGCGTGATTTGCCTGGCACAATTAACGTCACCTCTGAAAATGTTTGTGTGCATTGATCATGGCAGCAGTTATTTATTTAAATAGTGATAGTGATGATAATATATGCTAGATTGTGGAAGTCTGCTGCATCATCCACAATCTAGTACTCGAAATCAGCCTAGAAGTTTGGAAAGTGCACATTTTATGAACCATTTACTGATTTGCATAATTCTTTTAGTAAAACAGGCACGATTACAATGCAGACAGTGCATGCAATTGATTGTAAATGAATTCCCTATGAATAACACACTACATACAGACACATACTATGGCAAGCCATTTTGACTTTTATTCATTTTCAGGATATGAACTTGTGATATCAAGAATTAGATTTCCACTAGTAACAATGGCAATTTTTGACATCAACAATTATAGTTCCACTAGTAAAAACTATAATTGTTGATTTCAAGAATTGTATTTGTACTAGTGAAATCTCACCATAGGCTGCCATTCAAATTCAATTGTTGATATCAAGAATTCATTTCATACTAGTTGAAATTCCAGTTTAACATATCAGGAATACAATTCTTACTAGTAAAAAATGCAAATTTCTGATTTGATCAACAATTCAGTTGTCACTAGTTGAAATGTTAATTCTTGAGATCTGTAAGTGTATTTCAACATGTTACAATGTTCATTTCTGATATCTAAAATGCATTCCCGATATCAATATAATTTCTGATATCTAAAACGGCTTTCTTACTAGTGACAATCACATTCATGATATCAGAAATGAACATTTTTACTAGTAAGAATTGTATTCCTGATATGTGAAACTGGAATTTCAACTAGTAAGAAATTAATTCTTGATATCAACAATTGAATTTGAATGGCAGCCTATGGCGAGATTTCACTAGTAAAAATACAATTACAGATATCAAGAATTATAGTTTATACTAGTGGAAATTGAATTATTGATATCAAGAATTAACGTTGTTACTAGTGGAAATATAAGTCTTGATATCAATAATTGCCATTGTTACTAGTGGAAATTGAATTGTTGATATCAAGAATTAACGTTGTTACTAGTGGAAATGTAATTGTTGATATCACAAGTTCATATCCTGAAAATGAATAAAAGTCAAAACGGCTTGCCATACACATACTGCCACAAGCATGTTGTGCCCATAACAAGGAGAAAATTCCTTCACGAATAAATTGCCATTATTTAAGATTCTGCTCATGCTGACTCAAGGGTAAGGAAGTTTATAACCCAGATGTTTGGATTTGAATCTTTTATGATTACAATTCTTGCAATATCTGCTGCATGCACTTTTACAAATCAGATTGTGTTCATAAACCAAAATCAAGCATTTTATGATAAAAACGCCCATATATCTTTTATTGAGTATTCTTCATGCTCAGTTTCAGAACTGCATCCTCCCCAAAAGCTTTTAAGCTTTTAACCAAAGCAGTGTAAGGAGCTTAACGCAATGTTCACTTAAGTTCCCTCAAAGTTTTTTTTCGTCACATTGATTGCTTTACTCCCCCTCATAATCTTTCTTTTGCCAGATTCATTCAAGTGGGGATTTAAGAGCTGCTTCCGCAAATCTGGAACGAGAGATGCCATGTTGCTTCAAGATGTCACATGTTGAAGACATCTGATTCTGATCCGCTTGGCCTGATGGCCGTCTTATTACATTCCTTCATTTTTAGGAATGTCTCTCGTATTAAAATCTTACATATTTCACAGAGTTTGAAAGTTCAAATCACCAGATATGGCATTAAATTTACTAACATACAAATAACTTTATTTACACTCGTTCAGCATGTGCTTTTTTTAAATCACACATTCTCTCTCTCTCTCTCTCTCTCTTTTTTTTTTTAGTTTTATTTATCCAAAATCTTTCCCCTTATGGGGACATTTTTTCAGTCCCCATGAGGAAAGGAGCTTAAAAATCAAACTATATTGTTGTTTGAAAATGTAAAAATGCAGAAAGTTTTTCGTGAGGGGTAGGTTTAGGGGAGAGAATATACAGTTTGTACATTATAAAAATCATGTCTATGGAATGTCCCCATAAAACAGGAAAATCAAATGCGTATGTATGTGAGGTGTAAGTAAGTGTTTGAAAGCAATATTTACATTTCATTTTAAGCTATTTAAAGCAAATTTCCTTTGTGGTTGACATGTAAAGCCCTCTCATTTATTTGAATTACCACACTCTAAAAACAACCCAATTTGGGTTATTTGGCAACCCAGCACTGGGTAAATATTGAACACATGCTGGGTTTGATACATTGGCCTAGCACTAATTAAAAAAACAACCCAGCAAATGGGTTAGTCAATTTGATACTGGTATTTAATGTAAAAAACATTAAAAAATGCAGTCTAAAATCCATCTAAAATGGAAAATAAAATCTAAAATCAAAGGGAGCTTAAGCCGCAGGAAGTTCCCCTCAGGAAGTTTTCTCTCAGAACAGAAAACAAAAGGACCATTAAGTTCCAGTTTTAACCAGTTTGGCGCAGACTACCCGACATTGGGTTTCATTTACCCAGCGCTGGGTAGGTTAGTGAGGGGGTTCATTGACATTAAAGGGGTCATGAATTGAGAAATCAAACTTTCCTTTTGATATATAAGAGGTCATCATACTATAAGAATAACCTGCAAATATCACAAGTGAAGACGTCATTGTTAGTCAAATAAGAGCTTTTATTGACACCAGGCCCAGCAAACAACTATAAACAAAATAACTATATAACAAAAAATAACATTACCTTTCAAAGGATCCTTATGCCGGGAATATGGTTATTTATTTTCAACAATGTGAATGTCTCAGCGTTATTTATTTGTATTCAGTATTACATTGTGGATTCTTTGGTAAATCAAAGGCATTTCAACACAGGCTTTGCAAACAGACTTTTCCATGTGGACTCGACAGCAATGCAACAACATGTAAGTACCTGTGTTAATTCTAATGCATGATCTGATTTGTAATGTTTCATGTACAGTAAGATGTTCTTTGTCTATGTGTCAGTAAATCAAACCAGTGACTAAACGGTCAACTTCGCGTTTTTTTTTTTATTTAAACAGTGATTAAATTATACATAGAAAGCGATCAAAGAACGCTCCCTTTACAATCACTAGCGCTGTCAATCAAACAGCGCAAATTTATCAGTGACCGAGTTCTGGATTCGCACCATTCGATTCCCATTTTATTCAACGAATCTCTTAGTTGCAATGCGTTTGCACTGTTAGTTACGATGAAAGCATTCATTAGTGTGCAGAAATTGAGATGCTTTCATGTGCTCAACAACATGTCTGTGATCGGCTATAATGTTCATCACTGCAACCTTTCATGACACTACCTAAATGCCATAGATTTAAGTGTAACACTTTTCACGATTAGTTAACCTTGAGAGCCGTGATAGTAAAAACGTGCTAAAAGTTTTCAAGAGAATAATACTTAGCTATTTCATAGGCAGAGATGTCAGCCAATCACAGCAGTGGGCGTTCACACTGAAGTCTCACAGCAGACACGCCCCTTAAAACTGAGCGTTCAAATAAGAGGGCTAAAATCAGGGAAGGAATAAAGCCTTTTATTTCTAAATTATGACATTTTTTGATGTAAAAAGCATACTAACATTACAAGTGCACAACAGGAAACATTATAAAACAATAAAACAACGCAGTTCATGACTTCTTTAAAAATGACCCAACAACTGAGATACAGAAAAACTAGCCAGCACCTAAAAAAATATTGAAAATAACTGAATAAAATTACCCAGCAGGCTGAACACAGAATTTGGGTAAAAGAAAGAAAGCATATTCATAGCGACCCAGCACATGGGGAAAATAAATAAATAAATAAAATTACCCAGCAAGCTGAACCCAACATTGACTTGGCAATTTGCCATTTATACAAAACCACTCAACTTATCAAACCACTCAACTTGAAGCAAATCAAAGGGATCTTTTTCCAAAGACAAAATATTTCAGGAATCCAAGTTAAACATTCAGAGCCAAGGCCTTGTGGGCAGCGCTCCACCACACGCCGCTTCAGATGACCTGGAAATCCGAGTCCAGGCTTGTGGTTCTCTCCCAATCTCGTTCCCCAATCAATATGGAATCCATCCTTTCCATATTAAACAGATATTGTGTACTATAGAAATGAAAACTAATCACACTAATCATGATTATGAAATTCCTACAGGTGTTCTACAGATGTCTATGCTGGTTCCTCTGTCAAGGGTCTGTGGCACATTGAGGATTGTACAATTAAAAACCAAATAAACCCTTTGTCATACTGTTTAACAGAACAGCGAACGCAAACCAGCTACAGTATCCGTGCATGTCATGACACGCATGCCTGACAGTGATTGGCCATCTGGCAAAATCGAGGACTCCAATCACAAGAGTGGCACGAACTGAAAATTTCAGCCAAGGCTGACACGTTACCCGTCGAGCAGATCGAAACAATGATCTCCAGCTGTGCGAGACAAATTGGTTAGAATCCTGCCAAGTTTAAGGAGGAGACCTGATTATATGCTGCGCTGGAGAAACTCGATACAAAAGTGGTCTTCCCCACTGACAGCAGCAGTTAATGAAAGAGAAGACAGAGAGAAAAGGGGAGGGAGAGTGAGAAAGACTGACATGGGACAGCAGTCATCGCTGAAAAACAAGATGGAGAGGGTGTCTCGAAGCTCAGCGAGAGCGAGCAGGGCTAACTGCTCTAGAAAGAGTCACACCGTAACAATGAACTGCCATGTTGAGAATGCACAAAATATACTTTGCGGCGGTGTAATCGATACTGTAGTCACTAAGCCTGTGAAGTGTATACCCACAAAAGCTCATTTACGGCATCTCAAGTTTGTCTTTAAAGTATTCCTTAAAGGAATAGTTCACTCGAAAATGAAAAATCACCCTTGTGTCTTTCAAAACCCATCTGACTTTCTTTCCATGGAACACAGGGGAAGTTATTTATAGCAGAATGTTATGTGGAACAGCATGACTGTGAGCAAATGATGACAGAATTTAATTTTTACAGTAAATCTCTTCTAAAATACTAATACTAAAACACCAAAATTTTAGCATATGAAAGGTAACAATTATATAGACTATCGAAACAATGAATATTTCTTTCTAAACGTCTCTTGAGGGTTTGATGGTTCTGCGGTTTAATGCTGTCTCTGGCAGAGTTGTAATATTTTTCACTAAAACTATTAAAAATTTTGAGATTCCGCTAACACAATAATCCCATTCATATCTAAGTGACAAGAAAGATGATAGAAAGTGATAAAAAAAATTCAGAATATGTTACCTAAAATTAATAACTAGATTACACTACTAACCAAAATTTCCATCATGTTACTTGTAATCAGTAACAAACTACAATTTTCTAGCATTATCGGCAGGCCATAATCAGGTGTATAAAGTACTTGAAAGCCATACTTGAGTAAAAGAATAGATATCATACCAGAAAATGACATTTGGTAGAAGTAAAAGTCACTGTTTCGAATATTCCTTGACTAAAAGTTTTAAAGTATGTGATATTTTCATTGTACTTAAGTATGAAAAGTATTTTTTTGATATTAAAAGTACAAGTAAATGCAAAATACAAAAGGAGGAGAAAATATTATTAAAAATTGTTCTATACACAGTTTGAGCAGCAAGATTGTTTTACCTCTATTTCTTACATTTTGTTTGCTTTGAATTAAAAAAAAAAATGGCAAAATGTTTATTGTAAGTTTTAAATATAAAAAATGCCCAGAAAGACACTAAAACATATTTAAAACAGTTCATGTGAGTACAGTGGTTCAACCTTAATATTATAAAGTGACGAGAATACTTTTTGTGCGCCAAAATAACGACTTTTCAACAATATCTAGTGATCTACTGCTTCATGAAGCTTTACGAATCTTTTGTTTCAATTCAGTGGTTCGGAGTCAAAGTCACGTGATTTCAGTAAACGAGGCTTTGTTACATCATAAGTGATTCAAAATTTCAATACTTCATATGAGTTTGATACGCGATCTGAACCACTGATCCGAAACAAAAGATTCGTAAAGCTTCGAAGCGGTGTTTTGAAATCGGCCATCACTAGATATTGTTGAAAAGGCGTTATTTTTTATTTTTTTTTAGTATTCTCGTCGCTTTATAATTTTAAGGTTGAACCACTGTACTCACATGAACTGTTTTAAATATGTTTTAGTGTCTTTCTGGACATTGAAAGTGTTCATTATCTTTCTGGCAATAGAGACTCACTGAACCATCGGATGTCATCAAAAATATCTTCATTTGTGTTCTGAAGATGAACGAAGATCTTACGGGTGTAGAACGACATGAGGATGAGGAATTAATGACAGGATTTTTGGGTGAACGAACCCTTTAACATTTGTTTCTCCTGCTGTTTGTATTCAGATCAGACCTGCTTTTACCTGAACAAGCTGGAAAAAGCTATTTTTTCGATTGTAAAAGACGTAAGTGAAACAATTTTACACAACTTGTGTGATTTATTTAATCATGTACCTAACAAACATTGAAGTTTTTTGCAAGGGTGATTCATTAGCTTCAAATTAGTTGATTATGAGCTCAGTCATAACCACTCATCAAGATCATTAAAACATTCACTTTATCATTCATGTGCACAAAACTTAATGGTATTTCTCCACTAAAGACATCCGTATAGCAAGAATATTATTCACAAATGAAAATATCAATTTCTTGAGATGCTCAGCGTATATTACATACTGTATAAGAGGACTGAAAAGAAAAGCAAAGAGACCGACAGATACAGCAGGTTACTTAATTGATTTATGATTGTATTCTCAGGTCTGATCTGAGCAGCGTATTCATCTTAAATCCATGCAGCAACTTAAATAAGCCATCCTGCTCTTTCCCTCAGGCCACTCAGGTAGGAGCTGTCAGAGGTTGATCAGACTTTGTTTTAGGGACCAAACAGGCAGCAATATCAACTCTATACTGAAGTGTGGGCGAGATAGTGAAGGATAAAACAAATGGAGCCACTGCAGAGAGCGATAGAAACTGAGAAAGAGAGAGCATGAGAGAGAAAACCGGCCCTGGGGAGAAACGGGGTGGTGCTGGGATGACATTTTTAGGGCATCCGCTAGAGTTATGGATGAATTGTATAGTGTTGCTCAATGGAAAGATTGCCGCAAACACACCTTAAAATCTCCACAGCATCAACTCTGAATCACAGTCACAACATGCCAGGAGCTTCTGTTTTGAAATCCATGGTAAAGTTAATAAAAAGCCTTTCCTGTACTCAAGGAGCTGCGAGAACAGAGCCTGAAATGAAGCAAAGGAGTTATGAATCAGTTCAGATTTAGTGTTTTTATGTTGGATAGTAGTTTGCCAAGAACTTTAACGTTTAAAGATCCTCCATATCAGTAGGCCAACTTTCAACTCCTGCCTGAATATAGTTCTCAGTGATTCCTTTAGGTACTATATCAATAAGGATTAAGTTGAAAATAAATTACAGATTAAAGCTCTATTTCAAAACCTAGTGAACCGCAAGTGACTCGTTTGGAGTGCCCTACAAAGACTGAAACCCGTATTAGTAGTACTTTGAAGTGCACTGGAGACTCGAGAGTGGTTGTTAGCATGCAATGCTAATACATTGGACACAAATCTGAGGTAATAAATACTTTTTTGTTTGTGATAACTTCTCATTATTGAATTACATATGTTTATAAATGAACTTTTCCTTGTCTTGTCTGCCATCTTGGATGATTTTTTCATGCTTTCTGAGATTGCTACTGAAGACAGGTTTAGCAACAAAGCATGCTTACGGTGGTTTTGCATATTTCCACTCTGTTGGGAAGAATAAAATGAGTTAAAAAGTTTCAACCATCCTGTAATTGTCCTGATAATGAATTATTAAATATCATCTGCTGAGCCAGTAATGCTTTTATAGAGGTTTTTTGATATTGTTTTGTGAGATCATTCCAGTTTCCGCCGCTATTTTGTTTTGTTTGTCTTTGAGACACTAGGGGAACGTTTCATCGTCTGTGTTTACATAACCCGGCACAGACAGCAGTGTCGCAACCGTGATTAGATGTCCCTCGTCCCTTTTTTATTTAATTTTGCCAGATATGAGCATTCTGACAGATTATTTCTCAGTCTGTTTATTGAATATATGTCTTTGAATTGTGTTTATCGAGACAGGCTACAGGTGTGCTAGTGTGCCTTTCCCCATTGGAAGGCAAAAGTTGTCGACTAATATCGGTTTCCTAAATAATGGTCCTCCATTATTTTTGACAAATGCTCCACTCTGCTGATTTCAAACATCAGGCTTTATTTGGTCTGAGTGGAGACATGCAAACACTAGAAAGTGTAGTTGTTTAAATGGACTGTTTTTATGCTATTTATATCATTTCCAAAAATTGTGGGCATAAAATTTATTTGACAACATTTGGTTATAAATAGACTGATAGTTGGTTTAATTTTTTTTAAACAATAATCATATTTTTTGCAATCAATTTGTAATGGTTCCTTAATACTAAGAGTACAGGTCTTTATAGAAAAACTGATTCCTTTTAAAATGTTTCTTTTTTATTTCTTTAGAAACATTCCACTTAGTTGATATTAACTAATACTGGTTGTCAACACAATATTTGTTCATTTAATTTAATTAAATAATTTAAAATAGATTATTTATTTTTATTTATTTATGCTCTTAATTTATAAATATGATCATTTCCATAAATATTTATAATATTAAAATATTACATGCAAATTAAATTTATTTATAAATCAGTTTTATTTATTTATTTATTTTTTTTTACCAATATTAACTTTTTACTCAATTTGTAAAAAGGCCTTTATGGCAAAATATTGTTCTAAATGTCCTTTTAGAAACATATTGGTTGTCAGCAAATATGGTCTAAATGTTTTCTTCTTTTTTAATGAATGAATTTATGATCTAAATGTATTTATTTATTTAATTAAAATATTGAATAATATTTATTTAATTCATTTATAATTAAGTTTAATACTCATTTAATATAATTTCAATGCATTCATAATGTATAAATATTATCATTATATAATGGTAAATATTCATAATATTAAAACATTCACAACTCTTACTTTGTAACCTATTGATTAGACCGTGCAGGTCCTGTTCATTTCCAATGTCTCGGTTTCATGCTAATTACCATACCAGCCTTTTTTTCTGTTTCTCCGGCACGTCCCCTCACACGGCTCCTCTCTGACTTCAGAGGCAGATGAGCAGACAGCTATGCAATATCCTCTCTCATCCTTCCTCTGACCCTAGTCTCTCTTTACACCTCCTCCATCATTCACTCCCTTGAGGATGGCAGGAAAGGATGTAGACGTGACTATCGAGAGGATGGACAGTTTTAATACCGTGCTTGTGCCCCCCCAGGGACCGGTTACCCCTGAAGATATTACAAGCTCCAAAATGAATCACATCCATTTCTCACCGTGCACAAGATGACAGGAGTGAGACTCAGCTTGAGGGCCGAGACTCTTCGCAACCATTCGCGACGTGGAAGCGAAGGATCACCGAGCGATGTCCACTCCTGTGACCCATAGTTAAAGAAAGAGCCACCCCATTGATATGAGAGATATTACTAGCATCCTAAAAGGTCAGTCATGACGTTCTCTTCTTCTTTGCTTTTTAATGTTTTATGAGTTTGTCTAAAAGGTGAAGCATGCAACTTTTTGTTTAAATACTTCCTCCTATACCATATTGTTCAACTGTAAGCAAGTTATTTACCCCAAAACGTGTGAGCATGGCTGGGTAGGTTACTTTTAAAATGTATTTCAGCACAGATTACAAAATACATGCTTTAAAAAGTAATTTGTAACATATTTCGTTACATTACTCAAGTTTAGTAACTTAATCTAAATACTTTAGAATACTTTGGAATACTAATAAGTGTGGAACAAACACAAAAAAGGGTAATTGCATTATCTCAAAATTCTGACTTTTTCCCTCAGAATTGTGTGATTTAAAGTTGCAATTGTGAGTTATAAAGTCAGAATTATGAGATATAAACTCACAATATTGAGAAAAGTTAGAATTATGAGATATAAAATCGCAATATTGAGAAAAGTCAGAATTATGACATTTAACTCACGTACTAAATTCACAATTGGAAGAAAAAAAGTCAGTATTGCAAGTTTATATCTCCCAATTCTGACTTTATAACTTGCAATTCTGAGAAAAAGAAGTCAGAATTCTGAAATGCAAACTCACAATTGTGAGGGGAAAAAACAAATTGTGAGAAAAAGTTGCAGTGACGAGTGAATTATAAAATGACTCACAAACAACTATCACAAAACATGAAAACAGTCGTGGATCATCAGGTCATGACAGGACAGTTTAGTTGACAGATGGGCAATTTTTTTATAAATTCAGTCATTTTGTCTTGTTCAGGACGGTACTAAATAAAAATAAGAAAATTTTTATGATCCCTCTTAAAAGTATTAAAATGTTGATGAAACTTAACTCCGCTTTTTCAGACTGTTAGAGTCAGAGAATCACCAATTGCTGTTTAAATGACATTAAAATTCAAAGTAATCACTTTGGTAATCTAAAATACTTTTCAGATGTAACTGTAATCTGATTACCACCCATTTAGAATATTACTGTAATGAAATACAGTTACTCAAATTTTGTATTTTAAATACGTAACTAAGTTACTTGTATTTCGTTACTCCCCAACCCTGCGTGAGAGTCTGCCTTAGTTTAACATCCTGACCATGACTCGAGCAATGTCATAAGTGTAGGTGTCTAACCAATGGAAGAATGGTGAGTATTTGGCTTTGACCAACTTTCCATGATCTATCATGATGTCTAGTTGATTTGGCAATAGATAATGTGGGTACATTAAAACATTGTGACCTCACCCGTCATTCATTCTTTGTGTTTGATCGGATCTAGCATAAAATCCAGTTTAGGAAGAAGTAAAATCAAAGGCTTTTACAACATTGAGCTGAATAAATCTCAATGGATCAATTTTTCCTCCTTTTCAAATATGAAAACGCTTGAAAAAGCAAGCCATTTCCTCCCACACAACTCAAGCACCATTCATCTCTGCGGTCCCGCTGCATAAAAGTCCATTTTTGATCTATGTCCTGCTATGAGTTATAAAGAGAAAAAGTATGAGGTCCGAGCGCTGTGCGGGTTTAGTTTACTACATCTGACAAGCCGTGCATACGGACCTAGTTATGTGTTGCAAATGTCAAAAATGTGTTGCATCTATATTTGGACAGTGGGAGAGTATCACACAATGCTGAGAAATAATTTCATCATACACACTTGGAGAGAGGCCACATATTTATTTGTTTGTTGAGCCAACCATATAAACTGTGTCATACAACCATACATGTGTTTAACATGGTAGCATGCGCTGCTGGTTAGTATTACACAAGAACTTACATTTATTAAGTTTGCTCAACAAAACATTATGTTTAAATGAACTTGTTTCATTCTTATTGTACTGGTCTAAATGAGTGCAGTTTCATTCTGTCACACACAGAAGAGGACAGATGAGATAAGTGCAAAATAACAGTCTTTATTACTGATATGGAAGAACGTCTCAGGTTACGACTGTAACCCTAGTTCCCTGAGAGAGGGAACGAGACGCTGCGTCGAATGACGCTTTGGGAACGCCTTCAGCGTGATTGCGTCTGATGCATGAATGTCAACTAGCCAATGGCGAGAATGAACGTCACGGGCGGGTGACGCTCATGACCAGGAAAGGATAAAAGCACATCCGGAGCGACTGCTCACTAGCTTAAAATAGCTGAAGCAAATCGACCACAGGTATGCAGGGAGTATGGCTGGGTGACGCAGCGTCTCGTTCCCTCTCTCAGGGAACTAGGGTTACAGTCGTAACCTGAGACGTTCCCTTTCGAGGGAACTTCAACGCTGCGTCGAATGACGCTTTGGGAACGATATGCCAAAACGCCATACTTGCAAATGCCTGTCTGTGTGAAACTGCGGCACACAAAGACTTAAGCACCTGCGAACCTGGAACGGCGTCCAGGTCGAGTTTAGAGAAAAAAAAAAAAAAAAAAAGTCACAAACGTGAGCGGAGGGGAACAGCCCGCCGCATCACATACTTGAGGGTACCCTCGATAGCAAGGCCTTGGAGGCCGCCATACTCCTGGTGGAATGAGCTCTGATAGCTATAGCAGCTGGCCAGAGACCTCATAAGGAAGAGAAATAGCCTCGACTATCCACTCGCTAGCCGTCTGTTTGGACGCAGGCAATCCAAAACAAACAGCTGATCAGCTTTTCCTGGTCCGGTTCTAAGAAAGTGCCACGAAGGAAACAGGTTATCACATGGTTTCTCCCCACAGTTGTACCATACAAAAGAACATGGTAAGCAGCGAAAGCTGACACATATACTTTTAGAATGGACGAGGAAAGACCTGATAAGAAGCGATCTTGTAGGAACTCTAGCACTGTACCGACTGGGCAGTTTACTGGATCCAACTGTCGCATATTACACCAAGAAGTGAAAAATTTCCACTTCAGAGTGTACAGTTTCCTTGTGGACGGAGCTCTGGAGTGAAGTATGGTCTCTACAACCTCAGTTGAGAGACCAGATTCTATGAGTTGGGCCCCCTCAGAGGCCAAACCCACAGGTTCCAAATCCCTAGCCAGGGGTGAAATAACACACCTCCCGCCTGAGATAGAACATCCCTCCTGACTGGAATCTCCGAGGGAGAGTAGTCAAGGAGAGAAAGGTTCAGGAACCATATTCGGCTCAGCCAGTAGGCGCTACTAGTAGTAGACTTATTCCTTCCCAGCGGACCTTCTCCAGAACTCCTGGGAGCAGATCAATCGGGGAAATGCGAACAGATATAGCCTCGGCCATGTCTGTACCATGACATCCAGTCTCAGAGGAGCTGGATGTATGAGGGAGAACCAAAGTGAACAGTGCGTCGTATCCTGAGACGCAAGCAGATCCACCTCTGCTTGGCCATAAAACTCCCATATGAACTTCACCATCTCAGGGTGAAGTCTCCATTCCCCTGGCCTTAGCCCCTGCTCCTATAATCTGGGCCTCTGGAATATAGATCACTCCCAAGGAGAGCGTCTTCCCCAGGGACCACAGGAGGATCTGGTGTGCCTGCTTATAAAGTGGACACGAACACAGACCTCCCTGTCGATTATAAAAGAAACCAACAACGTGTTGTCTGTGCAGACAAGCACATGATGGCTTCCCAGGTCTGGGAGGAAGAACTTCAACGTATTGAAGACAGCCAGCATCTCCAGGCAATTAATGTGCCACAAAAGATGATGACCCCTCCAGAGACCTTAAGCTGAGCGGCCTCCCATAACCGCTCCCCAGCCTGTGAGAGAACCTCTGTGGTCAGTGTGACTCGTCGACACTGAGCTCCTAACACAGGACCCTGGGACAGAAACCAGTTTTCCTTCCATATAACCAAGGCGCGGAGCGCTCGCCGCGTGATCTTGATCGTACAGAATGGGTTCCCCCTCTAGGAAAAACCTTCTGGTGCTGAGCCACCACTGTAAGGGTCCCATGTACAGCAGGCCAAAAGCCATCACGTTGGACGCAGCTGACATCAGACCCAACAGTCTCTGAAACTGTTTTTACAGTGAGTGACTGGCCTAGCTCCTTTCTTTCACGACTGAGAGAAAAAACAGCAATGCGAGTGGGTGAAAAAGCAGCCCACATCGTCGCTGAATCCCACACCAAGAAAGGTGGTTCTCTGTACCAGAGAAAGCACACTCTTTTTGGTGTTCAGACTCAACCCCGATTCCTGCATATGAGCGAGAACGACATCTCGATGCCGGACCGCCCACTGCTCTGACTGAGCTAATATTAGCCAGTCGTCTGTATAGTTCAGAATGCGCATGCCCTGCAGCCTGAGCGAGGCCAGTGCTGCATCTACACACTTCGTGAACGTGCGGGGTAAAAGAGCTAGTCCGCTGGGACAGGAACCAGTTTTCCTTCCACATAACCAAGGCGCGGAACGCTCGCCGCGTGATCTTGATCGTAGGAATGGGTTCCCCTCGGGGAAAAAACCTCTGGTTCTGAGCCACCACTGTAAGGGTCTCATGTACAGCAGGCCAAAAGCCATCACGTTGGACGCAGCTGACATCAGACCCAACAGTCTCTGAAACTGTTTTTACAGTGAGTGACTGGCCTAGCTCCTTTCTTCGTGACTGAGAGAAAAACAGCAATGCGAGTGGGCGAAAAAACAGCCCACATCATCGCTGAATCCACACCAAGAAAGGTGGTTCTCTATACTGGAGAAAGCACACTCTTTATGGTGCTCAGTCTCAACCCCATTTCCTGCATGTGAGCGAGAACGACATCTAGATGCCGAACCGCCATCTGCTCTGACTGAACTAATATTAGCCAGTCGTTCGTACCGTTCAGAATGCGTATGCCATGCAGCCTGAGCGAGGCCAGCGCTGCATCTACGCGCTTCGTGAACGTGCAGGGTTGAAAGAGCTAGGCCGAACGGAAGAACCCGATACTGGTACGCTTTGCCCCCGAAAGCAAACCTCAGGAACTTCCTGTGTTGTGGAAGGATGGAAACATGGAAGTATGCGTCTTTTAGATCTATTGTGACAAACCAGTCCTCGGATCCGATTTGAGTCACGATTTGACTTAATGTCAGCATCTTGAATATTACCAATTCAGATGACTAAGATCTAATACAGGACGCAACCCGCCATCCTTTCTTGGAACAATGAAGTAATGGCTGTATCAACCCGACTCCCAGTCGGCTACAGGGACCCGTTCTATAGCTTCCTTTGCTAACAGGGTCTTTACTCCTTGTTCCATCACCAGAGCCTGCTCGGGATGCACTAATGATAGTAGCACCCCGTTGAATAGAATTGGATAAAACCAAGGGATTTTGAACCCTTCTCTATTGTCTGCAGGACCCATTGAGATATATTTGGTAGACGTTTCACTCTGCCATAAAAATCTACTAAGGGAACCAGCCTCCCAAGGCTGACCTCTGGTGTACTTAGAGCAACCACTTCGGTGACCTGAAACATATTGGCAGGAAGCAACCGATTTGACTGCTCTGACCCTCCTCAGAGGGTGCGAGCCTGACCCAACGTCGTGTGAACGCTGAGTCATGAACTCGCTGAAAACCGCTGCGCCCCGAAGCACCGAAGGTGGCGGGGTCGGCAGAACAGCCCCCTGAGGGTCGCGAAGTGGGGCGGGCACCGTATGCTGAGGTGTACACTGCTCTGAACCACGTAAAGCTACCCTCAGATTCCTTTTCAGATGGTGCAAGCCTGACGCAGCGTCATATGAGCGCTGAATGTAAGGCTCGCTAGAAACCGCTGCACCCCGAAGCACCAAGGGTGGCGGGGTTGGCAGAACGGTTCCCCTAGGGCAACGAAGTGGCACAGACACCGTATACTGAGGTGTACACTGCTCCACCCCGCAGGGGACTGCCCTCAGAAACCTGACACCACCAGCGTCAGGATCTGCATAAAAGGCTGAACTGATACATGAGTCTAACTACTGAAAGTCAGATAAATATGTATCATTTTAATTCCTCAAAATTAAATACAGCCAACTGCACACTAATACCTATTATCTCATTTAATTTCTCAAAATTAAATGTAGCCACATATCAACCAGACAAGAAAAACACAGTCTGGATGAAAGGCAAAATATAGAGTAGAGTATTGATGCAGACAGATATCACATTTAATTCTTCAAATTAAATGCAGCCATAAACCATCAAACAAGTGTACATGGTCTGAATGATATAGGCTAAATATACATAATATTGTGCAGTATGTACACCCATAATCTGCGCGTCGCCTCGGCAGACGCGAGATCAGAGCCATAGATACTTCGTTGCAGTTTGCAGACCCGAAATCTACGCGTCGCCTCGGCGGACGCGAGATCAAAGCCATAGATTCTTTATTGCAGTTGCAGACCCGAAATCTACGCGTCGCCTCGGCAGACGCGAGATCAGAGCCACTAGAATCTTTATTTGCAGTCTGCAGACCCGAATCTACGCGTCGCCTCGGCGGACGCGAGATCAAAGCCATAGATTCTTTATTGCAGTTGCAGACCCGAAATCTACACACTTGCCACGGCAAATGCGAGATCCGTGCCTAAGACTTTATTCCCTCGAGAAAAAAGCCAAGAGGAGCAGAGCTAGAAGTCCCGATCTTTCTGCACGTCAAGCTCAAACTTTCTTTTTAACAAGAGCTAACGTGCATGCTCTGCTCCCGACAAACAGCACATGAATCGCGTGTATCCCCACTCGTAATAGTAGCAAGAGCAGGGAGGAAAACACGACTCAAGTTGCTGTTTGCTTCGCCATTAAACTCCTGTCTAAATAAAATATAGTGCTTGAATACTTTTGGACAAACAACAATAAATAGACAGAGACAGTTTCACACACAGAGCGCTTTGCTGAAGCAAAAAAGCTAGTGAGCAGTCGCTCCGGATGTGCTTTTATCCTTTCCTGGTCATGAGCGTCACCCGCCCGTGACGTTCATTCTCGCCATTGGCTAGTTGACATTCATGCATCAGACGCAATCACGCTGAAGGCGTTCCCAAAGCGTCATTCGACGCAGCGTTGAAGTTCCCTCGAAAGGGAACAGAGTAGGAACGCAACACAGGTATTTATGAATGGCTTATGAAAGTCATCCTGAAGCTGGTGGTGATATGGTGTTCTCTGTGCAGGTGACAGGTGAGCTGGAGATCCAGGCAGGAAACATGAGGGAACGGAAGATGGATCAGGAACAAACAGGTTGGTTACTCAGGTGAGTCGAATAGGTTGTGTCGTGGAGCTTGTCACAGATGTGGTAGTACGCATAGACATAATAACATACATAGACGCCCCATTGGAATGTTGCTGTGATACGTCAACACGTCCGCCATATTACTGAGGGCAAGACTGAACTGATCTTCCTAGCATTGTTCGAGAAGACACACTCTGTCAGTTTAAATCTAGAATAAAAACACATCTCTTTAACCTGGCATACACATGACACATTGTCAATTTTTGTCTTCATATCTGTTAAATTCAATTCAATTCAATTCAAATTTATTTTGTATAGCGCTTTTCACGATACATATCGTTTCAAAGCAGCTTTACAGAGAACGGATGTCAACATTACAATTTAAAGAATACAGTTAGCAAATAACATAATTTAGTTAAATAATTTACAATCAGAGTTAGCAGTTTAACTGAAGTTGGAAGCAAAGAGCTCCCAGAAAATAAATTACATTAACAATAATTAGGATATAGAATTGGGCAATGTGCATGTTGATCCAGATGATTGCGTCTTCTGAAGTCCTCGCAGGAACTGGCGCCGTCTCTTCACAGGTGATGATCATCTGAGGTCTTCTGAAGAGGCTGGATCTGGACTGAAGCTGATGTGCTCTCTAGTCACCTCGGGGCGGTTAAAGGATTGTTAGGCTGCATAGATCAGGTCAGCCGGAACCGGGAACACTTCCTATAACACCGGATGTACTTGTTACATCAGAAGAAGAATGGCGTCTACGCTAATTTTTGTCTCTCTGCTCATCCCGAGGTTTACCAATTAACGTGATTGGCTGGATCCGGGCCATGTCTGGGTCGGATGGGGAACCTGCGCCTGTGTGCGGCAGCAGTGTGGCCCTGGGGTGTCGGCGGAGACTGTGTCCACTAGCTCATCCCTTGTGAGGGCCTTACCGACTCATCAGTCAGTGGCACAGATCCCCAACAAACCGTCCCATACCGGCGTGATTAAAAAGATCTTAAACTAGATGGAACCGGATTAAATATTTTGACTGTTGCAACTCCAATCGGACTTATGACCTGATATAACTCTGCCAGAGTATCGGGCAAGTGTTGACTGTTGGCCCCGACTAAGCCTGGTTTCTCCCCAAGGTTTTTTTCTTCATTTATTGGAGTTTTGGTTCCTTGCCGCTGTTGCCTTTGGCTTTCTTAAGTTGGGGACACTTGCTTGATATTCAGCAGTGTTTTTGATATGCCTGCATTGGCGCCGTTGTATGTGAACTGAGCTGAGTCGGACGATTACGTCACTGTTTTCTCCAGTGCTGATATACATAAATTAACTAGACTAATAACTATTGATCTTTGCAACGGAATGAATCAATAATATATAGAATAAGCTGGACAATGACACCATTTTCTTTGGGAGCTGCTGTGCAGCCAAAAATGATTTGCCAATTATTAATGTAAAGCTGCTTTGACACAATTTGCATTGTAAAAAGCGCTATATAAGTAAAGGTGACTTGACTGACTTGACAAATGCAAGTAAACTGGTGAGATGTGGTTTTTCTGGATAAAAACCAAAATAACGTTTACATTTATCAACCAATTTCAGTGGTTTATGATGTACGTGGAGTACAAAAAGTTCAATTTCTGGTTACTTAAAACCTTGATAGTAGACTTTAAAAAAACATTTATTTTAATAGTCAAAGCTCAGACTTGTCCTGCATTTGTCTGGTTTATTCTTGGATAAGAATTGTGAAGAATTATGAAGACGCCCATAATGAGATCATTTAAATTTTCACATTAAATGAAAAAAAGGATTTCTTATTGTGGAAAAGGCATTTTCTGCCTTTTAACCCATTTTAGCTTTTCTTGTGTTTAGAATTGACCACCATTGTGAAAAAGAAGCAAATACAATTATCGTCAAATACAAATCACACACGCTGCTTTCTGTATTTTTATAGCTCTAAAATGATACAGATAGACACTCCAAAATATACAATGACAAAGATAAATGATGGATCCTTTATGGTATGATATGATATGGAACAACTACAGTTGAATGCAAATAGAAAATAAAAGATGAAGCGAGAAGGAATAGTAAAAAGTTTGTTGTATATAATATATATATATATAATATATATATATAGGAAATAGTACACATAATAGTACAATAGTACATATAACACTATGTGTAGGATATAATATGAATGGTGTAGATGGTGGTGGTGGTGATCAGTGATTGCAGATGGAGTGCAGGTGAGTAGAATGAGGGATGATGGGAAATGCAGTGTGGAGAAGGTGACTGAGCTGATGACTGTAACACATTCATTGTTAAATCCAATGTATAGAATGAACAATAAGAAAATACTGGTGTCAGTGCTGTTATTAGCATAGTTATTACTCACTGAATGAGGCAACTAACTCACACAATAACTACACTGAAAAAGAATTGTTGGTTTAACTTAAAAAAGTAAGTTATCTGGTTACCTTAAAATTTTCACTGAAGAGTTCACTGAAATGAGTTGTTTGATCAGCAGAAACTCAACATATTGTTATCTGAACCACATTAATTATCTAAGTTAAAAAAATGTCAAATCAAAAAATACGTTGTTCAAAAATATGACAGAAACTCCAACATAACTAAACATTAAACACTAACATATACCCTTTACACTTAGGCTCCATTTGAGCTTGCATACTTCCCTACTATATAGTAGGCAAAAAGCAGTATATGAAAAGAATAGTATGTCCGAATTAGGCTAAAAGTACTACTTCCGGTGAGATTCTGATGTGTACACACAATGGACACTTTACTATCCCATGAGGCCAGGGGATAGGATTTTTGAATGGCAGTGAATCGATGCAACTGATGCTGGTAAGTCACGTGATAATGACAATGTAGTACATCCGGATTACTATCATACTATATAGAACATACTTTTTTAGCAGTTGAGAATAGAGTTTTCAAAAGTATCGATTTCGGTTCCAAGTCGGTACTGAAATTTAAAAAAATGTGACGATACCATCTCTAGCATTTTGAGCGCTGTTGAGTGGATTCTTAAACACTGATTGGCCATTGTGTTCACACACTCAACAGATATGTCTGTGATTGGCTACAATGATCAACGGGCATCAAAAGATGTCTAATTACAACATGTTTTTGAAGCGTTGATCATTGTAGCCAATCACAAACATATCTGTTAAGCGTGTGGACACAATAGCCAATCAGAGGTGTTTAAGAATCCGCTCAACAGCTCTCAAAATGCTATAGGGGGAAATGCCCTCAATATATCATTACATTTACCGACTTGGTACAGAAGTTGATACTTTTGACAACCCTAGTTGAGAAGTAATTACTTATTCAAAACAAGTACTTACTCAAGAGATTATAAGCGATTTTGGATGCAACCATTATTTACTCTAATGCAGTCCTTTGCCAGGCATGCTGGGAACTACAGATCCATTGCCAATTTAGTTATGTCAACAAAAATGATTCTTGTAGTCCCAACACAAATGGATTAAGTAAACTTCAGGTTTAAATGTATTAGGTGGAGTGTAATTAAGTTGTGACAAATATAAAAAGCTATGTTGCTTTAGCTCATTTTAATTAATTAAACTGAACAAGAGACTATATATATATATTATATATATCATTTTTTTTTGAATGTTTGAATGTCACGAGGATGAGTAAATGATGACAGAATTCTTATTTTTGTTCTGAGGAAGTTGCACTGAGTGTTACAATGTCATGAGGGTGAGTAAATGACAGAATTTTTATAATTGAGTGAACTATCCCTTTAAATGCAAATGTCACATGCATTTAACTGGGCTTATTTTGAGAGTGTAGTCCTATATATAATATAGCTTAAATATGCTTACTGTGGATTTTATTCATTAAGATTCATAGTCATTTTCTATCATGCCTTTTTTTTATTGCCCTCTATTTTTATACATAACTAGACATTTTTAGCCTTCTGACTAAATGTGCCCAAGGCTGAGACTGTTAACAATTCATGGAGCAATAGTGAGTGAACCAGTTACTTTTTCGATACTCTTGATTCTGTAGAAAGACTGAACAATACCCAGATCTATCTTGTACAAAATAGAGACATTTTCAACCAGAACAACAGCAATAAGTTGAGTTTTTTGTTTTAGTTTTTTAAATGTTCATGGCAGCTAAGTGTGAAAAGTTTCTTGAAACGGCCAAATAGTTATGATGTTGTTGATAAAAGAGGTGGAAAATGATGGACTGATGTGGACGCGGTGGAGGATGAAGGACAAACAAAAGACAACGTTTATCAGTCACACAGGCGAGCGAGTCCATGCGGACCGGGAGGAGGGTTTGTGTTCAGGCAGATACAGAGAGTCGATTGAGTTTAGTTCAGTTCACTTCATTTTTTACATGTTTTGTTCACGTTTACGTAATTATTTTGTAATATTGCGTTGTTCATATTTGTCGCATGTGTCGTGTTTTAGTGGCCTCCCCGATCACTGAGGAGAATAAACAAGCATTTATCTGCTTGAAAAGTGACTTGCCATCTCTGGTCATAAAAAAAAAAATGCATACACTCTAAAAACTCCTGGGTTATTTCTTCAACCCATTTTCTGGGTTGGGTTAAAATTTTGGGTTATTTTTTCAGAGAGTAACCATTTTCTGGGTTATAGGGCTAATATTTTGACCCAATTCCTGGGTTGTTTGGGTTATTTTTCAAAGAGTGAAAAATACCCCAGCCTCCCCCCCCATTTTGGAAATGTTGTCCCCATTTTTTCTATTTTTTCTTTCTAATGTTTGTGTGACCTAAAATAAATAGGAAAATAAATAGGTCCAAGTGTGTTTTTTATATAGAGTTGAACTGAATTTAATGCAATAAAAATGTAAAAAGTGCTTGAAGTGTAAGTGCCTAATTATTATTATTATTATTATTATTATTATTATTATTAATAATTATTTCAACCCAGATATTGGGGTTGTTCTTTTGACCCAGAAGTTGGGTTATATTAACTACAATATTGGGCTATTTTAACCTAACAGAAGTTGGGTCAAAAAGAATAACCCATTTTTCTGGGTTGAAATAACCCAGAAATTAGTTGGCCCCTTTTTGACCCAGGAGTTTTTAGTGTGTAATAGCCTATTGTCCTAGAAGTTCATGATTATAAATGAAATCTAGATTAAAATTAGATTAAAATGTGCTAATTAAAATGACAACCCTGTCCATCAAAATGACGAACAATGAGAAAGTCTAATGCAACCACTCAACAGTTTCTTTTAAGCTATCGAGACCCCAAATCATGAAACCGTTTGTGTTGTGAAATGTTCTCTTCTGTCTACAGGGAAGAGTCATTTGGGTGTTATGCATCTACACATAAGAGTTTAATATGGAAGCAGAGGCTACAGTAGGTAAAGGTACACGTTTTCCCAACTCTTTGAAGGTTTTAAACATATGAGTCATCCCTCTTTGAACATCTTAGACATTAAAGTCCTCTCTCTTTGAACGACTCTTTGGATGTCTTATATGTCATGGATGTTAAAAAGTACTATTCTATGATCAACATTTACCATCTCTAACCTTCAATGTTATAGCAAACAGATTCAGAAAAAATGTTTGAAGTCAGGGAAGTCATGCAACGTGATCTCATGATGTATGAGAATAAGAATAAGAAATACTTTATTAGCCCCCATAGGGGCAGCAGCAGCAGCAGCTCGTCTTTACATCAATTCACACAGGAAGTGCAAGAAAAAATAAATACTATACACTATAATATAATAATACAGGTCAGGAAGAAAAATTAAGTACCAGGTGGGTGTAAGTACAAAATAAAATAAAAGTGAAATAAAATATAAGATAAAATGAAATAAAATAAAATAAAATAAAATAAAATAAGTGTGAAGTACAAGGGGGTTGCCGGTTGGGAATGATAGTACGGTATAATAATACAGAGTAATAACATAAGTATTTTGTATTGCATGTATTGTCACGTTAAGTGTAGCTTATTGAGATTATTATGAAACTTTGATATATACTGTATATCGTTGATATATACTAAAGATATATAAATCTATAAATAGAATATTGCACCGGGTAATAACAGTATATTTCACAATTATTCAAGTATGGCAGAGATGTAATGATCAATTATATCATTACATCTATATATATATATATATATATAGATTTGATTTGTCCCCTCATAAAAAAAAAAAAAAAAACCCTATCCTTCCCCTTTTTCCCTTCCTACTCTAGCTTATGGTACTGAGCAATGTATGAAACTTGTATTGTGAGCACTTCCTGTGTTATTTGCCAATTCATGAAGAATCGCTTGTTTGTTTTCCTCACTTGTAAGTCGCTTTGGATAAAAGCGTCTGCTAAATGACTAAATGTAAATGTAAATGTATATATATATGGAATATAGATGTAATGATATAATTGATCAAATATCGTTTTAATGTTATATTTTTACTAAAATTGTCCTTTTCCTACACATGTCCATTTCGTTTTATTCTTTTAATATTTTGTATAAAATTGGTATGTTTAGGTTTGGAATGGGTTTTGGGGATCTTACATTTGCCTACAAAATGATAAAAGGGAAATTATACACATATGACGTGAAAGATTTGTACATATTTTACGTTTTTTCGCTGAAAAAGTTTGTGTTAGTGCTATAAATACATCAATATTGTATGTTTCAGCACCTTTCTAAACATACAAAAATGTACGTTTTGTATCTTTGAAAGTTAAGTATTTATACCTACGTATTAACAATGAGATCAGGCTGTCAATTAATACAGAAAATAATTTTGGTTTGTTAAAGATTTTATCACATTTGTTGCTGGAGTATATATAAAACCATGGCATTTTAGTATTCATCTCTCTGCACTGCCGTAGTTTTGCATTGTGAGTGCATTAATGTTTATATTTATATTTATTCATTTGGCAGATGCCTTTATCCAAAGCGACTTACAAGGAGAGCAATTAGGGGTTTCGTGTCTTGCTCAAGGGCACTTTAGTCATGGTATTGAAGGTGGAGAGAGTGCTGTTTATTCACAATCCCCACCGGCATGGGAATCGAACCAGCAACCTTCAGGTTACAAGCCCGACTCCCACACCATTAGGCCACGACTACCCATACATACCCATACATGTTAACATGATTTTCTCTTGTTTTTATCAACCTATTTTGCAAAGCGGAAGTATTTTTTGTGAATGTGCGAGACTTCCGATTTAGCCACACAATCATGATACAAATGGGACTCGCTGTTACATTAAAAATAAGGTGGATAAACTGTGAATGAACTTACCGATGTTGTCAGTAAAGCTCGTATTGAACCCAAAACACTGTGGGAGTTCCTATCATTCTGTGCAGGAGGGAGGAACAGTGATTAATCATAGATACGCTTGCATAAAGTCTCACATCACGCCCTCATTCAAGGTCTGGATGAGGTCTTTTTGTGTTTAGCTGACCTTTCATGGCACAACTAAAAGAAGACACCCACAAACACATTCTTTCTATTTAGAAATGATATCCTCTGTAAACACAACAAAGTTTCTGTAGCCCGGAATTGAGATAAAGCACATTAAAATGGGCTCCTGTATCATTATTCCCTTTTGAAGTTTATCTTCAATACTAGTGTTCTGTACTGCTAGTATCTTTTAACGGGCTTCATTCTGAATCTTTTTTTTTTTTTTTTTTTTCCCTTGATGCATATACACAAAGCAGAGTACAGTTGCACAGAATTGGGGCTTTCTTTGTTGTTAGATGGAGTGAATCTCTAGAGACTGCAGCAGAGAGAAAGAGCGAATGCTTCTCAAAGGAAACAAAGTGTTTTGGAAGGATCTCGGATACATTCTCATCCGAAATCCTGGAGATTGTGCACCCATAAGAATGGCATTGTCCGCCTGGAACGAGACGCTTAGTTTGTTCCCAGTTCTTCTGTCTGGCTTCAACCTGTTTTGATTCTTAAAGGGGCGGTTCACCCGAAATGAAAATTCTATCATTTACTCACCCTAATGTTGTTCCAAACCCATCCTGTTATTATTTCTAGTGAACACAAAAGAATAACAGTGGCCATATATTTAATGAATATATAATGCTCATATGAAGAGAGCACTGCAGGGATGATTTGTTTTATGTACGCTAACATGGACGGTAGCATCACCTTGGTTCAATTGACAGAAAGCCAATAGGATTTTCCATTGACTTCAAACAAATGTTTATGATTCTCCAATGTTTTGTTCATCAGGATAATCTTCACAAATGAACACAAATGAATTTTGAAGCCTAAATACAATTGGCAGAAGTAAAAGGCTAAAGTTGTAAACAAACAAACGTCACACTCACGGACCGCTGGCTGGACGTCTGATGCATATGGCACACAAAATCGGAAACACTTCAGGAGTTTCGAAGTGGACATATGATTGGTTCAAGTCTACAGGATTTCCGGGAGATGTGTGTGTTGCGTTCTTTAACAGTCCGCCTGGAAACAAAGTCACTTGTGACAGTATGAGTGCTTATCAGGATCAATTAATAGCTGGATTTTCAAAAGTATATGAAGATCGCGGCTCCATTGTTGCACAATGTTCTTGAATGAATAATTTATGTGCATGCATGCCAGTCTGTTATCGTAGGGACATTGACTTTACATTTCCACGCCCCTAAACATGACTTGGAACAAAACGAACTGTGATTGGTTACTTTACATGTCTGTAAGACGTCCTCTTGGGCGGTCCTTCGCCAAAGAAAGCAGCAATGGAGACCTTCTGCCGTCAGTCTGTCTGGCTACCAATAAGTTTCCAACAACTCTTTCTATCTGTTTACAATCTACAAGTTGTAAAGTTTAGGTTAGAATAGTTTGTAAGAGTGCAAGTATAGACACAACAAGGCTGTCAAAGCGGACTAGTGAGCAGATACATTTTGTATTTGTTTGGCGTGATGAAGTTTAAAGCTGCAGTCTGTAAGTTGTGCCTCTCTGTCGCCATCTCTGTTCAAAAACTGCAATTGCAGTGATTTGCGGAATTCTCTTCTTTACGTAGGTTGTGCTTCGGCACGGATGAATCTAATGTTTTGAATCTAATGTCTGTGTGGGGGCTGTCAGTAAACGCACCGGTGTGGATCTTCACTATACATCCTAATTACAGATGCTACGTCTTGTATGCATGTCCAAAATAAGAAGTTTCACCAGAAAATGTCATTTGAAGTAGTTTTTTTTTTTTCCAGTTGGTCGTTTTGACCAACTGAAAAAAGTTACTACAAATCGCACAATCAATTGTTATACTTTGTTCTCGAATTGATCATCAACATTGCGTGACTATGTGTATGTAGTGTGTATCATCGATATCCATAATTGTATGGATTAAGCGGAAACGTGTGCTACTGTAAACCATTGAATACCGGTCCAGTTGAAAAATAGCCATCTCTGCGTCCGTTTTCAAAAAAACTGCCGACATGTATTCTTGTTTTCACCCAAGCCCGTTCGCTTTCCATTTTTTTACTGTAGGCTCTCTGTAGTCCGAAGTCTTTTACTGTTACCATAGTTGTCGATGATAATTGTCATTTTGAACTTTCTGGATTACAAGCCACCATCTCAAGTTTAAATACATCCCAGCTGCTGTAAGTAGAGGCTACAAATGATCCACCACACACGCAAAATATCTACGATATAGCAAACTCGCCAGGACTCCTGCCGTCTGTTTACAGATGAGATGTTATGACGCAAAACCTCAGCAAACTCGTATTTCCTGCGAATTCCTACCAGTATCACTCAGATTATAAAACATTATTACAAGCTTACGGTTGTGAATCAAGCTAAGGTAAGGAGATAGTTTTCAAAACTGATTGGTTATGTACTTGCTCAATAATTGATTTTGGATCATTTTTAACCAAAAAAAGTTATGGACAGCAGCTTTAATGTCCCCAACAACCTCTGTAGTCCCATTTAGCCACATTTTCAAGCTTAAAAAATCAGGAGTGGGGTATTACTGATGTATTTTATGTCAAAGTATAAAACATGAAAATATCTTGAGCTTGTTCACCACAGACCTTATTTCAGGCATTTAACCAAAAACCCATTAAAAAAACATGGACATTCAGACAATGGAATGGAAAGTGCAAAAATGCTTACTACTTTTAGGACTGCAGCACTCTGTTGCTCTTTTTATATAAGATCAAAAACAGATCAAAATCTAAGTATAGTATACTTATAGTGTTTCTTGTACATTTGGAGCTGGAAGGACGTAATCACCATGAGTCGTTCTAAAAATGAAACAATGAGAAAACCGCTGTTACATGCGAAACCAAATTCCCCCAGGGATATAATGACACAAGATGATGGTTAGGCATGACTATAAAGAGCAGAAGAGAAAGGATGAAAGATTCTAATTATCCTGTAAATTTTTGTCATTGACTTTTCTTCTGTATTGTAATTGCTGGTGGTGAACAAACTGTTTTGATCAGTCAGTTTAACTGTCATCTCATATTCAGCGGCGGCGCTTGGCGCAAGAGGAAATGTGCATCAAAGACAGATATTCTAGTGAAGAGTAATCCATCCAGGAATCGTGTTGTGCATTGTGGCTCCTTTCACACATATAGTCTTTAATGGTAAATCACCTTATCTTCACAAAAATACTGGGAACTGTTTAATGATCCACAGCAAAATAGAGTGAGCTTTGGTGAAAACTATAGCGAATATTTAATTACTACAATAGCAATTTCTTACTGAAATGACATCAAAAGTGGAAAACGTTGGTCAAAAAAGTACATTTACACACAAACTGACCACCACACAACTTTTAGACGCTATCCTTCTTATTTTAGCTTAGCTGTCACAGAATTGTAGGATATCAAAGGCAGCACAAAATCGAAATTCAAAAATCGATCAGTTGAGGAGACAGGAAATGAAGCCAACATTCGATTCGGACATGCCTTGATGCCTTCCTACCTTGAAATGCATCCTACGAAGGGAGTATTTTTAATATTTTGGACACAGGCAAACTTCTTATGGAGATGACGCAATTACTCTGCACCGTTTACAGTAAGCTCCTCTGCCTTTTAAAGGTTTTTCAATGCAAATATGCACTAGATGGACATTTTTGACCATTGCGCCGCATCTCGTAGCTTTTTCAGCATGTCATGTTCGAGACCTAGCCTTTTTTTTTCATTCTTGGATGCTATTATGCACGTATCATGTTTTTAAGATGCATTCTGTGTAATCATCCCCTTACATTTGACACTCAGAAGTAAAAAAATGGTGTCAAATTGAACAGATAGTCTCCTAACGCACACGAATGAAGACTACAGCTCAGCGTTTAAAGATGATTGTCTCCCGTATATCCCGTAATGTACCCGTATTTTTGGTGCTAATGTGTGAATGGTCTCTTACCGGTAAAAAGCCAGAACGCCGTTGCTTGTGTGAACGGCATATTTGTGTATTTACTGGTAAAGTCATTCTGGTCATTTTACAGTAATTTACTGGGATTACTGTGAGAAGGGGCTAATTGAAGAATGTTACAAAAGCTAACTCCATGTTGAACCTCTATGCCTCCACAGGATTTGTTTTCTGTTCCTTGTTCAGTTCAGTAATGAATTGGAATATGGGAAAGTAGAACACCTTAATTAATTGCTTTGAACAATGTTAATCCATCACAGATCCAAACACTCACAGCAAAATATTTTAATCCTGACCTACCCCAACTAATTAAAATAATCATTTGCTGACATGGTGCGCTTATTAATTAGTGGTTTGTGCTAATGCAAGCATCGCCATTACTATTGCTTAGTTTTCGCTTTAGTTAGTTGATTGTAACCCTAGCCTGAAGTATTAACACATATGTCCGGCCTGTTTATTATACAAACAAGATTTGTGAGGAGATGTGCCATTCTCTTTTCTAATAATTGCCAATGCCCTGACAGCTGCCTAGGAACCACGCAAAATACCATTGTGATAGCTTAGCATCACCAATACAAACATCCAGAACACCAGATACAGCTTGGCTATCACCTAGAACACCATAGAATTCCAATGCCCTAATAGCCACCTAGCAACCACGAAGGATACCATAGTAACAGCCTAACAACACCATAGCAAACATGCAGAACACCCTACACAGCTTGGAAATCACCATAACAACCTTCTAGGAATCACCCAGAATATCATAGAAACTTCCTATAGCAATTTTCTGGTAACCACACCGAACTCACATAGAAACCAGCCAAAATGTTCGCATCCATCCAGAACACAATATCAACCACACAGAATGCTAAAAATCCATCCAGAACACCACAGCAACTGCCTATCGACCACCTAGAACATGCTATATCAGCGGAGGAGATAAAAGTCTTCGTTTAAGAGTTATAAGCCATACACCAAGTCAACCAACTACGAGGTGAATCACAACATTGCAAACTTTGATCTGAAGCAAAAAAGCATCTGAAAATTGGACAAAAAGACAAAGGTACAAGACTGAGTACTTATCGGTTTTAGGGAGGGAAAGAACTACAATCCCATGAAGCATTGCAAACGGCATAATTGAATTAAAAACATAAAATTACTCATTTACAAATGTTGATTTTATTATTTTGATATTTTATGTTACGATTTCATTATATATAATAAAATAATTGCAGTGCGTCATGGGAGTGGGTAGAGTTCTTTTGGCCGTTGTTTCTTTTTTCCGACTCTCTGATTGGTGTAATTTGTTGAACAGCATCATGGGTAATGTAGTTTTTCACAAGGCATTCCACTGTTAAGTAAAGCTTTTTAATGGTTAAACATGATTATTTAAAAAATAAGATGAAATAATGCTGGCTGACGGCTTCAACAGACGCAAATACCATGGATTAACTACCTCGTAGCTCACAGTATAAGGCTGTCTTTAAAGGTTTAAAAGTTACCGTTAAAAATCAGTTTGCCCATGGAGAAAATGAATGGGATTTTTACTTCCGGAACCCAACTGTTGTACTCAATAACCACATAGCAACACCCTGGAAATTCACATCACCTTAACGATGTGGTGGTGAGTTTAAACAACCAAGCAAAACTCACATTTGCATCAGAAAATATAGAAATCAAGCTTTCACAATACATAATCGCTCATGTAACTCTTTGCTCTTGAAAAAAAAGCCCCCCGGAACCCTACCGGATGATCTGTCAGCAAAGCCAGCAGGGTGAAACACATCGCTCCTTGACGTGCGTCTACATGTTAAACATAAATTGATTGTTTTCTGTCCCCTTTTATCATCACTACAGTCCTCTTGTCTTTCTGTCAAGGGCGGCCCAATGTTTAAAACAAAACTGACGTCTGTGCGCACCCCCGCAGTTCTCCTTTTTCCTCGATACTAGACATTTGTACTATGGGGCTGTTGTCAAATGTGTAAGCCACCTGCAGCTCAGGTTGGAGAGGTGGCTTAGATTTCTTGCTCTCCATCTTTCCACACCTGTCATTTGGCATCCTGCTCGGTTTTAATGGTGTCGTTCTCTTGAGCTATTCCTGGACATCTATGATACACTCCAAGTGTCCACATAGCAGCACTGTCATTCAGCCGGACAAAAAAATGTTTGAGCTCTGTGCCATGTGCCTGTGCAGAATACCAAACAGAGTGGTTGAGTTTTAGGTCACATTTTCATACCAACTGCCAAATGTGGCTTATAATTAACCAGGGATTAGTTGGAAATAATGGCAACATTTCTTGTCCATAATTGCACAATGCATGAAGGGAAACGTGTAAAAGTAGTGACACGATAATTAAAACATTTTTCGATAGCATCAACAAAATGGCATTGCGTTTCCACAACCTATCCACCTTACATTTCAACGCGGAAGTGAGGTGCGAGACCTCTGATTTATTAGCAGCTATAGGGAAATAATGAGAAGAATATGAAAATTCAGCAAACCATAAAATCGTTTGTGCTACAAACCAGTGTGTTTATAACTAAGACAATACATTAAAATAATATGGTAATAAATACCTGTTTGCAATATCAAGCAGCACAAGCGATTTGTTTTCTAAAGCTAAAAATAACTGGAAGCGATTGACAACGGAAGCTATTAAATTTACAAATGGCCATACCCGTTCTTACCTGAAAAATAAGGTTGATAGAGTGCAACAGTTGGGTTCTATAAGTAAAAACTCTATAGGGAAATTGATTTTTAATGATAACTTATAAACCTTTAAAGTCTGTGAGCTTCAAGGTTGTTAATCGATCGTATTTGCTTCTGTTGCAGCCCGCGTTATTTCAACTTGTTTTAAAATAATCGTGTTAAAAACGATAGTTCAACCAAAAATGAAAATTACCCCATGATTTTCTCACCCTCAAGCTATCCTAGGTGTATATGACTATCTTCTTTCAGGTGAATACAATTGGAGTTATATCAAACAATGGCCTGGCTCTTCCGAGCTTTATAATGTTAGCGAATAGAGATTTTGAAGCACAAAAAGTGCAACAATCCAACATAAAAGATATCCACACGGCTCCAGGGCGTTAATAAAGGCCTTCTGAAGTGAAGTGATGCATTTATGTAAGAAAAATATACATATTTAAAACTTTAAAACTTAAAATAACTAGCTAAACTTGGCCAAAACATATCTTTAGCTCCTCCCACTTCCATGAAGCACTGCGTATGACATAGTTGAGTCTGTCTCTACTCTCTCTAAATATTTAAATATTTCAATGAATATGCATGTTTTGCAATAAATTTTATATATATTTAAATATATATATATGTTTAAATATATGTATTTTTTGTATATTTTTAAATTAGTAGTTCGTCATCGGTTGTATAATTCAATTTATTCGATGTTGTATGCAATGCTTCATGGGACTGTACATGACATACAGGAAAAAATAGTAGGCTAAATTGTGCGCACGATTTACTATTTTGTTCCTTTGATTTATAAATCGTGCGCATGAATTAGCAAATCGAGGGACTGAAGCGGTAAATCTTATGCACGAGTTACTTTTTTTTTCTTGCATGTCATGTGCGGAGCTCCGGAGATAACAGTCTTGTACCTTGTTTTTTTTCTTCAAATCAATGTCTATAATGTTATGATTCACCTTGTAGCTGGTTGACTTGGTTCATGGCTTATAACGCTTTAGCCAAGACTTTTTTGAAATCCCTATGGGAAAGATGAATGGAAAAAATACTTCCGGTACCAACGGTCACTGTTGCACTCTGTTTTTCCAAGTACAAACTAATTTTCCAACTAATTTGAGTCATCACATCACATTTTTGCAGTGAAATAATTGTTTGTGATGTTTATATTCAGTTGTAGATCTGAGTTTGACTGAGGTTCTTGTTTTTGTACCAGATAGATACTAATCCAATGAAATCTGGGTTCACACAAAGCTATTGCAGGACTCATGCTGGTTTGGAACAATGTGTGAGTAAATGAAATTTTTATCTTTTGGTTAAATTATTCCGTTAAAGTTTACAAAGGAATCTGCTCATGAATCCAGAAACAGACAGACCGCAAGTACCCATTTAACCCTGATTAATAATTCAAATTGTTCCCACAGCTTGACTCAATAAGACAAATTGGGCTGAATTAGAAACGCCAGTTTTTCATGTTTTCTGCAAGCGGTTATTGGCTTTTGGAGAACTTTTAAACAGTTTACTTAAAGAGAAATGCAAATGAAAAGGATGGCGATCGATAATTGAGAGAACGCTTTGTAGGGCAGATTGATGAAATGAGCTTCAAGAAGAACACCACCTGACCATCTCTCTTAATGTCAGATTGCCCAGCTCTGACTATAATTGTGTTCCAGTCTTTGAATTAGTTTTTATTTCATAAAAATTCTGTTGTGAGCACATTTAGTGTTAAAAACCCATTTTTCCTCTGTTGAGGAAGATTGGGGTGGAATATGTGGAAGAGATTGTCAGTTTTCTTAAAAAAAGGCCAATTTGCTTTTAGTTTAAGCTTAAATTTTAGCCACAAATTTGTTGTCTGAGATTTATTTTAGTTTATTATTTAGGTTTTTTTTTTAACTATTGTAATGAGGGGAAGCAGGATGAGATCCAAATGCAGCTTTATTAAAAGCAGAGGTCGTCAGACAGGCAGTGGTCAGAGATCAGCAAACAAGTATAACAGGGGATAAGCAGAATCGTGGTATAAACAGGCAAAGGGTCGATACAGGCAGCAAGAATCAAACAGTCCAATAATATAAGGCAATAAATCCGAGGGCAGGCAGAGGGAAACAGGGAAACGGGCAAAATCAGAACCAGGAAATCAAACACAGAAATAACGCTCGGAATTGACAGGGGAACCAAATCAAGACTTCGCGGGGAGTGACGTGTGAATGGTGTTTATATGTGGTGTGGGTGATGAGGTGCAGCTGGTGTGGTAATCAGTGACTGGGTACAGGGCTTATGGGAAGTGTGGTTTGTGTGAAGAAATGAGTGTGAGTGAGTGAAGAGTAGTGAGTGGAGTGCCCTCTAGTGGATTTTCCAGGCATTTGAAAATATAAAAATAATTTAAATTTTATTTTGTTTTAATAATTTTGCTTTGTACATTTGTCATTTTTTTTTAATTATTATGTTTTTTAAAGATATATATTTTGCTTTAATTTATTTGTGTTTAATTTTTTAGATTAGTTAATTTAGTACTTCAACCTAAAATTTTTTTATTTTAGTTTTTTGCCAAGGTTTTAGTGTAAGGGTACATTTACACGACATTGATGTAAAAAAACAACAAAAAACGTTGCTACATTTACACGACATTGATGTAAAAAAACAAAAAAAACGTTGTGATGTCACTTTGTAAAGAAACACTATGCACCTTTAGACTGAACATGTAATATGCATGTGCATGACTTTTTTTATGCGTTTTTGTAGTTTACATTGAGACGATAACAGTATCGTTTTAAAAAAAATATTTTGAAACCCGTTTTCAGGTCCCCGAAACACAGTTGTCCTGTAAATGAATTTCCAAAACGCATAAAAAGTTTTCCGTTTTTAATTTAAAGCAGTGTCGTGTAAATGCCCCTAAGTTTTTTAAGTTAAACATTAGTTAATGTGTTTACTAACATGAAGTAACATGAGCAACACATTTGTTACTGTATTTACTAATCTTCGTTAACGTTAGTTCAGTAAATGTTGAACAAAGATTAATAAATGCTGTAAAAGTGCAGTTCATTATTAGTTCATATTAACTAATAGAGTAAACTGATATTGTGCAGCTTTATATCAATTAACGAAACAGACTTAATTGTATCTATCAACCACAGCACTGGTTTTCTGCAGTCTTATGAATAACTTCATTTTCCATAGCTCCTTTGGTCAAAACGGCATCAGAAGGATTTTGAAACAAAAAAGTAGGCCACACTTTGGACAAACAAAACACAGGAAGTCATAACTGTTTCCAGTGGGATGGAAAGGCTTTAAAAATAAACAGCTAAAAGTTTAATGAAGAATGCATTAAGAGTTCCTTGTATCTGCCATTACAGTGTCAGCCCATAAGGAATATTTATTTAAAATACTGGGTGACTTCTCCAAGGTCGCTTAAACTTCATCTCTGATTTAGGAGGTGCGTGTCAAATGAGATATGACTACTTCACGCGTATTTGTTGATTTATTTTCCTTAGCCTTATTAATTTAGATGAATCACATTGTACATAGAAAATGAACCTAAATTGAATACTGTCATCAATATTATTATATTCACTTATTTATTTGAAAATTTGCATACACACTTGTCCTGAATTAGTTTTTATGTAACCAGTTTGTTTTTATGCGCTGCTCATAGAACTCTTCTGTCCTTTCATTTGTTGTTTAGTGGAACAAATTAGTCTTATATCATAAAAACAACAGTGTAGATAAACAACAATTCGTGATGTTGTATTGCTTTTAGTCTCTGTGTGACGCATATACAGCCACCCACAGCGATGGCCCACTTTTTTAGAGCCTTGGTTCCAGTATTTTTCCCATTCATTCATCTTCTTAGAGAATTTATACATTTTATCAGTAAAGAATTCTAAACCATGAACCAAAAACAGCCAGCTGTGAGATGAATCACAACATTGCAAACTGTGATTTGAAGCAAAAAAGTATATCATATAAAAAGTTTGGAGTCGGTAAGATTTCAACTCAAACTTCAGCTCAAAAAGGCTGAATTGGTAACACTTTATAATAAGGCCCATTAGTTAATGTTAGGGTTAGTTCACCCAAAAATGAAAATTCTGTCATCATTTGTGTTGTTCCAAACCTGTTTGAGTTTCTTTCTTCTGTTGAACTAAAAAGATGTTTTGAAGAACGTTGGCAATAGTTGATTGTCCCCATTGACTTCTATAGTATTTTTTTTACACTATGGATGTCAACGGCTACCATCAACTGTCATTTCTGAGTGAATTGATCCTTTAATACATTAACTAACAAAGAGTAATACATTTGTTCCAGTATTTATTCATCTCAGTTAAAGTTAGTTAATAAAAATAGGCTACCACTACTGATGTTAGCTCAGGTCCAGATACAACTTTTGATTTCAGTAATGTAGTAAATGTTGAAATTAATTAAGTTTTATAAACGCTTCAAAAGTTTTTTTCATTGTTGGTTCATGTTAAAGGTGCTATGTTTTTTTTTTTTATGCTTGATGACGCAGAGATTGAGCGAGGAATCTTGGGACATGTGGTCTTCACCTCACAGCCGGTGGAAAAGAATCGGGATGGGACTCGGGCAGAAATGGGGATGGCACCGCTTCCGCTTTTCCGTTCAAACTTATGAGGTAACGCAGCTCTGTTTATCATATTATTTGAGTGTGTTGAAGATGATGTTATAACGTTACTCTGTGCGTTCACTCGCCGGCTGCTGTGAAACACTTGTAGAGTAAGATAGATCCACATCACAATATCATATTAAATGCTGGATGGCTTGTGTAGGTAAATGACATGAAATTAATTTTAAAACGTATTGTATGATGAAGAAAATTCTGTATTACTGTTACTAAAAATAAAGCTGCATCTGATTATGCTATATTAGCTAACGTCACTTGACAAAATAGTGTTTTTCTCTGAGACATTAGATTTAAACAATAAGACTAAATGAGTTGATCAATATTACAATTGTTAGTTTTCTGTCTATAAATGTATCAAAACAGATGTTTCCTTCTCTGTGTTCCACATGTAATATATTAAAGCACCTTTGGCGTTTCCATGATTTCTACAAAATAAAACCAGAAACCGAGGTTAACGCAGATATGACGCCATTGACCGATGACTCACTCATATGTCCCGGATCCTTGGTTAAAATAGCAATTTTCTCACGATTTGCAAATAGTTTATATATTTAATTCTGTTAATTTCTTCATACACTCTAACTTATCCATCTCTACATTTAATTATATATATATTTCTTTTCCAAAAAGTTCAACTTTTGTCTCGTCAGTCCACAGAGTGTTTCCCCAAAAGTCTTGATGGGGCAAAAATGAGATGAGCCTTAATGTTATTTTTGCCCAGTCTCTTTCTTATGGTGGTCATGAACACTGACCTTAACTGAGGCAAGTGAGGCCTGCAGTTCTTTGGATGTTGTTTTGGGGTCTTTTGTGACCTCTTGGATGAGTCATTGCTGCGCTCTTGGGTTAATTTTGGTCGGCCGGCCACTCCTGGGAAGGTTCACCACTGTTCCATGTTTTTGCCATTTGTGGTTAACAGCTCTCACTGTGTTCGCTGGAGTCCCAAAGCTTTAGAAATGGCTTAATAATTTTTCCCAGACTGATAGATCTCATCTGAATTTCTTTAGATCTCGGCATGATGTCTAGCATTTGAAGATCTTCACTTAGTCGTGGCCTAATGGTGAGGGAGTTGGGTTCGATTCGGTTCGATTCCCAGGCCGGCAAGGAATTGAAGGTGGGGATTGTGACTAAACAGAACCTTTGATACCATGACTAAAGTGCCCTTGAGCAAGGCACCTAACCCCTAATTGCTCCCCGGGCGCTGTAGCAATAGCTCCCCACTGCTCCGGGTGTGTGTTCACTGTGTGTGTGTGTGTGTGTGTGTGCACTTGTTCACTACTCACTGCTGTGTGTTTGCACTTGGATGGGATAAATGCAGAGCATGACATTTTTGAGAATGGGTCACCACACTTGACAATACGTCACGACTTTCACTTTCACTTTGTCAGGCAGGTCCTATTTAAGTGATTTCTTGATTGAGAACAGGTGTGGCAGTAATCAGGCCTGGATGGGACTAAAGAAATTGAACTCAGGTGTGATAAACCACAGTTATGTTATGACTGTATTAACATAAATGTTTTAACAGGTGGGGCAAACACTTTTTCACACAGGGCCATTTAGGTTTTTTTTTTTTTTTTTTTTTTTTTTTTTTTTTTTTGGATTTTTTCCCCCCTTAATAACAACAACCTTCATTTAAAAACTGCATTTTGTGTTTACTTGTGTTGTCTTTGAGTAATATTTAAATTTGCTTGATGATCTGAAACATTTAAGTGTGACAAACAATCAGGAAGGGGGCAAACACTTTTTCACACCACTGTGTGTGTGTGTGTGTATATATATATATATATATATATATATATATATATATATATATATATATATTTTTTTTTTTTTTTTTTTTTTTTCATATATTTTTATATATAGATATATTTCTATATATTGTATATATATATATATATATATATATATATGTAGAGAGAGAGAGAGATTCATATAAAAATATATAATTAAATGTAGAGACGGATCAGTAAGAGTGTATGAAGAAATGAACAGAATTCTTATGTTTTGCATTATGCTATATATAGCATGCAAAAAAAGAGCTTTCAGAAGTCGACGGTGTCATTGGTTGGCTTTACGCAACTCTCAGGAGTCAAGAGTGCAAAGGTTTTGTCAGTTCGCCGGAAACTAAATTCCTGCTTACATGTTCTCAGGCTGCTACAGTGAGCAAAAATAAACTAGTTACTGGATTTTCCAAGAGTTTAAAGGTTCATGGCATGAAATTCAGTAACATCCAAACCTTTCCTTTTCACGCACATGCTAAGAAATGCAAATGAAAAATGTGATAAAGTTCAATTGCTTATTCGTGTAAGAGAAACCGCATCACCAGTATCAGCACTTGTGTTTCAAAATTTACATACTGTCTAGGAGGCAAACAACTACATCAGTTCCTGTCTAAATCCAGGCTGAGTGCTTTAAAATGGCTGTCAGGTGAGAGAACTAGAGTGCTTCATTCGGAGTGGGTGAGTCATATCCTATCCGGAGACATCACACGTCAGACTGAGAGTGTTCATTAACATGAATAAATTCCTTTGCGCTCATTTCTCCTTAGAGGTCACAAATGTTGTGTCTGCTTTTGTGTTGAAAGCTTTTCTTTTAGCTAAAGCTGTGACAGCACACCGTCTGAGGATCATAATGTGCTGTCTCCTCATATCAACAAACACCTGGATAGTGAGTTAAGGCATTTCAGAATTGTATTGCAAAAGATCAGTTTTCCAATGTCAGTGACATTAGATGTTCTTCATGAGTTATCCTTATCAGGGGAAGTGTTTTGTCATGCTGTTGCACAAAGTTTATTCAAGCAGCAAAGAGGCATTTGAGTCAATCTGAAACTGTCTCGAGCCCGAGGCATATAGCTAAATACTTACATTGAGCCAGACGCTCATAACTCCATCCTTAAAGTAATAGTTCACTCAAAATATGAAATTTCTGTCATCTCTTCACCCTCATGTCATTCCCAAACGCAAGGATTTTTTTATTCTGTGCAACACTAAAGGAGAAATTTTGACATTTACTAAGGCGGATGTCAAGAATTTCTCTGTGGAGCAACTTAAATATTGGTCTGTTTGTCACACAAAGCAGAATGAAAAATCTTGGAATCAGAAGTTTCCAAGTACATCAAATAAATGGGACATTTTTGTGTTCTTTTTCAAGAAAATATTAAAGCGTTGGTCCTCGGTTGCTGATCAGTATCTGCAAGGAAATTACCAACCAGTTGAAGATCTCTTCTTTCATATGGCTTTGGATGGTGAGTAAACGATTTTCATTGCCATTTCACCAAATTTTTATTTTTGGGTAGATAATCCTTTGAGCAAATCACCCATTGCAAGAATTTCACCTTAACTTGCAACAAAATCTATCTGCGCTGGCATGTCACTGAAACTCTTCTAGCTTTTGCACGCTTGTGTAAATCGTAGTAGTTGATTCATTGGCAGGTGATTTTCGCAAACTAGTGAAAGAGACGCAATCAAAATGAGCCATTGTGATTGTATTGTATTCTATTGCAATAGAATTGACAGTCCGCTTCGGTCTAGGGGTGTACGATATATATCCTAATTGATGTTTTAACGATATGCCAAATCATATTATCGAGTATTTCACTCATTTTTAGAAACCAACGCTGCATGAAGTTTTCATGAATTCACTGTGTGATGTAGCTAAGTATATACTAAGTACTATTGTGTGCGCGTGTTCAGAGTGTGTGTTTGACTGAAGTTAAAATGAGTGAAGAAACTGCGAAGAAGCTTATCAATGAAGTACGGCTCCAAATGCTAATCCATGTGAAAGAACTGCGAGTTTGAGTCGCTTATATGAGCCATGTCATATTATATTGTCGCTTATATTGACCCGGCAGCCATGTCACCCTGTAGCCCAAGACTGGTTGCCCACTGAAGCTAAGCAGGGCTGAGGCTGGTTAGTACCTGGATGGGAGACCTAATGGGAAAACTAGGTTGCTGCTGGAAGAGGTGTCAGTGAGGCCAGCAGGGGGCGCTCACCCCGTGGTCTGCGTGGGTCCTAACGCCCCAGTATAGTGATGGGGACACTATGCTGTCAAAAAGCACCATTCTTCGGATTACACGTTAAACCAAGGTCTTTAAAAATCCCAGGATGTCTTTCAAAAAGAGTAGCGGTGTAACCTCGGCATCCCGGCCAAATTTGCCCATTGGCCTCTGTCCATCATGGCCTCCTAATCATCCCCATTTACTGATCACTCCGTCTCCTCTCCACCTGGTGTGTGGTGGGCGTTCTGGCGCAATATCCAGGTGGATTCTGCACATTGGTGGTGGTTGAGGAGATTCTCCCCTTCCATAGGAAAAGCGCTTTGAGTATCCAAAAAAAGTGCTATATAAATGTAAGGAATTATTATAATTATTATGTACATTTGAAAAAGCAACGCACGTCCAAAATCTTTCCAGACATGAGAAGCATTTCTCAACATCTTGTCCAACAAAAGACAACATTAATAACATGTTTTTACTCCCAAATCACTTCATAACGACAGTTGAGCATCCTTCTGTGAGATGATGAGGCTTCTTACACAGAATAAGGCAGTCGTGTGTTTATTAGTCATGTTTCAATCTTCTGTTTATTCAGATTTAGCAATATAATGTGTTATCTTCTTCTGCTGCAGCTAGTACAATAAAAACATTTTTGAATGATGCAAAATATTGTCGGATTATCGTTATCGGAAAAATCCTAGAAAATATCGAGATATAATATTCTGGTCAATATCGCACACACTTCGGTGTTGTTTGTTTTTGGCTTTATCGTCACAGACTTTAGCACATTATGAAAAACACCTTAGGATTTATTATATAAAATATTTAATGTGGAGTGATTTCATACAGAAATAAGTAATAGGGATTTAGGATATCTTAGGATACCTTGTTGTAACACCTATTATTTTGGTCAAAAAAACAAATTTTTTAAAGGCCAAAACTGTTTCCCACGATTTCTTTCCAATAGCCAAATCAAAAAAAGTCAATAGGAATAATTTAAATCGCATATTATATTACGCATTCAACTTTGGCGATAACTATTTTAGCGTCCACACCAAGCACAATATCTTTTTTTTTTTGTCATCTGCCGCTTTAAATGCTTGAGCTATTTAAAGCAGGATGGATTCAGATTCGCTGTCAATGTTTTTATTATTCATCAGCTGGAAAAAAAATAGTTGTGATTCCAGAAATATAGTTTCTCTGTGCCATTAGTTATCATCTTTGGTGTGCACTGTTACAGTATACGACCAGTTGCATTTTATTATTCACATTTAGCATTATTTTTCCCTGCGGTCCATGATCCTATCAGAGCAGATCATCTATTTGGGTGAAAATCTCGACGTTATAGCCTCTGCAGACCTTTCTAGTTTAAGTTTATTTCATTTCAGTTTCTTTTTACAGCACTTTTGACAGTACATAATGTTCTGCAGCAGTTTTACAAAGAATCATCCCTTCAGGACCCCAGTGAGCAGCCAAATGCAACAGTGCCATGAAAACCTCCATGAGAACACTTGTGAAATTAGTGGAGAAAGACGAAGATGCCGAGAAACAATACTTCTCTGAGTTTCTGCAAAAGACGTTGGCTGGAATAGAGCATCCTTCTGAGTAGGCGGTAGGTCCTTGAGCACTTACCACAGTCACCAGCCAGTGCTCCAGATGGAGCTCACAGAGCAAACAAGACATGACTGCCTTTGGCCACTTACAGTTCTGATTCATCCCAGTGGGGACCATGGGGTGGACCCATTCTTTAGAGATTTGCTCTCTAGTCGTTCCTTGCATATTAAACTGGGATTAAACAAGTATTTTAATATCCAAAAATGTTAAAGTTAAGTGTTAAAGGTGCAGTAAGTGAGAAACACTGTTGAAATATTTGAAATCGACACAATCACTCCCCTCCCTTCATCGCTCTGCCCCCAAAATGCTTTTAACACGCAATGCAAGAGTGGATGTCACATCATATCTGAATCCAAGCAAAATAATGCTTCATGAAAAATAAAGTGAAGATGATGAAGAAACGACAAGACAGAACAAAAAATGAGCATACAGTACACAAGAGTTTATACAAGCAAGTGTTGGTTGTTAGTCGCCAGCAGCACAGCAGCTCCAGACAAACTGACACTCAAAACTGTCTTGTTACTATAGCTAACATTTCAACAACAGCATATCTCCATGCTGTGAAACAGCAAAAACAATATTACTCACATATGGAGCAGAAACAACCCCTGCATCCGTTTTCAGGCCTTCCTGCTTAGTTCTCTCCTGTGCTGGAAAGCTTTTCCAAAATTAACGAGGGTTCTAAAGCTCTTGCCCGATCATAACCTTTTTTTCAGTGGTGTTCCTCTAACCTTTTCTCTTCTGTAATGTCTCTCAGCCATCTCTCTTTCTACAGGCTTTCTTCAAATCTCCCTCTTGCTCTTTCTCTCTCCTCCCCCATTACGAGTGGACACGCCCCCTACGGCTGATTGGCTGCAAGAGTGTTGTGCTGCTCGATCCGATCCACTTTTTACAGCGTTTCTCCGAATAATTGCTTACTGCATCTTTAAAGTCTAGTTCACCTAAAATGAAAATTCTGTCATAATTTACAAACAACATTGGAGCCTCTAAACTTCCATTGTCTGAAGGAAAGAAACCTCTGAGACATTTTTAAATATATTTGTGACGAGCAGGGCGGGCGAGAGCCGTGAGGGAACGGCGTGAGGCCGGCGATGTGATTGCTAATGAGCGTCAGCTGCTCACTGCACCGGTCTCGTATCTCTCACGGAGGAGCTCCGGAAGCATAAAAGAGGAGCGACGACAGTGAAGGACGAGAGAGGACCAGGCCTGGATGTTCGCTGATTCCCGCCTCCTTCTTCCCGTTCTTACAAACAGTGTTGCATTGGTTTCGAAACCCGGGAGGAAGGAGGGACATGCTGTCGAAGAGCCCTCGCTGCTGAGGGGGATTGCAGTGCTGAGGAGGTCGGGCAGCGCGGGAGAGTGAAGACCGCGAGTGGTGGTACTGGAACGACTGAGCAACCGGTGGGATGGAGAGCTCGGTGCCGTGCCCCTGGGACAAGATGGGATGGCTGCCGTCCAGGAGAGAGCGGAGGAGTCTCCACCGTTCGCCAGGGGCCGAAGCCATGATGGGGAGGAGCAGGGAACGGAGGACTCGCTGCTGGCTGCCCTCAGCCGGAGGAGCCATCGCTGGCTGCCAGGGGGCGGAGGAGGATCGAGCCGTCCACCGAGCATCCAGTACCATCGCATGGCACCGCGAGGAAGAGCCTCTTGGCTGGCAGAGAACCGAGCGGCAGTGTGTCTAGGAACCGGACCAAGATTTTTTTTCCTCCCCTCTCTCGTCTCGTTGTGCTTCCGTCTCGTTTTCTCTCGTCTTGTCTGTCCTTACCCCCAGGTGCTGCGGCTGCCGAGACTGGCCCCCGGGGGGAGCAAACGCAGTCTCTTGGGTATCCCCCGGCCTGCGAGGGGCGATGGGGGTATGTGACGAGCAGGGCGGGCGAGAGCCGTGAGGGAACGGCGTGAGGCCAGTGACGTGATTGCTAATGAGTGTCAGCTGCTCGGTACACCGGTCTCACGGAGGAGCTCCGGAAGCATAAAAGAGGAGCGACGATAGTGAAGGACAAGAGAGTACTTTTTGTACTTTTGTTTGTTTATTTATTTGATTCAAAGTTATGTTTAACGTTCGCCAGTTCCCGCCTCCTTCTTCCCGTTCTTACAAACTGTGTTACAATATCTTTGTGTTCCACAGAATAATAAAACATGTTCGGAATGACATTAAGGTGAGTAAATGATGACAGAATTTCATTTTTGGGAATTACACTGAAACACTGGTGTAATTTTTATTTTGAAACAATTTTCACCCACAAATTTCTTGTAAATTTAGCAAATAATTACAGTGGAAATGGAGAACACAAGAAATGACAAATAACACATTGAATTAACATGAAATTTTGAAGCAGAAAGGCTAAGAGTGTAATCGCTCTTTACTGTGCCCAGGTGGGGTTTGTGTAGCCATCCTTGGCCCACTTGGAAGAGGTGGGGCAGAGCACGGTTCAGTTGGACTCGAGCCCGGTACTCATGCAGTGTCAGCGCTAACTGCGCTGACGCACGAAGAGCTACTACTTTTGTGTGGGCTAGTAATCTTTATTACTATTTGGATAGTACTTTTCAATTAATGTAATTCATTTGAGTGTATTTGGGTTTATAACAGGTCTGATTCTCACCTTATTGATGAACAGGAATTGTAGTTTGCGAGTAAAGCTGCAAATTCCTCCATAAGCATAAATGATAAATCTATTAGCATGTTAGCGAAAGTGCTTTTCTTCCTGTTTTCTTTCATACAAAAAGTTGCATCGATCTTATATGGCGTAAGCGTGCTCCGGTCCGGAACAATAAGTGCAGTGTGCGTGCAGACCAGCGGGGGAGTGGGGAGGGGGGGCAATCACGCTCGGGTTTGGTTCAAGGCAACCATGCCTAGTGTGAGTACACCCTTAAAAACAGCATTTTCTAGAAAAACATACTCAAAAATCTGTTTTATTTACCACTTTGAAAAATAATTTTGTACAGTGAATTCTTTCAAGAGCTGTGCAAGAAAACTCCTTTTTTGACAAACTATGTTCAAGAGGCTTAAGATGGTGTAATAGTGCGAGCATCGCTGTAAGGAGTGACCCTGCTCTCTCAGACATGTATGATCAATATTTCTGAGGTCTGAATCACTTTCAAGTGTTTTAACTTTCCTGGTAGAAGGGCCACTGAATTATGAATGTGTCACACCTCCATGTAGATTAAAAACTGGAAAATTGATACACTTTAGATCATGTAATCTCATTTTTTTATTATTATTATTTTGCCTGGCTGAGTTAATGAAATGGAGACAAAACAATTAATTATGTCTACATTGTTTGTCCTTCAGAGTGTCCACATTAATACGTTGCCAATTGTGTTTCTTTCATACTGCACGTGTCTGTTTGACCTCCACCACTGTATCAAACACCATGCTGGTCCGGTGACTTTCAGCATTTAGTATAGTATCCCACTTCATGTGTGTATTTATTGACCAGTGTTAGTCCAATTATAATTCAAGGACAAATCAATTTGTACAGGACGTATATATTGATTTGTATGAAACAAAAAATATGATTCTCACAAATAAATGTCTGGGTCACCTCTAAAATATTAATGAAAAAGAAATTATATTGCATGCAAAGAAAATTAATCTAATGTTTAATTAAATATCTCCCCTAAGAACTGTAATGTTAACTAAATATATTTATTTTTAAAAAAATGACATATGTGTGTGTGTGTGTGTGTAACACATAATGTATTCATTAACATTGTTTATCACGTCGAGTGAAGTGTTTGGCAATGTCAACAAACTAATCGCAAATCAAATGTAATAACGCTGTCCTTACATAAACATTACTCGTACAGTATGCAACATTAGAAATATATAAAATTAAGCATGCTGAATTACAACTACATTGTGACTTAGGATTATGCGCTCATGCACTACTTAAAAGTAATTTTTACATAGTTACGAGAAAAAAAAATTGTCTGTTGACACATTTGATGTAGTGAAGATTTTCACTAAAGCTACAGTATAAAACAAAATTACAGCCAACAGTTCATAACATGCCTTGAAGTATTCGTAGTGAACATCACCTCACCGTTTTTCACATCATATGCACAGACAAGAACAAGACATTCAAACAATAAAACTAACGCTGTTGATCGATATAATAATCACAAGTTTTCCGTCAGTAAAGGAATCCAAATAGTTACTATTAAAACACATTCAAGATCAGCGTCTCTGTCTAGTTGAAGTTTGTCGCGAAGTTCTCTCTTTTAGGAAATGCCACACCGATGATGATCCTCTTCTTGTCCCAAAATCTTCTTGGGTCATTTGGTTGACGTATACGTTTAGGGGTCTTTTTTTGTTGACAGAACCAGCTACAAAAAAGAATAATTGTGTTCCAGAACGAGCAAAACAAGCGAGTTGCTTGATACTCGCTACAACTACTATTTCCGCATTTGTCCATTAGACTATTTTTTCATGGTTTCTACGGCAGTAAAAGCGGAAACCGAGGGTAACGTGAATATGACGTCATTGACAGGCTATTCCCGCACATGTGCCGGAGCCTTGCTTAAAATCGCAATTTTCTCATGATTTACAAATAGTTGTAAACATTTGGGATATTGTAAGTACTCAACTGAACAAAATATATAACACTGGCCCAGTGGTTTTTGTATATTTTACAGCAAAAATCTTACATATTGCACCTTTAAAGGGGCTAGAATTCAGAAACCCTTTATATTAGTGACACCGGTGGCCAGTAAGCGAACTGCAGCCAGCAGCTTTTTGCTCATGTCGACAAATGAGGTAATATGAACCTTCTTACATATAGGCTCTTTAAAAAAAAAAGTCAATGTTGGGGAAAAAAAAAATCTTCCTCTTCATGACTCGTGTGAGACATGTTGTAAGGGTTAAGACTTTATCTATGACTAAAAGAAAAGATGAATAAATATTCTTCATAAGCTTGTGAGACAGCATTGTGAAATTGCCTTTTCTGTGGGGAGCTCTTCAATCATGGCCGCCTCACACTCACAACACGCTCCTCTCTGGCCAGAGAGAGGAATAATGTGTGAATGTGTTCGTTTGCTTTGAAGGCTGATGGTCAGAGAGAAATTGTAGTGCACTGGGAGAGACAAATGATCTCTTTCCTGAGTTATAGGCCCTCCTATGAGTTGAGTAAGCGCAAAAGGACAAAATGAAAGTTTCTAGTTGGACAGAAAAATGTTTGTGGAGGTTTTAGTACACATTAAAATGTCCAGTTACATTGTATTCACAGTCACAATGACCTGGAGGATTTGTAACGTTTTTATGTATCATTCTTGTTGCATGCAATTTCTAAATTACAATGTTTGTTATTCATAGCAACGTTATGTAATCGGATTACTTTTTTCAAGTAACAAAATATCTCAGTTAATTACTTCATTTTCCCATTTATTCAGTATCCCACAAATTGAATAAAAACAGTGAAATACTATTAGCATTTGGAGCCGCACTTCACTGACAAGCTGCGCATAAAAAAATAATCGCATTTCATAACTGTACCAAGAATCGTGTTTAAGCGCGATTTCAGTGTTATTTTTCGTATCGGGGAATAAATTGTGCAGACCCACTTTAAATGTACTTTAAAGTGTAAACATTTAATTTTACATCATTCCAAAGTGTACTGAAGTGCATTAAGTTTATTCTCTGCAAGTACATTTTAGTGGCCTTTTATTTCATTAATAATATTATTATATATAAGCACGGTGTTTATATACTTTTTAGGTTTGAAGTAAGCTACAAGCACGCATTCATGCACATTTCTTTTTCAGAAGGGTTGCTATGTGGTTGCTAAGGCGTGAGTAGTTGTTAGCATGTTGATGGGTTTTCTCTCTGATGTTGGATATTATGATCTCTAGATATGGCTCAGGCCACTCAACGAGATTTGTTTCATGCATTTTATAATCTGTAATGAAAAAATTGTAAGTTGTAAAAAGCACCTGTTTAATGTAAATGTTATATAGTAATGCAAATGCGAAAAATGTAATACTTGGGGTTAGGGGTTTGTTTAAATCTCAACTTTCACCCTCTCTAAAACATTGATAATTCACAAAAGTGTTATTGTTTCACAATATGAATCAATAGCACCTAACTAGTAGAATGAATGCCATGAGAGAGCGACTATGCAGTGTGTATTCTGTCTGTCATTAATTATAAATGGCTAGTCTTTAAGATGCTTCCCCATGTCTGATTGACCAGACCCACCAGTAATGACAGCTGAGGTCACGGTATCGACTTCTGACTCTATCCCGGCGCGCAATGATATTCCCAAAAGCCCTCCGGCATTTTAAAGTTATTCTGAGTGATTCACTTCACCATTTTTTATGTTGTGGTTACTATTCCTCAGCAGGATTTGGGAAAGAGAAAGAACAGGAGAATAAGAGAGTATAAAAGTAGGGAGAGAGAAAGTGGAGCAGGAAACACGAGTGTAACCATGTTTAGACCAGGCTTCTGCCTGTTTTTTGTCGCACTCTTCTTTGAAACTATTGAAACTAGTAAAACTTTATGAAACTTGAACAATTTTTGCACCCCAACCAGCATAATCTGAATATACATAGAATATATATATATATATATATATATATATATATATATATATATATATATATATATTTCTATTGTTGCTGTAAAAAAATACATTTACAGTATTAATTTAGCAGATGTTATTGTCTGAAGCAAGAAAGTGAATATTAGCCTTGAATTTTATTGAAAAACTATAATAATTTTTTTCGTTTGTGCTTCGTTTTGCTTTTCGTTTTGTTTTTATTTAATATGTCTATAGCACACACATATGATTTATAGATTGAAATTACTAATTGAAAATAAAATATAGTAGCATTTGACATTTAATATCAATTAATATAATTACATTTAATATAATTACAATTACATTCAGTGTTGTTTTTTTGAGAATTTTGCCTGTGTTAATGGCAATTGAATAAGCTTTGGCTCAGATGTGCATTTTTATTGTAATTTTACTATTTCATCTCGATTTCTTTAAAAAAAAAAAAATCGATTCTGCACACAAAATAGTTCCTCTTAGGACATGTAAGGACAAAATGTCTCCATTGAAACCCATTAACTGCAATTTTTAATCCTAAATGATGCGATCTTTCGTTCTGTTGACAAGGCCTCGACATTTAAATTTATATATATATATATATATATATATATATATATATATATATATATATATATTTACCAGATTTCCTGTTTTCAGCTTCTACATATTATAGAGCTAATTAGATAAATTATGGTGTGAATATTAGACATGAGGTTGAATTTTATTGAAAAACTATAATAATTTTTTTCGTTTGTGCTTCGTTTTGCTTTTCGTTTTGTTTTTATTTACTATATCTATAGCACACACATATGATTTATAGATTGAAATTACTAATTGAAAATAAAATATAGTAGCATTTGACATTTAGTATCAATTAATATCATTACATTTTGTGTTTTTTAACCCTTGTGAGACCTTAAGGACATTTTTGTCTTTTTCAATTTTGTTTTTTTTATCATTTTGCCTGTGTTAATGGCAATTGAATAAGCTTTGGCTCAGGTGTGCATTTTTATTGTAATTTTACTATTTCATCTCCATTTCTTTAAAAAAAAATTGATTCTGCACACAAAATAGTTCCTCTTAGGACATGTAAGGACAAAATGTCTCCATTGAAACCCATTAACTGCAATTTTTAATACTAAATGATGCAATCTTTCGTTCTGTTGACAAGGCCTCGACATTTAAATATATATATATATATATATATATATATATATATATTTACCAGGTTTCCTGTTTTCAGCTTCTACTTATTATAGAGCTAATTAGATAAATTATGGTGTGGATGTCAGAGTGTGGTTTGTATATGTGTACTAAAAAAAATGTGTGCGCACTTGTAATATTTGAGAGAGAAAAACTGTACTATACTGCAAATCACAAATCCAACCACTGTGTACCAGAGGAGATTTTCTGGCATCTAATAGGGAAAATTTGGTACTGCGCCCGAACTAAATCTTACTAAATTCTTTGAGATATCAACCTCAAATTTGGAACGCAACTTGTTTAGATTTATGGCTTTGATTTTCTAGCAGTTGTAGTGTTTCATAAAACATGTACTTTATATAAATATTGTTCATAAATCATCATCATAAAGTTAAACCTCTATATTTTTTTTTTTGGTTTCATTTTTTTGTTGTTTACTTCAACAATAATCTGCCAAGGGTCTTCTTTAAAATAAAAAACAAAAAACTTAAGTCTGTGTTCCCAAGCTTCACATCTTTATGACAGTTTTTTGACATGGACATTTTTGTCCACCATGGACCTATTTGTAACTATTTTTTGTAATTCACACACAAGAGGATCAAGGAATATTTCACCTAATGAAAAAATGTTTACTTATCCTCATGTTGTTCTGACTCTGTCTGTTAAACAAAAATTATGATTTTAGTCTGAAGTGTATAACTTCCAAAAAAGACAAAAAGGACCATAAAAATCCTGAGTATGGCTCTTGCTCTATATTCCAGGTCTTACATGCAATAGCTTTGTGTGATGAACAGACAGAATATAACATGCTATTCACTGATTATCTATACTTTTCCCCTCTAATCTCATTTGCACTTGTTTTAATTCCCCTTTAGATCCACTGCGACAGGTTTGAAGTCACTGACAGCAAATGCCGTCGGTTCTGACATGTGGACGCATGAAAGATGCGATGATGATTTGAAAGCTACCGCAGAGGAGGAGATCAGTACTTCAGAAGACAGTCACATGGTAAAAGCATTTGATAATCAGAATTTGCGTTGACATAAAAGAGCTGACGCTGAGTGTAATTAGGTCTTTTTGGCAAACAAAAAACTAAAAAAAAAAATTTGTTTTCATCTTCTAGACTGAGAAAACATTCTGTCCAAGAGTTTTCTGATATTCTCTGTCATCATCTCTCTTTGCTCATCTTTTAAAAGAGGATCAAGTATAATGGCAAAAAGCCATAAAATAAAAGTTGTCAGCAGATTCTATCCAACAAGAACCGCCTAAAAAAGTCTTCGCAGTGCTTGGCTTGTAAACTCATTTGTGCACTACTGATAACATGTGGATTTGGGGATGTAATTTGATATTTTCATTTGACCTCTGATCCCGAACAGACCTCTAACTGATAGAGCGCTTGATGTTTCAATTTTGTTCTCTCTTTCAATTCAACCCCTCTTTTGAAAGTAAACAGCTGATGTAATTCAACAAGTCTAAGTAATCCCCAAAAACAGTGTTTTTTATTTAAGCCCGGCGGCGGGGTTATCAGTGATTCATAGTGCGAGGTGCATCTTCAATTTAGTTCCTGTGAATTGGCTAGCCATTGGAGATCATTTTCTGGCTAATGTTGTGCATCCTGGAACTGATGGCTGTAAATTGCTCAGAGGCAGAGATGGTTATCACCCCAGCACCACCCCAGGAGACAAAGGAGACGGGGCTGGTCGTGATGGTTAAATTATACACTGCACTGACTTGTTCGCATTGTGAAAGGACGATTTGGCTGCGGAAAAGCCACTTGTCAGCCGAGTCGGGATAGTTAAGTGCTTCACTGGGAAAAAAGTCACAAACTGGGTGGGATGACTTTGCAATTGGTTGGTAGGACTTTATTTATATGTTAGAGCAATTTTCCAAGATTTTTCCATGACTTTTCCAGTCATTCAGATCACAGAAGATTAAATAAAAATTAATCGAATGGTAGTTTATTGCTGGGTAGTAAATGATGACGATCTGAATCAAACATTTAGTAGTTCATTTGCAAAAACAGATAACTCTGTTTTTATTAATTCTTGCAAATCTTGTTTTTTTTTTATTATTGTGCATTCCAAGTAATATCAATGAAACTGCAGTTTGGTTTTGATTAAGAAATAATAACTCCAAAAAATACAGGTAACTTACAAAATTAAAGTTCATTGAAAGTTTTTATATATATAAAAAGTAGAAAAAGTAGTTTTTTTTTAGTAAAAGCAGATATCTCCACATTTCATGTTTCAAATTTAAACAAAACCAAGTAATTGCTTTGTAATTGACTCTTCGCAAACAGTTTGATTGACAGGCGATCTGACCAATCATAACCCTGAATCCGCCATTTTGTCGGACAAAGCAGTCAGGGGAGTTAGTAGATTAACGTTGATGAACTTGAAAAATTGTGTGTACTCACGTCTTTCCACGCTTGAAACAACATTCCTTCTGATGTTCATTCATGTTTATTTGATGCTATAAATGAACTAGTATGAAGAGATGATCGGTTCACGAGCCGCTTGAAGGAGCTACAGCGATCTGTCACCACACATTAAAGAGACTCTATACGCTATTTATTGTATTGTTTAACTAAAATAAGTAATATATATTAAATTACTAACTACAATTTTGTCATGTAATTTGTAATCACTATCAGACTACAATTTGCAAGAAATCTGCCCAGCGCTGTATATATACCAGTATATATAAAATTCAAAAGTTTGGAGTCAGTAAAATTTTTATTTTATGCTGACTAAGGTTGCTTTTATTTGATAAAAACACAGTAAAAACAGTACTATTGTGAAATATTATTACAAATTAAAATAACTGTACTATAATTGAATTTTCAGCATCATTACTCCAGTCTTCAGTGTCACATGATCCCTAAGAAATCATTCTCATATGCTGCTTTGCTGCTCAAGAAACATTTCTTAATATTATCAATGTAGAAAACAGCCGTACTGCTTAATATTTTTGTTGAAACCATGACAGATTTTTATCAGAATTCTTTGATAAACAGAAAGTTCAAAATTTTTTAATCAATGTAATGCATCGTTGCTGAATAAAAGTATTAATTTCTTTCAAAAACAAAATCAGATTTATATATTTTTATTACATTCATACAATTACTGTGCAATCAAAAGCCCAGCCAAAAAAACTCATAAAAGAAAATATTATGATGCAGCACATAAAAAGGTCAGAAACTCTTTCCAGTGATGTTTCCTAAGGGTTTCTGACCTTTTATGTGAAGCATCATAATATTTTATTTGCATTTATATATACAATTCCCCTTGACTTTATCACTCAAATACAAACTCCTGCTTCCTCGAGTCCCACTGGAGATTTTTGGCTCCAACTAGCTCTTGTTGTGCATTATTTAAGTTCTGCCTCACCATTTGCTCTTGTCCCCTGAGAGTTACGAAGCTGCTTCGCATTGGACTCTGTTTGAGTGACAGATGACGCTTGAACCACTGCAGCAGGGAATCATGGGAGAGAAGGGCAGCGCAAGAACTCTGGTCTGGCAAAGAGGGAGCTTCAAACAGCATGAGAGCTGTGTGACTGGGCCTGTGTTTAATGTAGAAATTAATGCATGCTTGGGCCGGTCTCGATCCGTACGTGACTGGCATATTGTCCCCCGCAGTCTGACACATCTGAAAAAACGGGAACGATGAGGCACCTTGGAGATCACAGCTGGAATGTTAACCCTGCAGACCAGGTGGTAGTTCTTCGGGTTATAATTGCATGCAAATGGCGTCGCCTGAGAGAATGCTTCACTTAAGAAACATTCACAATGTTTACTCGAATGTGATTTTCATGTAAAACAATTATTCAATGTTGAAAAAATTTGTACGATCTTGTGGGTGTTTGCAGTCGAACGTGACGACAATTGACCCTTCGCCTGCAGTTTGATTGACTGGAGATCTGACCAATCATAACCCCGAATCTGCCATTTTGTCTGACAAAGCAGTCAGGGGAGTTAGTAGATTAACGTTGGTGAACTTGAACTTGAAAAATTGTGTGTCCTCACGTCTTTCCGCGTTTGAAACAACATTCCTTCTGATGTTCATTCATGTTTATTTGATGCTATAAATGAACTAGTATGAAGAGATGATCGGTTCACGAGCCGCTTGAAGGAGCTACAGCGATCTGTCACCACACATTAAAGATAATATTTTAATAATTTAAATTAGAATTTATTACCAGGAGATAAAAAGATAATTATTGTGATCTAACACTTGCCTCACATTTAATAAAGAACCACAGTTTCTACAATTCCCTTCACTCTATTGGGATGTTCTCTTTTATTCTGGACGGCAAAGGCAGTGACAGCATATTTTGCAGTATTAAACATGTATTTATACTGATTTCATCAGACTCTGAAAATTCTTCAAAAAGAACACAAAGAATGGCCATAGTCTGCCATAGTCGGGTGGTCAGGGTGGTCAACGCACCACCGTTTTGGTTTAAAAAAACGTTTAGCAACGTTTTGTCGGCCTGAGTGCAGCCCTGAAAAATGCATAAGAAGAAATCTCTTCTGTGCGTAACCAATGAGGTTCATTCTCATGTGTTACGCAGCACGTTTGAGCTTCCGGAAGAGGTTTGTTCTTGTTAGCTTGTTACTTTCTGCTTAAGTTCGCTCATGATCAATGTTTATATCCGAGTAAAAGCCTAAATTAAATATTTTCATCATAACAAGCGACCAAGTCTCTTCAGAAAATTTGGACTAACCGCTTGATTCATATGGATTAGTTTTACAATCTCTTTATGAAGCTTTTGAAGCGTCAAAGTTTCGGTTATAAAGTCAGCCAATGGAAGGAAATCTGACAGCATTCTGTCATCAAACAGATCTTCATTTGTGTTCCGAAGATGAACGAAAGCCTTACAAGTTTGGAACGACATGAGGGTCATTTTGGGGTCAAGTAACCCTTTAACCATTGATACGAGGCAGGATGGATCCATGCTTTCATAATGTTTACGCCAAATTCTGACCCTGTGTGAGTCCGTGTGAAATGTAACCTGCTGTAGATCATCTGCTTCAAGATTTGATGTGGTGTGCATTCAGAGATGCTCTTCTGCAGACCTCAGTTGTAACTTCAGTATGTATTTTGACTTTTTTTTGTGCAGTACTTTTATATTCCTTGTGTTCATGTTTTTAGACAAACCACTGGCATATTCAACTGCCTCGACATTGTTCCACTTGTTGTGTTTGCTTCCTTGACAGAACTGTCATTATGAATATCAGGAGAACTACACGCACCAATAAGTTCTATTAGTTCTGCATGTTTACGTTCAAGAAGAAAAGAGAAGATAATTAAAACTGCAGTAAATTGAAACAGCTGGAGGTCGCAGTTCCAGTAACTGTCACCCATCTCTCAGAGCTATTCCATAAAAAAATGGCGTGAATAAAAAGATCATTTCCACACGCACGCAACAATTATTTGACTCCCAACACAAGTACTAAGCTGATTTTACCCCAGCAGGCACAGCATGGTGATCCAATGCAGTACGACGTTCCTTTGAAGTTTTCTGAGTGTGCTTATTATGGATTCTGCAAAGGTGCTTTCCGGACAAATCTCACAAAACATGTCTGGGTCATATTTCAACTCAGAATCAAAAGAACAAACTAATAAATAATGTAGTAAATGTAATTTTTTTTAAAGAAGAAAGAAAATAAAACTGTAGATTTTTACAATATCAGTTGTTTTCATGACAATTAAAAACATTCCACCCCAAATTCATAGTTATTAATTGTTATAAATTTGTTTACATAGTCTTTATAATTTTTTAGCTTTAGTTTTGATGTACGTCAAATTTAAATGTTGGAATGATCATCCTTGAGATAGTTCTACACCTTCATATGAGTCCAGCTGTGTTTGATTATACTGATTGGAAAGCCACACAGCTGTCTATATAAGACCTTACAGCTCACAGTGCATGTCAGAGCAAATGAGAATCATGAGGTCAAAGGAACTGCCTGAAGAGCTCAGAGACAGAATTGTGGCAAGGCACAGATCTGGCCAAGGTTACAAAAAAAATCTGCTGCACTTAAGGTTTCTAAGAGCACAGTGGCCTCCATAATCCTTAAATGGAAGATGTTTGGGACGACCAGAACCCTTCATAGAGCTGGCCGTCCGGCCACCTGAGCTATCGGGGAAGAAGAGCCTTGGTGAGAGAGGTAAAGAAGAACCCAAAGATCACTGTGGCTGAGCTCCAGAGATGCAGTCGGGAGATGGGAGAAAGTTGTAGAAAGTCAACCATCACTGCAGCCCTCCACCAGTCGGGGCTTTATGGCAGAGTGGCCCGAAGCCTCTCCTCAGTGCAAGACACATGAAATCCCGCATGGAGTTTGCAAAAAAAAACATCTGAAGGACTCCAAGATGGTGAGAAATAAGATTCTCTGGTCTGATGAGACCAAGATATAACTTTTTGGCTTTAATTCTAAGCGCTATGTGTGGAGAAAACCAGGCACTGCTCATCACCTGTCCAACACAGTCCCAACAGTGAAGCATGGTGGTGGTAGCATCATGCTGTGGGGGTGTTTTTCAGCTGCAGGGACAGGACGACTGGTTGCAATCGAGGGAAAGATGAATGCAGCCAAGTACAGGGATATCCTGGACGAAAACTTTCTCCAGAGTGCTCAGGACCTCAGACTGGGCCGAAGGTTTACCTTCCAACAAGACAATGACTCTAAGCACACAGCTAAAATAACGAAGGACTGGCTTCACAACAACTCCGTGACTGTTCTTGAATGGCCCAGCCAGAGCCCTGACTTAAACCCAATTGAGCATCTCTGGAGAGACCTAAAAATGGCTGTCCACCAACGTTTACCATCCAACCTGACAGAAATGGAGAGGATCTGCAAGGAGGAATGGCAGAGGATCCCCAAATCCAGGTGTGAAAAACTTGTTGCATCTTTCCCAAAAAGACTCATGGCTGTATTAGATCAAAAGGGTGCTTCTACTAAATACTGAAGTGAAATGAGCCCTGGTTGTCATGGTATTTAACCTTGCACATGTACGGACACTTCTTGCTGAAATAGTTAGAAAAGAATATAAATACTAGAATAGAAATAATTTATTGTTACTTGTTTTAGTGTGTCATTCAGCTTCTTACAGATGCTCCGTACAATTACCAAACAGAACATTCATTCATCCATCCATCTCTCCACATAGTTAACTTCTGACAGATACAATACAATAAGAACACAGCTGAAAAATAAAACTGAGTATGAGATCAATCAAACTGCTCTTGAAAAGCGTATTGCATCAACATTCTAGTTGAAAGATTGTTTCTACTGTGAACTTTCCGTCCCTATGCAATCTTTTTTTTGCAGATATAGGCTGCTGTGATTTGATCTGTGACCAGTTTTATAAACCCTCTTGTGGTGATAAGAATATGGGTTGGTTTAAAGACACTGCTCTCAAATCAATGTAAAAGGACAGCAGTTTCTTGGAGCACGTTTCGGGTGTCCACGGGGGGTGGTGATTGATGCGATCATCTTTAACCATCTCTAAGGTATTTGTGACACAGTGTGAGAAATTCTCCCCTCTCTTTGTGACCCTCCAACACCCCCGATGGCCCACCGCAAAAAAGCCCCTTTATTGTGGATCCTGTAGAAAGAGGAACTTCTGATCTGCTTTGCACTCAAAGCGTTTGCCTCAAGCACTGGAATAAAGGCTTGACACATCAATCAAATGTTGTTTCAGTCAAGAAAAAGTAAACTTTCACATTGCACAGAGAAAACGTCCGTTTAGTAATCTAAGTCCGGCCTTGTACTTTACAGAATACCTCTGCATACTTTATATTTTGATTAAATCATCCGTCTGAAACTCAAGTTAGAGTTCTGCAAGGAAAAATCTAATTCACTTTCTCCATAAAGTGATAACATATATACCATTGCAATTGTTTGATTAAAAATACAATAAAAACAGTAACATTGTTACAATTTAAAATAACCGTTTTCTACTTGAATATATATATATAAAAACATTTTGTAACATTTTAAAAGTATTTATTGTCACTTGACAAACAACAAAAATCTTGCAGCAAAATTATATATACAAACCTGAATGTATGAAAATGGGTTTCAAAGTGCATGTTTTTTTTTAAAACGGTACCATTATTGTTTCCATGTAAACCGCAAAGATGTCTTGCTAGCAATAAAAAAATAAAAAAATAAAAAAAAAAACGCAAAGATGTAAATTTGTGAAAATGGTGATGTCATGCGCATGTGTATTACATGTTCAGTCTATAGGCGCAGTTTTCTTTACAAAGTGACATCGCCAACTACTGGCCTGGCAGCATAACACAGCATTTTTAATCGTTTTTAATTGTTACATTTTTAGTACATCGTTGTTGAAACACTGGCCAATACAGTGATGGAGGTTTCACATATATGCGTGGTCTGATGACCAACCTTCACTGATTTTACATTCCATCAGTAAGAATAGAGTGTGAAGGTTGAATTAGCAGAGCTATAGCACAGCTGTACATAAAATACTGCAATCCACACAACATAATGGGAGACATATCAGAATTCAAAAGGATAAATTTGTGCTTGTCCCACTGCTGCATCTGTGTCCAGGACAGCAAGTCTTTGTGGTGTATCGAGAGCTACAGGATCCAGGGAAATGTCGGACGAACCGCATCCAGCAGGAGTAACTGTCGACGCAAGAGGAAGCTTTGGAAGTGATGACCAGGTACTAACCCAGATTGTATAAAAAAAAAATAAAGCCACAGCTGCCCAACTCACTTCAGAATTAAATCCGCACCTCGACTTTACCGTTTCCACCAAAACTGTTCGTCTGGAGCTACACAGAGTCAATATTCACGGTCGGGCTGCTATAGCCAAACCTTTGGTCACTCGTGTCAATGCCAAATGTTGGTTTCATTGGTGCCAACAGCAAATCTTATGCTGTGGTCAGTGTGAAACATGTGTTGTTCTCCGATCAGTCCACCTTCACTGTGTTTCCCACATCTGTGGGAGTTTCGGTGTGGAGAAGCCCCAAAGAGACTGTGGCTGATGGTTTGGGCTGCGATATCATGGCATTCCCTGCTGTGCTTGATGGTCGCATCACTGCCAAGGACTACCGAACCATTCTGGAGGATCATGGGCACCTAATAGTTGTAATATTGAACCCTGAAGATGGCGCTGTGTATCAACATGATAACACACCAATACACACTGCAAGACTTGTGACAGAATGAACATGAAATTGAAGTTGAACATCTCCCACGGCCTTCACGGTCACCAGATGTACATATTTGTGAGCCACTTTGGGGTATTTTGGAGGAGCAAGTCAGAAAATATGTTCCTCCACCAGCATCACATAATGACCTGAACACTGTTCTGGAAGAAGAATGGCTCAAAATTCCTCTGGCCACTGTGCAGGACTTGTATCTGCCATTCATAAGGGGAATTTATGCTGTATTGGCCACAAAAGGATGCTCTACACCTTACCAATAAGTCTAAATCCAGATGTTTAAGTTTCATTGTCCAACCCCTGTATATACATTATGGTATTTTATCAGTGACGCGCGGTCAAAGTTTTGAATTTCGTTGCGTGGCTGGTTGGTTTCCTTTATGGTATCAGATGTTTTATTGTAGTCTCTTTGTGAAAACAGGAAAACAGATCCAGAATCAACAATGTAAAGAAGAGTTCAATCACTTTTGGCGCTCTATTCTGAGCCACTCTTTTCATTTCTGTGTATGTGCATTAATCTTCCAATGGAATATGTTTTGCAACAATAAGTGGCTTTCATTTATAATAGCTGCTTCATACAGCTTGTGTTTCACATTATCTTTTGAGAACTATTGTGTAAATGATTGCGTGTCATTCCGGGATGACTGCAATTGGCAATCACAAGTATTTACCATTGAGCTGCTCTCGCTGATGTGCGCTCGAGAAATAAGGAGTGCTATATGCTTTGATGCTGTCAGAGCTGAATTGCATCATGAAGACGCTGCCCCAAGCGCTCTAGGTGTACCTGATGTATAATCAGACCCCTGATATTTGGTATCTTAATTAGTCTTTAGATTTAAAAACTAAGACTGGAGGGGATGTTTGATTTGGCAAACTAGATTTTGACTAGAGTCTCTCAATTGAACTAAACAACAACAGACAGATGGTTAGATATTAAATGGGCCGTATTAATAGCATATTTTTTTCTGAAACAGATTAAAGGTACAATAAGCGATTCCTGAGAACCAAAATCAAATGCGCCCGTACCCAAAATGATCACACCCCTTTCTTGATAGCTCCGCCCCCAAACTCACATGTTATGCAAAACAGGCACCTCCCCCTCAACTTTTCAACTTTTATTAATTAATATAGCACATTTAAAAACAACTTTGTGGTCCAAAGTGCTTCACAGACATTTCGAACAGGAGCTTATATAAAAGTAAAAACACCATAACAACTTAAACCTACACACGAATACCCAATTTCATTATCATGACTTCACACCCATAGACAATTACTCAGGATCCTCTACCTTCAAAAGCTAAATCAAAAAGATTTGATACTTGAGATCTGAAAACTTCTAAAGATGGCGCCTGCCAGATATAGAGTGGAAGATTGTTCCACAATTTAGGATCAACTACTATAAAAGCTCAATCACCCTTCGACAGTTGATCTGACGAGCTCAAAGTCCTAGCGGACGTATAAAATCCTAAATGTTTCCTGTTATACATAGGAGACATGTTGTAAAGAGCTTTAAAAACCATTTATATAACCATTTAAAAACCATCACACCGTGAGAGCGCATCTGTGGTGACAGATCGCTGAAGCTCCTTCAAGCGGCTCGTGAACCGATCATCTCTTCATACTAGTTCATTAATATCATCAAATAAACATGAATGAACATCAGAAGGAATGTTGTTTCAAGCGCGGAAAGACGTGAGGACACACAATTTCTCAAGTTCACCAACGTTAATCTACTAACTCCCCTGACTGCTTTGTCGGACAAAATGGCGGATTCGGGGTTATGATTGGTCTGATCGCCTGTCAATCAAACTGTTTGCGAAGAGTCAATTACAAAGCAATTACTTGGTTTTGTTTAAATTTGAAACATGAAATGTGGAGATATCTGCTTTTACTAAAAAAAACTACTTGTTGTAGCCTATGCATGCGGCAGTTCAGAAATGAAATGTCAGGTCAGTGACGCTAAAAGCTTCATTTGAAAATAACTAATCACCCACTAAACGGCATTAACAAAAGCAAATGTGAGATAAAAACACATTTGCTGAAGCAACTATGCCATTTTAACTTGTTTCTACAAGTCGATGAGCTCTTTTATCGCGACTTGTGTTTCTCAGGACTCGTACCCATGTGATCCGCGTCACAAGGGCAATGCTGTACCAATCGAACAAGTTAACTACATCACAAAAGCCATATGGAGCTGGTTATGTGATGCAAACATGAAAATATATTAGTTTACAAATCATTATGGTAAAGGTGTTATGAGCTCATAACATATTGTGCAAGGAACCATAGGTCTTTATTAATCTGTCCCTGTAATTATAAATTTCATTGAAAAGGAATGTTGTTGTTTTACATATCAACTGTTATACATACAATTCACTGCAGTTTTTCAAATTTTGAATTAAAAAATGTAGGCTAGAGGCACCTTTTTCCAATGAGCCTGTGTTTCGTCTTTTCCCCTGCAAGTCAATTTACCACGTTAGGCCAAAACAGTGGTAAAATAAACCCCCTCACTGAATTAAAACAACTGTTTGCACTGTTGTATTTTAGTTCAGGACCAAGCTAAGCAGAGGACCAAGGATTGTGGGCTCAACACGACACAATGGCAGTTCATGAGGTGAATTTCAGCAGGCAGAAACTATTAAATTAACATTACCGTGAGAATGCTTGCTGAGGTCTCTGTAAGTGAACCATTTAGCTGCTACAAATGCCAAAAATCCAATTAGCATGAACTAATACAGAATACACAACAGCATTATTAAAGGTTACACGTCAAATGTGTTTAAAATCTATCATAAAATGCTACTTCAACCACCTGAGGTGTGGTAAGTAATTTATTTGGTTCAAAAGGCCACCAATAATAATTAGCCCTTTGTCCGGAATAGTCTTTCAGTTCAGTTGTGAGATGCTCTCCTCACTTCTTCATCTTCTTCTTCTCTATTTGGGCCCATTCAGACTGAAAATTGACTGGAAATTCCTATTCTGCAGACGTGCAGGTGTGTGTTCTCACGTTACCAGGCAGACTCTATTATTTTAAATAAAATGTGCTGACCACATTTACGCTGACGGTCGAGAGATTTGGAATAAGTATGTTTTGTTAATGTTTTTGAAAGAAGTTCACCCAGGCTGAATTTATCCGTTGAAAAAATACAGTGATATTATTATTTAATATAGTGAATATTATTACATTTTAAAATAACTATCAGCTTTTCCATCATAGTAATAAATGACATTTTTAAATATCTAATATTTTTTTAAATATTCTAATAGAGAACAGTTCTTTTATATTGTAATTGTATTTTACAAAATTACTGTTTTTACAGTATATTTGATCAAATAAATGCAGCCTTAGCGCATATTCATTATTTCTTATGTAGGCATCTTGTTTTAGGCATGAAAACATCTCAACTTTTCAGAATGCCGCAAGCGCACCGCAGGTCATGTGACAAGAACCATCCAATCAAATCCCTTATCCTAATGGTAGCCTAATCACCTCAGATGAACACAGAGTCGTTGTGCAGGAGAGATGGTTTCACGGCAGAAGCTCTGTTTGGTGATGCTTGGGCCAATTTTTCTTAAAAGATTATCAAATTGGTCCTTGTCAACTCTGAAATAGGCTTTGAATCTCTCATCGTCCAGACGGAGCTCTTGGATGAGTTTGTGAAATTCTCCCTGGTGCACCCAAACACTGCAGGAGTTTGTATTTTTCTTCTCCATAAATAAATCTTGTACTAGAGCTACTGCAAGGGCTTTTCGGTGATGGAAATCCATTGAAACTTCTGCGTAGTCGTGGAGAGCGCTGTTCATGGTTGCATAGCAATGACGGACACTACAGAAACGCGAGCTCCCGAACGCTTGCAAAAGAAGGAGGAAGCGACGCGGCCGAACTTTCTTTTTAGGTGCGATATGTGAACGGCTCCTTGGTGTGCACAAGAGACTTTTTTACAAACATTTACAAACAAATTATTACACCGCCAGTGCATGTCCATTAAAAATAAGCAGCTTTCTTTTAATCAGGCTGCATCTGTGATGCATTTGTGTAAAAAAAACCACAATGGGGCACCTTCCCTATTCAACACGACGCCAGTTTACACTTTCTCCGTAACTTGAATACGGAAGGCGGTCTGGTGCAAGCTAGATATTTTATTTCAGAACTTGTTAAATATGGATATTTTTTGACACAAACGCATCGCTTCGCTTCAGAAGGCCTTTATTAGCCCATCAGAGCCGTGTGGAGTACATTTATGATGGATGGAAGCACTTTCTCCAGCTCATACTTGTGACCCCTGTTCAGTGTCATTATAAAGCTCGGATGCGTCAGATATTTATTAAATATCTACGATTGTGTTCATCAGAAAGAAGAAAGTCATATACACCTAATATGAGTAAAAGCTTCGGCTAATTTTCATTTGAAAGCAAACTAATCCTTTAACATGACGACACGACGATGATAGTTAATGAGTTGAATCAACTCCACAGCAACTACATAAATTTATCCACTAACTGTTCAGAAACGTCCAGTTTCATTCTAAAAGTTGTAACTTCTTCCTGAGTCTCTCCATCAGTGTCGACTCCGGTTTGAACAATGTAAGGCTGAACACCGTTACTGACAATCCTCATTTTGGCTGCGTGAGATTCTCCTGCTTTGTTGTTGTTGAGCAACTGAAGAGTGAGCTGTTAAAGCTCCGCCCTCTTCTGGAAAGCAGCAGCTCATTTGCATTTAAAGGGACACACACAAAAACTGTATGTTTTTGCTCACACCCAAATACGGGCAAATTTGCCAAGCTATAATAAATGATCTGTGGGGTATTTTGAGCTGAAACTTCACAGACACATTCTGGGGACACCAGAGACTTATATTACATCTTGTGAAAAGGGGCATAATTGGTCCCCTTGTCTTGTCCCTCTTGTCTATACACTGGCCAAAAGGAGACATTCCTCGTGTCCTGAACGAAGAAAAGGACCTTAAACTTCTGCTGAAATTTAAATGCTTCTTGATTCTTTTCTCTCTTCACCTTTCTGCTCATCCCTTGTTTCTTTTTCATTTCTCCTCCAGCTGTCAGTATCACGTTCTGGATCAGTGAGAGAGGCCAGATGGCATCAAGCACAGGGATCACCCTTTCTCTCTCTCTCCTTCTTTTTCTCTCTGTCTTCTTTCCCTCTCTGTCTCTCTCTCTCTGCCCTGAGCTGAACTGTGTTGGAGTGTCAGTTCAGCTTTCTGTGCAGGCCAGCTGAGCTCCCTCTTGGTTTCCTTTGGCGATGTGAAGCCCCTTGCCCTCTTATCATTCTGCTAGCTCCTCACTCCAGTTCATTTTCAATGCCCCTTCTCTTCGCTCTCACAGTGAGCCCTCACAACTCACACTCGGTCTCTCTCGGCCTCCTACAGAGAGATCTATTGACTTGGCCCTGTAAGAACAGTAGTACTGCAGGCTGCTAGGAGCATCTGCACATGCTGATTAATGAGCTGCTGTGCTTGGAGGCACTAATACACTGAAATGGCGGTAGAATTAAAAGTATTGCACTGCTTCTATCAATAATGGAAATAACAAAATGGATCCAGAAATGTTTACAGCTGGGCAAGGATGGCAGGCTTTCCCAACATGGGGGTTTGATTTTGGGAGAACTGATTATGATTTTAGCCGCAAGTGATTTGCAATATACACTCTTTCCTGGTTTTAGGAAGAAATGGTTTTAGTTACTTGTTTTTATTCTTCAGGAATCTTGAAAATTGTCTCTATCTTAAAAATAAATTCTTTTTTGCATCTATGGTTCCTTGAAGAACCTTCAGCATTCATTAAACCTTTCAAATGCACAAAAGGTACTTTGTTTTTGAAAAAGGGTCTTTAGATTTTTAAAATGTTCTTCAAAATAAGAAAAGGGGTTCTTATAAGAACGTTTCAGGTTTCTTGGGGAACCACGAATGGTTCTTCTATGGCATCGCTGCAAAAAAAAAAAAAACTCTTTTGGAATCATGATTTTTTTTAAAATTTTTAAGTGGCTTGATGATGTCTGCCAAAAATAATAGTAATTTCAGTCATAATGTTTTGATGAACCATTATAAACAAACTTTTTATTACTTTGGATTAATCAAGAAAGTATTCGCTATTAGACCAGGAACATGTATTGAGAAAGTAAACAGTGATGTCAGTTTTGATTCATTTTAACATCCTTGTTTGGTTTGACACATCAACATGTAACAAAAACTAAAAACTTAAATATTTAAAACTTTATTCTGACATAAAGGCTGCTTATTGGACTGATAATGGTAGATCATAAATTAAGCAACGACTCGGTTTATAGAGTTACAACCTACTTGCTGTAACTTGCATTGAGAAATAACTGTAATGCAAACTTTGTGTAGTAAGAACATACGGACTGATGGTGTTTTTAGGAAGTCGTGAATAAGAGTGATGTGATTGGCTGGTGCAGATAGTGTAACTTGAATTGCTTCTGCACAATCTAGACACCCAGAGTTCTCTGCATATCATAGGAACACACGTCTAGAACTAGACAAATGATGTGATTATGTTGGTGGAGAATGGCCAACTTTTGAAAGAACCATTGGCCGGAACACCTGGTGGAAAATCTTGATTCTTTATGAGAAATGTCAGATGTCTCTACTAAAGAACATCACTTTTGATGAACTCTTCAGTGCAGCGGTATATCACAGGGATTCACGCCACAGAGGGATGGGATGTTGCCAAACAGCACCTTCTCAGCAACTGACACAAATCCAAGTGAGGATCAGCCTCCAAATGCTTGGCCTGAGTGACTTTCCAGATTGCACTTTGGTATTGTCACACACACTTTGTCTATTTAAAAAAAATTATTGTATTAGGTCCCCTTTGGATTTCCCATTTTCCCAGCTGACTCAACATTTTGTTCACTAGTGTTATCCAGTTGAGTGGACATATTTATTTTCTGTAGACGTACAAGTATAAGTTTTACAAGTTTGTACAAGTTTTCAACTCTCATAAAAAAAATTTTTTTTTTGACTTGTTATTGTTAACTAAAAATAAAAAAATATTGAAAAATCAAGTGGAATATATATATTTTATTAAAGTGTTGTTACATTTTTCATGTAATATATATATATATATATATATATTACATGAAAAATGTAACAACACTTTAATAAAAATGAGTAATGTTGCCTTGGCTTAGAAATGTTGCCAAGTTTAAGTTGAAGTACAAAAATGACTAAAACTGAAACAAAAATAATTTAAAGCTAAATGAAAACTAACAAAAAAAAAATGACAAAGCACAAAATTACCAAAACTTTAAATTAAAATGAAAGATGATTCAAAAATATTAATAAATATTATAATAAAATAAACATGACGCTTGTAAAGTTCAGTTTTGGTTTTTGTTTCATGTTCATGTTTCATGTCTTTCATTTTGGAAGTTTTGTTCCTGGTGTCTTGTCATGTGACTTCCTTGCCCTCATGTGATCATGTCTTGCGCTCATGTTCTGATTGGTTCCCTTGTTTCATGTGTCAAGTTCTCATTGGTTGATCTGTATTTTGTTTAATAAACTGCACTTGGGTTCAAACTATCTTTAGTGCACTTAATTACAGAAAACCAAAACAAGACGATGACTGGAACTTGGCTTGACTACGAATGTAACATAAACATAAACTTGAACATAAACCTGAACATGACTTGAATTGATTTGACTCATCAAAAACGGGTTACAGGAAACAAAGCTAAACAAGAGACAATAGTAACATGAGGGCTTATATACTAAGGACTAATGACACCTGAAAGCAATGAACACAATCAACCAATGAGAACGGGACACATGAAATAAGGGAACCAATCAGAACATTACACAAGACTAGGGAAGCACAAGACATGATCACATGAGGACAAGTCAGTTACATGACAAAAAACCAACACTTCAAAATAAAAGACATGAAACATGAACTTGAAACAAAACTAAATGTGACAATACTAAAATAACATTGAAAAAGAATTGAAGAAATGTATGCAGAGTTAAAACCATGGGAAAGAAATTGGGCTTTTATTACCTCTCTGTGATCCGTATGAACTGTGCTGTATTAGATCACAGTGAAGCACTTGGGAAACAACACTTTATCAATAGGAATGAAAATGTCTATATTCCATTCTATTTTCTATCTTTCATATGCATTTTTGTCTGATATCCTCAGATTCCCCATGGTTTTCATATGGAGGTTTCTGAAGTGTGTCGAATTGACTGAGTTCTGACTTCTGAATGAAGCACATTTCTATAGGTACCTATGGTATTTTTTAACTTGAAACCTTTGTCCATCTGAAACAGGGATGCTACATGATGAATAAAATGACCTGGAAGATCTACTGTACCAGCGGGGGCTACCAGACGTATGCTAACCAGCCTCTTCAACCCTGCTTTATAGCTTTTTTCTTCTTTATGGTGACATACATACAAGAGTTTTGTCCAGTAGGAATTGACTCTTCGCAAACAGTTTGATTGATAGGCGATCTGACCAATCATAACCCTGAATCTGCCATTTTGTCTAACAAAGCAGTCAGGGGAGTTAGTAGATTAACGTTGGTGAACTTGAACTTGAAAAATTGTGTGTACTCACGTCTTTCCACTCTTGAAACAACATTCCTTCTGATGTTCATTCATGTTTATTTGATGCTATAAATGAACTAGTATGAAGAGATGATCGGTTCACGAGGAGCTACAGCGATCTGTCACCACACATTAAAGAGACTCTATACGCTATTTATTGATTAAACTTCTTTAAAAAAATTACGATATATTAAATATGAAACTGTTTCATATGTCTGTTGAGGCGTTGTCAGTGTCTTTGCTCCGCTATGCAATTTTCACTCCGTGAGAACATGATGTGTGGCGTGAGAGCGCATGGCTTGTCGAACATAGCAACAGTAACTAAAGGGGGCGGGTCTTTGTGAAGGGTCAGTTGATTGGATGGTTGTTGTTTGCTATTGGTCGATCTCATATGAGTGACAAGTTGTTCCGCCCTCACGACAGTAAACACGGCATCAGAGAAGATATTTTGATCAAAGATTATAAAAGCATATGAATTAAAAAAAAAAAAAAAAAAGATAGGCAGGGATGAATAATTTATAATAAATACTGCAATATTCCATTTAAAAAAAACAAAAACAATAGTCAATTTTGATTTCATGGTGACTTTAAATATGGAGGTTAATATTGGGAAGAATCAGTGTTACTACTTTGCTCAGCATATGAAGTAAATTAAAAACTAAACCATCTAACTACATTATTAGATCATCTAATTCCATTTAGGAATCTCCTTATGGAGAATAATTTCCTTCAGCCCAGTTTGTTTCCATATGATTTGTTTGCTACTTTTATTTTATAATCAAATGCTTTTATTCATAAGTCTCCTGATATAGAGATTTTTTCAATGTGCCTCCCTCAGCTGAAATGAAGTTTTAATAAGTAAAAAAAAACCCCAACAACAACAACTACATAACACTGCATTACTATTAAGCGTCCCGGCTGTTTCGCCTCAGTTCACACACTGATTGTGATCACGGTGTCAGGGAAGCGGCTCCTACTGTGATTTGTGAAGTTTTTGACATTGCTGCGTGTGATGAGGTTAAATGCCATGCAGTCTGAAATGAAGGGGTGTAATGTCTTTAATAAATAATAAAAAAAGGTCTAAATGCTTATAATTATAAATGTCTTTGAGGCACTATATACACTGATCCAGTATTTAAAAATAGTGAGCTACTTAAGCATTTACCTTTTTTTGACTAAAAATAAGGCAAGAGATGACAGACAAAATATAAATCATTTAATACCATACCAACATAAACTATAAGAAATTGTTCAAATCGATTCAAGTCCCCTTTATTTCTATAGTGCGTTATACCATACAGATTGTTTCAAAGCAGCTTCATAGCAAAAAAGAGGAAGATAACGATCAATGACGCAAACTTCATCAAATATGGCAAATTCAAATGTGAATGTCTAAAGCAGTTCTACAGAAGACAATCAACGTGTCGTTTTTCAGCTGAAGTCGGTTCGGGTTTGGGACAGTTCAGTTGAATAACTGCAAATTTCAATGAAATGAATTCAGCTATAAGCAGCTCTACAGAAGACAAGAGTGTCGGTATTGAGCTCGAGTCAGTGTTGATTCAGTTTAGTTCAATAACAGTGTTTATGTCGCAAAATTTGTCAATTATGAAGCTAAGTCGACTCTGCAGAAAACAGTGTCATCATCCAACTCAATTCAGTTCAACTTTTGTTCTCATCAAATAGTGTCAGTGGAGTCAAATTGCTAAACTTACTGAATATTAGAGGTGCAATATGTAGTTTTTTGTCCACTAGAGGTCGCCTATTCAAAACAAAGGCGTAGCTTGATGACGCCGAGTTTGAGCGAGGAATCTTGGGACGTGTGGTCTTCACCTCACAGGCGGTGGAAAAGAATCCGGATGGGACTCGGGCAGAAATCATGTTGATGGATGTGATTATTAACGTTACTGTAGAATGAAGCAGAGCAGGAGTTGTGGAGCTGAACGAGACGCTGGAGAGATTGATAATGAGAGACGAACGACATACGCCTCGAGAGCAGCGGGACTTTTATTATGACACAGTCGCCGGCGCCGCTACTCCGGTCATGAGTCTGAGGAAACGCAGCTCTGTTCATCATTTGAGTGTGTTGAAAATGATGTTATAATGTTACTCTGATCGTTCGCTCGCGGCTGCTGAGAGACACTCGTTCACACTGCAGTAAGAGAGATCCATATTACAATATCATATTAAATGCTGGATGGCTTGTGTTGGTAAATGGCATTGCGTTTTAAAACATATTGTATGATGGAGAAAATTCTGCATTACTGTTACTAAAAATAAAGCTGCATCTGATTATGCTATATTAGCTACTTGACAAAATAGTGTTTTTCTCTGAGGCATGGTAAAGCATCGTACTCACAAAAAATCAAGACAGATTTAAACAATAAGACTAAACGTGTTGATCAATATTACAAAAATTAGTTTTCTGTCTATAATGTATCAAAACAGATGTTTCCTTTACTAATAAAACATGTAATGTATTAAAGCGTCTTTGGTGTTTCCATGATTTCTACAAAATAAAAGCGGAAACCGAGGTTAACGCAGATATGACGCCATTTACAGGCGACTCACTCACATGTCCCAAATCCTTCGTTAAAAAAGTGATTTTCTAACGATTTACAAATAGTTGCAAACATTTGCGATATTGTAAGTACTCAACTGAACAAAATATATAACACTGGCCTCGTGGTTTTTGGAAATGTTACTGCAAAAATTTTACATATTGCATCTTTAAGTAACTTTTAAATCCGAACTAAGCAAACCAGAGGCGACAGTGGCAAGAAACCCAAACTCAATCAGGCGACAGAAATAGAGAAAAAAAAAACTTTTCCCAAACTTTGCCTCAGTCTGGAGCCCAGTTCTATTCTAGCCAAACAAGTGAACATGATGTGATTTATGATTCCCGGCTGCAAAATGTGACTATTTAATGTGATATTTGTGTGTATCTGTTTTTTTAGGGTGTCACACCATTGCATTTTGTGTGAGGAATGCAGTTGGTATGATTCACAGAGTAGAGCGTTCCAAAATCAGTCACTTTTGAGGTTCAACTCCACTCTGAAAAGCCAAAAGAAGCTCAATGAAATTCAATTAGTGTTGTTTTCAGTTGAAACACTGCAGTTACAATCAGCCCTGTTAAGTTAACCGTCCGTAAAACGTCCTGCTTTATCTCAGGTTCTTTCCGATACTTCTAACTGCAGTCATAATCCCGTGAAGTGTGTTGGGACCCATAAAGTGTTGAGAAGTCGGGTTCAATTCACATTTTATTATAGGCTGAGTTTATATTAGCACCAGGGCAGTCAGTACGATCACTCTCTTCTCATTTGACCATATCTCACTCTGCAAACTCAGTCAGACGGCGTGAGTCTTTTCATCTTCTGTGTCAGGATTTTTCATTTGCCTTTCTGAAAGGGAATAATTTTCCTGTGTGAGAAGCAATAAAACTGCAATGGCATTAGAAAGGCAGAGCAATCAATATATCATATTGACTGCTGAACCTGAAATCACAGGGCTGCACTATTGTGCACTTCACTGTCATGATATAAGTGTAGTTTGTGTTTGGTTTATCTGTGATTACTGTAATTACTAATCATGCTTTAGCCAAATACATGCAATACAGGTTTTTAGCATGCATAATTTAATATCGTAGTCACCTGCGTCACTCTTTTGCATTATTCATATAATAATATACAAAGCAAAACAAACCACTCTTGATAATTTGCCCATCAGACAGTTGCACAGGAGTATGTGTACACTAACCGATAAGCGCTGAACCAAATCATTACACTTCGTTCTTTTCAGACGATCATTTGGAGACGTTGCAAATAATCAGTAAGATGTCTATTAAAACTAAAGTGTTTATCCTGCTGAAGTGGCTCAGGTTTACTCGACTAGCTTAAATGTAACCAGATTAAAAAGTGATGAAATGATAAAGCACACGTTTGGCATTAGCAGACACAAATAAAATGAAATTGCACAATATTTATGTTTTTACTGTATTTTTAATCAAATGAATGCAGTCTCCAGCCCCAAACTTTTGTTTGTAATGATATTGTATGTAAAAGAGCTGTGTGAAGACACGGGTATCGAAACACAGGACGACGAAAATTCATCTTACAACGAATAGGTGTTGTAGTCGAGGTTCAGAAAGCTGTTTAATGCTCCATTTTAAAAAGATTGTATCTTTTTGTGACGGCTGCTTGTTTCAGCAGCAGCATTTAACTTTTATGTGTTTGAATGATTTTCCTGAGCTCATTGATACTTTTTTATGGAGAAACAAATGCTATTATATTTAGTTTTATTTGCCTTTGCTTAAATGCAATCCAGACCACAATATTTACAGTAGTTTCCTCATTCGGAGATGCAGATTTCTCTTGCTAACATTGAGCAAATCTATTGGACCTATTCTTATGGGTTAGTATCCAGAGTCCTGCTTTTAACCACATTTTGATTGTATATGTGATAAGACGAGCAGATGTAGCAGTAAGAATGGGAAAGAGAGAGAAAAAATATAGAAACAGTGAGGAAAAGAGATGATGAATGGAGTGACAAGGTTGTGTCATTTCAATTCAGTAATTTTAGGCGATAAATTCAATTCATGAAGCATAACTCAGGAAATCCTCCAATGCATGCCCTCCTGTCTTGTTTTGCACTGAACTCATGCTGTTTCGCTCCGATGAAACAGGAATCAGTATTTGAAAGCTCAGCTGCGATGTTCTAGTATAGCTAGTGTATAGCTATAGTGTGTATTCTTTCGTATATACACTTAAGTCTTGAAATTAAATGATTTATATATTGTTAATGTAAACTATAACAATGATAACTGGTCAGATACGTAATTCTGTCATGTCATGACAAAACTCTGAGTGGGATTTGCTACTGCCAATACATACACGACACGCTGCTATACAATTTCGTATACATGAATTACTCGTAGCAGATACAGGTGGAGCTGGGGAAGGCGGAGGGTTTCTGAAAGCACACTGCAACTGCTACAGAAAATGCTGACCAGTATTTGAAGGTTGAGCAGCGATTGGCTGCTGCTCATTGGCTGCTGATACAGTAGGAACCAATCAGCTGTGCCCTGTAGAGAATGAGCCTGTGCCTGCGCTGTCTAGAGTTTCATGACAGAACTTGTATTTGTTACTTGCTATCTGTATTTGTGGCCAAAGTCCTCCTACATTTTTGTTAATTTAAGAAAATAAAGAAGATGTGACAATTTTTCTGGTAAGTGATTTTAGTCAATGCTCACTTATTTTGGTTGCACTTTATTTTACAGTATATGCACTTACCTAAGAAAGTACTGGGTAATATAAGGTAACTACATGAGTTTCAGCAGTGTTTTTGGTATGCCTGCATTGGCGCCGTTGTATGTGAACTGAGCTGAGCCGGACGATTACGTCACTGTTTTCTCCAGTGCTGATATACATAAATTAACTAGACTAATAACTATTGATCTTTGCAACGGAATGAATCAAATAATATATAGAATAAGCTGGACAATGACATCATTTTCTTTGGGAGCTGCTGTTCAGCCAAAAATGATTTGCCAATTATTAATGTAAAGCTGCTTTGACACAATTTGCATTGTAAAAAGCGCTATGTAAGTAAAGGTGACTTGACTGACTTGAGTTAAGGTTAGGTTTATGGGTAGTTTCAGGGTTAATGCCTAGTTATTACCCAAGTTATTGCTATTAGTATAATTAGTACATAGTATGTATATGGGGAACAGGACTGTAAAATAAAGTGCTTCCCTTATTTTTACTATGAATGTTTCAGTGCACTGGAATGAGATTGTCAATGGGACAGCTAGAAAAGTGTCTGGTGCCCTGAGCACTGCTCTTGCCTTAGTTTTAGCTTTATAACTGGCTAAATTAGAGTTCATGGAGATCCATTCATTGGATACAGTGAATAAGAGAATAAAGAAAAATGATGACTCATTTCCATTGGCATCAACTTCAATCAAAAAGAATGGTTTTATATGCAATTCAAATGCATAAATCTTAAATTTATTTATCAACAGAGTTGGGAGCTTGAAGTAATTCAACTAATCAAGCTACACTTTTTAAGAAGTAGTACTAACAAAAGTAACTAGCCACTTTTCAAGGGAGTAAAATCATGAATATTGACATGATTCTGACATATGTGATTATTATACAGCTTCTGGTTACAATTAAATAATTGAATTTTCTTTCAGATTGGGATTTGATGGGGTTAAAGGTTCACTCTTTAATAGGACCCATGGTATTTATTAAATAAATCTACAGTACATCAACGCGGATTCCCATTAGCAAGCTGAGGGGGTTTCAATTCCCAATTTAAACCTTGGGGCAGTCTTAAACGGGGAACACAAACAAAGACACACACAGAGACACCTCTCTGAACAGTAACCTCAATATGGCAGTGAGCGGTTAGTTCCCTGCCCAAGCCCTCCAGGACACGCAGATATCATGTGGATCAGATCAGCATCCGATAATTTGAATTTCAGACGCTCTCTTGATATGCCCCCATATTTGACATTGCGACCAATGGTGCGAATAAACCATTCCATGTGTGAAATTTGAATCTTTTCAGATATGCGGTTATGTCAAGGTGGTTTTATATGGATGAATTTATTCCTGTTGAAACTCAAAGCCAACAGATTAAATCTATTGTTGATAAGTGTGCTTTATATAACTTAAAAAAAAAATCAATCAATCAAAAAAAAAAAAAAAAAACAGATCAATGCCTCAGAATTTGGCCTACGATTGAATTTAATGTTATTCCAAACCTTTAGGACTTTCTTTCTTCTGTGGAACATGAAAGATGTTTTGAGGAATGTTAACTCTGCTCTTTTTACTGTAGCTACTGAAAACCATAAAAGCAGTGGGTTCACCCACTCAAAAGTTGGTAATTTTCTAGAAAGCTCTAAAAAATAATTTAATAAACCATAGTATTGTAATAAATATCGTATTACACCATAACTTTAATTAGTTAAAATAGTGACTAGCCAACAAGGCCAACTTCAAGTTTATTTTCATAAAAAATATTTCATAAAACTAAATTTCTAATACCTTTACAAAAGTTTGAAGCTGTTTATAACTATTTTTTTTATTATGGAAATAATCAATTATGACTTTACAGTAAACTGCAAAGTGTCTGCTTTCAAATGAGACCATACTTATGCTTTTAGTGCAAAGGGTTCATGAACTGTATGTATTTTAGTTTGGGTATGCCATTTCCTGGGATTTTTTTTCAAAAGCGGGGGTTCAGGCTAACAGGTTAAATGGAGGATTCCATGGTCAATTGCAAGTGGTTTCCTATTTTTCCCTTTCCCAGAGGAGAGTCTTCTGGCAAAAAGATAATGTGATAGAACTCGTAATAAAACAAGAATCAACATAGGCTTGGCTCTTCGGAGATGGCGGGAATCAAGGGATTTGACACAGAGATGCCGTTTTTATTGCTCAACAGGTGAGTAAGGTTTTTTATTGAACTGATAAGTTGACATATGTAGCTCTAACAGAGTTCATTGTAAAGCATGATCTATTGTGAAGGCTCATTTCATTATATGTTCTTGTAGGGCTGTGCTGGAATTTATTTTGAAGTAAGTATAGGGTCTATTAATGGGAAAAGCTACAGTAACGTCTTCAGCTTGAGATCCTTTCTGTCTAAACTGTCTATATCTCTTAAGCCTAGTAGTGAATGTTTTATGAGAAGTAGGATAACCATATTCATCCACACAGTCACTAAAAAGCCAAAGCACAACCAAAACAATATTCTTGAGCAAAATGCAGATTTGTTTTTTTTTTAACTGCTAGTCATTGTGTACATTTAAAAAGCCTAAACTGGATATCCCAGTTTATGATCAGTTTATCCCATATATGAACAGAAAAAGACACTTGATTATGATCATTTCCATGTTTAATCAGAAGCCCTGTCTTCTCAGACTAATATTGCAGGAGGACATCTAAAGGTAAGTACATTTTCTCAGTGTTTAAGTTAAAAAATTCTAAACATTAATTCATATAATGTTTATATTATAATTATAATTGGTAGAAAATGGTAAGAGCCATTTTATTGAGTTGTTTATAGGTTTTCTTAATTGGTGTTTTCAAACATTGAACTGTGCTGTGTTATATTTATTATTGGTAATTTGGCATGCAATTTTCATATTCTGCGCTTGCCCATCCTTATGAAGGCCGACTCCCTTCAACATTTCTGCCTTCGCTCCTGTATTGAAGCTTGAAATGTGACAAAAAAGCACCATAAAGGTGCTCCATACGATTCATGTGCTACATTTCTATTATATTTCAATAGGTTTGTGTGATGAACAGACAGAAATTCAGACTGATGAAAAGACTGAAAGTTGCTGATCATGTGTTATTCCACATCATCAAACTTTGGATACTTTCAGAACTAATGTCGTTGTCACATATTTCCCGTTCTGTATCTTGCTTTGGATTTTTTATGTCGTAGTTCTAGTTCATTAGTTTCCTATTTCCTGTCCGTAGACTTGCAGTCATGTTTATGGGCTGCGTCCGAAAGCTGAGGCAGCTGACTTGTTGCCTCGCTGCCCTATCAGACAATGGCTTAGCAGGCAATGTTTGTGCATGAAGGTATCTCACGTTTTCGGACAGAGGCAGCATAATGGTTTGATGATCTACAACAAAATAGAGAGCCATGGTGTCAACTAAATGAATATTCAATCTCTACAATAGCAATTTCTTGACAGAAATGACATCAAAAGTGGGAAAATTGTTGGTCAAAACTGTCAGACATCATTTTTATTTTTTTTAGCTCATTAACGAACACACAAGATTGTGGGATATCATAGGTACCATAGAATACTCTGCTGTACGGATGTCTTTGTAGACAGGACGTAACATGATCATTAGATTCGGACGTGCCTTGTTGCCTTCCTACCTCTGTATACTGCCTGCGGAGGCAGTGTTTAACAGCGTTCGGACCCAGCCGTAGTTTCTTAGTTGATTTGTTCATTGGTTGTGTTCTTGTTTCCTTGAATAAAAAGCCCTTGTCTTTCCTTTGTGCTTTTTTAGGTCTTGGTTGTCTTCTCTTGTGATTAGTTGGGTGTTCTCTCTTCTTTTTTTCTTCTGGTACTCCTGTGGTTTATATTCCTTTATTTATTGTTTATTGGAATTTTTTAAAAAATTTAATTCATTTTTATTAAATATCCAATAAAAATTGTAATTATAAAACTTACATCTTCAAAAATCTTAATCTTATTTCTACTCATTTATTTGAACAATATGCCAGTATATAACTGACAGGTTTTTTTTTTTACAGTGTTTCATAAATCAAATTAAAATGAAGTATTTATTTTGAATTTTATTAGTATTTTTAGTATTTTATTTAGTTTGCGTTTAGACATTTTATTGTAAATCTATAGGCAGGAACACAGTTTTTCTCAGTGTGTTCCGCACCATCGGTTGAAGTCGGTCCTCGTCGGCTGTTTTCCGATATGTTGAATCGTCGTCGGGCCGTCGGTGAGAGAGAGAGAACTCTGATTGGCTGTTCAATACAGAATGAGTCAAGTTCATATAAGCAAAAATTCTGAAAGCAAGCAAGTAAGTCATGACGGCTGTAATGAATCGTCTCTCGAGGTAGGATCCATAAGCAGCTTTATTAAAATAGTAAACAGGGTCAGACAGGCAATGGTCAGATACCGGCAGACAAGAACAGCAGAGGGTAGGCAGAATCGTAACCGGGGAAACAGGTACAGATCAGGGCAGGCAGAAATCGTTCATAAACAGAGTCCAGGCAAGCAATCCAAAGGGCAGGCAGCTAGAAACACAAACGGTAGTCCAACAGGTCGATAACAGATCGGCCAACACAGGGAAATAACACTCAGTAATGCACCAACAGGAAACAAGACCTCACGATGCATGAATGGTTACTAGTATCTTAAATAGTCCACATAAGTGCAGCTGGCGGAGTGATTATGGGAAATGTAGTGCGTGTACTCGTTGTGTGTGTAAGCGTCAGTATTCTGGGGATGGCGCCCTCCGACGGTCGGAGGAAGGGATCACGGCGTTCGAAGACAGAAGGTTGTTCGAATTGTACGCCATTTTACCTGATCGAATGCACAAATATTTTCATAATAACATGAGCGGAGTGGAATAAAGAACATGATCAGCATGATTGATATTCAAAATAGTAAGCAAGCGCTGCTTTGTTTATGGTTTGTACACATGCAGTCTTAGTTTCGCCTTACATTTTTGAACGACGAATATCGACAAAGATATCTGCTTAAATAAACAGTTATCTCCTTTATACGTGGGTCTCGAGCTTCGGTTTGGTGTGTCAGGGCAACTTTGGACCCAGAAGCTGCCGACGTGAGCCGACCCCCCAAGTCTTTCGTCGCCACTAGTTCGTCGGCATCGACTTGGTGTGTTCTGCTTATGAAGCAGAATGAGGAGCGGTTATTGACTGTGTTTATGTGGCTTAAGTTTAGATATAGTAAGTGGTAATAAAGCCCTGCATAAGGCAAGAAAATCTCTCTCTCTCTCTCTCTCTCTCTCTCTCTCTCTTTCTCTTTCTTTCTCTCTCCTCTCTCTCCTCAACTCGCTTGGCTCCAGTACTCCTCCACCGCTCATGGGAGATGCTGACATTTAACCAACACAGGCTCATTCCGCCTCTTTATGTTCTTGGTGGTGTTTGGGGTTCTTGTGGTGTTCAGTGGAAGCTTCCAACAATACAATATTAATATATCACAAACTAATGGGGTCACATCACAAGGAATGAAAATTTGCACTGTAAATTTATAAATTTAAAGAACTCAAAACTTCAAAAAAGACCATTAAAAAACAAATCTAACCCTACTGTTTTTCTTTTCTCATGTTCAGTGTCAAAAGATCCTTCAGAAATCATTCTAATGTGTTTAATGTTGAAACATTACAACATTAAACACATTATTATTGAGAGCAGTTGTGCTGTTGAATATTTTGTGGAAACTGAATTCTTTGATGAATAGAGAGTTCAAAAGACCAGCATTTATTTAAAATAGAAATCTTTTGTAACATTATACATGTCTTTACTGTTACTTTTGATCAATTTAATTTGTCTTTGCTGGATAAAAGTATTAATTTCTTTAAGATCAGTGAGTACGTTCAAACACTGAATGCTTTTATTCACGTATAAACATTCATCAACTCACACTTCAGTTGTGGTAAATGAAACCAATGAGGTTTATTCTCGTGTTATGCAGTATGTTGCGTAATGTTTATGTGACTAAAATCGTAAATTCAATCTGTTCATCATATAAAGCGATCTTAGACTAAACCGCTAAATTCACATGGATTAGTTTTACAATTTCTTTATGAACTTTTTAAAGCGTGAAAGTGGTAGCTGCATAGCTGTCCATGGAGAGTACAGAACTGGCTGAGATTTTATTAAAAATATCTTTATTTGTGTTACGAAGATGAGCGAAAGTCTTACAGGTTTGGAATGACATGAAGGTGAGTAAATGACCTCAGAATATAAATTTTAGTGTGAATGATTATTTTAGAATATTAACACATTGCAAGAAGTAGAAAAAATAAACCTTATCCAATGATTTGCATTCACAAAATGTCTCTTATCTTCTCTCTGCTGATGTTTTGAAGATTTGTTCAGAGGAGAAACAAAGCATATGACGGCAAGCGAGAACTCTCTCTCCCCACAATGCGTTGCCCGGAACTATCTACACTAACAATGACACAGCATCTATTGACTTTTTTATCTCAAGGCCAGAGAGTTCTGACATATGTCTGCAATTTTGTTTTCGTAAGTAATTTTCTAACCCGTGTTGCCCAGAGGTCTGCAAGGTGACCTCGTTTTCTGAAGAGAAAAATTCTCCGCATCTGAGGCATCACGCTTTGCCTTTCCTGTGGTTTTGTAGTCTTAGGACACGGCTGTTGTAAATTTGTAAATAAAAATATTTGCTTATGATGTTTCCCCTCGTGCCTCTTTGTTGTTGGCCTTCCACAGATATCCTCAAAAATAAAAAAAAGCCCTTGACCAAAGCTTTCTCTTTATGCAAAACCATGCAATCAAGGTCTGTCTCTATTGAAACCGCAATAAAAGCATCTCCATGAAGTGCATTCGGCCAACGGTGTGTGAACGGTTCACCGTGCGCTCTTATTGAGGATAAAATACTTTCGATAAATGCCCACATATAGTGGTTTTCTAGTGTCAGTGGGTCAGGTTATTCAAATTGTTGAAATAAATGTGAAAGAAGAGCTGGAGTCGTGTTTCATTCCTAAGGTATGAAATGAGAAATATAAAAATCAATTAAATAAATGAAATCCCAAAAGTGTGTTGTGAAGGAAAAGGCGGGGGTTTAATCCTGTGGGAGATCATTGTGGGCTTGAACAAAAGAAACAGGGCGATGGTTCCCTGCAGACTACTAAAAGCTCTAGGGGAAAAAACACAACTTATAATAATAGCTAATAATAATATATATAAAAAAACAGTGGGGATTCTCAACATCATAGCATCTGCCGATCACTAATGCAGAGAGTGAGATGAAGCAAACTGTTTCCAAGGATTAGGATAATATATTTTTTTTCTTTTTTAAAAATTCTTTCCAAGAAGTGGATTTCTGGTACCGGGAAATTCATTATCTTCTTTAGCTAATTTTTCTAAAGCCCTGGGATGAGCTCTCTCAGCACTTTTGTACATGGCACGTGTCTTTTAAATGCATGTTTCATTCAGAATTGATCAGGATTCACCTACCACTCAAAGTTCTGAGATCTTTACAAGGGTGTAACTGGGTCAAAAAAAAGTTGGCTGATTTGTTATCCTGCTGGTATATGTTGTAATTAGCCCACATCTTAACCTCATTGAAAGATAACTTGCAAATGTTTATTCATTAACCATTTTTGCATGCGTTTTTCATTCAATTAGATAACTCACTGCTTAACCGCTCTAGTACGATGCATCGTTGTTGTTACAGTCACCAGCTCAATCACCTTCTCCACACTACATTTCCCAGCATCCCTCATCTCCTGATTGCATTGATTCCCTGCACCTGGACTTCCTCATTTACTCACCCTTTATATGCCACCATTCCCTTCACATCCTTACCTGTTCTTTTCTATGAGAAGCACCACAGACCTGTTTGACTCATCTGAGATTCCTACAGCTGTTCCTGACCCGTTTTCAGTCTTCTGTTGTCTGTATTCTGTTCCCCTGGATCTTCTGTTCAGCCATCCCCTCAATCTCTGCACCTGCACAAAGGACACTGGATTTCCACCAGCTAAGTCTACAAGCAACATTCATCAAAGTCTTATATCCTTACCTGTTTGCATCCCCTGCTCTACTCTATCCATTTACCTGCAATAAAGCCTTGTTATGTATAGTCCCCTTATCTGTTCTCTTCAGTGCATGACAGTTGTAACCAGGGATTGACTGCCAAATAGATATTTTTATTATGTTTTATTTAATATAGTTACATATAGATATATATATTAGGCTGCTGTCACTTTAAGACCTGACACTGACCCATTTCACGTGTTTTCTCTCAGCTGTTTGTTTACTTAAAACATAACTGACTGTGAGTGTGAATACTCGCCAAGACCGACATTTTTGTGTGTATTTGACTGTTTAAGTGCAATAAGCAACGCAAAAATATTTTTGACAACACATTGCACTTATTTGATATTTCAGATACCTTTAAAAGAGTATAACTGATATAAAATTCAACCCGCCAAAGTGTCTAGAAGACGTGACTACACACCACTGCTGAAATCCACCCGCACTTGGTGGGCGTTAATGTTAAGCCCTGGTTGTAACATCTTGCCATCCTCTGCAGAAGAGTGACAATTTATTTCAATTTCGGTTTTATATCTGATTAAAAAAAACTCATAAGTAAGGTGAAACAACGAACCGACTCATAACAGTCATTTGTTCGTGGTTCGGACCACACTCTTTCTGCTGTGTTTTTTGATTTACTAAAAATAACCAGTTTAACCGGTCCTACTCAACCCGCTCCAAGCAGGATTCGAACCAGAGTCTCTGGCATGGGAGGCAGCCTCGCTAACAAGGATGCTCAAGGCCGCAGCCTCTCTGTGTGTGTTCATTTTCAACATTGGGAGCGTCACACCCATTACCATTACTGCAAGGTTCATCTGCTAAGAAATAAACAAAAAATGAAATTTCTGACAATAATTACTCACCATTATGTCGTTCCAAACCTGCAAGTCCTTCATTCATCTTCAGAACACAAATTAAGATATTTTTAAGATATAAATCCAAGAGGTTTTTTTTTATCTCCCATAGGAAGCTATGAAATTACCACCCTAGGGAGGCATCCAGGAGGCATCTGAAACAGATGCCCGAGCCGCCTAAGCTGACTCCTCTTGATGTGAAGGAGCAACGGCTCTACTTTGAGCTCCTCCTGAGTGACCGAGCTCCTCACCCTATCTCTAAGGGAGCCAACCTGCGGAGAAAGCTCATTTCGGCCGCCTGTATCCGGGATCTCATTCTTTCAGTCATTACCATAGGTGAGAGTAGGAACGTAGATAGACCGGTAAATCGAGAGCTTCGCCTTGCAGCTCAGCTCCTTCTTCACCACGACAGACCGGTACATCGACCGCATCACTGCAGAAGTTGCACCGATCCGTCTGTCAACCTCACGCTCCTTCCTTCCCTCACTCATGAACAAAACCCCAAGATACTTGAACTCCTCCACTTGAGACATTAGCTCTCCACCAACCTGAAGAGAGCAAGCCACCCTTTACCGACTGAAAAAAACTCGGACTCAGTCGGAAAGCTGGAAGCTGTCCTCCATAAAATGTGTAGCACAAAGATAAACATTGGAGTTATTATCTTCAGGAATGGTATTAAAAAATAAATTTTAACCACTCTAAGTTTGTCCGCCTTAGAAAGGCCAAAAAGGAGGTTTTGGAAAAACGTCACTTCGACATAGCGACAACACTCTTCTCTGGCGCAGCTCGGCCAGGTCCCCCCCCCCCCCTTTTTTTGCATATTCCGTGGGTGGGGATTATTTAAACGAGTAACACTGTGACTTCACAAACCCTGGAAAAAGCCATTTGTTGTAGTTCTTCAAGAGTGTAACCTTTCAGATCTTTTTTTATGCTCAAACAGCAACATCACACTAACTAAAGTTGAAAAAGTGAAAAATAAAATGTGTTAATCTTAAAATAAATGTCACTGTGCTTGCTTTTTAAATACTCATTTCCCCCTTTCAACTTCATTATTATAATAAGTCAAACTAATTGACGGCAGTAATGACAGTAATAACCAAACACTATATAACTTTTTATGCATTAGATCTGTAAGAAAGGACATTCTGACAGCTTCTTTTAAATGATATGTTTTTTCCCCCTTGAAATTGGCTACATGTAAATTTATTCTATTCTTTTGGCTTTGGGGTATTTTGTTAATTGAGAAAACGAGTCTGTTGCTTCGTGCTTCATTAAGGGAACTTCTTATTCCAATTCGTCTTATCTCAGTGCTTAGATCCAGCTCCTAATCAGTGCTATAGGACTCGTATACTGGTTTAATCCCCTCCAGATGATCAAGTTAATTAGAGAGGCCAGTTCTAATCACCAACTCATTACAGATATTAATTGCCACTGTACAGACCAGGACAAGTAAATTATGGTTGCTTAATTATCGATGACCTGAAATGAGACAAGGACTGTACAGCATCAGCTGATCTTCTTTTAAAGGGTCATGAAACCTTCAACTATTTTCTGAGATTTTATTTTTGCACCATTTTCAATGTCCGCGTTTCAATTTGTCTTCGTCATAGGAAGTGACGTTTACCAAAGTCCCTTTGGTAAAGGAAAGTCTGTTCATTCATCTGGCATATTTGCAATGCCTCCTTTACCAACTGATGGTCATTGTCTCAGTCATGGTCTGACATGTCACTCCGTATGGGGGTTTTAGTGACAAATTGGTTTTCCACGCAGACGTGTGTCATCACAAGTTGGCAGGAGTGCTCATTGTTGCATTTGTTGTGTTCATGGCCACCTGTTGCTTTCTCAAGTCAGGAGCTGGACCAGAAATATAAGGGCCTAAATAGAAGCCAGATGTACTTGCTGCGACGCTCGAGCTCAAATCAAAAATGAAATAAAATTTAGTTGTGTTCCAAATCTCCATTGCCAGTTAGATCAAAGCGTTTGCTTCTAATTCAAATGTGTGTTTGAATTTATTTCTTGTGTCTCATGTTTCTTTTAGCATGATTTTCGTCACTTTACTTTTGCTCGCATCTCTTCATAAGGCATATGCATAATGCAGCCAGAGTCTGGGCAGCCTATTTGTGTTTTCATTTGCTCTGTCTCGGTTTTCCCATTCTTTTCAGAATTATTTTCTCATGCCTTATTTGTTATTGCCTTTTTATTTGTATGTAAAGTGGGGCTGTATATTCCTTTCACAGTTCTCTACCGCTCACCCCTGATGTACAAATAAAAAACAGAAACTGCAAAATTGATGATGATGCCGCCCAACTGTTAAGAGGACATCGTATCTGCATTCTGATGTGATTTAATCACAGCAATGACATGACCTGAGCATATTTCAGAGGGAGCTTTTTATGATAGAAGTAACTTGTATAGAGTAAACTGTATCTATATATATGAATTGGAACCTTTTTAGAAAAATTAGACAACATCTAGTACATAAATTTTAAACTTCTGACATAATTAGGGTGTCCATTCTGAATCTCTGCATCAAAGCTGTTGTCTGATTCTTGACTGCTTTACTATATGACTCATAAAGAAATTACAGTGACATAGCAAATATACTTACATTTTCGTCTGTTCTTCATAGCTTCTTTCCAGAAGAGGGCGGAGCTTTAACAGCTCACGTTTCGGTTGCTCAACAACAACAAAGCTGGAGAATCTCACGCAGCCAAAATGAGGATTGTCAGTAACGGTGTTCAACTTTTAGAATGAAACTGGACGTTTCTGAACGGTTAGTGGATAAATTTATGCAGTTGCTGTGGAGTTGATTCAACTCATCACTAGCATGTGCCGTCATGTTAATGTTTTGTGCAAATCCAGCGTTGAATTGATCCTCGTTTGTGAAGCAGTCCAGCATAAAATGACGCCATCAACAACAACTCTTCCTCTTCTCTAAAGCAGCATAACATGACCTCACCCCCTTTGTTGTGTGTTCCCGGGGGCGGGGTTTATGTAAATTTTGGGGTTTGTGATGTCACCAACCCATGAAGAAGACTGTAGTCCTTAAAAAGCGAATTTCTGTTAAAGAAAATATCTCCATTTGTATTGAACTTTGAATCATATTATAACTTGTCTGCGTTTGATTTTAATGGCATTTGTTTACTTTTGTAGACTGAACAATTCCTGTATAATGTCAGTTATGGCCAATGGTTTATAATTAAAGGTGCACTATGTTGTTTTTTGTCCACTAGAGGTCGCCTATTCAAAACAAAAGCGTAGCTTGATGATGCCAAGTTTGAGTGAGGAATCTTGGGACGTGTGGTCCTCACCTCACAGCTGGTGGAAAAGAATCGGGGTAGGCCTCGAGCAGAAATCATGTTGATGGATGCGATTATTAACATTACTGTAGAATGAAGCGGAGCAGGAGCGAGTGTTGAATGAGACGCTGGAGCGATTGATAATGAGAAACGAACGACACATGCCTCATGTATGTTTTCTGTCTATAAATGTATCAAAACAGATACAGTTCCATTGTCTGTGTTCCAATATGTAATATATAAAAGCGACCATGTTTCCATGGTTTCTACAAAATAAAACCGGACACCAAGGGTAACGCGGATATGACGCTATTAACTCCCTCACACGTCCTGGATCCTTAGTTAAAATTGCGATTTTTCTCATGATTTATAAATAGATGGAAACATTTGGGATATTGTAAGTACTCAACTGAACAAAAGTTTCAGTTTGAGTTTGTCAGTGCTTTCTGGGATTAATTGGAGTGCATCTACGATGCATGGATATGATGTAGGCAGCACACTGCTTGGAACTGAGCCATCATCTCACTGCCTCTCTCACTCACTTTCATTAACCTAATATATTCAAAGTGAATGGCAAAAAAGAGAGTTGCCTGAGACAGACTGTGGCCTTGATGTGCCTAAATTCAGACAGTGTGACCTGGATCTCCATTCAGCCCAGATTCTCATCATTTATATTCCTGTGTGAGCACTGCTGCGCTGCGTTAAGCATCAGGGGTCTAACTCTGACTACTGGAGTTTTAATACAGCACAGAACAGAGGGCGCTGGAACCGTTAATGAAGGGTCCTTTATCAAAGACGTGGAACCACTGGTTATCTTGTAATTGGGAAGCGAACAGTGACCTGATTCATGAAGCATGTCACTTGAATATAAATTCACTGTGCTGTGTTAGCTTAAACTGTGAACTTGTAATTATTTTAGGGGCCTTTTTCCATTTTATTAGAGACAAACTTACGCTAGGAAGTCAGGGAAATTTCTTAACCTAACCTCACATCACTTCACATCACCTTTGCCCTCGTTTCTCTTCCAGCCTGTGCTTTACAAATTATTCATAGAGTGAATCTCAACCTTTCGATTGAGCCACTGAATGGATGCATTTGTTCCCTTTTCCCACCTTTTAGCCTCTCTGGTGTTTGAGAACAAGACAGACTGCAGACGTCGGGAAGGAACGCTGAGGAACATGAGTCTGTGAAGAAAGCTCAAGAGTAATGTCACCAAACAATTGCATTACTGCACATTAGGATTTTTACTTATGCAACGCTGGTTTTTTTGTAGGACACTGAAGAAATGCATTATGTAAGCTGATGTTCTTCACCTCAGACCGTTTGTTTGTCTGGTAAGTGGTCAAACTGGAGAGAACATTTGTAGGGGCCTGACTGACAAGCGCAGTTTGTTTTATGAAAGCGTGTGTTAATGTGCATGGCCAGTGTGTTTATAGTAAGATGGAAATTATTCCTGAATTATAAATGGGGAAACTTGTAGTGATTTGTGAATAAAATCATCTCCGTCTCAATGGTACAGCAATCAAGCTGTCCTCTGAGGAATACTGAAACATCCTCCACGGCCCACACTGAATTCATGGTAGTACAAAATACAGTAATCAAATAATTCAGAAGATATGTACAGCATGTCTGACATGACCTGTATGACCTGCACTTGTGTTTGTGGTATACAGTATTCATAGATGACATACGCAGGGCATTCCTGTGGACTGTTGGCTTTGGTTGTCTCACTGGCTTGGATTTGATTCCTGGTGAGGGAATTTATAATATGAAATTTTCCCTCTGGGGTCATTAACATGACTGTCTATATCAAACAATAACCTAATGGATTTCCTTACATCACTTCTGGAAATTGAGCTTCACTTATTTAATGTACACTGAGGCCACAAGTGGTTAATTATCTTTCATCGTCTCGTTTCATATTAAATAAGCTTATTAAATAAGTGATGGTGATTCAAACCATCATGAGTCAACATAACGTCATCTCAGGGGTGTCTTTAGGTGTCCTGAAAATATGTCCAGAATATGTCCAAATCAGATTTTACTGCAAAAAAACAACAAATAAACAAACAAAAAACCATAATAATAATTAAAAAATAATAAATTAATGAATACGGATAAAAAAAACCAAAACCAAAAAAACCCATAATATATAGTTAGTAAATAAATAAATAAATTAATAAATAATACAATTAATTAATTAAATAAATAACAAAAAATGAATAATAAATTTAAAAAGTCAATTCAGGGGTGTCTTTAGGTGAATTTCATGAAAACCTATTAAGAATATTTCCAGACCATTTCACTGCAAAAAAAAAAAAAAAGGTAAGAAAATAAATAAAATGCAATATAGACAATATAATAAATGATTAAAATAAATAAATAATTTTAAAAAAAATTATTAAAAATTATAAAAAAATATTATTTATTTATTTTATTTTTTATCTATATATAAAATTTTATATATATATATATATATATATATATATATATATATATATATATATATATATATATATAAAAAGTGCAAAAAAAAAAGGATGGTCAGGTGCAGTAATGAGGATCATGAAAATTGAAATGAACTAATGCTCTTAATTGTCAAATAAAGGATGTGACCTGCACCAGGTTTTGTGAGATTCAGCATAGCTGCTGATTTTTTATAATGAATTTCTTAGGGAATATTTTTAATTATTTATTTATTTAATTTACCCATTAGGATGAGGAGAGAAAAATCGTCATATGGCAATGATTTGAGAGAGCCTATATGAAGAGCTAATTGGCTAGTAGTTTGCTCCCTAGGGAAGTGTGGCAATCCGAATCGGTCCTGCTGGAGATTACGCATAACATGCTCAGAGTCTTATGATATTAGAAGCAGGTAATTAAATGGACGGAAAATACATCATCTAACACCAAGCCGCTTTTTTGATTTGGAACATTGATTTGATGCAGAAAATGCAGCTTCGCTATAAAGACATAATTGCTTCTCAATAGACCCTAATTTTAAATCCTGACTTGATCTTTGAATGTCTTTCAGCTTCTGCAGCACTTCAAAGTGATCATAAATTGGGTCATATTTGTCAGGCAGAGAATCCTTCCACTGCTAGGAAATGTATTCAAAGTAGGGGTACACACAAAATTATTTCAAAAATTGAACCGTACGCCCTTCAGGAATAGCAAGTAATTTTGTTTACAAAATCCTCGCCTGAATCTCGGGTCACCAGCACGACTAAATCTTTGCCTGCTTTATTGTTCATTTTAAACTCGCAGGCAGACGGCTGATACCGAGCATAGATCAAACCGAGGGAGAGATTATAAACGAAAATCCGCCAGCTGTTGGTTGCAATGTCCTTTGGGACTACTTTCAGATGATATTATAGCAGGAGGAAGGCTTTGCATAGGTTGCGTATGTAGCCTGTCAACCCATGCAGTACACTGTGAAGTAATAAACAGGTTTTTTTGCCCTTTAAATATTTAGCACATGATCCAACCTCTGTAATGTAAAACGATACCTCCCATGGGAAAGAAATTTCTGCTAGACAATATTGAGATTAGATTTACAGCAAATGGAGACTTTGTCTTGCTTGATTTCCCCCCTGAAAGTAAAACACAATAATCTGTAGAGTTTCAGACGAGATTGCCACGATTTCTTAATCTGTGCTCAGAAGTCTGCAATCAAGTCAAAGATCTTAGTGTGAATATTTCACATGATCTGAAATGATTTCCACATTCCTTTTAACGCTTTGTTTGCATCACTGAATCGTGTAAAGTGGCTTCGAAACAATCTTTATTGTTTAAAGCGCTCTGTAAATGTGATTTTTAATGTCAGCAAGAAACATCCAGTCAGTGTTGATATTAACTAAAACAATAAATAAAACTTTAAAAAAATAATTTATAGAACGTTTATTGAAATTAAATAGAATATAAATATTAGATGACAAACTTAATGGGGTAATATGTAGAGCTGAGAAACCAATGTTAATAGCGACACCGGTGGCCGATAAGTGAACTGCAGCTTGCAACTGCTCGCACTCGTGCACACGAGAACAGCTCAACTTGATTCACAGCGCTGATACACTTTCACAGTTAAGTTCTTTTTCATTCTTTTCTAGAAGTTATATATTAGTAGAGATAAAATGTTAACAAACATCCAGACCACGCTGCTGAGTGCGACGTTTAGATAAATATGTAAACGTGACACGCGCTTTCCTCTCAATAACAAGAATAAATGCACAACAAAAATGACAGCGTTTAAGAACGCATCTGATCCATGATGTGGATATGTTTGCACCAGCACTCCAATTTACCGGCATTATATCGATAGATGAGGTAGTTGAAATTACACTGTAATGATAGCTTGATTATTAAGTATGTTTAAGATTATAGACAGCGATGATGTTTTTTTTTTATGGGAGGAGCTTACCTAAATGACCGTTCTGCAGTAGCAGTCTGTCGACGTCACAGAATAAAAGAATAAATCTCACAATTCCGACTTTTTTACCTCCCAAATCCGAGTTTATGTCTCACATTTCTTAGAAGGAAAAACAGAATTGAGATATATACTTGTTATTATGTCTATTTTCCTTAGAATTGCAAGTTTATGTCCCCTTCGCACAACACTGTTGCTATGCCTGACAAGCCACACATCATGTTCTCACACAGTGAAAAATCATCATTGAGCAAAGTGGACAATGACAACACATGAAACAGTTTCATATTTAAAATATTGTAATTTTTTAAAGAAGTTTAAACAATAAATAGCATATAGTGTCTCTTTAATGTGTGGTGACAGATCGCTGTCGCTCCTTCAAGCGGCTCGTGAACCGATCATCTCTTCATACTAGTTCATTTATAGCATCAAATAAACATGAATGAACATCAGAAGGAATGTTGTTTCAAGCGCAGAAAGACGTGAGTACTCACAATTTTTGAAGTTCATGTTCATCGACGTTAATCTACTAACTCCCCTGACTAAGGCTATGTTTTAAAGTTATATATGCAAAATGTTATGGGTTTAAAAATGATTTCATGCTGTAACTGTCCACTATGAACTGCATATCTTTGAATATTATGTAGACTTACTGTTTACATTAAATTCATGCTTTAATAGTAGGCTAATCATTGCCAGTTTCATCAGTCCAGTCTGTGATTTACAACATAAACGTCTCCGTTTAGCTTCAAAGTGTGCTTAAATGACGGTATTTTATAAAAATGAAAAATAAAAAATTCTGACATCCAAAGACACAACAAAACATTTTTTTATTATTCTGTGAATTTTGCACATTTTCCTCCACTTACTACAGCTATTTTTCTGCCATCACTATACGCGCGCAGCTGCAAGTGACATAACTGTGACGTCTGCTCTGATAGATCCGGCTATGTATTAATTAATGTTGTTTCTTTGCGTGGCACATTGACATTCCAGTACAGAATGGCTGTTTTGGCATTATCCTATAAGGATTAATTTTGTCAACAGAAGAGAGGCTCTTGGCAGCGCACGTAAATGTCACATTTGTTTTGAATTTCCCGGCAAAAACGCCCCGAGTCCTTAACTTAAAAAAAATTCAATCGACAGGCTTTTATAGACAGAGTTGGGGAGTAATGAAATACATGTAACTTAGTTACGTATTTAAAATACATAATTTGAGTAACTATTTCATTACAGTTACATTTTAAATGGGTGGTAATCAGATTACAGTTACATCTGAAAAGTATTTTAGATTACCAAAGTGATTACTTTGAATTTTAATGTCATGTAAACTGTGACGGGAATTCATGTAAACAACAATTGACAGTCTGAAAAAGCTGAGCTACAGTTCTGTTCAGAAGTTTCATAACCTTGCAGAATATGCAACATTTTAATAATTTAAAAAAATAAGAGGGATCATAAAAATTGCATGTTATTTTTATCTAGTAGTGTCCTGAATAAGCTATTTCACAGAACAGATGTTTACATATACAACACAAGACAAAATGACTGGATTTATAAAAATTGCCCAATTCAAAAATTTACATATTGAATCTTTACCGTCCTGTCATTACTGGATGATCCATGACTGTTTTCCTGTTTTGTGATAGTTGTTTGGGAGTCCCTTGCAATTGTCAAAAAGGTTATTGCGACTTTCTACCTCACAATTTTGACTTTTTTTTTTCTCAGAAATGCAAGATATAAACTCACAATTGTGTTTCATAAAATCATTTTCTCAATATTGCGAGTTTTTATCTCCGAATTTGAACTTGCAATTGCAACTTTATATCATGCAATTCAAAGAAAAAAATTGTGAGATAAAAACTTGCAATTACCCTTTTTTGTGTGTTACATACTTATTAGCATTCCAAAGTATTCTAAAGTATTTAGATTAAGTTTAAAAACTTGGGTAATGTAATGAAATACGTTACAAATTACTTTTTAAAGCATGTATTTTGTAATCTGTAGTGAAATACATTTTAAAAGTAACCTACCCAGTTTATAGACAACTTTGGGAAGGTCTCGTTTTTTAAGTTTCGTTACAAGCTGTTTCCCCATTGGCAATAAGGCGATTAATGTATGAAAATTCTTACTTTAAACTCAAAATAACGTAAGCAGAAATGAGAAATTTTGCCTCAGAAACTAACTGGAATAAAATTAGGCCTAGTTGAAGTGCTAAAATATTACAGCTAAAATTGAAATAAAGAATAAATTAAAGCTTATAGAAATATTTTTTTAAAACGAAACAATAAAAAACATCAAAAGCACATAAATGACGAAAATTAAGATGAAAACTGAAAATACAAAAATTCTAAATATTAATATATAAACAATAAAATTTAAATCCATCAAGTCTAGAAACAGCAACCTCGGAATAACACAAAAATCAGAGCCATCAAAAATGCATTTATTTCCATATATAACGTCCAGAATAGATGACTGATTTTCTTAGATTTCATATTCGACAGTTCATTTAACTTCTGCCAAAAAACTTTTAGGAAATGCATAACAAACAAACAAGCGAATGAAAAGTGTTGCACTGCATGAGACCTTTCTCTTGTGATTCAATATTTATATTGTATTCAAAGCCCAGGAACACCACAGAAACAGCTGCTCAGAACTTTCTTTAACCTCCAAGGAGCGAACGGCGTAATGCGATCGGCAAATGTATATAAGCAGAGCTCAGATGTAAAGGGTACCTGTGTTCAGATGGCTGCAGATGCAGTGCTGCTGGAGTCGGTTCAGGCAGGAGGTTTTTGTGCCCCTGTCTTTCAGCGACTGTAGTCTCTTTCCCTAGGCACTGCACAAGTCAGCAAAGTAAATAATTCATCTTTCACGGCCCCTGTTCCTATTGCAAAAGATGAGACATCTTGTATTCTGCTCCACGGGAAGTATTTGAGGTGGAGACAAATAGATGCTTGTGCAGTGGCATGCTTAAAGTTTTCTCAGGCTAAGTGACAGTTGCATAGGACAGCGCTCCCTAATAGACTGCAGAGCTGACAATAACAGAATGGGTCAGAATACTAAACGGGTATTGAGAGGGATAGTGCATTGTCACAAATGAAGAAGAAAGCAGTGGGAATGTCTCTCGTGACGCACTGGTGCACATTGCTAATAGATGCAATTGTGTCAATAAAAGTTTGCTTGAACAACAGAGCTGCAATTCATTCCATTTAACCTCAAGCGATGGTCTTTTCCCAGTTTGACACGTGTCTGAAATAGGGATTCTCTAGACTTTTTCAAGCCTTCATAGCAGGGCCAAAACCCAGTTACCCGGCATCCTTCGAGAACGTCAGTGACATGATTAAGAAGTCCAGTGTGTCTCCGTAGAGTCCCGGCCAGACCAAAAGAATAACCTGTAATGTCAAATGTAGAGGCGACAAGAAAGTCAGAATAATGAGAAAATGTATTGTAACGTCAAGCGGCTTCTCTAGGGGTGGCTGTTTTTGACGCGAGGTATTAAAATGTACCAATGCCTGACAGAGATTTTCCATTGGGGAAGGTTTTTTCTTCTAGAAGTGTTCCATTACCAAAAAGACAGGGTGCAAACACGCCTGCGTGCACCTACAGTAAGCCGCTTTCTATTTTAAGATGCAGACGTGGGGGATCGTAACCTTTTTGGTGATTATCATGCAATTATGAGGCATGTACTTGTGAATGGCTTGGTCCGCAGATACCCTCACCAATGATTAAAATGCACACGAGGGGATTGACTGTTCAGATAATGCTGTAATAATAGCTATCAAGACATATAATGTATCATAATATGTAGCTGTTAATGTATGGATTTCCAGGTGACTAGGCAGGGTGATTTCATCTCAGATCATTTAAGATTCTTATTTCTGGACTTCACACAAAAAGCTACTCTTATACAGTGTGTATAGTCAAGTCAAGTCAAGTCAAGTCACCTTTACTTATATAGCGCTTTTTACAATGCAAATTGTATCAAAGCAGCTTTACATTAATAATTGGCAAATCATTATTGGCTGTACAGCAGCTCCCAAAGAAAATGGTGTCATTGTCCAGCTTATTCTATATATTATTTGATTCATTCCGTTGCAAAGATCAATAGTTTTTAGTCTAGTTAATTTATGTATATCAGCACTGGAGAAAACAGTGACGTAATCGTCCGTCTCAGCTCAGTTCACATACAACGGCATAGAAAAAAATTAATTTTCATATGACTCCGCTGAATACCTTTACGTCCTTAAACAAACAACTTTCAATCTTCTATCCAACAATTATCTATCATCCTGCAAACTGGCTCTGAAGCTTATGCCTTTACACATAGCTGTTATTTTTAGTGTGGTGTTTTTGTGAACATACCTTGAAACCACTCCAAGGATGAATAGCCATCTGGATCACTGAATAATAGACACATCCCGGCTGCACTGGCTTTAAACACCCCGTCTTGCCGTGTGGAAACGAACCCGAAGGGTTGACTAAAATAAGATCTGTGTTACCTTTCCTTCTTCAGTTTGGTCTTGCAGTGACTGAGCAATATGAGAGATCATTGTGTTCTGAGAAGCTGTTATGGTTTGTTGTAATGAGAAAGAAACTGCTTTGTCCTAGACAATTTGGAACACATTTTAACAGATAGCAGTCCGTAGCAATTTGTTATACGTTGTTGGGAAAGAAACATATCTCAGGAAAAGATGTTGTTAAACAAACTGCAGTTCACACTGTTCCCTTTTACCTAATATTAATTATTGATCAGACAAAAAGAAGCACAAAGGGAATTGCAAGTCAATATTTAATCAAGAGCGCCTGCCTGGATCTAGATGGGTGTGAGGAGAAGGGCATCATTATAGCACACAGGCAGTCCACCATCTATGATGGGATTTCATCATACTGTTTCTTTGGTCAAACAACACAGGGGGATTTTCAATGTTGTACACAAGCAGCATTACAAATGGATGTCCCCAACAGCATGTCCTCATTCTTCACGCTGCTTTTTCATAATGAAGAAGGGCTGAAAATATATGAAATGAGAGGACAAGGTCTTTCAGGATGAAAGCTGTTGACCTTGTGTTGGATATGATTGGCATCGGATGGCATAAATTGGTCCGACGTAGCTTCAATCATCTCTGCAACAAGCTAGAAAACAGAAAAATATGATATGGCCAAAAATGAGTTTTTTTGGAACAATTGCTTAATGAAAAGGTGGCAGAAACAATGCATTTTGTTTTTATTTCAGTAAATGTAGACTGCAGAAAGAAAATAAATACCTTAAGGAGCAATTTCTGCCTGATATGAGGATTACATTTACATTTAGCAGACGCTTTTATCCAAAGGGCTTACCAAAGTGTCAAATGTGGTGTTGCAACAGTGTTACTCCAAAGCATTAAATGACTTATAACTGTAGTAACTTGTAAATGTGTCTCATGTATGTTGGTTTCGTTGTGTTTTGGTTTGGTTTAGTTCTAGTTCCTGTTTCCTTTGTTCTCATTTTCCTGACACTAGACTCGGGAGGTAAGATAACGTAACAATGATATTTATTAACAATCAGCAAGCAAATATAGTAAGAAAGTTCTTTGGCGTAGGCCCCGTCCGTAGCTTAGATCCTGAGGGTTGCGGACTCTGCATTTCTTGCCTAAAGATGAAGGCAGGGGCGTAGCCGACCCCTAGGGGGTATGGACAGGGACCATCCTGGTGGTGGTGGGGAGGATGGAGGTAAAGGTTGATGTCAGCATCTGCGAACTCAGACGTGTGTTAGTACCGATCTTATATACTACAAGTGTTGGATAATGATTGGTTAGATCTAAACTCAGTGACGTAACATTTGAGTCTTCCTGGCAGAACTTGCGCTAGAGCTTTCATGGCTGCACGATTTAATCGCACAATATGAAAAATAACATTGAACTTGAACGCGATTATCGCTAATTCTTAGTGCGATTTTTTTTTATTTTTTTTTTTTATGCGCAGCTTGTCAATGAAGTGCGGCTCCAAATGCAAATCCATCTAAAAACACTTCGAGTTTGAGACGTTTATAATGTACATTTGAAAAAGGAACGCGCGTCAAACATCTTTCCAGACATGAGAAGCATTTATTAACATCTTATCCAACAAAAGACAACATTATCAACATGTTTTTACTCCAAAATCTTTTCATAACAACAGTTGTGAGATGATGAGGCTTCTTACGCAGAATAAGGCAGTCGTGTGTTTATTAGTCATGTTTAAAGCGTTTCAATCTTCTGTTTATTCAGCTTTAGCAATATAACGTGTTATCTTCTTCTGCTGCAGGGCATATATTGAGTTTCTGCGCAAGAGCGCCCTCTGGCTTTCAGATGGAGAAGCATTTACTACTGATCACAGAGCCGTACAGCTCTGACAAGCTGCGCGTTAAATAATCGCTGCCTTTGCCAAATCGCGTGTGATTTAATCGTAATAAATCGTGCAGCCCTAACTTGTTAGTTTCCTTAGGTTCTGATTACCTTCTCACCAATTCTTAGTTCAGTTAATTACCTCACTCCTTGAGTATTTAAACCCTCAGTTCTTTCTGTTCATTGTCCAGTAACGTCTTTTGTTTGCGCATGGAAGCCTGTTATCCTATAGTAGTTCTCCTGAGTATTTGTCCAGTTAAATAGAGACTGTTTCTTTGTATCTCCTATGTCGTGAGTTTTGGAAAGCCACACAGTCACCTGACAGATCACTTGGCGGTATTGCATTTTTTTAAATGATATTTTGATAACAAAGTTCGGGAGGAGCATGTGCAAATGATTTATCCAATCGATATGTCATCAGCAATCACCAAACCCTATCGTATAGCCCCAGAACACTTGGAACATATGCCATGGGATCATTCTGTGATACTTCGGCGTCTTTTTAAAAAAGCTTTATGTTGGTTGTTATTCACTGTCATCATATTAATTTTTAAAATTGTTTTTTCATGGCTTGATTTTCATTGTAGGATCAACTATCCCTTTAAGAATTATGCTTTTATTTATTTAATTTTTATTCTATTTGCTATCAATCAGAGTTTTTTTCCCCCCTTTAATTAGAATTAAAAGGACAGACTATTCTAGGTTTATGTTTGTTTCGAGCTGTTGCCATTGTGCTGCGGTCATGAAACAACTATATAATAGCTTAAGACATTTTAATGGACTTTTATACTTTGCTTTCATGAACTGAATTGCTTTGTGATAAAGAAATTAGATTTTCACTTATCGATTTTGTTTTCCACTTAAATAATGGTGTTATAATGTCCAACATATTGATTCTGGTAGTAAATGTCAGTGTAACAATTTGAGTGCTGGGCAAATTAAACGTGCTCGTCATCATGCCGGCTTTATGGAGAATAGCAATTGGATTATCAGCCTCAATCTTCAGATCATTACATAAGTAATCAGGTGGTCAGGCACTCCAGGGAGCTTCCCAAATCATATTCCTGCACTCGACTGAAGTGAATGCTGTCCAGATGTTGAGCTAGGAAAGAAATCACAGTTAATCCTTTAACACAAATCGATTTTTTTTGTGCTTCATTATTTCGAGGTATATTTTCAGAGCTGTAGCGTAAATTATTATTGGAGAATTATGTTTGCAGTGCACAATGGTCAATACATGATGAATACACAGTTGAAGTCTGACATTGTGAATGGACAATACATAGAGGCTCTAAATAGTTTTTCTTTTTTTGGCTTTATTACACTTGAAAATGACTATCATTGCATTGAAGTACCAATTTCTCTAGTGCATACGGTGCATAGAAAAGCTAAAATGTGATTAAACGGCGATTGACCAAAGTGACTGGATCGTTCTGGTCCCCCAAGCTACGCCCATGAACCACAGCTATTTTTTTTTTTTACGGTGTACATTTTTAAATGTCCAATGCCCTCTTTTGGGGCCACTGTGTTACATCAATGAACAAAACAGTGTCTACAAACCCTGTTAGACTAAAAAAAACACATCAACGGCATACAGTCAAAGCCAACAAGATCAGAGAGACACAACAAAAGAAAATGTGGCCTTTAACCGGAGTCCTACAGAGAAAAACAACTGCAATTTTTGGAGGCAGCTTCTCACTGGGGTGGGATCACGAAGGACAGACAAATGGAGAGGGGACGTCTGGATGAAAGAGTGCCGCAGGTGATGGGCCAAAAGGTTGAGCAGAGATGAGGAATAGGGAAGTAAGGCTGTGAGGTGCAGAGGCAAACAGGAAGTGCTGCAGGTGCAACGGCGACCAACACATCTGGCACAGGGATGAAGATGACTACAGGAAGTTGCAGTAGAACGGGCGAGAGAGCAGAGAGAGAGAGATCAGATGAGGACAACAAAGGCAGGACGGGGAAGGGCAGGGTCACTGTTTCCTGATGTGAAGAAATATAATGCTGAACAAAATGTATTACATATATGTGATCTCACATTACCACACCTGTATAACTACAGTGGAAAATGCCAGACACTAGACGAGTCACCTGCATTGGTGCAAATGAACAGTATAACACCTCAGAAATATGAAATGAAATGTCGGGAAAGGAAGCAGTTATGCTATGAACTGGAAATATATTTACCTTGAAAATGGCAGATTTGCGACGGCAGATGACTAATATTACATTTTGATTAATACCATAAATTAATAGCTTTTCAAATTATATAGCATATCTTCGATTGATAAAAAGTGACATTATAAAAACAATTACATTATAAATGAAACTATATCACGGTACATTAAGCAAGTTTTTAATATGTAACAACAACAACAGCGTAGCTTGAATTATGGGAACTGTCGTCTTTAACTCCAGATGGGAATCATATATATCATGTTCATGGATGAGGTACAGTAGTAGTTTTATAAATGTTGCGCTTGATGACATGATTTTATTTCATTATAATGAAATAGCCGCGAGTAAAGCAAGGTTTAACACTAAATTGGTTGTCATAGATGTTACTGCGTTTGTCCAGTTTATTGGTGTGATAACGCTGCGCAGTTTTATGTGTTCAAAACAATCATAGTAAAAGTACAGTTGAACGTACCTACATCATTTGTAAAAAGGCTGATTAATATTTATGTGTAACACATACATATTAATTTACATTATTTATCATGCCGGGTGAAGTGAATGGCAATGTCAACAAACTAATCGCAAACCAAATGTAATAACACTGTCCTTACATAAACATTACTCGTACAGAATGCGACTCGTATATGCAGTTTTGGCATTTGACACATTTGATGTAGTGAAGAATTTCACTAAAGCTACAGTATAAAACAAAATTACAGCCAACAATTCATAACATGCCTTGAAGTATTCGTAGTGAACATCACCTCACCATTTTTCACATCATATGCACAGACAAGAACAAGACATTCAAACAATAAGACTAACACTGTTGATCGAAATAATAATCACAAGTTTTCTGTCAGTAAAGGAATCCAAATAGTTGCTATTAAAACGCATTCAAGATCAGCGTCTCTGTCTAGTTGAAGTTTGTCGCGAAGTTCTCTCTTTTAGGAAATGCCACACCGATGATGATCCTCTTCTTGTCCCAAAATCTTCTTGGGTCATTTGGTTGACATATGCATTTATGGGACAACTACTATTTCCGCATTTGTCCATGAGACTATGTTGTCATGGTTTCTACAGCAGTAAAAGCAGAAACCGAGGGTAACGCGGATATGACATCATTGACAGGCTATTCCCACACATGTGCCGGAGCCTTGGTTAAAATCGCAATTTTCTCATGATTTACAAAGAGTTTGAAACATTTGGGATATTGTAAGTACTCAACTGAACAAAATATATAACACTGGCCTAGTTGTTTTTGGATATTTTACTGCAAAAATGTTACATATTGCACCTTTAAAAGATGCAGCAAGCGATATTTCTGAAAAATGCTGTTGAAAGTGAAGTGGATTGTGCAGTGAAACACTCTTGTAGCCAATCAGCAGTAGGGGGCGTGTCCACTCATGATGCGGGAGGAGAGACAGTGAGCGAGAGGGACCTTTGACTGTAGAAAGAGAGATGGCTGAGAGACATTACAAAAGAGAAAAGCTCAGAGGAATATCACTGCAAAAAGAAGGGTTATGGTCAGGGAAGAGCTTTGGGACCCCCATTAATATTTGAAAAGCTTTCCAGCACTGGAGAGAACTAAGCGGGAAGGCCTGAAAACGAATGCAGGGGTTGTTTCTGCTCCACACCGGAGTATTGTTTTTGCTGTTTCACAGAACCAAGCTATGCTGTTGTTGTAATGTTAGCTATAGTAACAAGACAGTTTTGAGTGGATTGATTGTTTGTCTGGAGCTGCTGTGCTGCTGGCGACTAACAACCAACACTTGCTTCTTATTTTGCTTCGCTTCTGCAATGATATAGACATCAACTCTTGTATTGCGTCTTCGTACATTTTGGGGTGGTGCAATAAAGTGAGGGGTGTGTATGTTTGGGTTGGTTTCAATTATCAACAGTGAAATTACTTACTGCACCTTTAATAGTAATAAAAACTCTTTCTTGAGCACCAAATCAGCATATAATTATTATTAGACAATCAACATCGTTATTATGATTTCAGGACACTTAAGTCTTACACTATGAACTGGAAATATACACATTTACCTTATTAAAATATTATCTGTATTTACCTTTTTGAAATATATCTAGTACACTATCATTTTTAAAACAATGGTGAACAACAGAAGGAGAGATTTAGTATTTTCTAAATGAGTTGAAATATTAATAGTAAAAATATTAAGCAAACACTACATTTGTACTAAATTTAAGCAAGTATACATTAAAGCTTTTAAGTGAAGTCACATGCAAAGGAACAACAGCTTGGAAATACGAAATGAAATGTTAAAGTTGGAGTTTATTCTATGAAGTGGAAATACAGTATCTTACTGTAATTGTTTTTTTTCTTCAGTCATGGAAATAATGGGAAACAATGTCCAGGAAATATATATATAAAAAAAAATAATATATATATATATATTTTTTATTTTTTTTTATAACATATAATTGTATTTAAAACTTCAGCTTGAGCATCTTAAACAGTTACACCGCAAATGTCCCCCTCTCCACAAACTGAGCAGAGACCAGCTGTGTGTTCTTGACTTCAGTGCTTTGTATTTGTTCAACAGAACAAACAAATTAAAACGCTTTGCAGTTTTGAAGAAAACATCTCATATGCATTTTTAAAAAATTACATATTGCTGTAATTTCCCATTTATTTCATTGAAATGATTCATTTGTTATGTAAAGCAGTTGTGTGGGCCTAAGAAGAGTTTGGCACAAACAGTAACTGGCTCATTTACCCAATGAGAGAAGCACAAAGGGTTGTTTATTTTAGCATAAATCATATACTAACATCCATTATGATTGCAGTCAGACTTTTGCATAGGGTATATATACAAGAATATATATGAATTCTTATTTCATTTTTTATGTATTTACTCACAACATATAGAAAGAAATTATATATATATATATATATATACACACACACACACACACACATATATATATATAGATATACTGTATATGCGCATTGACCCTTTTAAAACCGTGTTTTAAGGTTAAAGGAAATGTCCGTAAACTTAACAGATGATGACCTGTCAATGCCATTTACATTTTTCTACAGATTTTCTTCTTACAGTCAACTCTTCTTGCCATTGGTTGGCAGAGAGCTGCCTCCAAGTTTTCAGATTGACATGCAGCCTGGAGTCAGATTCATATATGCGGACTGTCACACAGACAGGTGTGATTCTCAGGGCACCTATTTCAGTGATATCTGTCAGAGAGCGGAGACAATTTTATACATGGTAAAAATCATCTCTTACAACATCTTTAAACAAGTATTCTCTCTGTTTAATGCCGCTATCACTAATATAGTGAAGTGCTGCTGCTGAATATCACACAATCCACACGAGAGCAGAATAATTTCAGCTGCTGCAGACAGTCACGTAGAGATTGGCAGGATGACAGTGCTCGGTAGTAACTGATTTCATGTAATCGGGATTATGTAATCAGATTCCAAAAATGAAAATACTCGTAATCAGACTACGGTTACTTTTCTATTGATTATATGATTACATGTTATTCTCACAATGGCAGTGAATTATTCATAATTTATTCTTTCTACTTGTTTGTTATATCTTCCTTTTATAAAAGTCTACTGCTTTTGCTACTGCTGTGTGTGGAATTGCACTCACAGACTAGCTACCAGTCATGTGACTATCACTAAAAACCAAGACCCGCAGCATTTGATCACTGGATGTTTAGAAATTAGGAGTGTAACATGTAACGATATTCGTCCCGAACTGTACGGTACGGGCAGTACTGTTCGGTTCATGCAGTGACACGACGAATACAGTCATTCACAGGCGATCCACACTCCAATCCAGAAGGAGGCTCGCGCAGTTATACAACGCTGCAAAGGAGCAGAAGAAGAGATGATGATCGGTATGTTTACAAAATCTCTCTCAACTAGTGTTTCACCAGCGACAAGATATCAATAAAACAGCTTGAGAATAATATCTGTAGTGTCAACAGCATGTTAGTTCACCAGAGCAATGAACCCTAGAAGGGAGCATTTCACTTCATGCACAACATTAGTTTATATATTCATTATATGTAATTAACCTGTTAGTAATGTCTTGATTAGTTAATAAATATCTCATGAAAACAAGCTATAACAGCTGCTGTGTAAATGTTTATATTTCAAAAATGAATTGCAGTAGAAAGTTAACTTTAGAATTAGATTTAGAAGTTAATGCAAGTTGAGTGTTGATTATTATATTTAAAAATAAATAGCAACTGAATTTAGTAGTTTGGGCTCTGTTGTTAATTGCTCCCTTTAGTTACGGTTTCTTTGTCCGATAAGTCATGCGCTCTCACGCCACACATCATGTTCTCACGAAGTGAAAAATACATCCCGGAGCAAAGAGGACACTGAGAATGCGTCGACAGACATATGAAACAATTTCATATTTAATATATCTTAATTTTTTAAATAAGTTTAAACAATAAATAGCGTATAGAGTCTCTTTAATGTGTCGTGACAGATCGCTGTAGCTCCTTCAAGCGGCTCGTGAACCGATCATCTCTTCATACTAGTTCATTTATAGCATCAAATAAACATGAATGAACATCAGAAGGAATGTTGTTTTAAGCGCGGAAAGACGTGAGTACACACAATATTTCGAGTTCAAGTTCAACAACGTTAATCTACTAACTCCCCTGACTGCTTTGTCGGACAAAATGGCGGATTCAGGGTCATGATTGGTCAGATCGCCTGTCAATCAAATATTATTTAATATAGTATATATATATATATATATATATATATATATATATGTTAGTTTACAGCATTAGCTAAAATAGATTTTTTTATCCTTAAGAAAATGTTAACCCCCCCCCCCCCCAAAAAAAAAAAAAAAAAACAATTTTATGTTTAACTGTACCGAACTGGTACTGAACTGTGACTTCAATACCGGGTACGTATCAAACCGTCATGTTTGTATACCATTTCACCCCTAACAGAAATCACTTCACTTTAAAGAAATGTTTTCTCAAAATTGGACAACATTGGTTAATAAGTCAATAATAAAATATAATAAAAACCCTGACATAATTTAGCTAATATTTAACACTTCATGTTGTTGATAACAAAGAATGGAATATATTTTCTTTGTATTTTTATATCAATATGGTACAAGATTATCAATTCAAGTCAATGTGGTAGATGAGTTTGTTCAAAAGTAATCTAAAAAGTAGTCAGAATACATTACCTGAAAGGTGTAATATAGATTACATTACTAATACTAACTACATTTTTTGTCATGTAATTTGGAATCAGTAACTGAATACAATTGATAAGTAATCTGCCCAGCACTGCATGACGAGGGCCCAGTTTGCACAGGCTGTATCTTTTCGCAGTGGTCACATTAAACATGGCTCAGCACGAATCTGTTAATATCACCTACAGGCCCTTGAGAAAATCAAACATCTGTGCCATACTATATTTAAACATGCCACTGCTTCTCTTTACCACCAACAGACAAGGAAGGAAAAAAAAATGAACAAGTGAGAATGAAAGTAGGACATTCACAACCCTACAGCATTCCTATTACAAAAAGAAAGACAGAGTGAGAAGAGATTGTTCTGGTGTTCATGTAAGATGCTGTCTCGACAGTAATATCACAGAGCATGCAGTCACCTTTTTACATTCACAATGGTCGCAAGCCACGTTCAGATGATGTAAAAAAAAACGATCCCAAGGCTAATGATGCTGAATGCACATATATAAAATAAGCAAGGAACGATTCATACAGAATGAATTCTTGCGTTCTAAAGCAGCTCGACGAGAAGCAACACAATGGAACACAATTCAGGACGGATATGTTCAATTGTTAACTAGTTCCAAGACGTTTTTTATATAGACCAACAGTTGAGAAATATTGCTCAATTGTAACGTTCAATTATATAGAAATATATTGACATCTAAAGCCACTTTTTGCCTGATTTGCTTTTTCGAAAGAGTAGCCAAGTCTCCATCTGTTTTGTTACCGACAAAGCAAATATACACAAAAAAAATGTGAAATTTGCTGTCTCTGGGTTTCCATCCTTTACTGATAAAATGATGTGCATGATGACGTCATCCCTAAAAAAATGCATTGTTGCGTAAGTTTTGTTATATCTGCCCTTATATCTGTTTCCATACATAATTTTGCATATATCACAAATTCATATCTTTTGCATCCCAAATATTTGTAAAATGTAGAGAGTAATGAGGAGATCGATAGTCCCCAATACTGCTCATTTTCACAAATAATGTTATTGAATATTAAATATAAGAAGATGACGGTGAAGAGGAGCAGGACTTTACTGCCTTTATTTGACGAAGCACAGGTTTGGACACAGAGCAGCTTATTTGTCCTGTATGCAAACATTTTTAGGGTTCATAAAATGATTGGTACAGTTAAATATTCAGCCTTTGCATATTGCAACAATCTGCAGTCAAGCCATTGTGTCGAAATTTGAGAAGTTTTTTTTTGACAAATGGTATTTCCATGAGCTATATTGCTAAACATTAAACAAACAACCTTTTTTCGCAAAAAAATCCTTGGATGGAAACCTGGCTGATGTCTTTAAGTTATCTTCATCATCTTTTCTCAAAAAATGCAAATCATTATCTTCATTTAATGTAATAACTAAAAAGAAATGAAAGTAATTATATGATTGACAGACATTTCAACTTTAAACTCTTTCCTACACCACACAGCAATCCTTATCTTTTCTCAGCTTTAAACTATGTGACCATGTGACCAATTTTCATGATATCACACCACAGTTTCACTTAAGTTTCAAATATGATCTTGTCCATTGAATAAAAGCAGTTTTTGGTTTATTTTTGGTCTCTTCCTCATATAGAGTAATAATGACTGCTATATTTTTACGCCTGGTTTCACAGACAAGACAATACCAGAGTAAAATGGATGTTTTTTCGAGCTGTCTTAACTGAATGCAACTTGCACTGACTTATCTTAAAATGTCAGTGCCATTGTTTTATCTCAAGACGCACCTGAGAAATATTTAATAATTTAAGGTTGCATCCTTTAAAGGACTCGGCCATGCCTTTGAAGGCCATGAAGGTCAGACAGGGCACGGTTAAATGGGACGATCTAGCCTACGAAGGACTGTTCTTGTCACCTAGCAACTGTGACATCCGCCTTTGACGTGTGGCAGTAACATTTTTATATTCAACTGCCTAAAAACAAAACAGGGTTCAAAACCTGTAAATCTGTTCACCTTGGTCCATTTATGTACAAAATAAAGAGTATAAAATCGCATCTTGGTAAGATGTGTCAACATTTGAACCGCTTTATCATTGAATGCATTCGATTATTCAAGTAAGTAGAACACAATACTTACATTTAAAAGTGGCATCTGGCAATTTCTCTCAAAAATCCTGTTGTCAGAATGAATCAACCGGCTCGCAATGAATTCCGGGGTAGAGTAGAAAGTAAACTCGTGAAGGATTCATCCGTTGTATCCTTCATTGCCTGTGAATAGGATGCATTACGAGGATGGAGCCTTCGAATTGGGGAGACCTAATTACCTAAAACCTTAAGACCTAATCCTGGCTTAATCTAAACCCTGTCTGTGGAACAAGGCCTAAATGTATGATACTATTTTTGCTATACTATTTTGTGTTATTATTATTATCTTCGTTTTCATTAACTGAAATTGAAGCCACAATAAATATTATATTAAAAAAAATAAACTTAAGTAAACTTGAATAAATAAATTAAGGCCATTTTGTCTTGGTAACTGAAATAAAGTGAACTGAAATAAAAACATGCTTTTATTGTATGGAAGTGTGTGTGTGTGTGTGTGTGTGTGTGTGTTCCACAGAAGAAACCAGTTTGGAACAGTAGGAGTCAACGATAACACAATGTTAATTTTTGTGTAAACTAACCATTTAAAAGGTCACATTTTAAGAATAATGGACCATGCAAAGGCTGTAATCATGATCTATTACACAGAGACTTTACTACACTGCCCTCTCTCTTCTATTACAAATAATAAGGCTCATAGACTTTACTTAAGTGGGCCTAAAGTGCCCATATTTAGCTTCATTACTCTTGGGCCACTGGGCTGACTGCTTTGGACGCTCTGTTATGTTATGCTATATAATCTGCTTGTCAAACCAATCCACTCTGCATGGTATCCTTCACAGGTGCCATGACTTTGGCTGTGATTGATTTCTCAGTGTCTTTTCTGACAGCTTCACTCCTGCACACTGAAATGACAGAAATGTTTGGACCTTAACCCTTTTTATGAGAGGACCTTATTCTTCAGAGTTAAAGATGCTCTTCCGCTTGCTTATGCAATGAGACATAAACTACCTTTGGTTTTGTGCTTTTGTGCTAAATCAATGGCTGAAAGCCTTGAGCAAGCAACTTGACGACCTCACTTTCACAATTCTTTCAGATCAGAGATGAGTGACATTTCTTCATTAAAATGAGCCTCTTTAAAGAAATAGTTACCCAAAAATGACAATTTGGTCAACATTTGACTCTTTATTTTCAACCGAGAAACACATTTCGGCTTTTTTGTATGGCTTTGTACTTCATGCATTCTTCCAAAATTCACAGATAAACAAAAAGCTAAATTACAGCAGAAGATAGCGTCAGCGTGTGCATATGATGAGTCATTGACAAATGACTTGCTGAATCATGTTAACTGGTACTCTCTTAAAAATAAAAGGTACTTTAATGACATCCATGGGGCATTTCCATTCCACAAAACGTTCTTTACAATGGAAAAAATGTTCTTAAAATTATTAAAATTTGTGCTTCACACACTCTTAAAATTAAAGTATTTGGTAGCACTTTATTTTACAGTGTTGTTACACATGTTACATGTAGTTAATGTAGTAATAATGATCAATTATGCATAATTACATGCAGTTAACCGTAAACCAAACCCTCATCCTAACCCTATACTAAGTTGCTTATTATAACTCAGTACTTAAATGTATAATTGCACTGTAACAAAGACACCTTAAATAAAGTGTAACCAATTTTTTATTGGCATTCATGGCTCCTTGAAGACCCTTAAAATCCTTGGAAACTTTTCATTCCAGAAAAGGTTATTTATAGTGGAAAATGTTCTTTTAGATTATTAAAATGTTCTTTACAGTAATAAAATAATGGTTCTTTTAAGCACTGTTCTTCGAAAGGTTCTTTGAGGAACCAAAAATGGTTCTTTTATGGCAATCGCTGTGAAAACCCATTAAGAACCTTTATTTTAAAGCGTGCACTAGAAAGCATGGTTCTTTTAAGAACTGTTCACTGAAAAGTTCTTTTGGAAACCAAAAATGGTTCTTCTATGGTATTGCTCTGAAAACACCCTTTTGGAAGCTTTTATTTTTTAGAGTGTGGTTCACTTCCACTCCTGAGCAGTAGGGGGCAGTGTAGGCAAGGCTCTCCTGAGTTTCTCCCTTCCAGCACATTGATTCTGTGGAGACTCTGGGGACTGGAGCTCAGACAAGGCTGAGAGTGGCTCGGTGCCTGCATTGTTTCTTCTTTTATCCCAGTCCTTCCTTTCTTCCATCGCTTTACATATTTCTACCTTGACTAAACAAGGACCAGGGGAAGTTTTCAGGGAAGCTCTGGAGAGGAAGAGCTCAGTTTAATTGCTCGGAGCTGTTCACATGCATAAATACATGTCTAAAATGGGAGAACGAGTCCCAGATGCCCATTTCCTTCGTATTACCCCTTCGTAAGCCCCCCGCGCACCGGTATTCTGTGATTCGCTGTACATCTCATATGAATAATGTTCATGATGAGAGGTTATAAATCTGCCCGGATCAGCATCCCACATCAAGGCTCTGTTTGCTACGGGCAGCTTACTGATTCAATAGGAAGTGTTTACGCAATGATGCATTCATATTTTCTCATTTATATGACGTGAGTCAGATCTCATCAGCCATCATCAGCCTGACCACTAATGATCTAACATCTTCCAACATCTAGTGGAAAGCCTTACCAGAAGATTGGAGATGCTGGTCTCTAATGCAGGGTTAATGTGAATTGTTTTGAAATATGTGGTGTCCACATACTGATATGTAAAGTAAATATGCACTTTAAAAAAATACATCCATAACTATAAATTATATAACACATCCATATTGGATTGTTATGGTACGGGTTTGTTGAGGAAGTACACAGATGATGGCGTCAAGACAACAAAGTCATTTAATGGAGATTCGGGTAGGTAGCCAACAAAACACGCAGTGATGCAAACGAGAACGGACAAGGACTGAGGGAGAATATAGGGAATATATACAGGTGGCAAACAAAGGGAGAAACAAGGTAATTGATGAGACACCGCTGATGAAGATGATGACTAACAAGTGGCGGGAAAAAAAACACATGTGGAACATGACAACTAAACAGAGTCCAGGACATGAAGACGTAACACTGATCCACGTCTACATACAGAAATACAATGCCTATCTCAGCATTCCTGTATATAAGGTCCCTTCGGTATTATCAGCAGCTTTATCATGTTTCTCAGGAGCTAATTATCCTCTTCCATCCCCAGCTCCTCCCCTCGTCCACTCAGGACTTGGCCTTCTGATATTCCTCTTTAAATCAGACATTTTTTTAAAAAATTATGTTGTACATTAAATTATTGAACATTGATACCTGCAATAAATTTGTTGGTTACTGCTGTGAGCAAGTAAGACATGCTGCTGCACAATATAGCATACATTATCTGTAGCAGATCTATACAGGTGGAGCTGGGGAAGGTGGAGGGTTTCTGAAAGCACGCTGCAGCTGCAACCGCAAATGCTGACCAAGTGTACAGTAGCGTGTTTACCCACCACACGGGCTTGGGGTGCTCCTGCGATTTCTCCAAATTATAAAAGTCAATCAGACCAAAACTGTTCAAAAAGAACAGAAGTTTATACTTTAAGGGCACGTTTACACTTAAATTGGATAAGTTATTCCTTTGCATTGTTCACGTACAGACAACAACGTTCCCCATTCCTCTGGATCGTACGTCAACGGCGCCGCCATGTTGTGCAGGGCAACGTTCCCATAACGCTCATAACTGGAACTGAGAAAAATGCCTGCTTGGGGCATCACCACACAATTGAACACAGGTCTCGGGGAATAACCTTTCGCAGATAAGGCTGAACATTGTTGTATTTGGTCATTATATAATTATGTTGACAGTAGTTGGCCACCGGAGTCAGTCAGAAAATAGTCGCTAATTTGCTATGAAAGTTGAGTTTAAATGATTTATATTATAATTCTAGTGTATTTTATCTTATTTTATAAACTAAATTTCCTGAAATGTAAATATGCATCTAAACAGACTTTTAAGACAAACACTCGTTTCGGTTAGGTGACTGACATTTCGTGAATTACTGTAACGTTAGTTAGTTGGCTAGCTTTCTTTTCTCACACATTGAAGGTTTCCCAAAGACAAAGAGTTGAGGAGACGGTGGGAAGTAGCTGTAAGAAGGGAAGGTTTTTCTGCAAGCGAGTTCTCTGTGTTATTCAGGACAGGTCTGTCAGGAATAGTCTTCCCCAATAGGGATGGATAAACTATTGGCATTAGTATTATACATATACTATATGCTTTTATTAATATATTATTGTGATATTATATTATTGTACTTATACTATTATATAATTATACTATTCATTACTATTTTATTTGCTGTATACTGTTTATTGACAATATTATACACTTTATTATTGACTATATTCTATTATATTCTACATAAACTATTTCCTATATATATATATATTATATACACAACAAACTATTTCCTATTCCTTCTCACTTTATCTTTTATTTTCTATTTGCATTCAACTGTAGTTGTTCCATATCATATCATACCATAAAGGATCCATCATTTATCTTTGTATGTTTTGGAGTGTCTATCTGTATCATTTTAGTGTTATAAAAATACAGAAAGCAGCGTGTGTGATTTGTATTGATGATTTGCTTCATTTTCACATTGGTGGTCAATTCTAAACACAAGAAAAGCTAAAATGGGTTAAAAGACAGAAAATGCCTTTTCCACAATAAGAAATCTTTTTTTCATTTAATGTGAAAATTTAAATTATTTCATTATGGGCATCTTCACAATTCGTATCCAAAAATAAAGCAGCCAAATACAGGACAAGTCTGAGCTTTGCCTATTCCTTATTAAAATAAGCATTTTTTTTTAAAGTCTACTCTCAAGGTTTTAAGATGGAACTTTTTGTACTCCACGTACATCATAAACCACTGAAATCTGTTGATGTAAATGTTATTTTCGTTTTTATCCGGAAAAACCACAGCTCGCCAGTTTGCTTGCATTTGTTTACAGCACAGTTTTGCCCTCAGCGATATGGCGGACGCGCTGACGTATCGCAGCAACATTCCAAAGCGGCCAATAGGGCGTCTATGTATTTTATTATGTCTATGATACATTCAGTATTTGCGTTAACAGTCCAGACTGTTAATCGTTTGGCTAACATCATGATGTCCAACATCAAAAACAATATAGATGTGTGTTGTATCCAATGCTGGAGTCAAATTAAACCGGTTATAGTCTCTAGGGAAACTGACTAATCGCAAGCCCAAGATTACATTACTGTTTTCTCTGTTTCTTGTATGTTTAGACTCTTGGCTAGCAAGCATAGCCGCTGGTTCCTGGTGGTAACGTGCCCACCTTCAGCCTTGGCAAAAGACGTGCCACTAACCTGAGGGCGCTTGGCATGTCCACACAGTGGCTGTTATCTAGCCCAACGCCCTCCTGCCGCTCCCCGCTTCTTCGCTCTGCTTCCCGGCATTAATTAAACTTGGATGCAGCTGAAGAGCTGCTGTTAATACCCGCTGAAACCTCGGCACCTGCTACCCTCCAGAGACACCCCCGTGGTGAAGTCATGAATAAAATTCATGTTGGAGTTTGGGATTAGTCAACTTTTCATTTTTTCTGACCCTTAAAACGTCCTGCACTTTAATAGACATTTGTTGACATGACAAACATAGTGGGATTTCTACTTGCATTTCTCCACTTTTAATGATTTAACTGTCCTTGGATATCAAAGGATAGATTAGTCTTTTTTTTTTTTGCTTGCTTGACTGAGCTATGATTTCAGAGCTGGTTTTACAAGAGGACCCAGTAATGTGTTCGTAGTTAAAAAAAGAGTTATGCTCTATTACTATATAATGAGATCATCATAATTCTTTTGAATTATTATACAATTCCGTTCAAGTGTGCGATCTGTACGTTTGTTTTGTGTGTTTTTGGAACATCTCTTATATGCTCACGCAGATTGCAATTATTTGATTAAAAATACAGTAAAAATAGTAATTTGGGGAAATATTATTACAATTTAAGGTTTACAGTAAAGTTTCATTAGTTAACATGAACTAATAATGAACTGTACTTATAGCATTTATTAATATTGGTTAATGTTAATTGCATCATTTACTAATAAATTATTAAAATCAAAAGTTGTATTTGTTAACATTAATGCACTGTGAACCAACGTGAACAAACAATGAAGAGCTGGATTTTTATTAATTAATGTTATGATTAATAAATACTGTAACAAATGTTTTGTAATACTTCAACTAATGTTAACAGATGAAACCTTATTGTAAAGTGTTACCCAATTTAAAATAATTGTTTTCTATTTTAATATATTTTAAAGTAGCATCATTACTCCAGTCTTCAGTGTCACATGATCCTTCAGCTGCTCAAGAAACATTTCTTATTAATATCAATGTTGAAAACAGTTGTGCTGCTTATTTTTATATTTTTATTTTGTGGAGTCCGTGATACATTTCTCAAGATTCTTTGATGAATTGAAAGTTCAAAATATTTATTTAAAGTACTTCTTTATAACAATGCAAGAGTCACTTTCTTTACTGATCAATTTCCTTACTGAATAAAAGTATTAATTTCTTTAAAAAAAATAAAAAATAACGGTGTAAATGATAAATATCATATATAATATGGTTAATATGATAAAGAGAGACACACACCAGCACCAAAAATGCCTGAACAATTCTTGGATACAGGAACAGATTATCTCACATTACACACATTTTATTGAAAACAAACAGCTGTAGTGCAAAGCAAATTTAATACATCTAGATTCGTGTCCGTATTCAAAACAGCCAAACCAGCAAAAATTATACAGGAGCACTTTAATTTAAAAATAATATGCTTTCGACATGTAAGAGTGGGGTTTAAATCTGATCCCCAAAGGCAAAATTGTTCAAAATCCATATTAAAACAAGCCATTTCAATCACTTACTGTAATTCTAATCAAAATGTATGTATACAAAAATAATTGAAATCCTTTTCCTTTCCTAAACTGATTAAATCAGAGCTATAGCTGTGAAGTTACAAGTTAGTGCTCTCATCTGATGTAAAGGAACTGGGCCAAGTGATGTACCAGAAGCTAAATGCCTTGAGTATTCTTCCTCCTGTAAGGGTTTACACCTTTCCTAATTTAGCAACGCTGATCCACACCCCTTCCCTCCTGTTTGGCGGAACTCAACATAGATGAGTTTTACTTCAGCTGCAGGAAATGGAGATTGAAAGGAAGAAATGCATGCATTCATGCAGAGACGCAGTCGTGTGCTTATTCTCTCCTTTTCTGTATGAAAGAAGCCAGTATGAAATTTGCTACCTGTATATACTGTATACAGCTTTCTATTATATAAAAAATAGGGCTGTCAGGCAATTTTTAATCCAATTAATTATATTGTGTATATTAAGATTTTTACATTAAAGTATCCAAAAACCACTTGCACAGTGTTATATATTTCGTTCAGCTATGTACTTACATTATCATAAATGTTTCCAAGAATTTGTAAATTCAGAGAAATTCACAATTTTAAATGGTGTGTCCCTTCCTTGTCGCCTGTCAGTGACGTAATATCTGCGTTATTCTTGGTTTCCGCTTGTACTGCATAGTAACCATGGCAACAGAAACGGACCACGACGTAACGTGTAGCGGAACTCTGTTGTTGTGTCGTTCAAACATTATGGACCATGGCAAGCAAACTTCGGGACAAAAGGAGAAATAAAAAGAGGATCAATATCGGCGTGGCTTTTCCGAGATGGCGAGAGCTTCATGACAAACTTTGACTTGACAGAGATGTGATGAAGTGTTAGAATATCATCAATATGATACTGTAATGTTGATCTAGCTTTCTGTTAAGTCTCATACAGACAACAAACTAATACTAAACATTACAACTTTCAACACACTCAAATGCAGTTTAGTATGATAGTGACACGTTAGAGCAGGTGAAACAGCGCTGCGTTACCTCACAGTTTTAATTCGTCAAATAAACTGACCTGTATGAGGAGTATTTCAGCACTTGTGAGTAGTTCGGTAGTGAAATGTCCTCGTTTCTTTATATCCCCTGGGACTCGCGTTTACTACAGATATCTGTCTCTCAATAGTAATTGCGCCCGTGATTCTCGGCCACGTCCTGCTTCATACCACAGTCATCTCAAAAACATGCGTTCACTCATCCATAAACATTATTTCCTCATAAACATTATTAGAATCATCTGGCATGACGAAAATTTCCATGTTCCACTCATTCACAGCGTCATCAATCTACGCCTTTGTTATTGTTTTGATGAGTCTAGCGACCACTAGTGGCGAAAAAAATATTATGCATTTAATTAATCTAATTAATTGCATTTTCAGTTTGCCTGAGACATTTTTCAGTGTGTTAAATGAGAAAAGACATACTAAAAAGTATTACAAAAAGTAGTTTTAGAAATAAATATTTTATTTGATTCAACATAGAATTTATAAACTTTTAGGCTACAACGGCCATGATTTTTTTCAGAAGCTGCTTCTGAATTGGTATTTTGATATATTTACAGACCAAAACAGTTTGGTTGCCAACATTCTTTCATATCTTATGTGTTTCACAAAAGAAAGAAACTTATACAGGTTTGAAACAACGTGAGGGTGAGTATAACTATCCCCAAAATATGAAATCATTTTTTCAGTCCCTTCTCGCAAGGTATTGTGTTTGCTATTCGAATCAACAAAAATGCAACCGATGGACCAACAACGCGGTTCAGGCTTTATTAAGCTTATTATGGGGGACGGAATTCAGCGGGAATTGGAAAATCACGCACAGTCCTACATCACCGGACTAATTTCACCTAATCAGAGATGGAAACGCAGACAGCAACAGGTCTGGGGAGAAAAAAGTTCCTGGGACAGATTGTTCTGGGTAATTTCTGTGGAAACGCAGCTTTAATAAGAAACTGAAACTGCCAGTAGGTGGCGGTAAATGACTAAATGAATAAGTCATTGAGTCATTCGTTCATTTGATTCGTCTGATTCATTCAGGAATGAGGTATAGATGCGTGTTCGACTTGATGTGGCGCTGTATAGGGGGAAATAATATTTAATGAAATATATATTCAATCATTTTAAATGTCTATGAGAACATGATTTCTGCCCTCATATGGTGCAGTTACGTCATCTCGCAGCATGTTCCACTTCACACAAAGAAATCAAGCTAATTGCATTGTGATAGCGGATTATGGAAAAGTTAGACAGTCATACAGAATATTTGCCTGTTCATTTCATACATACATATTACAGAAAAAGTAACATGACATACTAAAGATAGCCATATTAAAGCCGTGTAGTTTCTGGCTCGTATTGTTGTGTTTGATTAGAGAGTTACTCTGAAACTAAAGCCCTGGGAATGATAAATTAATGCAGCTATAGATTCACAAGTCAGACACTGGAATTAAACACACTGGTATGTCCCAGAATGACCAATTACGCATTAACCAAACATAAGCCCATTCTAATTTATTCACCAGATGCTCGCATTATAATTGTAGTCGAACAATCTGATTTGAGCTTGTTAGCAAACTAATTCATTCATTACAATTTACCAGAGCCGACAGACCCTGCATCCACATTCACAGCTTTGAATAGTCTATTTGTTAGAAGTTGTGCAGCACTGTCAAACTGCATTGTATTCCGGCTGCAGTCACTGACGGGATGCAAACACGCAGCTTTAAAAAGGGGCAGTAAAGATTTTAAGTACAAGCTCATCATACAGAGTAAAGACCAATATCCTGTGTCTGTATAAGAAGATGAGCTCACAGCCGACTCACCTTTGACCCATAAACAGGAAAAGCGCAGCCGCCCGATGCTTTTAGCATATGCACTTAACAAATCCTCCGATAGCACTCCGTTTAAAAGGTTCTTGTTATTTTCCTCGTCTAGTGTGTTTGACAGGTCAGATGTTATTCTACGATCTTGTCCAATAGTATTCGTTCTCTGTAAAGCTGCTTTGAAACGATATGTATCGTGAAAAGCGCTATACAAATAAATTTGAATTGAATTGAATTGAATATTACAAAAACTTTTCCTATTCTTTGTATAGCACTTGTATTACACATCAGCTTTCAGACCCTGTTAGATACACTGAATTGCTCAAATTGATTTCTATTTCAGCTATTAGCTAACATACTGCACAACATCCTCAGCCTCAACACGAAATTGCAACTTTAACTCGTTTTACTTCTATAACATAATGTACCGTTCACAAGTTTGGGGTCAGTAAGATTTGTTCTATGAAAGAAAGTAAAGAGACATTTATAATTTTATAAAAGATTTATATTTCAAATAAATGCTGTTCTTTTGAACTTTCTCTTCTGTAAAGAATCCTGGAAAAAAACAATTTTTCACTCAAAAAAAAAAAAATTAAGCAGCACAACTGTTCAACATTGATAATAATAGCAGCAGATATAAGCCTATTAGAAGGATTTCTGAAGGATCATGTGACACTGGAGTAATGATGCTGATAATTCAGCTTTGCATCACAGGAATACATTACATTTGAAAATATATTAAAATAGAAAACGCTTATTTTATACTTGTCACAATCATGTCTGTCTGTTTAACTGTTTATCCTGTTCCCCTGTCCTGTCATGTGTCACATGTTCCTTGGTTTCGTTCTGTCATTTAGTCATGTGTTCTTTGTTTTGTATTCGGTTGTCATGTGATCTTTGTTTTGCTTTACCATGTGCTTCTCGTCATTATTAGTTCATCGTCTCCACCTGTGTCCGTTAATTAGTCATGTCTATCACCTGTGTAACCCTCATTATCCTCTTGTTCTCTCTCTGTATAAATTCCCTCTGTTTCAGTCCAGTCCTTGTTCGTTGTTAAAGTTTCGTGCTCGTTGTATTCGTCCGTGTATCCTGTCTTGTTTAAATAAATACTTGAATCTTCTTCCGTCCTGCCTTGCCGTGCTTCCTGCACTCGCTAAAAGCGACACGTTACAATACTGTAATAATATTTCACAAAATTACTGTTTTACTGTCTTTTTATCAAATAAATGCAGCCTTTGTGAGCATGATAGAGCATAAAAAACTAGCAGACCCCAAACTTTTGAACAGTAGTGCATTTGTAGTAAATAGATTGTAGTGGAAAAATAAGAGGGCTTGGTGATGTCTTCTTCAAATTAGTTTCAGAGCCAAACAAGACATTTTAATGGAAGATTATGAAGGCAGCATCTGTGCTCAAAATCGCATACTCTCTGAAAAGGTATGTATTTGCTTCACTGCCATTCACAAATCCTCTCTAGTGGCCTCATGGGATAGTAAAGTGTCCATTGGATGTGCACTTCAGAATCTCACTGGAATTGACCGTTCGTAAAAACCCGCCCCCTTTAGTTACTTTTGCTATGTCCAACAAGCCATGCGCTCTCACGCCACACATCATGTTCTCACGAAGTGAAAAATACATCGCGGAGCAAAGAGGACACTGACAATACGTCGACAGACAAGACAGAGAAACGCACATGAAAATAAAAATTTTAATTTTTTGAAGAAGTTTAAACAATAAATAGCGTCTAGAGTTTAATGTGTGGTGACAGATCGCTGTAGATCCTTCAAGCGGCTTGTGAACCGATCATCTCTTCATACTAGTTCATTTATAGCATCAAATAAACATGAATGAACATCAGAAGGAATGTCGTTTCAAGCACGGAAAGATGTGAGTACACACAATTTCTCAAGTTCAAGTTCATCAACGTTAATCTACTAACTCCTCTTGCTTTGTCAGACAAAATGGCGGATTTGGGTTATGATTGGTCAGATCGCCTGTCAATCAAACTGCCGGTGAAGGGTCAATTAGTAAATAATTTGGGTATTTTTGTTTTATGAATACTGAGAATTCAGACTTACTATTCTTTTCACATACTGTTTTTTGCCTGCAATTTAAGATCCAGCGAATGTTTTTGGCACCAAAGAATCATTCACACAAATACTAGAATGCTCCCTCATTCTGCGATCGGTCAAAAAAATGTACAGTCCTCACGCCATTGATTAGGCCAATGATGCCAGCTTCATTTTCACTTACTTAGAGTTATGCTAATACAGTCATATTAAGCTAGGACAGAAGAGCGAATTTTAACACATAAAAAGATCCACTCCAGTTCTAAGCAGAAATCTTTTTTAAGAGCATAAATCTGAAAATAATTTCAGACGCAAGGGTAATGTCCTTCACTTTCAGAGCTACTGCCATCCACCACCACATGCTGTGCAGCCCTCAGCGGACCACGAGAAATGTTTTGAACAATATAGTGTCAAAAAGAATTCTGTTTCCCTGTGCCGTCGGAATGAACATGAAATGTGTGGGAAAAATAAATAACGTCTGCACAATGCCAACCCAGGGCAACATGAGAGAATGATTGTGCTTCAAAGCCACTGGAATATACAGTATTACCAACAGTGATATTGCAACACCTCCATTACAGGCCATGTTACATGAATCATTACCGCCGGTGACTTGATATTCGATTACGTCCATCACGGATGATTCAGAGAATAAAAACGCATCGCATGAACATTCATAGAAGCGCGTAGTCAGGGGGCCGGCGCTTTACCCCTGAGTGTGCCTGCCGCTCCTTTAATCAAAGCTGACTTTTTTATGCCGCCAAAGGGATCCAGGGGAATCAAAATGTCATTATTCTGCAGGGATATGCTCAACGAACCTCGCTGACCTGTTGCGCTGTCAAAGTAGACAGTATACAGAAAAGGTTTTAAAAGAGAAAAGTTTTCAGACAGTAGACGACTTTGAGTTTATGAATGCACTCAATAGGTATTTTGAGATATATCGGTCTCTAGACGAGATGATGGCATTTGAGCCATTGACTCTATTTATCAGTCTGGATTCCTTCGCTATCCTGCATCAGACCATTTCATATAATCACACAAATGCGTCCTCAATACAAAAAGCTGAGTCAGAAATTAAGCTTATAGCTCAATAAAGGAGTTATGAGACAGAAGAATCCGAGGTCAGATGTCTACCTTCAGACGTCTGCCAAGGTTCTGCTGAATGAATTCAAAGGTCTTTGAAGTGACTTCTGGGTTGTTCAGGCCACTTGTCTTTGCTAAGGGCTTCTGAGCACAGCCTGTCTGCGGCAGAAAAGACTGTCTGGAAAAGTGAAAGAACGACACTGGCCTCGGCTTTGTAACTCAAAGTCTGTCTGGGCTGTTTAGAAACATCTGATGACAAGCATGAAGTCCGCCGAAATGTGTCTAGAACGGAAAAGATTGAGGGAATGTGCGGGAGGAACCACGTGAGGTTTTTAGTGAAAAAGTTTGAGAGACTCTGCAAGCGAGTCCTTTTTCAGGGTAATTAAATGTCATAAACATTGTGCACGCTTTATTGCATCTGGTAGATCTAAAGAGGACAGTTACGTGACAAAGTTCCTCTGAGGTCTACGATGGTGGATGCTTTTTTTCACATTAAAATGAACAATCGGTAAGCAAGGATTTAATTTAATGTGTCAAGATTTATACTTCCTGAAGCCGAAATCTTCCAACAACATCTGGATCCATTTACATACTTGTTGTAGAACACAATAGTTAGTTTCTATCTAGTCATTGTCTGGTCTAACTAAAAGCATCCATAAGCTAGTAGCTGTTTTGTTGTGGGATTGATGGGATGTTCCAAAACAGTTCAAAACCAAACTCAACATACAGTATGTCTAATTTTCCAATAATGTGCACTAAATTAAGAGTAAGAAAAGCTAGCTGCTTTTTGGGGTAGTAAAAGAATTGACCAGATAGGAAGTTTGAATGTAATTAAATGACTAATAGCGAACGCTCAGCCTAATAAGATAACACTCATCTGGGAAGTAAAAACAGAATCTTTTTAATTAAATTTTCATACTCTGTTGAAAACTTTTCTTGTATTTTTTTGGCCATATTGGCACTTTTTATTGACAGGACTCTGGAGAAAGGGCAGGAAATATAAAAAAGGGGTGAACAGAATCGGGAAATGACAAGCCATACTTGCGTGAACTTGCGTCACCATGAGCACCGCAGCTCATGTCAGCCCACTGTTGCTAACCACAAGAGCATTCTTATTCCATGTCATTGAATAACATGTCATGAAACAAAGAACTTTTTTTTAATTTAAGTTTGTATTTTATCTATTCTCGGCCATCTATAGCCTTGTGAAAAAGAAGTACACTTTAGATGATATTTTTCTTATTACTGTAAAAGAATGTACTTAAGTTTTCAAATGCTTAATTGCATGTTATTTACAATTAAATGTATTGTAGCTTAAATTTATATTAATACAATAGGTTGAACTTAAAAATGGTTTTATATGTTACATATTTTTATATGTAAATTTCATAATTATTAATTACTTCTATTGTCTTTGAAATACTGCAAGCATTTAATGTTAAAGCTGCAGTCTGTAAGTTTTCCCTCTTTGTCGCCATCTCTGTTTGAAACCTGCAATTGCAGTTTTTTGCAGAATTATCATCTTTACGTGGGTTGTGCATCGGAATGACTCCTCAGCGCGAATGAATCTAATGTTTGATGGCCACACCGAGAATATCCACCAGTATGGATACTGTACTTCAGAATTACAGATTCTCTGTCTTGGAAGTATGTAGAATATAAGAATTTTCACTGGAAAATGTCATCTGAACACGTAAGTAAAATGTCTGCCACTTTTGTTCTGACCTACTGAGAAAAAAACATTGCAATAAATCACGCAACCAATAGTGATTAAATCTAACGATCACTTAGTTTGGATCATGTCAAACTGCAAATTATTATTCTTGTTATACTTTGTTCTCATTGTTAATGTTTACAACATCAGCATTGCGTGACTGTCTGTATTTTGATACACACAGATATCAATTTCTGTAGCCACTCCACAGTCCGAAGTCTTTTGCTTTATACGGGTGAATCTCCAACCTTTCTGGATTACAATCCACCATCAAAATGATAAGTTTAATTATTCCAGCTGCTAAAAGATCTGCCACCTGCGACATCCTCACATGCGATATAGCCCACTAGCTGGGACTCCTTCTTTATGTAAACAGATGTGACGTAATGACGCAAAGACGAACGGCGGCATGCTCGAAACCCACCCGAATTATAAAACAATATTAAAAGCTTACTGTTGTGAATATGGCTAAGGTAAGGAGATAGTTTTGAACACTGGCTGGTTAATGATTTTGGATCATTTTTAACCAAAAAAAGTTGACTGCAGCTTTTAGAAAAATATACTTTAATGTAATTATTAACTTGTACGTCATGTATTTAAATATATGTGCAATTTCACATATGTAATGATGAAGTTGCAATTATATGGTGACTTTGACTGTAACATCGAATTACACACTACAGTTAAAATTGTAAGTATTTACATGTGATTTAGTGTTAGTCAACACATCAAAATAAGTGTAGCATTACATTACATTTATTAAGTGAACAGAATATTTTATTTTTTTATTTATTTTTATTTTTATTTAAGAGACTCCTTCAAGCCCCTTGATACATCTCACCAAACTTTATTATTGGTTTACACCAATATGCACTACTTTATATTACAATGCTGCACACAATATGCACTGTGCAACATAATCAGCGCACCAGTGTTACGATTCCAGTTTTGTGTTTCACTGTTTTTAATTTAGGACTCTTATTTTGTAGTTCATGTTCCTGTTTTACTTACTGTGTTTGGCTTGATTCATTAGTCCACTGTCTGGTGTTGTTCTTTTTGAAAGTTGCGTGTGTGTTTGTTTCAGTTATATTTCTGCCTGTGTCTGAAATATTCCATTCCATTACTTTTTTACTCTTGTTGTCCTTGTTAAAATAAATGTTTATTCTGCACTTGAATCCAATGCTTCCTCGCTTTTGAGTCAGCCATGTTGTAGTCAATAAATGATCATGCTTATGATTATTGATTCAATACGCTGCCTAGGAAGTGGTCAATAAATCTTTTGGACCAAGTTCTGATGCTGTTTAACCTTCAGCAATATTGAGTGAATGGATTCTTGATTGATTGGCACAAGGCCATACAGTAGCCGTGGTAGTTGCCTTCGATGGATATTATGTCTGACCCAGTTATCTTTCCTGCAGTCACGACAACTGGCCTTTCAATGGTGTGGCCACACTGCCAACAATCGCCAGCCAGGACACAACGGTGGCACATATGCAACATTATCCCTCATTCTAGCTTCCTGCTATTTTAGAAAACTGAAACACGGGCTTATATTGCTGCCCGAAACCTCAAAGAGGTGTAGGTCAGCACAGCTTTGAATCTGTGTGTACAGCAGTCTGAATCTAGCGCTGTTTATTTTATATCGTACAACTCCCAGAGGAGATTAAGAGTCGACTCAGCAAGACGAATGTCTCGACATTTCTTTATGATTCTTGATAAAGTAAGAATCTCACAGTATTTGGAGGCTAAAATTCCACTCAAGGGGAACTGGAATGCAGTTCAATACTAATGTCTGCGGAAGCAAACAGGGCCGTTGAAATCCTGTGGGTCAAATGGAATTCAAAAGTGACAAAAACAGGCAATTCAAAAGCAGAGTACAGTACAGTCACAGGCACCTAATTGCACCAAACAGGAAAAGTTTTCGTGTTTGCTCTGGAAAGAGCTTATTCAGCAGCTGTCTACAAAAATAAAGATATTTCAAATGATTATTTTTCATCATTTGGACGTGTAAAATTTTACCCAAAAAGTGTTGCGAAAAGTACAGTCAATTATTAATCATATTTGAACATTCTGTTCTGCAGTGGGTATTAAACTAAATATTTTAGGAAATTAGCAATTAATGGTGTCTGTTTCAAAATCTCCTCTAGAAGTAGAAAACTTGCACGTCTGATATTTAAGGCTCAAATTGTGACTCTGTAATGATACATTGATACTGTATGTGCATAGAATTTGCTACAGTATGTATAACACCGTTTTCTAACCGCAACATGCGACAAAAGGTCTCTTTTCCATTTTAATCAGAGTTTTTGACCTAAAAAGTATGCTAGAACAACAACAAACGGCTCGTGAACCGATCATCTCTTCATACTAGTTCATTAATAGCATCAACATGAATGAACATCAGAAGGAATGTTGTTTCAAGCGTTGAAAGACGTGAGTACACACAATTTTTCAAGTTCAAGTTCACCAACGTTAATCTACTAACTCCCCTGACTGCTTTGTCGGACAAAATGGCGGATTCGGGGTTATGATTGGTCAGATCGCCTGTCAATCAAACTGTTTGTGAAGGGTCAATTCACCTCAGATCTTGAAAATTTATTAAAGGAAACAAAAACGTTCAAACTGTCAACTCAATGTGAACAAATAATTGTATTCTATGAATGCATTTAAAGACTGTTTCAGTCACTTGCGTATTTTTAACAATGGTGTAATATTTATGAATTTGATTAGGTATTTATTTTGCATCTCGAAATTGTGTCAAATCTAGTGTGTGTGGGGAGGTATTAAAGATTATGCTTTTTTTTAATTATCATGTGCGCAGATAAATCATTTAGTAAATGTTATAATAAATCCATTTTGATTCCATAACGACTGCCATGCTTTAAGTACAATAAAGATGAAGACAGGTGAAGTAGTTTAAAATAATAGTGTGGTTTATTAAACAAAACAAACTCATATCCAATTAGATGAAACAAACGAAACCGCATGCTATGCCTAAACAATACTGGGCCCTGAACTGAAGAAACTGGGGGACTTAAATACACAGATGACAAACTCAAATACAAGCAGGTGTGCTCTAATTAGTAACATAATGAATAACCATGACAACTAATGAAAAGCGGGAACATAGGAACAAAGGAAACAGGAAACAAAAGCTGCGTTTCCACCGGAATTACCCAGAACAATCTGTCCCAGGAACTTTTTCCCCCCCAGACCTGTTGCTGTCTGCGTTTCCATCTCTGATTAGGTAAATTAGTCTGGTGATGTAGGACAATTTGTCCTAGGAAATTTTTTCCCAGAAAATGCCACATTTTTATTCCACATGTTGCCTTCCCTAAATCATTTTAATTGGTCCTGGAAGGAATTTGAATTACAAACATTTTGGTAACACTTTATTCCGATGATCCTCTTTAAAAACTCTAACTGTAAGTAACATTGCAACTACATGTCAATACCAGTCATTATGTGGTACACTGTGGTAAACTGTAAAAAGACTGTCGGTTTTAGGGTTCGGTTTAGTAGAATAAGTTGCAATGTAGTTGTAAAGTAAATTATAGTCAGTTGAATGTCTGTTGGGGGACCATCAACATAAAGTGTAAGCAGATATTAAGCCTACTAATACTGAAGTAATACTCTAATGAGAGTTAGTTGACATGTAGTTGCAAAGTTACTTAGTAGAATGTCTAAAGTGTTAATTTAGATTTTGGTATTCCTTTAAAAATATTTAAAACAATTAGAAAAGGCCCTGTCTGACTTAATTATCACTTGTGAATGAAGTTGAGTTATTTAAGCTTCAACAGTTTGACTCAATTAGTGTGTGATTGATTCTAACATTAGAGTGATGTGACACTCTTACCTGAGGAGGTAACTGCAGTCTGCAGCCCAATTTTACAGTAATGGCACTCAGATACTCATAAATAATCTTGATTAGACAGTGATGGGGGGCGTTAAGGGCCCCCTATTGAATCCATTATGTGTGGATCGACAGGTAAGAGGAAAACGCAATTTAGGACTAAAGCTAATCAAGCAAATGCACAAAATTAAAAAATGATTACATTTGAAAAAAGAGAGAGAAAGACAGTTAAAAACGAATCATGTGCATGAAAATTGCTCTATGTCCTCCACTGGGAAAAATTATGTTTAATGACAGATGAATGGAAAGCTTGAGAAGTTGAAATAGCATGCTGGGAAATGACTCAAAGGGTGTAATAGTGATGATTTTGTGTATAAGAGTTGAAATTTCCCAGTGTCATCTGGCTCAGTTTACAATTACCAATTCTAAACATGACCGAAATATCTAATAGAGAGTTCCCCCCAAAAATTCTAGATTATATACATAGCAGAACAATTAATTTTATTTGTTTGCATCCACAATGTGAAATACAAAGTTCTGTCATGAAACTCTAGATGGCGCAGGCTGATTCGTCCTTGACTCAATCTGCCTGCAATCACATCATTCTTTATTGGGCACCGCTGATTGGTTCCTGAGTAGTGTTCCATCAGTAGCCAATGAGCTCGTTGTTCAGCCTTCAAATACTTGGTCAGCATTTGCTGTAGCAGTTGCAGCACACTTTCAGTAACCCTCCACCTTCCCCAGCTCCACCTGTATAGATCTGCTACGGTAATTCATGTATACTATATTGTACAACAGCAGCATGACTTGCTCACAGGAGTGCATTTATTTGCAGTAACAAGTCCCGTACTTGCTTAATACTGGAAATTGTATTAAAAACTTGTTTTGTTTGACAAATATAAACTGTGACCACATATGAATTTCGTTTTACACTCTTCATGAATGCAGAGGGCCCCGGGTTCACCTTATTTTCACTTTTGCTTCTGAAAAAAGTTTACTTGGCTGTTACAGGTTACTATACAAAACCAACGTGCGAAGCAGTTTGAGTCATTTTCCTCCTGTTTTTGCCATATAGAACCAGCATCAGTCATGTGATCCATGGCCAGTCGAATGCTTTCCAAGCTAAAGGCTCAATCGGCGACCAACAATTTTTAATTAATATTGTTTATAAAAGTTGGTCATTATTTTGTGTTAATAACACTGAAATAAAAATCTGACAAGAATAGCAGCACGAATTTCACTTCTTTAGCTTGAATATTTTCAGACATGTACATTTAAGAGTCGGAACGATTGGCTCTTTTAACTAGAGAGTCTTTCATTCCTGCAGTCGACATTTTGATCATTTTCATTTCTTCTTTTAATCAATACAGGTCTAATGCATTGACTAGTCCACAATTTAACAGCAGCTTTAATATTTTTGAAAGACTTTATGCTCACCAAGGCTGCATTTATTTGATAATATACACTGTAAATCTGCATAAGTTGGGCTAACTCAAAAAATTTGAGGTAATCAGTTACATGTGATATGATGTTCCCAATTTTAAGTAAGAAGAACTATCAAGTTTTAAGTTTGTAGTACTTATGCATATTAATTGCTCCTAATTTGAACTCATACATTTTGATAGCAATTAACATAGAAGTTTTTTTTTTTTTTTTTTTTTTTACTTTACTTCACTTTAAACCCTTATAAGTTGTCAGACCTCAAAAAATGTCTTTTGAGTACCATGGGCAAAGCATGCTGGGAAATAAAAAAAATCCCAGCCCAGTTTCAGTTAAGCTTAAGTTAGTATAAATTAAAAGAAATGAGTTCCTACAACTCAGAACACTGAAACAGTTCATTTTACTTGAAAAATGTCAGTGCTGTGAACTCAAAAGAAAGAAGTTGTAAATACTCATAACAATTAATTTAACTGAACTAATGTGTTTCATTTAAGTTTGTCCTACTCAAAGTATTTTGAGCATTAGGATTTACAGTGTATTATAAGAATTTATGAAAACTGAGCACCAAATCAGGATATTAAAATGATTTCTGAAGGATCATGTGACACTGAAGACTGGAGTAAGATTCTGAAAATCCAGCTTTGCCATCACAAGAATAAATGTCATTTTACAATATATTCAAATAGAAAATGGGTATTTTAAATTGTAATAATATTTCACAATATTACTGTTTTTACTGTATTTTTGATCAAACAAAAGCAAACACATTTCTGTGCTCTCTCTTTAATACTGTGTGAAATAAATTTGAAAGGCAAATGCAAACATTACCCAGCCAACCTTTGTTACCGATCTATGCAGTGCCTTGGGATGAAACACAGAACGGAGGGCATTTGTCTTCTGTTAAAGGCCTGTTACTGAGTAACTGTGAGGGTTCCAACTGTTGTCTTGGCAGGGTGGTATTGCAACCCCTCTTAAAGATGCATCATATTGATGGATGGCAGGTTATTTGCAACAACAAAGGACAAACTGCAAGGGAGAGAGAAACTAGTTTATTCTACGCGGCCTGCAGATCATTCTAGAAGATCTGCCAAGAATACATGCCCTCCATCATTAGCTCAGGACGGATGAGAGGCGCAGATGGTAAAGCCGTGCTGCCATATGTCCTTCCAGGGTACCCACCTGTCTGGACATACAATGACGCCGAGGCTTTAGATTACCATTAGATTAGCCATTGAGAACATTTTCAGTTTCATACAAGTCTATGGTGCAGCAGTAATTGCACTTTGTTGCTTTATAAAGGGAATTGAATTCATAATCCATTCTTTTGAATATGTAATCCAAGCTGTTATGTACTGAACTGTTTGTACAACAATAACAATGTGATTACATTTGAATTTTAAATGGCAGGCATTTTGTTGGAAAGATGGAACGAGAACAAAGAGGACAACAAAAGATGAACTGTGTACAAGATCTCTGATGGAACTTTTCACATTATCACATAGATAGTATGTACTCCTCCTGCATTAATAATACATTTGCTTTTTCAGCACATTACAGGAATATAAACCGAAAGCTATTAGCTCAAACAAAAGAGAAGGGGCTATTTTGCTATGCCTATTGAGCAGTCGGGTTGGCAAAAATCGGTATCATGCACAAGAAATTGATTGTGTTACGGAGAATGTGAAGCAATAGACATCTGTAATGATACTGTCTCAAATATACGTTCAATAAGCAGTAATCCTGTGGCGATTGATCGCACTGTTGCTTTGGTAATGGTAGGCTGCACACTTTATCAAGTTCAGTCTTTTCGGCCTCAAAATGACTGCACATGATTAAGTATTCAGTATTTTGCTCATGAAATTGCCGTTATCATGCTGAATACTGTAATTATTTTCAATGCTACTATTATGTGTGAGATATTACAGCGACTTCCTCTACTGTGCAGACAAAAAGCAAAACTCTCCTCCATTAGATTCTTCTTTTGCAACCTAATACCCTTTCTCAGACATACAGACATAAAGTTTTAAAGATGATGTTGGTGTCAGTAAGATCTTTTTTATATATTTTTGAGTCTCATGCTCGGGCTGCCTATATTTTATCTAAAATGGTAAAAGCAGTAATATTTTGAAATATTATTAAAATTTGAGTTTCTTGTAATATTAAAACTAGTTTCTTGTAAGTTTCTTTGGTATGTTTGTCGTATGGAATTGTGAACTTTAATGTATGTAAGTGTTTTTGTGTGTGCGAGTATCTCTGATTGGACTCTGATCGTCACGTGTTCTGTGTTTGGTTCTCCCTCCACTCCTTGTTTTCATTGGTTGTTGATTTAGTCATTAGTTCAGTTCATTTGTCATCAGCTGTGTGTCCTTAATTTGCCTCGTTATCCCCTGTGTGTTCCTTTGCATTTAAGCCCTCAGTTTATGTTCAGTCCTTGTCCAGTGATGCTGTTGCTTAGTGCTGTGTGTAGTCTTTCTCCTGTATTATTAAAAGTACAGTGGGTACAGAAATTATTCAGACCCCCTTAAATTTTTCACTCCTTTTTATATTGCAGCCATTTGCTAAAATCATTTACGTTAATTTTTTTCCTCATTAATGGACACACAGCACCCCATATTGACAGAAAAACACAGAATTCTTGACATTTTTGCAGATTTATTAAACAAGAAAAACTGAAATATCACATGGTCCTAAGTTTCCAGACCCTTTGCTCAGTATTTAGTAGAAGCACCTTTTGATCTAATACAGCCATGAGTCTTTTTGGGAAAGATGCAACAAGTTTTTCACACCTGGATTTGGGGATCTTCTGCCATTCCTCCTTGCAGATCCTCTCCAGTTCTGTCAGGTTGGATGGTAAACGTTGGTGGACAGCCATTTTTAGGTCTCTCCAGAGATGCTCAATTGGGTTTAAGTCAGGGCTCTGGCTGGGCCATTCAAGAACAGTCACGGAGTTGTTGTGAAGCCACTCCTTCGTTATTTTAGCTGTGTGCTTAGGGTCATTGTCTTGTTGGAAGGTAAACCTTCGGCCCAGTCTGAGGTCCTGAGCACTCTGGAGAAGGTTTTCGTCCAGGATATCCCTGTACTTGGCCGCATTCATCTTTCCCTCGATTGCAACCAGTCGTCATTTCCCTGCAGCTGAAAAATATCCTCACAGCATGATGCTGCCACCACCATGCTTCACTGTTGGGACTGTATTGGACAGGTGATGAGCAGTACCTGGTTTTCTCCACACATACTGCTTAGAATTAAGACCAAAAAGTTCTATCTTGGTCTCATGAGAGCAGAGAATCTTATTTCTCACCATCTTGGAGTCCTTCAGATATTTTTTTTAGCATACTCCATGCGGGCTTTCATGTGTCTTGCACTGAGGAGAGGCTTCTGTCGGGCCACTCTGCCACAAAGCCCCGACTGGTGGAGGGCTGCAGTGATGGTTGACTTTCTACAACTTTCTCCCATTTCCCGACTGCATCTCTGGAGCTCAGCCACAGTGATCTTTGAGTTCTTCTTTACCTCTCTCACCAAGGCTCTTCTCCCTCGATAGCTCAGGTGGCCGGACAGCCAGTTCTAGGAAGGGTTCTGGTCATCCCAAATGTCTTCCATTTATGGATTATGGAGGCCACTGTGCAATCTAATCTAAAATTTTCTTTTTTAATATAATTTTAAAATGTAATTTATTCCTGTGATAGCAAAGCATCATTACTCCAGTCTTCAGTGTCACATGATCTTTCAGAAATCATTCTAATTCGCTGATTTGCTGCTCAAGAAACATTTCCGATTATTAATTATTATTATTATATGTTGAAAACGGCTTCATAATTTCTCATAATGATACTTTTTTCTCAGGAATCCTAAATGACTAGAAAGAGCAAAAGAACAGAATTAATTTGAAATCGTTTGTAAAAATGTAAATGTCACTTTTGATCAATTTAATGCATCCTTGCCGAATACAAGTATTAATTTATTTTTTAAAAATGGTCACGCTTCAGATAAGGGTTCAATTCTAACTATTAATTATTACGTTTGCCTCAACAAACTCATAATTACTGCTTATTAATTGTTAGTATGATAGTTGTTAAGTTTAGATATTGGGTAGGATTAGGGATGTAGAATTTTGTCGTGCAGAGTAGGCATTAATGTGCTTTATAAGTAGTAATAATCAGCCAATATCCTAGTAATATGCAAGCTAATAAGCAACTGGGTGATAGTGAGAATTGGACCCTAACTAAAGTGTTACCAAAAAATCTTACTTACTCCAAACTTTTGAACAGTAGCGTTTATGTGCTAGAAAGTAGCGCACAAAATTCAGAAAACATTTTGCTGCAGACAACATTTTGTTTCTTCAACTATAGGGACTTCTGGTACAGTAGACGGAAATGAAACTTTTAATTTACCCACCCTCATGTCGTTCCAAACCTATATGACTTCTTTATTCTGTGGAAGACAAAAGAAGATATTTGTGAAAACTCTCAGTTGCTTTTTTTTTTTTTTGGATCAATGAGAGTCAATCACAGGATTCATATCTTTGAAACTCAAGTAGCATTGTCACGAAATATTCAGCTTGTTTTGTAGATGTGCGCTCAAACTTGAAACTGCACCAGTTTCAAAAGTAAACTTTTGGGCATCCATCCAAACACTTTTTGTTTTTCTGAAAATTTCAACATCACCGCAGCTTCCCGTATTCTTCCAAACATCATTTCTAAAGTGATCGGGAGATGTTTGGAGCCGTTTAGAGATTTGTTTGTCATGTTTATTTCTTTCTGCTGTCAAATGCACTTGAATTAGTCTCTTAAAGCTTATGTGCTACCTCCGGGTCCTTCTCGCACGGATGCAAGCTTAGCACCAAAGCCTCCGCCACTTACTCTGGATCTCCAAAGAGACTAAAATGTCCCCTTAAAAAGGACGTTGGCCCACTCCACAATACACTCATGCTCTCTGACAGATTCCGCCGCTGAAATGGAGTGACTTGTTTTCAAATTGACTGTCACTCTGAGGTTCAGTTGGATGGAGGTAATTGTTTCATTTGCTGTAGTTTCTAAGCTCCTAAATCTGCGAAACCTGTCTTCTTTTTCACGACTGCTCTTTTTCCGAGTTTGACAGGTGGAGCTTTGCAGTGCCTTCTTTAGCGCCTCACTTGAATCTTTGAAATAGACTTTTAAACCATGAAATTGTCATGCAATTTTCACAAAATACAGGCTCTGTTCTCAAATACCTTACATAGGAACTAGGCGGTGTCCTGACTGAAATTAAACCTCATAAGCAGCCGATTTGGAATGCTCTGCAGCGGATCAGTCTGACTAAAAGTTGATGTAAACAATGTTCAAGTAAAGCTTTAAAAATGAGCTGATATGTTGAGACCCAGTTTAGTTACTGTTTATATAAATGAATAAACAGTACTGATATATTGTTTAAAGGCTGGTTTGTCACTGCAGTCACTTAAATGCTGTGTATTTTTTTCTTTTTTTTTTAAAACAAAATATGGTTAATATAACATTGTTTTGTTTTCCCAGTACCAATATCTAAACACTCATAAATCAAGATACACTTAATTGAAAAGCAAAGTAACATAAATCTTGTTTTCTGATAAATCAAAATTGACCCTTCGCAAACAGTTTGATTGACAGACTATCTGTCTAATCATATCCCGGAATCCGTACCATCTGTACCATACCAGATTAACGTTGGTGAGCTTGAAAAATTGTGTGTACTCACGTCTTTCCGCGCTTGAAACAACATTCCTTCTGATGTTCACTCATGTTTATTTGATGCTATAAATGAACTAGTATGAAGAGATGATCGGTTCACGAGGAGCTACAGCGATCTGTCACCACACATTAAAGAGACTCTATACGCTATTTATTGTTTAAACTTCTTTAAAAAATGACAATATTTTAAATATGAAACTGTTTCATACATTGTCAGTGTCCTCTTCGATCCACAATGTATTTTTCACTGTGTGAGAACATGATGTGTGAGAGCGCATGGATTGTCGGGCATAGCAACAGGGGGCGGGTTTTGCGAAGGGTCAATTAAGTGGGTTTATATGCTTAAAAGTAGAAACAAAATCTGCCAATGGAGTAAGAAAAATAAACGTATGCTTGCTTTTGCTTTTAAGTTTATTTATTCATTTTTTCTACACCACTGGCAGATTTTTTTCTTGTTTTAAGCATAAATTCATTTTTTTCACATTAAATTTTATCTTAATTTTTAACTTTATCTTATGTTATTTTCCTTTCCAAGTAAATGTGATTTAAGGGGGACATATTCTCCCCTTTTTTACAAGATGTAATATAAATCTCTGGTGTCCCCAGAATATTTGAGCAAAATCATGTCGTTTTCGTGTGTGTCCCTTTAAATGCAAATGAGCTGCTTCTCTTTGCCCTCTTTCCAGAAGAGGGCGGAGCTTTAACAGCTTGTGCTTCAGTTGCTCAACAACAACAAAGCAGGAGAATCTCACGCAGCCAAAATGAGGATTGTCAGTAACGGTGTTCAGCCTTACATTGTTCAAACCGAAGTCTGACACTGATGGAAGAAGTTACAACTTTTAGAATGCAACTGGACGTTTCTGAATGGTTAGTGGATAAATTGATGTAGCTGCTGTGGAGTGGATTCAACTCAATGACTAGCTGCAAGTGCCATTATGTTAATCTTTTGTGCAAAACCCATATTAACACCCACTATATATAGCATACATGTTTGCCAAACAGAGCCATACAAGCTAATGTTTATAGTTGCTATCAAATGCTGTGAATTGTCAAATATTGTTCCAAAATATCCCTTGGACAGAAACACTCCTTTTTTTTTAGCAATCGAGTTTAACAGGGTCAACTTGCAGGCTATCCAGACTCTATAGATATTATTCTGTACTCATCTGTGCAGTCAACAACAGAACAGTTAGCATGCTTTACTCAAACTTCTGCCATGGCCTTAGAACTGGTACACCGTTTTCGCTTGTGAAAACAAAATGGCGGCGCCGTGGGTGGAAACGTGCAGATCAAGGGGCGCTAATATTATAATAAGGTCCCCTTCTTATGTTACAAGGGGAGCGAAATCAGATCATTTTTCACATGCTTGCAGAGAAAGACTTGCCAAAACAGTTACTAGGTTGTCCTTTTTGACGTTTTCTGGGTTGGTAGATGCATCCGGGACCTCATTATAGCACTTAAACATGGAAAAAGTCAGATTTTCATGAATCATCCCCTTTAAAATTTTTAATAAGGAAATCACTTTTTGCTGTGATGGCACTTACAAGGGAAGTAAAGCTTAAAACGATCACTATTTGAGCCGTAAAGTCAAAAATCGTGGCTACAGGTTTACTGTTCTAGGTGGATGAACATCTATTCTTCACTAATGCAGTTTCCTGTGTTTGTCAATCCAACTGAATAACTTTATTGCTGGGTGTTTGTCTGCAGAAGAAATTATTGAAAAGTTTCTGTGTTGGGGATTAAAAAAAGGTACAAGCTGTACTGTACCAGGCAAATACACGTGTACATAGGTATTACCAGACCAGCACTATTCACAAGCATATGTTAGGATATATTAATGGTCACAGTGGAGGGGATTGGATTTCTTAAAAACCCTGTAACATCAATATCTCACTACCAGGGATATTTCTTTGCTCTATCCACTTATCCTTCCATCCACACATCCATGAAATTTTAATACTATTCCCATGACACGCATAAATCTAAATGATCCAACGGACATAAGGCCGGTGTATTAGCAGCCCATCTCACGGTAGTGGATGAGTAGGCGCCATTTGCCTCTGTGGCTGTCTCTCTTGAGCCCTTCTCCATGAAGTATTTTGCAAACATTTTTGATCGCTCATCTATCTTGCAGGTGCAATGAGGACTAGTGATTTCACCATTGATTACCTCTGGGGTTAGGTTTGATTGCTTAATGTTGAGTAAATAGCATGTGCCGTCTGACAAGATTATAACTAACTGCTTTTCAGGACAATGTAAATAGAAGAATAATTACTACAGGGAGACGATATGAACCACAGCTACTGGAGCCAAAATAAACCCCTTAAAAAAAAAAAAAAAAAAAAAAAAATTGAAGGAATGGCTCTAGAGATGCTCAAGGTCACACTAAATCTAAAAGAGCAAAGGTGACAGCATACGTCAATGCAGATTTTGACATTTACAAAATCATCTGAGAGTATAAAAGCAAATTTATCAACAAATTTATCCTTTTCATTATCATCTAACACAGTGGTTCTCAACTGGTTTTGCTTCCGAATCCAGGTTTTCCCATAAAGTGACAACCTAATACAGGAATTTTACTTATCTCTCTCTTTTTTTTTGTGCGCTGATGTCATCATCAGCCAAATAACATAGTCATCACAGCACTACATATATTTAATTTACAAAGTATTTTCTTAATGCATCTACAAAGAAACGTGAAAGCATAAAAGATTGAGTTTAACAAAGAAATAAAGCTGAAAAGAAATTTATAGATGTAGAAAATCATCAATCATAATTAAGATTTCACATAAACCCCACATGACAACTTAATGCTTTGAATGAATGGAGGGAACAATTATTAGCAAGACATATGCTGAACAGGAACATGGACTATTGTGGTTTCTAAATGTCTTTTGAATTTTCTTGGCAGCCAGTAATTCACTGAATGAAACGCAGCGTTCGGTGCAAACCATATTCATCCTTAAATATAAGCTACATGTGAATATGGGATATGTGTGTAATTCAGTGCAGTTTCCGGCTCCTATTACTTTTCACACAAATTATGATTACGGGGCAGATTATCGATTAATAAACACTTATTTTTGCTCAAATACTATGCAACTGTATGACCTTACAACACTTTTACCATAGTGCATGATTTATAAACTAACCGAGTTTTTTTTCAAACACATAACCAGCTCCATATGTATGATAATGTAGTAAACTTGCTCGGTAACTCACCTGGTACAGTATTGCACTTGTGATGTGGAGTGCTCAGGTATGAGTCAAGCACAAAGACTTCTGAGCTCAAAGATGTTCTTTTCCCCTCCCATTTGCTTTTATACTTATATGAACGGTTACTCGATATGGTTTGTTGCATTTAGAATAGTATTTTCATTTCCTGTCAGATCTGTAACCCATTTTTGGGTTTTGACCCACCAGTTGAGAACCCGCTGATCCAACTCATCTTCTACTGTACATCCCACAGCCACAAAATAATCTAATTCAGCAGAAGTAATTTATTTTGTGATTTTTTTTCCTTCCAACCAAATGCCACATCTCATAATGACTCACCACTGCAAATCGACAAACTCTCACAACATCTCATTTCTCTCAGTGGGTATCCAAGGCCCATGCTAAAAGCTGCTCCCCTCTCAAGGTTTCAACTGGCAGCCGAAAGCCTGCTGGGCACTGGGCCTGTGTCGCATCAGATTCCACGCGAACACAATACCAACAAGTTCTCAGTGGGGATATTTACACTTTCGCTCAAACATAATTCATATTCCACAGTGTCCTTGGAGGAAAGATATTGTATCTTCAGAGGGAAAGGGAGTAGAGAGGGAGTAAATACATGTGCCAAAAGAGAGAAAAAAAAGAAAAGACACTGTCAACACTTTAAGTATTATTTCAGGCCACACGGACAGAAGTGCATGAAAGGTTGATGAGGTCGGTCACTATATGCATACCTTGTAAAGAATGACTTTTTTTGTTGTTGTAAAGTAAACAAACAATAAATCTCCATTTACACCAAGGATGATAACTTTAACGATAAAGATGTAGTTCTAAAAATCGTTCTAAATATAAAAGAATAGCCACACCACAACTATAACGATGACAACACAGAGGAACAAAATAAATGGAATCACTTCTTTTCCATCTGATGAATGGTAAACAACATTAAGAGCCAATCAGAACTCACGTGACGTCAAGGAGATATTTAAAGCGGCAGATGACAAACTTGCAGTGTGTACTTAGAATAATCAGAACAATATTGTGCACTGGTGTAGACACTAATATAGTTATCGTTTTAGTTATCTTTGTTATCGTTCTTGGTGTGAATGGGCCTTAAAGGGTTTAGCCAAAAATGAAAATTCTGTCATTAATTACTCAACCTAACCAGTAAGATCTTCGGAACACAAATTAAGAGATATCTGATGAATTTCGAGCTCTCTGCCTCCTCCATAGACAGCAATTTAATTACCACTTTCAAGGCCCAGAAAGGTAAAGACATCATTAAAGTAGTCCATGTGACAACAGTGGTTCAACCTTAATTTTATGAAGCCACAAGAATACTTTTTGTACTCACACAGTGCAGCGTTTCCAGGTTCTACGCCAGCTCCTGCGTCAGCATCACACGCATGCATCATGTTGCTCACATGTACAGCGTCGGCCAATAGTGAGCTGCCGTTCTGATGTAGAAATCGGAAGCGCTGAATTCGGAACTGTTCACGTCCTCGGACTGGGAATTATGCTATGGCACCACTATCAACCCTAAATTAATCTAAAGAGGTCAGGTGGTACAACGGCCATGTGGTACACGTGGGAGCTTTCAGAAAACTCCCAGGTTACAAAGTGGAAAAATGAGCTCTACTGGGACGTGAACGCTTTTTAAGAGCCAGAGTTTCGTAGTTACAGTAAAGTTACAGTAATCACGGTATGGTGCACCTAATGCGTACAGCGTAGGAGAATGACAAGGAAGAGAATAAATTGTTGAATAAATTCATTATTTTTGTTTGTTTTTTTGCACACAAAAAGTATTCTCATCACTTCATAAAGTGATGGTTGAACCCACTGTAGTCACATGGACTATTTTAACAATGTCTTTATTATCTTTCTGGGCCTTGAAAGTGGTAATTAAATTGCTGTCTATGGAGGGGTTGTAATGACTCATAACTCGGATTGGGATCCATAAGCAGGCTTTTATTTATAAACAGAATGGTCAAACAAGCAAGGGTCAAATACCGGCAGACAGGAATGGCATAGAACAGGCTGAATCGTAGTCGTTGAGCAGGCATAAGTCAAGGCAGGCAGATATCAATCATAAATTCCAGTAAACAGGCAAACAGAACACAAGGGGCAGGCAGCAAAGAGTCAGACACGGTAATCCAGTAGTTCGTTAACGGGTAGGCAGACACAGGAATAAACGCTCAGAAATGCACCAAACTGGAAACAAGACCTCGCAAAGTCTGTCAGGCTGAGAGTCAGTTAAATAAGGCCACCAAGGGGTTACAGCTGGTGCAGCAATCAGTGCCAAGGTGCGGGGCTTGTGGGAAATGGAGTGAAATGTGAATGAAGAGTGGGTGTAAGTATGTGTGTGTCAGTAATCGGGTGAGGGCGATGGTCTGAGGAGGGAATCAATGAGTTCGTCTCTGTGACAGGTGTCAGGGTGCTCTCAGATTTCATCAAAAATGGTTAGAGAGTCGGACTTGTAACCCCACAGGTCACGGGTTCAAGTCTCGGTACCGGCAGAAAATGTAAGTGGGGGGAGTGAATGAACAGCGCTCTCTTCCACTTCATTACTCACAACTGAGGTGCCCTTGAGCAAGGCACCTAACCCCCCAATCACTCCCCGGGTGCCGCAGCAAAAACTGCTCCGGGTGTGTGTTCGTGGTGTGTGTGTGTTCAATACTCTTTGTTGTGAGTGTGCACTTGGATGGGTGAAATGCACAAATTCCGAGTATTTTCACTTTCAAAAACATTAAAAAATAAACAATCATAATTATTCCAAACTTTTTGGTAATGACTCAATATGTTCTATTAGAAAGCACACATTTCTTAAACAATACAAATCTTTTGGATAAATTGTTCAATTAAATATTCAAAATTGAATAACAGGAAACACAGGGTCCCAATGACAGTTCCAAAACACACCAGTGTTCTCTGCCATATTACTACAGACACCCTGGTGTGCAAGAATGATGAAACATACAGCAAAGTACAGCATTTTACAATATTTAAGGGGATAATTCTGGGTTATTTGCAGATTAAATGTCTATGTGCCACTTTAATGACATGCTGTTGATTAGCACAGACAATATCTTGTTCCTCAGTGTGTAAATAAAAACACTGAAAACACATTTACAGCATTTATAATGAAACCTTAGCAGACAAGAGGACCTGAACATTTAAAAGTAGATATTTGTGTTTTTATTAAAGCACTGGAAATGAGTTGATCTTTAAAAATAATGTTTTGTTATTCCAGCTTCAAAGTTGTCTAATTGTCCTTCGGAGGTGGGGATATTTTTCCACGAGGAGTTACGTCTGGTTTTGAGTTACCGATGTAATTTCCGTTGGTAGAGCATAAACAGTGCTTCATCACATTAGAGAACCTTTCTCAGGGGAGACAAATCTCTAGTCAGAACCGTGTAACACGATGGGATCTCAACAGGGAGACTGGAGGCTGCTCTGATTAGAAGTCACTGGAGGAAATACCTTATTACCTTGAGTAAACTGCTTTTGTGTGCAGACAGTTTGTCACATAATAAATTGATTGCCTTGCTGATAATCTATGGAATATTTGCCAAGACATGCTCATTTTGGAGTGAGCTATTAAATGTCTGCTATAAAAGTCGCTGCTGTTTTTTAAGAGGAGTCAGTTGGTCACGAATACAACTTTAAAGATTGTCGGTAACCAGTTGTAATCATACCAGTTCATGTTTATACACGTTACAGCATTATTATCATTATTATCATTATTTTTTTGGTAACACTTTACAACGAGGTTCATTAGTTAACATGAACTAATAATGAACTGCACTTATACAGCATTTATTGAACTTTGTTAATATTAATTTCAACATTTACTAATACATTATTAACTAACATGAATAAACAATGAACAACTGTATTTACATTAACTAACGTTAACGGATACAGTGACAAATGTACTGCTCATGGTTAGTCCATGTTAGTTAACACATTAACTAATTTTTAACTAATGAACATTATTGTAAAGTGTTACTTTTTTTAAAAAAATTTTTTTAAAGAAAAGTACAGATGATCTGAGGTCAAATTACTAACCCTAACAATCAGCAGTAGTTATATTGATTCTTTCCTCATCAAGTAAAAATATTTAAAGTCTTTTAATGAAATTTGTTGCATTTGTCACTATTTTAATATGAGTGCACTGTACACATTACACATACACAGAAAATTAAGAAAAATAAATGACAATATAAAAAAAGTGTTTCATTCATTTTTTACAGTGTCATTGTTACATATGTTACATGTTGTTACTATAGTAATTACTATAAATTATACATAATTACTAACCCTAATTCAACCCAAACCCTAATCCTAACCCTATAATAAGTACATATAGTTACTTAATAATACTATAATGTATAATTACAGTGTAACAAAGACACCTTAAAATAAAGTGTTTTTTATTTTATTTAATTGACATATGTCCCACTTAAAGTTTAGTACTCTAATACTGGGTAGAAAAAAAGATACACTACATAATACAAAGTAAGTAATATATTGTAAAAACATCTTTTGGATTTAGTGCAACGACGATATGTTGCCAACAACAATTCATAATTTCATGTTTGCTATTTGTAAGTTTGAAAACGCACAGCTCTAAAAGCACAGACTAAAAACAACAACAACAGAAAAGTGTAGTCTGCATTTAGTAAAGAAACATACAAGATGTTTTATTAAAACTCCACATCCATAGACCACCTGGTTCTCACTTCTCAGTATTAAATGCAAATCACTGTGAAAACGACTAGCAATTTATCCTATTCAGTCTACCGTATCCAGATAATGTTCTGTCATATAAACATATACATTTGATAGCCCTTTTCTCTTTTTATGTTCACATTGTGATACAGGAGGTAACGCTTGCTGTTAAGCTGACATTATCTCCCAGCGTCAAAGGAAGCGGTGAACTCTGGGTCTTGCCAGTAATAATAGCGTTATGTGAGAGATACCCCCTGACTCTTCCCATTCACCTGTTTGTAAAACGGAGCTGTCACTTATGACAGCAGTCAGCTTGTGTGTTAAGCTTCATTAACCCAACCACACAAGAGCTCAGTTTCAGGCATTATATTTCCTCGGTGGTAAAAAACCTGCGGTCACATGGACAAGGACATGTAAGCAACAACAACAATAACAACTCACAGCTAACATTTACAGCTACACGCATTGAAAAAGTGAAAATTTGCAGTTGTTACCTTAAGGAGCTAATTACACCTGATCTAATGTTTAAAATCTCCGGTGTGAATTAAGTTGTTTATTTAGTCTCAAGAAATATGCCGTCAAAGCCTTGTATAGAGTTCAGGATGTCATGTGACCCATTCTGTTTACACCACCATGCTGGCAGGCAGAGACAGCCGGGAGCGAATGGCGCCAGCATGAGTTTCAAGGCAACAGAGTTCACTGCGCACTTTAATTAATAAGCATAGACCTGTACATAGCAAAACTTATTAAATTAAACATAACAGATCCCTATAATGCTTCTAATGTGTATCGATAAAAGGACAGATAGCTTTCCTATCCTGATATCGACAGCTACCTCATCAACGTTCCCTCGTCCTACGCCGGAGACTCTTTAAAAGCCGACAAAAGCCTGGAGGGTTACAAATGGACGCAATCTAATTTTGTGATGAATATTAAACTTTGTAGTCTTACGGCTAAATCTGTTTCGTCGTCATTGGAAGGGTAAGTCGACTGTGTTGTTAGATAATCAACCCTAGCTGTCCTTGTTTGTTGGTAACGTAGCCAGCAGAGCTATATCACTGGGAGTACAGCGGACATCATAAATCTAATGAAATCTTAACCGGTTAAATCACACATTTTTCCCAAACATGAAAATATCCAAAAGAGGTGTCATTAGTTGCCCCTTGAAAAAAATCAATAATTATTTTTGGAATTTTTTATGGAAATGTGTGTGAAAAATTCTTATATAACCTGTGTCAGCACAGTTATTTTACACATTTTAAAAACTCTTTCATATCATTTTAGGGTTACTATTAAACATAAAAATCCGGTAACACTTTACAATAAAGTTCATTAGTTAAACATTAGTTAATGTATTAACTAACATGAACTAATCATGATCAATACATTTGTTACTGTATTTAATAATCTTCGTTAATGTTAGTAAATGAAAATACAGTTGTTCATTGTTTGTTCATGTTAGTTCACAGTGCATTAACTAATGTTAACAAGATTTTAATAATGTATTAGTAAATGTTGAAATTAACATTAACAAAGATTAATAAATGCTGTATAAATGCAGTTCATTGTTAGTTCATGTTAACTAATGTAGTTAAATAATGTTAACTAATGAACCTTATTGTAAAGTGTTACCAAAAATCCTTTTACAACACTTATAGGAATACTGAAATAAAAGATTTTATTAATAAAAATAATAATAAAAATACAACCATCTGTTGTTTTGTTGTGCTGGTTAACACGTTTTATTGCAGTGAACCATTTCAGTCGTCTTTCGGGATCCTTAGGAATACGATAAAACGATTTCCCCTTTGCTTTCCCCCGCCTGTTCTGGCATCCTTTCTCAAAACGGCTGTCCACCATGTTGAAATAGTAAGGTTTGTAAGGTCTAAAAAGTCTGATTTTGAATTATTGTTCAACTTCAACCACTATCGATATCAATGCTATTGGTTGCATTGCATATCCTGATGGCCTGCCAAAATGATTAGATTAGTTTAGATTGTGTGACGTCAACCTCTGGAGCTCTATTGCGTGCAGTTTGTTTTCATAGTTCTCACTTTGAAATTTACTGTGTTGACAATAAACTTGAGAGCCAATGAAGTCTGTGTTCCGATGCTTCTCCGCCTTCTTCTACTTGATGTTTTATTAACAAAGTTCGGGAGGAGTCATCCCCTCGGACAGCACGCCAAATGCACATGACCTTTGATTATATGTAATGATTATATCTGATTATATGTAAGTGTGAACTTGAGAATATGGTGTTGAGTATCTATCAGTGAACAAAAACTATCCACCATCGAGCACCAGGTTCAAATAAGCGAGTACTCCATTTTGATTGCATAACGGCTTAAATGTCGCTATGTTTTTCACACAGAACAATCAAATCACTTCTGAAGACTTCTGGAATATGGCACACAAATCATACAGACCACTTCTATGACACTTTTATGCACTTCTTGAAGCTTGACAGACACAACTATCGCCTCTTCCATCACCCCTGCGTTTGGATGAAAACTGACATGATTGTGAGTAAATGACCAGATTTTCACTTGCCACACAATATCACTTTTTATGTATGAATTTCTTTTGGGCTACTGTATAGAAAATAAAATAAATGTTATAATATGTTAATAAAATCTGAAGAAAGTGTTCCACCACATAAAATCCAGTTTATCCAAAATATAAAGGTTAAAATGTGTTTGACTTGAATAGCCAGCTTTAAATGCTACCACATGAAGCATATTTTTAATGCACCCATCCAATTCTGTTGCATAACGTCATTTGTTTAATTTTCATAAATGTTAAATCCATTGAGCAAAATAAATCGGTAGCGTTTGTCAATCCGGGTTGATTGGACACGAGTATGTGAGTTAATATTGTGTATGACCTTTAATTTCTCGTAAATTAATATTTGATGTCCTTTGAAATGTTTCTAGACACTTCTTCGTGGCTTATATTTCGAAGTTATTGTTGATTTTAATCAGCACCAATGCAAGTCCAAGCCTACCAGGTCCATAGAGGACACATTATTCACCACTGAGGAACTCTAAGCACTCTCCTTCTTTATTTGCTGCTCATTTGTCGGCTCTTGAAGGTACTACCTGAGTTAGGAGTGGTCAGCCCTGGCAGACTAGCCTCAGGCCAAAACAAGGCCTGCTGGGGTGAGCGACTCCCTCAGAATAGAATATGCTGCACACTCAGCTTAATGCCTGCTTGCACCAGGACTTCAGAGCATTCCCGAACACAAGAGGAGTGCAATACAGAATCCGTATGGAAGTCTAAATTTAGGCTGAGGTTTTCTACTGGGAAAATTCGCCATTTTGTTTGTGCGGTGAAAAGGTGAATTCACTTTGTAGACTGTGGATGTGCATAAAAAAAGCCTTTTAGATGGTATTATCAGAGAATCGAGATTATTCTAAGACCCTCTGAAACAATTGGTAACATTAGTAAGTTAAGTGATCCTTATTAATTGCCTAAATTAATGTCACTTACTGACATTTTAATTGGATTTGTGATGGTATTGCCGTGCAGAAATTGTAGAGGCTTATACATATTAGTTAAAACCCACAAATTTTGTGATCATTTTGAAACGGAGAATGAGCCTTAATAATCAACGTGATACTTAATTAGCTATGCAAATTGATGGCATGATTGTGTGAATAAAACTTAATAAGCCGCTGAAACAAAGAGCTACTGAAAGCTCTCATTTCTCCCACGAGAAGAAACAATAAAGCTCTTCTGCGTCTATGAATGCAATCAGTGAATAAATGGTTTAAATATAATTCTCTGAGACACCCATTATGTGTTTTTGAATTTCAAAGTCAATAATGCCTTTCCAGTAAATTAAATAATATATAATTTTTATATGCAAAGAATCAGAAAGAAAGAGTATAATGGTATTAAACTGAGATGTGCCAATTAGAAGAACGAAATTCAATTAATTTGGAATCGTAAAAAGACATAACAATTTCAAAGCTAATTAGTGTAAATTATACACACTGAGTTAATCAAACAAATGAACTGCTGATTGGAAAGTGTCTGAATAATGTTCTTTCTAGCTCTAGTGTTGTGTTGAATAAGAGTAAGATACGAAGCCAGATGTGTCAGGAAAAGACATACAGACTTCTAATACATTTATTTCTGCTTTTGGTTAGTGATTACATTTCTATTAAACAGAGACTAAATGATTTTTATGATTAGTGGTAATTACTAAAGCACTTGCATTTGAACAACTTCCCGACCAAGTATGGAATATCATAGAGGTTGACACTTTTATATATAAAATATTTAGCACTGCATCCTTGTTATTGTGCCAGATCTGCTATTGTTTTACCGGTTGCAACGCACGCACGCTCATTCATGCACTTGCACACGCACACACATGTTAGTCGGTTCACGGTTGTGTGTTCTGTGCTTCCTGTAGCCCTGTGGCGCGATCGCTTCGCTGCTGTTTCGGGCTAGAGGAAGAATTATTTATTTAGCGCACACCTCTCCTGTCATAGTTCATCTGCAGATAACTCAGCCCAGAGGCTTGCACATCTCTGAACAACTCTGCCCACCCCACCCCACAAAACAACCATAACCTTTATGGTATTATTAGTGAAAATAAAAGTGAAAATGTACATTTGGTTCTCCTATTTTACAAATGTGAGTGATTGGCTATATTAAGATTAAGATAGTTTGGCTACTGCACTCTTAACACCAAAACCGAGAAGGTATACACAAGCTGTCATTGGTAAAAAGGTACACCTTTGTTCCTTATTTACCTCTAAACGGTGCTTATCTTAAAGGGATATATTAGTACCTAAATGTTACATATTCGTACCATACTGCCCCAATGATTTTTTTTGTCTGAGAGTGTAAAAGCAAAAATCACATAAAGCTTTTGATAAGAAAAAAAAAAGTGATTTATTTGTTCGTTTTCAGAATCTGTTTGAATAGTTGTAAGCAATGGGAAGAATGGGAAGAAGTTCCTCACACAATACAACACAATGTCTTTCTCTTCATGGTCATGTTCTGATTGTAATTCATCGTTTTAAAATTCTCCTTGTTTGAAGCCTTGTCAAGGAAATGGCTATAAGTGGCATATCAAAGTCAAATGTAGCAGTACAAGGACAATTCTGACGTTTTATCATGATAGAACACCATGATGAAAAAAAAAGACTGCTAGAAGAAAAAGAGCAAAAAAGAAAAAAAAAATAGGACATAGGATAATTTTGAGTACTTTCCTCAGCAAAGTCAAATCTCAAACAACATGAAATGAACATGGACCCCAATTGACCCTTCGCTGGGAGTTTGATTGACAGGCGATCTGACCAATCATAACCCCGAATCCGTCTTTTTGTCCGACAAAGCAGTCAGAAGAGATAGTAGATTAACGTTAGTGAACTTGAACTTGTGTACTCACGTCTTTCCACACTTGGAAACAACATTCCTTCTGATGTTCATTCATGTTTATTTGATGCTATAAATGAACTAGTATGAAGAGATGATCGGTTCACGAGCCGCTTGAAGGAGCTACAGCGATCTGTCACCACACATTAAAGAGACTCTATACGCTATTTATTGTTTAAACTTCTTTAAAAAGTTACAAAATTTGAAATTTTGTTTCATATCAAAAGTAAGCTGCTCTGTCTTGTCTGTCGACGTGTTGTCAGTGTCTTTGCTCCGGGATGTATTTTTCACTGCGTGAGAACATGATGTGTGGCGTGAGAGAGCATGACTTGTTGGACATAGCAACAGTAACTAAAGGGGGCGGGTCTTTGCGAACGGTCAATTATGTTAGGACACATTCCTAATTATTTCCTTTTTGTGTTATGTTTACATGGAGCATTGTAATTGGTTTAAAACTCCAAACCAAATGAAAATGCTCCATATAAACACCTCAATCAGAATAAAAAAAATGCCCAAACCGAATGAAATTGTAATCGGTTTGAGAGGGGTCTATAAACCCAACAAAATAAAAATTCTGCCATCTAAACGCATTAAACCGATTACTTTGCGTCTATGTCATCTTGTCGAGGTCAGAGGTCGTCAGAAATTCAAACTGGAGTAAAACTGAAACAACACATTTATTAAATAAACTGAAGGAACTCAGTGTATCATTACTCAGTGTTCATCCACACGCTTCTATTGAGATGCACAGCCACAAAAAAAAGGTCAGCTTCCTGCGCCCGTCTTTTCCTCATACCTTCCAGCAGTAATATGCTACAAATTCACACTGTTGATCAACACTTTACATAAAAGTAGCGCGCAAAAGAAATAATGGACCTCCATGTTGACAGGACAGGCTAATGTGCGAATGTCACAAAATCATTCCGATTGAAAGCGCCACCTCATGTAAACACCATATCGGATTAGATAGCGTCTCATGTAAACAGTCCACTGAATATCTCAATCGGAATTATTTTAATCGGAATGACAAAAAGGTGTAAATGTAAACGTGACTCAAATAATAAGTCCAGACATGATATTACATCTGGTTGTCGATTACATAGAAAATCTGCATGCTGCACATACATACACTCTTAAAATAAAATGATCCTTTTTTTTCTTTCTTTCTTTTTTGCAGTGATGCCATAGAAGAATCATTTTTGGTTCCCCAAAGAATCTTTCAGTGAAGAGTAAAAGAGACATTTTTCTTAGTGTGAAAAACTGTTTAAAAACCTAAAGAAACATTTTCCATGATAAAGAACCCTTTGTGCAAAGGACCTTTATTTTTAAAAGCAATTTATTTATATATTGTTGGTTTAACTTTAACATTTTGAGTTAATTGAAACAAAAAAAATTGAGTTAATACAAAGAGAGAGTTTGAAAACCGAAACTCAAAATGTTCTGTTATCTGATCTAAGTTGATTTGTGAAGTATTTGTTTTTTACAGTGAGTGTACTACAGCAGAAATAGTTCGTAGAACATATCTCCTCATTTACTCACATTATTCAGTTCTCCAGACAACAAGCTTCCCCAGGTTGCAAGGAGTCAATTAACGTGTGAATGTTATTCATTCGGATTAATCAGAGGTGCAACAGCATAGAGAAAGAGTGTCTTGCGTCTGTTTTTATGCAAAATAAATTACAAATCAGTTCAAGCATAAAAAATAATAAGAACTGCTATGGATCATTGCATTATGTCTGTTCATTAAAATAAAACAATAAATTATATTTGATTATTACATCTGTTTGGTAAAGCATTGCTCTTCAGCAAATATATCTAACTCGTGTAATTTTTAAGTAATAATTTTGTAATCTTTATTTAAAATCAATTACAATGACAATAGTTTTCTGATTATTGTATTTTACACTAGCATTCAAATATTTTTTTTAAATGAATTAATACTGTTATTCACCAAAGATGCATTAAATTGACCAAAAGTGAATGTAAAGACATTTATAATGTTACAAACAATTCCTATTACAAATAAATACCAAATCAAATGATCAAAGGATTCCAGAAAAAAAGTTTTTTTAATATTGATAATTCTAAAAAATGTCTCATGAGCATCAAATCAGCATATCAGAGTGATTTCTGAAGGATCACGTGACGCTGAGGTAATGATGCTCAGCTTTAAATAAAAAAGCAGTTTAATTTATATTAATATTTCAAAATATAACAGTTTTACTGTATTGCTGTATCAAATAAATGCAGCTTTGGTGAGCATAAAACCACCAAAAACATTAATAAATCTTACCAAACTTTTGAACAGTAGTAAATCAGCTTGAGCTATTTTATTCTGCATGTAATCTTTTGGAATATTTTGTAAATAGTAATTGTGTTGTAAATTTCTCCAGGTGAGATTTGATCGTATTATCAGGCTGTTAATACTCTGCTTGACTTCTCGAATTTCCATCAAATTACTGAAGAAAATGTTAGTATTAACGTCTAATTTTCCTAACTGGCAGGTACCCCCATATGTGTGGGAGATCTCAGCAACCCAATTAGAGAACACATCTGTTCCATTAGAGAATCTAGACGTCATCCATCAAATGTGTCATATTCATCTCACCTTCACATTCCACATACACATGCTGCACATTACGCTCAACAAGATTGGCAATTTGCTTCAACGTTTCAGTTCAGTCCCATAATAGGGGAGGGTTGGAATTGAAAGAGTTATTCCAGCCATCTGATACATGTGCGCTGTGAAGTTCCAGATAATCATACATGGCATTGTTATTATTTTAATCTCGGTTTATGTCCAGATCAAATAAGATAATATGTGTTTATGAACTGATGTTTTGCTAAGGTTTATCTCCAAGTTTTACTGAAAGTCCCATAAGAATGAAACAAAAAATTTTAAGTTAAATGTACTTATGGAGTGGTTAAAAAGTGAATGGATGTTATTTTTATGGAGGCTGGGATAAAGTGTCTTATCTGCCACTTTTCATTAAGATTTTATTTAATTATGCAGTAACAGCTCATCGGAATGAAGGCAAATGCTTCTTACAGTCGACTGAAAAGTTTCTTTTAACAACAATTATGTCTGATAATGTAATGAATTCGTCCCATTGTTCTCCACCCACTTGCCTCCAGAGGTCACCCTTCCACATCATTGACTTTATTTACAGACTACATTTCCCATAAGCCCCTCACCCGTGTAACTGATCACCCTACCAGCTGTTCCGCATTACCATCACATCTGATTTTCATCTCACCCCTATAAAAGCACCACTCACACACCCCCACTTTGCGAAGTATTGTTAATCTATGTGTTACAATTCTGAGCGTATTTTCCTTGTCCTGTTTGCCTGTTTCCTGATCCTGCCTGTTTCTTGTTTTGATGTTTATCTGCCCGCCTTTGACCTATTGCCTGGATAGTACTACGAGTTTGCCTGTTCCTTACTATTTCTGTTTGCCGTTGAGTTGACCATTGCCTGTCTGACTACGTCTGTAAATAAAAGCTGCATTTGGATCAAATCCCGCTGACACCCCGTTACAGATAACATTAGTGCAAGTGAACAGTCCTTTCTAACATTTCTACAACAAATTCACAATGCTACTGAACACTTTAGTTACTGTTAACACCACAATGATCTGAATCAATGCGTACATTAACTTATGTTTTGGACTTTTCATGTATCCTTGAGTTAATGTAGGTGTTCTTACTGATTTTCTACATGTTCATATAGCACTAAATACACAGCATGTTAATGTTTCCTGATTTATTTCAAGAGTTCACAAATACGAATAAGTTGGATAGAATAAATGGTATGCGTATTTGCCGTGCTGTCCGGGGAGAAGGCCCGGTATTTGGTATTTGGCCCGAACCCAGAGTACCCAGAGTATTTGAACATGTTCCTCCCAAACTTTGTTAATAGAACTTTTGGAAAATGAAGCATTTATATCGAGGATCCTGTATCACTGTTATACAGTAAGTGGTCTTGCAACAAGTATTTTTGAACACTGTGGAATTAATTTGTTTATATTTGACTTATATTTGCTTGATATTGTTGCTATAATGTTGTAGCTTTATTTGTACAGTACCATCAATAAAACGGCAATCACTCTAGAGCACTCAGCATGCTTTCCTTAAGTCTGTTATTTGCTATGAAAATACAATCTAAACCTGTGATTCATCTTTAACTTTTTTTTTTTTTTGCCACAATCATTTTTAAGCTTGTAATACAGACCTTTCTCTAGAATTACATTCAATCAATGGGCTTAACGTTTGGTAGACTATACATCAGACTATGCCTCATTTTAATAATATTGCTGTGATATAGATGACCCAAAGCATATATTAGTTCTGATTGTATTTCACATTGGATAAACTGAACACATGGACGTTTGAAATTGAAAAAGCATCCCTTCATTTCTGCAGTATATCGGGTACCCGCTGCTGCTTTTGTTTTTGAAGTGTTGATCATTGTAGCCAATCACAGACATGTCAATCAGATGTGTTTGAGTTAGGCCGCAGTTTTTGGCCTTGCTGCACAAAGCAGTTTTACACCGTAGCTTCAAATTCTATTTACACTCTTAAGTCACACTTAAAATTGAGTGAATGTCATTGTTGTCAATGTTAGATAAGTATCAAACCATCTGGCACTTTTTTAAAGAAAGATGGCGCACAAACACAACTTTCAAGCGACGCATTTCATGAAAGTATTACTGAAGAATGTCTATGCAGCTGTTGTGGACTACTTCAATATACTACTATAATATATATATATATATATATACCCCCTTATTTTTTGTACCATGACAGTCCCCGATCACCACTTTTATTGTAAAGGAGAAAGTAGCATTCTGCTAAACTTCATTTAATAATTATCTCAGTTTTTCATGCTATTTTTTCATTTTACCAAATCAGTTGCAATTCAAAAGAGTCGACTCTGCAGTTTCTTTGATATTCTGCTCCCTAGATAGGGCTCTGGTGCCTACATCAGTTTTATCTCAAGGGATTTTTTTTACCTCGTTTTCCATCAAGCGCTGAAAATAAATAAACATTTCTGTCTTTGTGAATGCAAATAGCTAAAAATACAAAAAATGACCCAGAAAAAATATAATTTCTTCACATGAAAGGCTCTGCCTTCTGCACTTGTCTTGGATGTATTAATCTTTTGATAGTTTGAATTAATAGACGTAAGTTTTGTTGTCCATTAGTAGACTACAATAGAACGAGTCATCTCTAATTCCACACTACTAATGGTAATCCATTAGCATGCATCAAGCGTATTCATTTCACACATTTACGGAAATCTAAATCCCCAGCAAGACAAATCGTGAAGACTCCGATAAAACGTTCAGGTCTGGGCTTTATAGTTCTGAGAAAGCATCTGATGGGATCAGTATTGGGCCGGAGTCAGCTGTCTGAGGACTACTTTCACACAGACAACCTTGAGATCAGCTGAGAGGGATTATTCGCTTTCAACTTTGAGTGCCATTATGGAAAAGGCCGGTCTTACCGTATCTCGTTCTCCTCCCAGAGGTTCATCTGCCGTGCTATTTTCCATTTCTTTACAGGAAGACTTCTACTGAATAAAATGATGAACCACACAAGATTGAGTTCCGCAGCATCCTCCTCAGAAAGAGCTGCATTATGGAATCAAAATGGCTTATTTTGGGAAAGGTCTCAGCGTTTTTTGTTCCTTTGTGAGTTGGATCATTAATAAAATCCTCCATATGTACATGAGGGACGCTGACGTCATTCTGTATAGAAACAAATCTAGTTTTAGATTTCTAACATTTTCAATGGCCTCTATAATAGACACATTCTTCAGGGGACAGAGAAGCCTAAACACAGGTACTTTATTTACAATGACGAATGTGCATAATGTTGCACTATCTTTGATTTAGTGCCATTTAGATGTTCCACACTCTTTCCACAGTGCAGTGTGCCAAAGAATTATTGCCGTTGCTGTGTCAAAAAAGGGAGTAGCAGTCACCCCAGCGGTAGAAAATACTCACAGGGGTGTACTTGGCACACAATAGCCTTCTTAGACATGCTGAAAAGAACTGATCACCAGCATATGTTGTGTTTTGGATTCTGGTCCTCAGCATGAGAAATTGGTGTACTGGTTTGTCCCCAACAGACTGCACTTAAAATAATAAATAAATAAAAAATCCCGTTTACAAGCTTGGCAGCTGTGGTTGAATCTGCAGGAAAAAAATAAGTTGTGGAATTTGGCATTTTGTGATACGTATGAATAGTCTTTTGTATGTATGTATGTATTTACTTATTTATTTGTTTATTTAATATGGTAATAATGCTTTTTATATTTTAAAATAGACTGATTACCCAGCCCTGATGGAATCTGCATACTTTTGGGAAAAAAAAAAAAAAGTTTTGAAACTAATTTCTGTGTCATTTGCATGGTGAAATGGAACAAAAGGAGCTGCATTCTTATTGCCAGCTGGAAGCACTGTCAAATTAGCCAAAATATTTAATAAATGAACAGGCAAGGCACAGATGACGTGTAGAAATTTGTGACTGACTGGTGTCCAAAGATTTTAGCAGCATTCTGTTCCTGTAAATTCTATGTGGGCCTGGTGATGGCGGTTCATAATAATACAAGTGGTAATTTCAAATGATTAATGTATATATATATACAGTGAGTACGGAAAGTATTCAGACCCTCTTAAATTTCTCAATCTTTTTTATATTGTAGCCATTTGCTAAAATCATTTAAGTTAATTTTTTTCCCTCATTGATGTACACACAGTACCCCATATTGACAGAAAAACACAGAATTCTTGACATTTTTGGAGATTTATTAAAAAAGAAATATCTGCAATATTGCAATAGCTGCAATATCACAAAGAGTGAAAAATTTAAGCGGGTCAGAATACTTTCCATACCCACTGTGTATCAATATTATTTTAGTATTATTTGTATACTATTATAGTGGTTATTAATATTTTGAATTGACTTAATTTTTATATTTTCAGTTTTAATTTTAATTTTAGTTTAATTGTAGTTTGTATTAATTCATAGACCTTTGCGATGAGTGCATAATTCAACAAAAATGATTAGTAAAACATTGCAAAAAAAAAAAAAAGGCCCATTGCAGCACTGTAAAAATTTACGGTAAAAAAAACACCAGCTATGGTTGCCAGTATTTTACCGTAAAAAATACTGTAGCAATGTTTTAGGTTTTATGAGACAGCTGTTGCAGTTCAAACCCGTATAATTTAAAGGTTTATATTGTAATAATTTAATTACAGTTCATAACTGTTTATTTTACCCACTATAAAGAACTATTAAGTTAAATTTACGGTAAAAAATGCATTTCATTAACTGATATAATATTAATTTACCAACCTACTGAAGTACTAATATCTGTTCTGTACCTTTGTAATACACTGACAACCACCAATAGTGGGAATTGTGGGAATGTCAATATACATTTTTTCACTGTAAATTTTACAATTTTTCACTTCCAAAAACTGTAAATTTAACGGTATTTTACTGTAAAATTACATTAAACGTACCGTCAGAGCTGCTACAGTTATTCACCGTATATAGTACAGAAACTTTCTGTAAACCAATTAACTGTTTTTCACTGTAGTTTTTTTTGTCTTTTTCCGTTAAAATCACGGCCATTTTTTTTTACAGTGACAAAGCTTTTTTTAATACTTAGGGACTTCACATTAGGCTTGTGCTGTCTCTAATCATCCAAAAATCCAGGCTTTAAAAATATTAGTGACTCTAAAACGCTTTCAACTAAAAGGTCCAACTGCAGATAAGAACTGGTGAGCACCAGTGATGGCTCAACCCTCGGTGTATTCTGTCAGGCTTGGGCAACAGTGCAACATAAGTATCACACCACAGTTCCTTTCCATCCCCAAACTATTAGTAGCCCTTTCTCAACTATACAGCACACATTTAGAACATAATGATTCACTTGAGTGGCTGCCAGATTTTTTTTTAAACACCTCTCTCTCTTTTCTCTCTCTTTCAGACAGGCACAAACACTCATACACTGGAGGCTTTTTAGGTCTTGATCTTTAAAGCTTGTCCAGAGGACTGGAACGACACGGCCTGCTTTATTGACTGCTTATCAACTGCTTTAGTGCGAGTTCTTGACGCTGAGCTTCAGCATCTTGATGACACTGCTCTTGATGTCCAAGGCATTTCCAGTAAGTCCATAAGCAACACTTTTCCTTCTGGTTGACGATCAGACCACAGTAGTAGTCAGAAAAAAAATAGGGATGGGAATCGTAAGGAATGTGCTGGTTCTGACTCTTGATTTTTTATGACACATGAAGTCTCACAAGCCCTAATTGCACATACAGTTCTTGGCATATGGCGAGTTTGACACAGAAAAAGTATCATGGTGGTCAAGTGAGTCAAAAAACAATTCAGTAATAATACTGTTATTACTATTATTATTACAACTATTATTATTATTACTAGGATTGTTTCAAATATATCTATCACTCATTGAGTTTATATCTATATCTCTTTTTTTTAACTGAAATATGTAATCAATAATAATGTTTACTATTATATCACACTGGAATAACCTACTGTTTAAACTTATTACTATACCTGTACACATTCCTATCTACATCAGTATGTTTTGCTGGTTTTTCTCTCTCTCTTTTTCTATTTCCCTTTATGTGTACTTGTGTGGATATAAATGTCAGTGGTCAATAAAAAAAGAAACAATTTAGTGAGTCATTCAATGGGATAACTAATGAGAGCAAAATTGAGACTTTTCTACTGATTAATTAAAAAGAATCAGCTCAAAGAAATCAAGTCAGATTTATTTCTATAGCGCTTTCAACAATAAACATTGTTTCAAAGCAGCTTTACAGAACTTCATAATGTTAACATTTATAATATCTTAATGCCTTATAGTTGCATTTAGAGCTGATCTTAGAGCTATAGTATAAAACTCACCCTACATAATTATCCTATACAGAATGTATATCCAACTTCATAGAGAGAGCTGTGTGATCATATAGTTTACATTTTGCAAGGATACAAGCAATCAATTTGCTATAGTATATATCGCCCTACATAACTTATACAGTATGTATCCAATTTTATATAAACAGCTGGTAGATAATATTAGATGTCATTTGATCATGAGTCATTACTCTGAGTTGTGTTCGCTTGCCATTAATGATAATGTAATGAAAAGAGTTGAGTATTTTTATTGTTTTTCATTCTTTCGGCTTCATCACTTTCAGTTCAAACCGCAAGCTCTCTCTCTCTCTCTCTCTCTCTCTCTCTCTCTCTCTCTCTCTCTCTCACACACACACACACACACACACACACTCACACTCACACTCACACTCACTCACACACACACAGGTTTATTTTACTATCATAGTGAGGACATTCCATAGGTGTAATGGTTTTTATACTGTACTGTATGTTCTTTCTCCCTACACTAACTCTACTCCTAAACCTACCCATCACAGAAAACATTCTGCATTTTTATATTTTTAATAAAACATTGTTTAGCATGTCCACATATTTAAAGCTATTTTAAATATGAGGACACATGAAATATCCTAAAACATGTTTACGTCATAATACCACTGTCATACTCATGTCATTATACAAATTTGTGTCCTCATAAATCACAAAAACACGCACACACTCACTATACACACATACTCACACACACATTCACAGTCACTCACTATAAACACACACACACACACTCACTTGCACACACTTACTGTACACACACAGGTTTGTTTTACTATCTTAGTGAGGACATTCCATAGGCGTAATGGTTTTTAAACTGTACAAACTACATTCTCTCCCCATACACTACCCCTACTCCTAAACCAAACCTCCTAACATTTTTAATAAAACATCATTTAGTATGTTTTTAAAGCTATTTTAAATATGAGGACTCATGACATGTCCTCATAAAACATGTTTACGTAATGTTTATGTAATATCGGTGTAATACCCATGTCATTATACAAATTTGTGTCCTCATAAATCACAAAAAACACACACACACAGGTTTGATTTGTTGTCTTAGGGAGGATATTTTGGTGTCACTGGAAGTCTATCACTATCTTAGTGATAGACTTCCATTGATTTTATATCAGGTCAATTATATTTTCACCTAACCCAACCTCTACTCCTACACCTACCCACGTACAAAACACTTGATTTAAATAAAAACGTCTTTTTGGTTGATTTTAAACTGTGAAAGTATTTCAGAATATAAGTGAGCACAATTGTTCCTCACTAGTCAAAACACACACACACACGTTTTCATGTTTCATGGGGACATTCCATAGGCGTAATGGTTTTTATACTGTACAAACTGTATATTCTGTCCCCCTACACTACCCCTACCCCTAAACCTACCCATCACAGAAAATATTCTGCTATTTTAGATTTTTAAAAAAGATAATTCTGTATGATTTATAAGCTTGTTTCCTCATGGGGACCAAAAAAATGTCCCCACAAGATCAAAATTTACTAGTATTACTATACCTGTGGGGACATTTGGTCCCCATAATGTAGGGAATACCCACACACACACACACACACACACACATATTTTTTTAAAAATTTAAAAATTGAAATCTCTAAATGATTTTCATCTTGATATAAACAACAGAAACACAAAAATATCACTTAAGCAAGATTGTTCATGTCTTAATAAGGAAGCACGCTTTATCACGCTTTCAAAAATTTACCCTCAAATATTGATCCAGAGCAGTGGATGTTTGCTTTAGCACAGCAAGGTGTCCTCTACTTCTCTCAGCATTGTTTTAACAAGGATCCAGGCGAACGCAGCAGTCAGGCTTCAGGGACTAGAGAGACAGATAATATGCACCGTGAATTCAAGATGAATTCGAATACGAAAGAGAGCAGAAACCTGCAATGCGGTAGAAATCAAATCTCTCCTCCCTGAGTCTATCCTTCACTCTTGTCCATCTTCTGTACGTGCAATAGGGATTCCATTCAATAATTTACAGCATTAGTATAATGAGTATACACATATTCACTCCCCTTACGAGGATGTGTATACTCGGAGGTATTCCTGTCAGGTGGGATTATGGATGAGGCATCACGTTGTGCCAAATACAAAGGTGCTTAGGCCCTGCTTGCTGATATGAAGTGAATGCGGGCAATGAATATAGACGTCGGATCAGATCAAAAAGGAAATGGAAAATTCTGATGAAATGGGTTCAAAGGTTTGCATTGTTGCCCAAGATGTATCACTACCATGGGACAATTACATAAAGATCCAACGGAGACTGAATTTCAATTAAAAACACGGCACGACCGAGATAAGCTACGTGCAAAACCCCTTTCTAATGGACAGGTGCGAGATAAAGGTTGATTTAGAAAAGAAGTGCATGAATCATAATTGAGCTTTGTGCTTGTTCCGACAAGGGTATAAGGATGACATTCATCCACCCACTGCGGGTTGTTTTTTCTGTAATTTCCACCAATGCTGAATCGAGTGTTATGAGTCCAACGATAATCCGCTTAATTCATGAATATGGAACACCTTAGTCATGACATTTTTGAAGTTGTTTGGGTTTTATGTCCTATCATGGCAAAGCTAATTTACATGTTATTTCGTGGGGAAATAGATTTAAATCAGGATTTGATGTGCTCTAATAATACTGTGTTGACAGGTACTGTGCTTGATGAAAAAGCCACTACGTTTTTTATCCCCATAAGCCATTCTTCATCTGACTGGAGATTGGTTTTTACTCTAATTTGTTTCAAGGCAAAAATATCAGTGGATCAAAAATAATCAAAACTCCAGTAAGAGAGCCAAATCATTATTTTGGCATCATTGTCATGCCATGTCTTAAAAGAAACAGTGTTATACTGACATTTTAAGTTAAATATGATCACAATTGAGTGAACATTGGGGTGAATTTTTAATTATTTTAGCAGTTTTGCTGAGTTTGAGTTGCCATTTTGTCTTTGGAAGCTTTGGAATTTTCAAAGAAAACATGCTTTAATTGGTAATTATTTCATATTTTCTTCCTTTTTAGGTTTTTCTCTACAGGCCGAATGGCCGAGGCAATCTGTTAGCATTCATCTCAATGGCATTTGGTCGGTCAATGCATAGCCGTGTAAGTACGCAATTTAAAATCTGCCATCTCTGGGAGGGAAATGATATAATGACAATGCTGATGACCGTTTGAATGGCACCACAAGACGTAAAAGGCTGCAGACATGGGAAAATGTCCAAAATAAGATATGGTCACCAGTGAAACATTTACTATATTGAAATATTCACATTTAAAATGTATATATTGCTGCATGTATGCTGTATGCATGTATGCTGCGTGAAAATATGGGTCAAATAAAGGTTAATATTCAAATTCACACACGTGTGAAACAGCAGAATTATAGCCGTTACATAAACAAAGCAGCAATGAGGTTTTAAAAACTACACCAGTGTTCCTCAACCCCCTTTTTGTTGCCACGACACAGTTTTGATAAGTCATGATACAAAAGATGAAGCACTATGCACATATAACTTGCTTTAACTAGATGGCAAATAGCAGACTATGGCCCCGATCAGACAGAATGCATTTTTTCCATTGAGAGGCGCCTTTTTTAAATTGTTTCCTATTGGGAGTGAGCATTTTGCACGCTATTTATATATATATGTCGCTTTCTCCCTCTTTCCAAAGCGCTTGCGCTCCCGTGGCATCTATCGTTGCTATGCAACCATGAATGCATGCGCTCTCCACGACTACGAGGGGGTTTCAGCAAAGGATACATTTATTTATAGCCCTTGCATTAGCGCTTTATTACTATATATATTTATGGAGATTAATTATAAAAACCACCGTCTACAGTTATGATCAGCTGTTGTCGATGTTTTGTTACGGAAAGGCTGAAGCTGATTGATTGGTTCTTGTCACATGACCTTTGATGTGCTTGCGGCATTCTGAAAAGAAGAGACTTTTTCATCTCAATGCGCCTGGAAAACACGCCGCATGTGCGTCACGACCGTGTCACTTCCGTTATGAACGCCCCACGTTTGAAATAACGAATTTGAGCGCGCAAAAGACGTGATATGTGTACGGCGCACTAGTGTAAAAGAAAATACTATCTAAACTTTTCTGGCCAAAATGCGAGTTTACAGGTACAGCTCCATGATATAAATATCATAAATTATACAAAATATATTCATCAGCAGTGAACAGTGACTGGATCTTTCAGATGACACGCAGATTATATCAGCGCAAAATTTACTGCACTTACTAAGTTCAGCTCAGGGCGGCTCTCTGAATGACGTTACAGAAAACTAGTTGTCCAGTCTGGTTCTGTTCTCACAGCAGGGCTTTGCCGAAAATGCAGCTGAGAGTCCTGAAAATGTATGGGTGTGTGAATTGGTCACTTCTGCAAACTCCCATATATACAAAGAATTATTTGAAAAACTTAATTTTTGTGCAACCAGTAGGCCCCTCCCCAGCTTCACCCCATGTGTTAATGCGCCCCCGTGTAAGACAGAAATATATGTAGGGTTGGGGAGTAACGAAATACTAGTAACTTAGTTACGTATGTAAAATACAAAATTTGAGTAACTGTATTTCAATACAGTTACATTTTAAATGGGTGGTAATCAGATTACAGTTACATCTGAAAAGTATTTTAGATTACCAAAGTGATTACTTTGAATTTTAATGTCATTTAAACAGCAATTGGTGATTCTCTGACTCTGACAGTCTGAAAAAGCGGAGTTAAGTTTCATCAACATTTTAATACTTTTAAGAGGGATCATAAAAATTCTGTTGTTTTTATTTAGTTCTGTCCTGAACAAGACAAAATTACTCAATTTATGACAAAAATTGCCCAACAGTCAACTTAACTGTCCTGTCATGACCTGATGATCCACGACTGTTTTCATGTTTTGTGATAGTTGTTTGTGAGTCATTTTATAATTCACTCGTCACTGCAACTTTTTCTCACAATTTGTTTTTTTTCCCTCACAATTGTGAGTTTGCATTTTACAATTCTGACTTCTTTTTCTCCGAATTGCGAGATTTAAACTCACAATTGCAAGTTATAAAGTCAGAATTGGGAGATATGAACTTGCAATACTAACTTTTTTCTTGCAATTGTGAATTTAGAATGTGAGTTTATATCTCATATTTTTGGGAGTTAATATCTCATAATTCTGACTTTTCTCAATATTTTCAGTTTATATCTCATATTTTTGACTTTTCTCAATATTGTGAGTTTATATCTCATATTTTTGGGAGTTAATATCTCATAATTCTGACTTTTCTCAATATTTTCAGTTTATATCATATTTTTGACTTTTCTCAATATTGTGAGTTTATATCTCATATTTTTGACTTTTCTCAATATTGTGAGTTTATATCTCATAATTTTGACTTTTCTCAATATTGCGAGTTTATATCTCATATTTTTGACTTTTCTCAATATTGCGAGTTTATATCTCATAATTCTGACTTTATAACTCGCAATTGCAACTTTATATCACACAATTCTGAGGGAAAAAGTCAGAATTATGATATATAAACTCGCAATATTGAGAAAAGTCAAAAAACTTGCAATTACCTGTTTTGTGTTTGTTCCACACTTATTAGTATTCCAAAGTATTCTAAAGTATTTAGATTAAGTTACTAAACTTGAGTAATGTAACGAAATACGTTACAAATTACTTGTTAAAGCATGTATTTTGTAATGTGTAGTGAAATACATTTTTAAAAGTTACCTACCCAGCCTTGAACATATGACTATTGTAATACAACTACACTGTAAAAAATGACTATTTCATAGTAAGAAAATTAATTGGTTTACTTTACTTTTTAGTAAAATTACAATACTAAAGTCTTAATTCCTTCAGTTTCAAGAGTTAAACCCTTTTAAGTTTCTATTACAACAGTTACACAATCACTTCTCAAACACTTCTCAAATCCAGTGACATGCTGCAAACATCTGTCCACAAAACCTTAGAAATTATGTGACTATGACTATGAACCTGGCGCACGTTGCATTTCCATACTTTAAACTCCCAGCACATGCAGAGATGGAGTTTCTGCATTTACTTCTGGAGTATTACTACTTAACACTGGAGAATCGTGGGCTGCACTTATATTTAATTAAATTACAGCTTTTTTTAGTGATTTGGCCACAAGCCATATTGTGATTTGGATTTTAGTTTGATTACTTTGCCAAAGCAATGGCACAAATAACAATCCTTTCAGTTATATCAGATACAGTTTATTCAATTGTTCTTCCAGTTCTAAAATAAAAGTTGCCTTAAAAAACTCACACTGGGGTGGGTGTACCCGTACCTGTTTCACTCCCAATAGAGAAGAAAAGTCTTTAATGACATCATCCTCCAGAAAGTGACATTTTTGGTGAAAAAACAACAACACATTACTAGCTGTTGGCACTTGATTTGATGAATTCTGAGATTTTTTTGTGGTATTAATTGGTTTGTTGTAATGCTAAATTAATCCACCATCCAAACAAATCGTTCAGGGTCAGGCATTTCTCATAGCACCAGGCCTAATTTTGATAAATATGTCAGAAATTCACTTGAGTGTGATGGTTTAATTCATAACCTGTTTCTCAACCTTTCCGCTGTGTGTTCTCGCCTGTGTGCCAAAAAAAGAGAGGTGGATTGCTTACAAAATATGATAGAGAGAAATATGATCTAAAGCCCTCCATATTGTGTCACATATCAATGTGAGTGTCATAGACAATGTTCAACTCATACATCAATTCTTTGTTTATGGCTTTGATATCCAAGAATCCTTCTGCCAGCAGGCGTTCAAAAATGAAACATTGTTTTTCCCCCCCTTCGGCCGGATAAACAATGCACATCACTTCTGCGATCATTCAAAAAGGAGGGAATCACATTAAACACATAAACTTAAAAGACTCGCCTGCTCACCGACTACAATCACCACCTGTTACCAGCGCTGCCAGCTAAAAGCCATTCAGGCTAACAACAAAGCACATCAATGTGTCATGGCCACTGCCGAGGTTCAGAGCTGCGGCCGTCTCCACCTGCAAAATGCTAATTTGACCCGGTTGAGTGTCCACACAGCAAGCATGCAGATGAGCTTACTGAATGACCGTCTGGCAAACAAAACCCATGTTTGAAAAGCAAGATTTTATAGATTGTATTCGTGTGGCCCTTTTTGCGGTCAGTGTGAAGCACTTTGAAGTTTTATTAGTTACATAATACTGTTTGTTAACACAGAATATGGAAAAAAAAATATTGTATCAAATACATAAAGTAGTCAAGACCACCTGATCCGACACCAAGTCGAGACCAAGATTTTGAGGGGTTGAGACCAAGTCAAATTCCTCAAATTCATCTGAAAGATCCACATTTACTGCTTGAGAAATGTCTTATTTTTAATCAGTAATTACAATTAGAATAATACTATAGACTATAAATACACTATAGACTATAAATACACTATAGAGTATCCAATTACCAATCAATTGAAATCACTTATAACTAAATTCATCTTTACATTGCAGAGGTGCAACAGAAGTTGAATTGGTACAATTTTAAAAATGAAAATTTGTTCATTGAACATTTGTAAAAAAAAAAAAAAAAAAAAAAAAAAAAATCTATATCATGTCAGCAATTGTGCTCATATTTGCCCTCTCTCATGTGATATTGCTTAATTATATCATATGTTATAATATTAATATATAATAAATATATAATCTTATACAAGTGCTTTTTTGCAATCATATCTTGAATTTTGTGGGCATTTGTATTGATTTTGGTGACATTTTTTACACAATCCCTTATTGATTTCTGACCCGGCACAACAGTAACAATGATATTAGAAATAAGCAATTGATTGCATTTGAAACAGAACGTTTTACATCCAATATATATACATTGTGCTGGAAATAAACAGTGTTACTGGCAGACTGGGATGAGAGGTGCTGCAATGTTTGTTTGTTTTTTTTCTTGAATGTTCAGGCATGAAAACCTATCCTACAGTAGTAGACCCCAAAAACAAAATCAAGACATTGTAATAATAAGGGCATAATATGGTCTCTTTAAAATTTCAAAGCTCATTTCTTTATTTTAACATTTAGATGTTATAAAAACACTAATAATTTAAATGGTATAATATTAAAATACCCAAATTCACATGTAGCATTTGAAACAATTTTATTTTTTTTATTTAGTTAGATATATTGGCCATTAAAAATGCTGTATTTTATGAAAATAAATATCTATATCCACCAGAATTTCATTATCAGAGCATCCCAACTAACAACTAGTTTTCCTTTTGATTCTTAAAATATATTAAGAATATTTTAAAGAGGTCACAGACATTCTTGTAATTCCAGAAGCCCTTAATGCCATTCTGTAGCTGTTAGTAAACAGCAAAAAATGATGATTTTCATCATCTGTTCACATGTGTCTCCCTCAATTAGAGACAAACACATTCAAAAATATTTTTATACGTGAACTAAAGTCAATCAAACTACATGAGAGGTAACTTTTGTTAGCATGTTCATTCACATACTATAATATTGTTTTGTTTATGATGGCAGAATCCAGGAGAGTTTCCTAATCAAGATGCAGTCATTAAGCCTTGACTGAAAAGCTTTTAAATCTACACTAATTGTGCACCAACTGACCTCGATTAGCAGCGATTTAACAAAAGGCTTGATCACAGTCACATATTGACTGCAGTAAACAGTGAGGTGAGTATGTGCATTAGCCTCAGCAGACACACCTGACTTGTGGAAATACCTGTTGTCTGAATCAGGTTGTCAAATGTGTATTAAAAGGCTTGGTGGATAAAGTGACAGCTACCCTAATGGTACCTCCTTTTAATGCATTTTATGTGTTAATAATAGGCTGACTTATAAATCAACTTTTGTTCTTCATAGACTCTGTTTTAGAAAAATGTGTAGGTGTTTCTCACATAAAAAAGAGAATAGGTGGGATATTCTCATGAAGAAAAGGGCTCTGCCATACATTCAGGGTTATTTAAAACCCTAGAGCTACTGAATCAGCCCACATACCTTGCCGTGAAAGTCAAAGCCAAGTGTGGGAATATCCCTTGAAAATTAATTTCACTGCTGAGGCATTTATTACCTTTTAATTTCATCTTTTTGTATTGCAACAGAACAAGCCCAAAGGCTTTAACACTTCAGCTGCAATAAATTCTTTTCCACTTTACTATTTATTTTATATAAAGTAGGAGCAACTTGCAATTAAAATTATATTGTGTGCTCGTGTAAAAAATGACCCCTGTCTGTTTATAAATATGATGATACTCTTCCAACAAAAGCCTGAGATTTCCATTAATATCAGGATTTGCATCAGATAGTACAGAATATATTTGGATGCAGTAATGCGTAAAATCCTCATGGTGAAAAAAGCTAAATAAATATGCTAAATAATGTCTTAATTCTACAAATACTGAACGGCTTGGATTTACTGTTGTTACGTACACCTGTTCAACTGCTTAATGCAAGTATCTTATCAGCCAATCACATCGCAGCAACTTAATGCAAGTAGGGATGTAGACATGGTCAAGATGAACCGCTGAAGTAATGTTACGCAGGTTATGGAGAAATAACTTCTTTAAATTAATCTGTTTTATGTCGTATTAATGCTAGATTTTTTGCTATAAATTACGGACATGGAATCTGAGGACCACTTCTCATTTTTCTCAGTTATTTTGCTATATTTCCAGATTCAATCATTGGATTGTTCTTGCGCACTAGAGCACGTACGCACATTCGCACTCTTCAAAAACGGTTATTAAAATCTCTTGACAAACTAAAATATGTATATGACATCTGTATATATTCGAAATAAAAGATATACATTGTACTTAATATCAGCTTGCTTATTTTGCTCAAGATAACGATTTATTAAGTCCACAAGTCATTAAAAGAAGAAACTGCTTCTTTTTTTTTTTTTTTAAGTTTGTGAATGTTCATTTGAACTATTGTTTCAGGAAACACCAAATTGTTGAACTATGTTAGTAACGACGGAAGTTGCGATGTTAGTTGGCTAATGATGCTTTTGGGAAATGCATCCCTGCAAAAAAAAAACAGTAGTCATGATATAGTAAAAATATGGTTTACCGCTGTTTTTGAAACGGCTAAATACCGTTTTTTTTTTTTCAGCTACAGTATACAAATGTAATTTAGCAGCATATAGCCCCATAAACCCATGATCTCAATTTTAAATGCATATTATACCCTGCATTTTCTATTTGATTATGTGGATTACAAAAGAGATCAAAGTCAGCTTATGTCTTATAACTTATGTTTATTCTGATGGAACATAGATACGCTTTTACAATTTACCCTAAATCAGGCATACATACAGTACATACATGCATAAATACATAAAGTCTTTATCTGTTCATAAAACACAAATATACTATCAAATCAGCATTCAGTGAACATTCAAAACAAATGATTTACCAAATACAAATCAGAATATGCTGATAGATGATAATTAAATGGAGATGAAGTTTCTATTTGTCCCTACGATGCAAAAGAAAATGGGGATCAAACTTTCAAATACCAATAGACATACAGTTCATGGAGGATAAAGGTAATTAATTACGTGGTTTAGCCAGTTTTCTGAAGTGATTCAATTTGTTTGGTGAAAACACTTTTCACACGTAAGATCTTGCAATTGCAGTCTCTAATTTGTTTAGGTTCCTTTCGGAGCTCAAAGGTTTGGTCCCCATCGGTCTTCCATTGTATGGGCAAACAGACATCATTTCTCCATGATAATATCTTCATTTGTCCTCCAAAAGAAAGTCTCCTACAAGTTTGAGATGGCATAAAGTTGAGTAGGTGAATTATTCCTATACAGGTGTTTGTATGTACAAGCAACAGGCAAACTTCTTAAAGAATCAGTCCTTTGCTTCTCTACAAAGTCAGCCAAAGATTCACATCATGGATGTTCAGCAACTGTGTGATGCTATTTGGACCAAAATCTCTTAGGAATGTTTCCAGCACCTTGTAGAGTCTATGCCACACAAAGAATTAAGGCAGTTATGAAGGGATCCAACCCCATACTAGCAAAGTGTACCTAATAAAGTGGCCAGTGAAAGTATATATATATATTTTTTTTCCACTTTTAGCATGGAGAAGAGACTTTCTCACGCCGACCGCAGCAGAAGAAAGAGGTAATTTTCAATGAGCAGGTGCAATCCCTTAAGACCGACACAAACCGACACTGCTTTCACCAGCGCGGTTAACTTAATAATATTGAGTTAATTAATGTTAATGTGCCAATCATTTCTAAATGACCCATATTTCTACTGAATACAACTCTTTCACTTCAAATGAGACAAAGACAATCCTGTTTTCCATGTTACAACCTCTTTAAAAGACATTATATAATTGATTTGACATCTGTTGAGACTGGAGTCTACATGCTGCTCTGGGTTCTTCTCTGTCCCTGTAATTAGCCCATCCTATCAGATGAACGACAAGGACCAATGGCACAGCTCTTTCTTAAAGCTCCCTTAAGAATCAGTGGGTCTTATCAGCACTGTTATCCTGTGCAATTAGCATGCTGATCTGCCCTCCACTGTTATTAGGAGGTTGGAGTTAAATGAATTAATTTGAAAGTGCAGGCTGAAAATTAAATTCACTGGTAGGATTACACTCCATGAATTTATTCAGTACTAAGCACACATGCATCCTCCTCAGCTAAACCAATGAGCAGTGTCATAAAGGGGAGAGGCGCAGAGCTGAGGATTTTTGCTAATTGACTTGGTTTTCACTATATCCCTTGTAGGGTCGAGAATGAGGGGCAGGATCCTGCAGCAACATGGTGCGTAAGGAAACTCTTTGAAGTGTACAGATGGGTTAAAATGTGGGACCACAGCAGCATACTGCATATGAGGCGTAAGTACACGTACACTCTGACACGTACACTGAAGACCGTAGAAACGCTTTAGTATGACAGCACTGGATCTGCTCAAGTCTTTATGGTCATGTTTTTAAATGAATCATTTCCTTTTTAATCAGATTAATTAGATGAAGTCTATTTAACATACCTAGTATTAAATTTTGAATTTAATTGAATATTTAATGCTCACCAAGGCTGCATTTGTTTGTTCAAAAATATAGTAATGTTGTGAAATATTATCACAAAATATTGTTTAAGAATGCAATTTATTACTGTGATGCAAATTCTTCAGTGTCACATGATCCTTCAGAAATCATTCTAATTTGCTGATTTGCTGCTCAAGAAACATTTATTATTATTATCAGTGTTGAAAATAGTTTTGCTGCTTATTATTTTTGTGGAAACTGTTATACATTTTTTTGATACAAGTTCAAAAGATTATTTTAATAAAGTTTTTACAAAATGTCTTTGCTGTCAGTTTTGAACACTTTAAAGCATTTTTGCTGAATAAATGCATCAATTTCTTGTAAACCCCCCCCCCCAAACTTTTGAATGGCCGTAAACTGTACATGTCTATTTAATTTAGCTGCAAATATCAGCTTTTGCACAAAGATATTTCAATGACACTGTTATTTTGGTAGACGAGTAAAGCATTGAATAGATGTGGCAAATTTCATAAATGTGTTTGTTTCAATTTATGAGCTGAATTTAAATTGGTCACAGCTCAAAGGAAGCCGAATTTACTGAATAACAACTTAAAAGAAATTCAACAGGTAATGTCATTCTGGGAAATGAAGTATTCTTCAACCTGGTCCATGAAATGAAAGCTAATTAAAATGTGTCAGGGGAAACTGATTCATTTGAATCAACTGAAGAACCTCCTTGTCGACAAGACCGGCATAGCTAATCACTATCATAATATTTTGTTTTAGATGCTGTCTCCACCAGGTTTCTTAACTAGCTTAAAGACATCCTTTGACAAGTATTTTTCAATAAAACGTCCATCCAAGTCAACTAGCTTTAAATGACACTTCGCAAAGACCCGCCCCCTTTAGTTACTGTTGCTATATCCGTCAAGTCATGCGCTCTCACGCCACACATCATGTTCTCACGATGTGAAAAATATATCCTGAGCAGAGAGGACACTGACAACACGTCAACAGACAAGACCGAGCATGTTACTTATATGAAAAGGTTTCATTTTAAAATATTGTAATTTTTTAAAGAAGTTTAAACAATAAATAGCGTATAGAGTCTCTTTAATGTGTGGTGACAGATCGCTGAAGCTCCTTCAAGCGGCTCGTGAACCGATCATCTCTTCATACTAGTTCATTTATAGCATCAAATAAACATGAATGAACATCAGAAGGAATGTTGTTTCAAGCGCGGAAAGACGAGAGTACACACAATTTTCAAGTTCACCAACATTAATCTACTAACTCCCCTGACTGCTTTGTCAGACAAAATGGCGGATTCCGGGTTATGATTGGTCAGATCGCCTGTCAATCAAACTGCCAGTGAAGGGTCAATTCACTTGCTCTCCTGTTGGTCCAAAAACGTATGCTGTTATTCTTACTGTGTGTTTGTTCTGTATGATTTCAGTAGATTTGAAATAAAGTGCACAATTTGGGTTACTTTTGTGGTGTGTGGTTTTTCTTCCTCCTTTTTTTTTTTTTTTTTTTTGTCGTCCTTGTAGAACTTGATAGATTCTTGTCATATGGAAAAAAAAAATTCTCCCTGTATCTCATGGAAGTAAAAGGTCATACAGGTTTGGAACAACATGAGGGTGTGTAAATAATGACAGAAATATTTTTTTTTGTGAACAGTTCGCTTAAGGTTTGTTAGTGAGCACTATTGTTTTGTCGGACCAAATTCATGAAAATTAATTTCCTTTTAAGTTGAGACTCTAAATGCGGGAACAAAGGTTGAATTACCGAAATCCCGTCTCACTCATGTCATTGCCTCACTTTCATTATGCAAAATTAGTGTCTTCCATGTGTTCAGTTGTTGAAATGAGTTTTACAGAGGTTACACTACTGTTCAAATGTTGTCACATATTGTTATATTCAAATATTATTACAATTTCAAATATTGTATTTATTTTCTATTTTAAAATATGATTTATTCCTCTGAATCAAAGCTGAATTTTCAGCATCATTACTCCAGTCTTCTGTGTGATCCTTCAGGAATCATTCTAAAATGCTGATTTGCTGCTTTATTTATTGTTGTTGTTGTTGATCAGTTTTTATTTTTTTAAATGTAATCATCATGATCGGTCAGAAAATTCATTCATAGTGTTACAATAAAAATTCAATTTAAAGTAAATGCTGTTAAAATAATAATTTGCCAGCAAATCAGCATATCAGAATGATTTCTGAAGGATCATGTGACACTGAAGACTGGAGTAATGATGCTGAAAATTCAATTCAATTCAAAAATTGAGTTATTTTAAATTGTAATAATATTTCACAATATTATTATATTTTTGATTAAATGAACGAAAAACATAATCTTTTGAACAGTAGTGTATTTAATTCAACAGACGGATTCTAACCTTAGCAGCGTAAACAAAATCATTTTCAGCGTGATTGTCAGATTGATCCGTTGGAAGACTGGTGAGATTCACCAGTGTTTAATGTTAGCATTACACAGCTCTGTGTTCATTAAAATTCTTCCACGTTTGGAATATATTCAACCATTTTCCCTGGCAGCACAGCTCAGAGCACAACGTCTAGACACTTCTGAACAATTTGAGAAGAAATCCAGGATTTGCTTTGCAGAAGCTAATAAAAAATATGGGGTGTCTTGACATTGTTATTTTGCAGCTCTAAGAATATTTATTCAGTTAGGGAGAAGGAAGAGGGCGATATGTATTTTTTTCTTTCTTTTTTTCTCGGCAGTTCATTTCTACGGTTCACTACACATAAACCAAACGCCTCTTTTATTCAGGCGCTCTGAAGTTGGTGGTGATCCACACATCCAAAAGCAAAATTTCATGACATTTCACTATCCCAAGGGAGAATTTTTGGTATAGGAAAACAACCCAAGACTCTTTGCATTCACTTCTACTTGACATTCTTTGCATTGCTCAATCAAAGGCCTTGCTCCGATTCTCCCGTGCGGTTCTCGATGCGACGTCCAATCGACGGTACACTTTTACAGTTCTTCTCGAGGGTGGATTGTTTTCCTGAGTGCCTCGCTTTCAAAGCTCTTGTTACCTGCCATCTATTAGCCTGTTCTCCTTGAACTAGAATGTCAGTCTTCAAAAGGATTCCTTTGTATACGGCCAAGAACATTTTTTAAATTCATTAGACCTCGCATCCAGTTTTCAATCAATCCATTCACCAAGGTTGCGTTATTTTTGATTAAATATGGTAAAAGTCTGAATGATGGGTGGCAGCGAGGTGTCCTTGATATCCGTCGATTGGGGTTTAAACATATTTAATCATTTGAAACGTGACGTTGTAAACAAACACTGTTGTTTGAGTGCTGAGGAAGCTTGAAAGGTCATTGTCAGCTTTTCATTTTCATTCCGTTTTTGGGAGTGTGGATACAGATGGCATGTCTAATAAATACAGCAAGAGGAGTATTGTCAGTGCCGTCGCCCACGTAAATATTAATCAGAACGCATGAAAACACGAGAGCTTAATTAATTACCCAGTCAAAACAGAAAAAGACCACTATCAATATGTGCCTAATTGAAATGGGAGCAGTTCATATGGAGTGAGCGGGATAAACATATGAAACTCGTGACTCGGGAAGAAAGAGCAGAGAGAGAGACATTGAGCAAAGCCCGATGGAGAGGCACATGCTGAATTATTCACATGTTTTTAATCGGTTAACCTTCACATGGAGACAATGTCTATAGGGGAGAGTAAAACACAGCTCAGAACTGAATCAAATATAAATTCCAGTTTCATTTTTCTGTGAATTACACAAACAGTGATGCTTTCCCCCCCCCCAGGATTCTTCAATGAATAGAAAGTTCAAAAGATCAGCGTTTATTTGAAATAGAAAACTGTAACAGTGAAAAAATTTGGTTACACTTGATTTCAATAGCCACCTTTAGACTTTCTACTGTAAACAATGACCATGATTTTAACGGTAAAAGGTGAAAAACATTTAATTGGTTTACAGAAAGTTTCCGTACTATATATATATATATGGTGAATAACTAGATCTCACATTACATTTAATGAAATTTTACGGTAAAGTACCGTTAAGTTCACAGTTTTTGCAAGTGAAAAATAACGAGTCAATGTGTATGTAATGAATCACCTTTCACCCACTAGCCACCAGAGGTCACCCTTTCACATCATGGACTCTATTTACGGACTACATTTCCCACAAGCCACTCACCCAGTCACTGATAACCCTAGCCAGCTGTTGTACATTACCTTGATTCAATTACCTCACCCCTATAAAAGCACCACTCACACACAGACACGTTGCGAAGTATTGTTGATTCCTGTGTCATAATTCTGAGCGTTTATTCCTTGTTTTGTTCTGCCTGTTCTCCGTTTTGTTGTTGATCTGCCTGCCTACTGACCATTTGCCTGGACTATATCACGAGACTGCCTGTTCCCCGCCACTATTGTTTGCTGTTGTGTTGACCATTGCCTGTACGACTATATTTTTGTATTAAAGCTGCACTTGGATCCCATTCGCTGACTCGCTTCTCATTACAGTGTAACTTTCAGTGAAAAACCGTAAATTGACATTCCCACAGTTCCCTGCGTGACACTTCACATTTGATGTATTTTTGTTCTGTTTCTTCTTCGTTTTTTCTTGTCAGTTATGTGCATTCGGGTTTTATATTACATCTAATGTTGTGAAATTAATGTTTATTGCATTTTGTCATCTCAAGTGTGTTACCATGATGGTGTTTAGTGTTTGTGCGAATGACACCTTCTATATATTAGTATGGTCATTGTCAGCTCCATGTGATGAGCTTTGATTCATCATGTGACTCTCATCACCACTGTGTTTGGTGGTTGTCAGTATATTACAGAAGTAAAAAAAAAAATATTTAGACAATAATCAATGTGTGAAAAGCAACCCATAGAAATTAGTCTTTAATTAATAAATTAACCCTCATTTTACAGGCCGCGTAGAAGAGCACTTCATTTCCCAGAATACTCTTAAAAGTCTTCAAACGTTATTTGAATGCAATGCAGTGGGCGTTTTGTGGTCCTGTGCTGCATTAATGATTTTTGACAGTATTGATATGTCAAGTACTTTTGAACATAGCCTGATGTTTTTTTTAAATTTCTCTTTTTACGTACGTTTCACACTGGACGCCAGCATGGATGCAGTGTGGAAGCAGCACACATCTATTGCACACTGGCAACATTTCTAGCGTGCAATTGAACCGTTGCTGAATGTATAAACCTCCAGTCACTGTCAGCCTGTCACATGCCTGGCATATACGCTGATGTGATGCGACCGTTTCCCCCTCCCACACGCACCAACCGTATAAGACATATAACATGCTGTGTGTAGTGTAGTAGTTTATGTAAATCTTGAGCTTAAGCTATACTCTTAAAATATACTGAAAGTCAATGGACAAAAAACTTTGTACCTTTGTAACTTTAAAAGGAGTCCATGTGCCATATTTGAAGTCTTCTGAAGCAACACGTTAGGTTCGTTTAAGTAACAGACCATTAGTTATGTGTTAAAACAGCTCACTTTGCACCAAGTTTGACTCCTGTTGAAACAGGGCATATTGAAGAGTTGATCTCTCTCTTTTTTTTTAATTGTAGTTTATATAACTTGGTTTGCTGCTTTCTGTTGCTAGTTGTATATACAAATCTGTTCAAAATTACAGTAAAAAATACAGTAGTATTTTGAAATATTTTTAAATGACTGTTTTCTGTTTTAGTGTGTTTTAAAATGTAATTTATTCCTTTGATGGCAAAGCTGTGTCACATGACCCTTCAGAAATCATTCTAATATGCTGATTTTTGCTACTCAAGAAACATTTCTTATTATCAATGTTGAAAACAGTTGTGCTGTTCCAAATATTTTTTGCAAAATTAAATTGTTTAGGGTTCTTTGACATATAGAAAGTTCAAAACAACATAAAAATATATTAAAAATGTAAACAAAATTGTAACGGTCTTAACTAACATTTAATTGTTCTTTGCTGAATAATTTCTTTCTTTTAAATGGTAGTGTATATATGCCCAAGTGCAAGATTATTTTTTTTTGGTCTATTCAAAATCTTTAAATATGTGCAATATAGCTTTTAAAATTACCTGTAGTACCTACTAGGAGAACACTGGAATAACAGTAGATGACCTCAGAGTTATCAGACACAAAATATTTTTGGTCTGTTCCTCACACAAACTTGGCTTCATAAGACTTTGAATATAGCACACAGATAAAATTACATTTTTTTTCTTTCTTTTTTTTTGAGTGATCTACTCTAATTGATGAAAGTAAAAACAATTTTGCAATATGTGTATGTCTGTTTCTCACTAGTCTCAAATTTCATTAACGGTGAGCTGTGGTACCAATTATCTCTCACATAACTATGTTGTGTCAAAACGTAATGATGTGCGAGACGAGTAATAATGCAGTGAGTGCCATGATGTAACCTGTAAAAAAGAAACAGACAGAGCTGTAATTTAATTGGGTGGCCGGCAAGTAGAGTTATAAGGGCTCATTTTTATTTTAATTTTTTATAATCTAATTTTACATCCATAAGATTGAAAGAGATACTTGAAAATCTGTCAGTACTTGTATTATTACATTTATTCAGGCTCAAGTAGCTGCAGATCTTGTAGTTGTATGGTTTGTTGATGTGGTTAATGTAAAGGTTATACCACCAGTTTCTTCATTATTCCTCACAAAAGTGGGTGCTTCTCAAACAGAAGGCTGCACCGTCGTGAGGCTGTGTCCTTCCTCGTCCAGTCCTTCAGAGGCTTGTACGTTTACAAAACAACAATGTACTGATACGGAAAGGTTTTCTCTTGGCGTTTTTTCACGTATGTTTTATCGCCGATCTGCAAAAAAAAAAAAAAAACATTAAAAACGCTGTATTATGCTGCCAGGCCAGTAGTTTGGCGATGTCACTTTGTAAAGAAACACTACGCGCATATAGACTGAACACGTAGCACGCATGTGCATGTCACCGCTTTCACAAATTCACATTTTTGTTGTTTACATGGAGACAATAATGGTTTCATTTTCAAAAAATTGTACTGTTTTCAAAAGTTTGCATTTTCAGGCTCATTTTTAGATAAACGACCCCTTAAACTAGATTCCTCCTCAACATTGAACACTAGACTGAGATGGTCTAGTAAGCGGGCATGGCTACTTGCAAGAAAATACTGTTAAAATTATCATTTGAAAAATACTTTATATCAAAAACCTTTATATTATCTGCCTTTCTATTAATGCAGTACAGGTAATGACATCCATGTGGTCTCCCAGTGTTTTACATTACGCACAGTTTAGCATTATGTGATTAATTTGCAACAAAACAAAAGAATACATAATCTCCAAAATCACTTTTTTTCATTACCCTCAAAAGATCGTTTAAAATGAGAAGTCCTTTGATGGAGCTTACATATATGTTCTACATATATATATATATATATATATATATATATATATATATATATATATATATATATTCACTTTTTGAGCATAGACCTGAAAATGAAATATCCAACTTAAACTGTCATAAAACTTGAATGCTTTGGAGTACAGACTTAAGTTTGGTCTCTTTTTAAAGATGACACTCGGCAGATTATTGCTAAAGTGAAAAAAGCAATTTAAGAGTTATAGAACTTTATGTTTACTGTTGTGAAGAATGCACAAAAATACCATTTTCAATATATATGAACTACACAATTTCCAAAACACTTTTTACTCTAACACCGTGTCCCAAACAGACGTGACGCGACATGCAAGGTATTTTTTCCATGTTAGTCAGAGTTTTTATCCTAACCTGCGAAACCTAACCAATGGCAATATGCGATGATTTTTTTTTAGAAATGGTTTCTATTTTTCTGCGACGTCACGGCTGGAACAACAATACAAAGTATGGCAATGATAATCTCAGGTAATATTTATGTGCTTTATTCAATGTTAAATGCGTCTAATCTGAGTTTGAATATCATTTTGTGTCTTTTATAGGCCTACTGAAAGCAACAATGGACAATTCACCTTAGATTTTCAAAATATATGAAAGGAAACAAGAACGTTCAAACGGTCAACTCATTGTGAACAGATGAGTGTATTCTATGACAAAAATTGTTTCAGTAACTCATTATGTACTTAAAATAATGTTTTAATTGCATAATATTCATGAATTTGGTTATGTACTTTCCATTTTGTTGCGAGTGCCAGCAGCTTGCCGAGAAAGCCCGCCCACCCACTCTTCTGATAGGTTGTGAATTTTGATTAACTTTATCACATCTCATAATCACGTCGCTTCTGGTTTGGAGAGAAAAATCGCTTGTCTCTGGAATTTTATCGCATCACGTTAGGACAGGTGTAAAACTGCGAGAAAATCAAAGCTATAAATCATAAAAAAAAAACTTGATATCTCAAAAATGGAGCTTTCTCAATTTTTGGGGAGGCGCAGTACCAAAAGTTTCCACTAGATTAAATTTGTTTCCCATTCATTCCACCCGTTTCACAGACAAGGCTTAAGCCTAGTCCTAGACTAAAATGATTATTTGATGTGTTTTAACTTACATTGACATATCTTGAACCATGTCAGTGCCATTGTTTTGTCTTAGGGTGCGTTCACACTTGTCATGTTTGGTTCGATTAAAACGAACCCTGGTGCGATTGCTCAATTAGTGCGGTTCGTTTGAACATATGTGAACGCTGCCATCCAAACCCTGGTGTGGACCAAACAAGCGGACCGAGACCGCTAAAAAATGGGTCTCGGCCCGCTTCCAAACAAACTCTGGTGCGGTTCGATTGATATATGAACGCAGCACGGACCAAAGACATGTAAACGAACCAAAAACAGGACGTGATGCCTCAAGATGCGACGCTACAAGTCAGCTGATTTGACGACGCGGGAAGATCGGTGTATCCAAAATGAGTCGAGGGCAAACGTGGAGCAACGAGGAGGTGAAGTGCCTCATCAATATTTGTTTCTGCAAACAACGGAGGAAATCCTGCTGCTGTTTTGAATGTTTTGAACATTTTATGAGCTCTTTGTGAGTTCTCAGCTGGTGAAAATAAAGCATATGTACACACATAAAATGATGGCGTTTAATCCAGCACACAGCGTTGTTTTGAATGTTCGGTAAGCGAACTCCATCGCGAAATATACGTCATAAAAGCCGATCAATCAGGTCGTTACCGTATCCCTATGCCTTTGGTTCGGTAACTTAAGGTTCGCTGTTAAAAATGCCAGTGTGAACGCTAAGCGGACCAGGACTATATATTCTGTTTTTGTTTTTTGGTCCGGACCAAACGAACCAAACCAACCAAACTACAAGTGTGAACGCACCCTTAAAATGATCACCAGTAATGTTTTTTTTATGTATATAAAAGCTACTTAAATGTCCTAATTAAACTATGGCCTAATCCTGGCTTAATCGAAGCCCTGTCTGTGAAACCAGATCCATTTTGCTAATATACAATAAATGTATATTGATTTAAGAATGTTTATCTGTACTGGAAAACAAGACAAAAATACAGAGGAATAAAATTATTATTTGCAGCGCATGTTGTTGTTGTTTCGCATTTGGAAAACAACCCAACTCTTTGTTTTTGTAGGGGGCATCTAATGTTACTTAAGTCCATGAGACCCACACTATTCTTTACTGAATTTAAGTCCCGTTATTTACGTTGCAAACTACCCTAGCTTTACAATAATACCCCACCAGCGAGCGTGTGGTTACTTAACACCTCCACACTCCTTATGGGAGAGACGAAAATGCTGGTTTGTGCCGTTTGCATTCTCACCAAGGAAGATCTCTTTTACAGAAGCAGCCATTATCGTGGTGGGCATGTCGGTCGGGGAGAACTCCAGGTGCCCTCCATTAGTGACGAGTGAAGGCCACGGCAGAGCAAACATTTGGACGGTTTTCATCATGATAAAAGGAAGGTAGGCCACAGACTCAGGAATGGAATAATACCAGTGTAGATCTAAAGGTGTTTCGGGGTCAGAGGAAGACTAAGAGGAAACGTTTCTCAAAAAGACACTATTTGAATGGATAAGATGCCTGTGGAGGTGGAAAATGTCCTTGATGCACTCTGAATGTGTTCAAACTTTTAAACACTGATGTATAAACTGATTGTGGAGATGAATGTAATTCATCCCAAATAATCAGATAGTATAAAAAGCATGCGTATTTGGCATCTTGTCCGAGGGGAGGGCTCTGAGTTTTGGCCTGAACCCAGAGCACTCCCCCTGTATCTGGTTAGGATAGTAACCAGGCAAGTGTGAGGAGACGGGGTGGTGGGATGCAGAAAACTGTCTTGGAACGAAGGTGAGTCGGCTATGTATGTGCAGAATTATTAGGCAAGTTGATTTTCTGAATATATTTTTTTCCCAAGCACATTTTACCAATATCAAACCACATCGATCTTAATAACTACTATTAATTTAGTTTTTAATCATTTAAGTGAAATACACTGCCCGGCCAAAATACTTAAGAGTCTATGAGTGGATCATTATTACAGTGATTATTTTGTTTCTAGCATATTGTTTGGAAACTGTTCTTTTAACCCTAAAAGATGAGTGTGTAGCTTTTCATGTCTTAAACAACAATGTAGGAAGACACATCATGGCCATATTCCTGGATGACAAAGCCAAGATTCATCAGGGTTAGAATTGTGGAAGAATGATTGTGAGGGAGCATGAAGAATCATTTCCACACATGAATTGGCACCGCTGAGTCCTGATCTTAAGCTCCCTTTCAACCATTCTTTCACAATTTTAACAATATTGGCATTGTCATCCAGGAATATGGCCATGATGTGTCTACATGGCCTACATGATTGTTTAAGACATGAAAAGCTACCCTTACAGAGCAGAGACTCACACAGGATATGAAGCAACAAGCTTTATTAGCAGAGTGATGATCGAGATGGGTATGTTGGCAGCACAATAACATGTAGTCAAAGCAGATATTAATAAAGTCTTTTTCCCTTACAGGACGTGAATCACGTTGACGTTGGGAAGACCGGTGGGATGCACACACCTCTGAACGCCGGTAGTTAAAGATCACACACGTAGCGAACATAGGATCAGGAACCGGAGATAGTCACTGGAGTGGAGGATGGGACAACCACGCTGGAGTAGATACAGGAGGAAAGAGGAAGGGGATCAATAGAACAATGTCTCTTGAAATGGTCAGGTAGAGTAATCGTGAATCTACTGTCAACAAATGAGACTGGACAAATGAGAAGGAATGAGGTGTGTGCTTAAATGGTGGGTGTGTGATTACACAGATGAGGTGCAGCTGTGCTTGATTAATATTCTGGTGATGGTGCGCGTTGTGATTTGCTGGTGGCAGAGCCTGGCAGATCCGTAACAGCTACACACTCATTTTTTAGGGTTAAACAAACCTTTTCCAAACCTAAAACATGCTAGAAACATAATAATCACTGTAATGATGATCCAGTCTCTTAGGTATTTGCCTATTAAAACCCAAACAGCAATTTTTTTTTTTTTTTTTTTTTTTTAGCCGGGCATTGTATAAGTGTTCACGAAGGTTGGACAAACGCCTCATATTCAGGTGTGCAGAATTATTAAGCATGTTTTCCTTTACAGGCAAAATGAGCCAAAAAAGAGATTTAACTCAGACTGCAAAGTCAAAAGTTGTTAAATGCTCATGAGAAGGATGCAATACTAGAATTTGCAAAGTTAAAACTTGACCAATGGACATTAAAACTCTCATTTTGTCAGCAAGGTCAGACAAAAACAGGTGGAAAAGAAAAGATGTTAACTGAAAAAGAATTAATAATTAAGGTGAAGCAGGAACTCTTTAGTCCCCAGCGCCACTATTTTCCAGAACTGCAGCCTACCTGGAGTCTCCAGAAGTGTAAGGTGTCAGGATCTCAGAGACTTAGGTTAGGTAAAGAATCCTAAAAAATGACTCCCACTTAATACGAATCACAAGCTGAAGTATTGTAAAATACATGAAGACTGTTTTTTTTATAAGCTTTATAGATGGACAGATTGAGAGTGACTCTTGAAGGACCAGCACCACGTCTTCCTGTACCACTGTTTTAAGAATTTATCTTCCAGAATCTGGCAGTAAGTTTTGGAGGATCATTTTTATTCCACATTTGCAAGCCGGACTTCTCAGGATAGGAGATGGAAAAATGAATTCCCACACCTTCCCTGCCAGAATCTGAAAGATAAATTCTTCAAACAGTGGTACAAGAAGATGTGGTGTATATAGGCCTTATCTCTTGCTGATTGGTAAGGCAATTTGACGTGTTCCTCCTGATCTTTGTGGGAAAAAAAAAAACATAATTTAATTTTAGCATCTAAATTAGAGCTGTGAATAAGCCTGAGGAAAAAAAAAACATGTAAAGGGGAAGTTAATAAAGCAGCACATACATTTAACAAACAATTTCCAGGTAAAATCAATTGACCCTTCACCGGCAGTTTGATTGACAGGCGATCTAACCAATCATAACCCCGAATCCGCCATTTTATCCGACAAAGCAGTCACGTTGGTGAACTTGAACTTGAAAAATTGTGTGTACTCACGTCTTTCCGCGCTTGAAACAACATTCCTTCTGATGTTCATTCATGTTTATTTGATGCTATAAATGAACTAGTATGAAGAGATGTGAAGAGTGTTCTGGAACAGGTTTTATTCTGGGTTTAAGATCGCAAACCAAAACTGGACCAATCAGCTGTGGGCAAAGTGACATATCTGAAGCAATAAATGTATGTCTCGCTCCAAATTAAAGCAGTTCACTGTGAAAGCATTTTCAATGCACAATTATTGCTAATTATTTATTATATTTATATTATATGAATTGCAATTGTTTATATTTTGTATAGCCTATTCATATAGATATAAACTGACAATTAATATTAAACTTAACACTAAGCAGATTGCTAAAATAAATTTCAAAATTCCCCATGTACCATTGGTCAGCCAAGCTGTAAGTCCTGCCCCAAACATTGGACTGGTCAAACATATTGTAACATCTGAAAAATTACCTTTTAAAGTCACAATGAATTCAAAATTGACCATCTTTATTTTTGATGGAATGATCAGTATTAAATGATTTAGCCATGAATTATCCATACAATGAGAGAAAAAACAGTCGGAAAAGGGTGGCTTGTCCTCTTCAGGTTGGTGGAGAGCTCCTGCCTCAAGTGGAGGAGTTCAAGGATCTTGGGGTTTTGTTCACGAGTGAGGGAAGGAAGGAGCGTGAGGTTGACAGACGGATCGGTGCAACTTCTGCAATGATGCGGTCGATGTACCGGTCTGTCGTGGTGAAGAAGGAGCTGAGCTGCAAGGCGAAGCTCTCGATTTACCGGTCAATCTACGTTCCTACTCTCACCTATGGTCATGAGCTTTGGGTCATGACCGAAAGAATGAGATCCCGGATACAGGCGGCCGAAATGAGCTTTCTCCGCAGGGCGCTCCCTTAGAGATAGGGTGAGGAGCTCGGTCACTCGGGAGGAGCTCAAAGTAGATCCGTTGCTCCTTCACATCGAGAGGAGTCAGCTGAGGTGGCTCGGGCATCTGTTTCGGATGCCTCCTGGACGCCTCCCTAGGGAGGTGTTCCGGGCATGTCCCACCGGGAGAAGGCCCCGGGGAAGACCTAGGACACGCTGGAGAGACTATGTCTCTCGGCTGGCCTGGGAACGCCTCGGTGTCCCCCCGGAAGAGCTGGAGGAAGTGTCTGGGGAGAGGGAAGTCTGGGAGTCTCTGCTCAGACTGCTGCCCCCGCGACCCGGATCCGGATAAGCGGTCGAAGATGAATGAATGAATGTATCCATACAATTGTTCTCTTTTGAGAAGCCGCTTCACTCAGATATAATAATAGGGAAAAAGACAATCACAGTTTCCATTTAAGCATCGTCAGGCCTTAGAATACAGATTCACTGTATGAAAGCAACCATGGATGGAGAACACCGTATGGCAGAAAGTTGGCAGAAAGTAACAATAATATGAACATCGATTATGAAACATTGACTGTTTTAATTATTTTTAACTGTGATCCACATCTGGTGGTGGGAAGAATGTGGCTAAAACACAAATTCATGGGAAATTACCCCAGAAGGACTTAGTGAAAGATGTGTAGTGAGAAGTGCAGGTCAGTGGAGCTGGTAGTGCACGTGTTTGTGGCCGCTGGCAGGTGACGCTGGCGTTGTGCCCAGTCGTGGCACACAGGTGTGCTGGAGTGAGAACAGTGGAAAACACAGGGCAGGAGGCAGGATAGTCATGGGATTGTGGGCGGCTTAGTTCATTTGCCCTCTATGCAAGCAGGGGGAAAAAATTGGCTGCTCTTCTCTGGTTACTTTCCCGATTGAGATACCCACATGCATATTGGACTAGCCTAGTGATAACTGAGACCTCAACACATTAAATCCAGACTTTAACAATAGCTAAACATTAGGTGTCATATTAAATAAATGAATTATTATTATTCAATGCTTTCTCCAGGTATCATTGGCCTTGTCCACATTAACACATTTCGTTTGAAAACACATTTTCCTCTCTGTTTCGGCCTTCCGTCTACGCTAAGATGGCGCTTTTGTCCTGCGAAAGCTTTTTGAAAACGCTTTCCATCGTGGATAATGCCATTTTCGCATTGTAGTGTGGGCTGTGAAAACAATGACGCATTTTGAACCGATAGATATATATGTTTTTTGTGCCTGATATGTGCTACTCACTTTCACACTGTTGCTAAAGATGTTACTTTGCACACTTTGCCGCAGTCCTGCAAAGATGACAAAACATCCTGTGGCAAAACATACGAGCAGTTGCATTTTAGACCAAACGTATAATAGGGAATGAGTGCGAAATGCATCAGTAAATGGTGAGTCAGATATTTTGCTAAATAAAATGATCCTGCCAGAAGAATTGTGATAACTTTATTATGTCTGTTCTGTCTGTATCATCTCTGTGAGCTTTTATGAGTGTTTGCACATGCTCAGTGAGGTAAATTTAGCTTTTTCTGATGTTTCAGTATGTATGAAATACTTGTGCTAGTGTGAACGTGAGCGTTTTGAAACGGAAATGTGTTCAAATGTAAATGTAGACATAGATAGGGTTGGGGAGTAATGAAATACAAGAAACTTAGTTAAGTATTTAAAATACAAAATTTGAGTAACTGTATTTCATTACAGTTACATTTTAAATGGGTGGTAATCAGATTACAGTTACATCTGAAAAGTATTTTAGATTACCAAAGTTGAATTTTAATGTCATTTAAACAGCAATTGGTGATTCTCTGACTCTGACAGTCTGAAAAAGCGGAGTTGAGTTTCATGTTTTCGATTGTTTTCATGTTTTGTGATAGTTGTTTGTGAGTCATTTTATAATTGTAAAAAAGGTCACTGCAACGTTTTCTCACAATTTATTTTTTTCCCTCACAATTGTGAGTTTGCATTTCACAATTCTGACTTCTTTTTCTCAGAATTGTGAGATTTAAACTCACAATTGCAAGTTATAAAGTCAGAATTGGGAGATATAAACTTGCAATACTGACTTTTTTTTCTTGCAATTGTGAATTTGCTATGTAAGTTAATATCTCATAATTCTGACTTTATTACTCGCAATTGCAACTTTATATCAAGCAATTCTGAGGGAAAAAGTCAGAATTGTGAGATAAAAACTTGCAATCACCTTTTTTGTGTTTGTTCCACACTTATTAGTATTCCAAAGTATTCTAAAGTATTTAGATTAAGTTACTAAACTTGAGTAATGTAACGAAATACGTTACAAATTACTTTTTAAAGCATGTATTTTGTAATTTGTAGTGAAATACATTTTAAAAGTAACCTACCCAGCCCTGGACATAGACCTCCTTGTCTTGTATGCTGCACATTTTGTGGAATATTTTGGCCTGAATTTAAAATTTATGTAATTAAATTGCATATGAAATTTGCATCCATTTGGATTCCACAGTTTTAACATAAACTAATAAAGTTAATGTGATACATGTTTGCCAGTCATACAAAAACAAAGTTAAGAAACAGGTAAGATTTGTGCTGATACTATGCATTTTAAAAATAGAATTTTACGATTTAAATAAAATCAAATAGATGGAAATAATTAACTATGCCATGATTTTTTGAATACAGAAATCTCACCTGTTTTTATGACTGGTGTTTCATTTATGACTGACAAATGTGCCTCACATGAAGTTTATTAGTTTATGTTAAAGCTTTGTATTCCAAATGAATGGAAATTTTATGTGCAATTCTAATACATACACGTTACACTTAGGCCTAAATATCTTTTCGGAGTATAGGAGGTCATCCAGGTATTCTGTGCATACAGAAAATGTTCACGAAATAATCACGCTATATATTCTACAGAAACAATACATATGCTATTCAGAACACCACTGCAGAGAAAGTTTTCTTCAAAACTATTGCACAAGTAAGCATGTCATTTAAAAATCATTTACATTTTAATCAAAGCATAATTAACATTGTTAGCAAAGTAAAGTGATGCAAACTTAGTGATACAATAAGCACTGGGGTGATCGATTCCATTATCATTCACATACAAACTCTGTGAATTTCTCTGGATTTCGTCTTACTGACGGTAGGGGGATGGGGTTGTGACACTGCTTTAAAGATACTTACAAAGCTGTTAACATCCATACCCCAACGGTTTCACCCTAATTCACATTCACACAGCATTTGAGGGAGTCACCTCTCACAGCATCAGAGCGGTGACTCCCTCAATGCAATTCACCGGGAGACACAGGGCAAAAGTGGCACTTAACCTCTATAAGGCTTTCTAATCCTACCATCTCCTCATTTGAATATCGTGCTATGAACAATAACAGCTTGGTCAAGTGTCTGTCTATCTGTCTTCCCTCCTTTATTTCAGATCCCCCTGGCTCCGGATGAAGCAGACACCCTAACACAACTCCTCACAGATGAAGGTGGAATCCTGCATTTTGTCTTGGCGATATAAAAGTCTTTTCCAAGCTGGGGTTATTTTAGTATTATTTATATATTATTGCATTCATATTTTAAAATAGCTTTTATTTTTTACAAAATTCAAATTCCACTTTAATTATTATTATTATTATTATTATTTTTAGTAATTTTGAGGTTTTGTCATTGCAGTAGTACTTAAATAACAGTACTATAAAATAATACTCCAGTAAAAGTACTCATTTTCAATTTTACTTTCAAAATCAAGAACTTTTTTTTTTTTTACTTAAGTATTAAAAGTAAAAAGTACTCATCAATGAACTGTTTATCATTTATACTAACCATCGGTTAGACTAGTCATTAATAAGAAATATTAGTGCAGACTTTTAAAATGTCTGCAAAAGGCCTAAGCAAACTTTTTTTCATTTGAATACCCAAACTACTTATACACTATCAGTATATGAAACTTCAATATACTAAAATATCAATTTCAGTTTTATCTCATTTGAAACTGTTACAGCAGTGGGGAAGATGCATGGCCATTAATTTGAGTTATTTGTTCGCCACACAGGCAGTTACACAAACGAGGACATGTCCACATTCAATCATTTCAGTGGATTTAACAGCTCGCTATATGACCTAAAGATGATTTCATTACAATAATCAATAATTCTAAAATTCGGCATTCATAGCTTACTTTCCATGCCATCAGTCGTACGCCAGTTCAAGCTCTGACGATCATTGATTCAGTGAGTTGACTCGAGAAGTTTATTGGAAAGACTCAGCTTGTTCATGAATCAGACATCGCTATCGCATCTCAGAGGTGGTGGCGATTTCTTCAGTTCAAAATAATGAGGAAATATATGTTTTTTTGATGAAATGTTGTAATACTCGGTGTTCGGGAACAGGCACGAGGAGACAGAAGTAAGTAATACAGGGTTTTAATTTTAAACGGAAGACTGGTTACATACATCGAGCATGAAACTTCAAGAACTGACAAGGACTGGACAGACACGGAGGGAATATATACAGATGAACACAATAGGATGATTTGCGGGGCACAGGTGACAGACATGACTAATCAACGAACACAGCTGAAGACAATGAACTAATAATGATAATGACAGCTCGAAACCAAAACAAAGACCACATGACTGGTGACGGAACACAACTGAAAACAAGGAACATGTGACCATTGACAGGACAAGAATGCAAGAACCAAGAACACAAAAGATACAGATAACAAGACTAGAACTAACAACAAGGAACATGAGATTAATGACAGGACTGGGGAATAGAATAAACAGATAAACATGGACACGATTATGTAGTAAAAATGTAGTAAAAAGTACAATATTATGCTTTGGAATGTAATAGTTTCCCAAAATATAAATAGTCTAAAGTACAGACACTTGGAAAATGAAATAAAAATACTTTGTTACTTTCCACTACTGCATTTTAATTTTTTTAATATATATATTTCTAATTAGTTTAATTTTTTTGTCAGTTTCAGCTTTATTTCAGTTAGCAATTTTTGCACTTAAAGAGTTTGTTCACCCACAAATGAAAATTCTGTCATTAATTTCTCACACTCATGTAGTTCCAAACCCGTAAGACCTTCGTTCATCTTCAGAACACAAATGAAGATATTTTTGATGAAATCCAATAGGTATAAGAGTCATCCATATACAGCAATCCAAATCACTTTCAAGGTCCAGAAAGGTACTGAAGGCATCGTTAAATCAGTTGACTTGACTGCAGTGGTTCAACCTTAATTTTATGAAGTCACGAGAATACTTGTTGGGCGCAAAAACAAAACGAAAATAACGATTTTATTCAACTTCCCTCTCATTATCTTTACGGAGTTGATGCAGTAAGCACAGGCTTCCGTGTTTACGTCCGAATCCCGGCTCAGGATTGGCCAACATTGCACATGTGAGCAGAACGACGCATGTGTGTGATGCTGACGCAGGAGCCGGCCAATAACGAGTCGGCGTTCTGGAATCCACCTGGAATCGCTGGACGTAAACAACGTATGAGAATGACACAGAATTGTTGAATAAAGTTGTTCATTTTGTTTTGTTTTCACGCACAAAAAGTATTCTCGTCACTTCATAAAAATTAAGGTTGAACCACTGTAGTTATGTCGACGGTTTTAACGATGTATTTAGAACCTGAAAGCGTTGATTATATTGCTGTCTATGGAAAAGTCATATGCCTCTCAGATTTCATTAAAAATATCTGCATTTGTGTTCTGAAGATGAACGAAGGTCTTACGCGTGTGAAACGACACTAGGGCGAGTAATTAATGATAAAATCAGAATTTTCAGTTTTGGGTGAACTAACCCCTCATTTCAGTTAGTTGCCAATGCACCATTTCTGCTTTTTGTTTTTCATCAAATATTAATACTTTATTTTTTCAGCTTTATTTTAATTAACAGAAATGTTTTTAAATAGTTTTAGTTAACGTTAACAACACTGTTCCAACATTTGTCAATTGTAAAAAAATAAATAAAAAATACAAATACTGTTATGAATTCGGTTCTTCATCCTACTTCCATTCACCACTAGAGGTCACCCGCTCGCACTATGCTCTCCCAACACCACACTACATTTCCCAGAATCTCTCACCCAGTCACTGATCATTCGCCAGCTGTTCCACATTATCGTCACTCATTAGTCTCATCACTTCGCTATAAATACATCACTCACGCTCTTCCTCACCGCGAAGTATTGTTGATTCCCTTGTCACGATTTCTGAGCGTTATTTCCCTGTCTGTTTGTCCGGTTTCCGATCCTGTCTGTTCCTTGTTTTGTTCGATGATTATCTGCCTCCCGCCTGGATATTACCACGAGCCTGTCTGCCCTTTGCTATTGCTGTCTACTGTTGTTGACCTATGCCTGTCTGACCACGTTTTCAAATAAAAGCTGCATTTGGATTTTACTCGCTGACTCCTCGCCATTACAAATACATTTATAAAATTCTGAATATTTATATTTATTCTCGGTATCTTCATGTGTGTCTAAAATACAGGTGAATTTAAAATTACACTTCGTAAGAGCTTGTTTAGACAACAATGTTTGTGAAATTGTAAAATTGCAGTAAGCTATTTCTGAGAAACGCTGTTGAAAGTGAGTTGGACTGAGCACCACAACAACTTTGTAGAGATTTTGTTGTTTCTGCTCCATACGTGAGTGACATTGGATTGCAATGTTTCACAGAACCAAGATATGACAAATAATGGCACTCAAAACTGTCCTGTTAACATAGCTAACAGGACAGTTTTGAGTGTCATTTTTTGTCTGGAGCTGCTGTGCTGCTGGCGACTAACAACCAGCTCTTGCTTGTATAAACTCGTGTACTGTATGCTCATTTTTAGTTCTTCCTTGACAGCCGTTCGTCATCTTCTCGCGTTCGTGCATTTTGGGGGTGCAGCAGCATAGGGGAGGGGTGTGTTTGACCGATTTAAAATACCTACAGTGCTTCTTAGAAATTGCTTACTGCACCTTTAAAATGTAAATGTACACTGAAAAGATGAAATTTAAGTAGCACACATTCCCTTTGTTTTGATGAGACCTGACAATGATTGCACAACGGGAGCCAGATTCTGATGCGCTACCGGTGTGTTGCTTTAGGATATCGATTGACACTCTGCATAAAGTTAACGGCAGCACCTGTTTCTTCCTCAGCATGAAATCGACAGCCGCGGCAAACTAATCCTTTGGAGACTGTTTACTGCGTGCCCCGCGGCTACTCTGAGTTACAAGCGCACACATATAATGGCACGCACACAATCAAACACATAAAGCAAGCGCTGTTTATTGCACAGATATGCACAAAGGCCAAAGATTTAATTTCCCTGTACAATTCTTGCAGGTGACATGCATGAAGTTGAAAAGAATTGAATTCTTTATCAGATGAAAGAGTGCAAGTACTCAAACTGTTCTGAACTTCTGGAAAAAGTTTAAGAACAGGAGATGACAGGATACTACCGCCATGCTCAATTATGGATGATGGTCTTTTATCTTCCCATCACTAATTAGAGGAGCTTCTCCGCTTTCAAGTTCATCACATACCAGGCTTTTCATTTAACACTAACCCACAAACCAGTAACACGTCAATCCGTCCAACAAATGGATGCATAAGCATTATGAAAACTATAGGCATAAAGGTAATACATCAAATGCATAATTCATTATGGCACATCATAATGGTTGGTGGGAGGACTGTGTGGGAAACCTGCTTGAAAACAGTCATTAGTTTTGTAATTCCATTTGGTCTTTTTCTAGTGGTGCGGAAAATTACACACGTAAGCTTTAATTCATGGTGCATGAAGTGCAGTAGCACAGTATATTTGAATAATTTATGGACTTTTCTAACTTTATTCAAAAGGATAGTTGAGATGGACTGAGAAAATTATTCAGAGGTTTAATATACGCACACAGACACACACACATATAATATATATATATATATATATATATATATAAAGATAGAGTATATATATATATATATATATATATATATATATATATATATATATATATATATATATTACATACACACACACACACACACACACACATACAGCTCTGGAAAAAATTAAGAGACCACTGCATATTTTTTGTTCTTTTGACCAGTTGTTGCTTTTGGCAAATAAATGCTCTAAATCCCAATATTTTTATTTGGAATTTGGGAAAAATGTCAGTAGTTTATAGAATAAAACAAAAATGTTAATTTTACCCAAACACATACCTATAAATAGTAAACCCAGAGAAACTGATAATTTTGCAGTGGTCTCTTAATTTTTTCCAGAGCTGTATATATATATGTATATGTATATATGTATATATATATATATATATATATATATATATATATATATATATATATAGCATGCTATATATATGTCTATGGTTCTATAAATTAAAATTTATGCAATATTTATAATTACATTTTGCTTATATATATATATATATATATATTTATACAGTAAATACAGTATTTAATAAAATAAATTTATATTTAATTTATATAAATATTTTTATATTTATAATATTCCACAAAAAAAAAAAAAAAGAAATTAATTAATATTATTATTTCACTGCAAAACCCTAAAGCTTTTAAGCAGACCAATCAGGCGCTGATGCAGTGAGGAGATCTTTGATGGAGTGGGTCCAATTAGAGGATCTAATTAAGGATCCTTGACATCTGAATCAGCAGAGCTGTTGCGATTGGCTGATTGGTGTTACATTGTGCTTTCTGTAGTGCTCTGGGAAACTCTCTGAGACAATACTAGAGAACAGACGAGTCACGACTCCGGCAGAACACCCACCACATTCTCATTAGAGGAAGCCTCTGCCGCCCACGCAGAGGGATGATTATCCATCTCTCTTCTTCCTCAGAGCTTCCTCTCTTCTTGTACTCGTTTCTAAGAGCTTTCTTTCTATGTTCTCTTCCCCCTCCTCCTAGTTCCTCTCATACAAACTCCCATTTCAATTCAGGTTTTTTTTTTTTTTATGGTTTAGATTCTCTTTCTGTCTCTCTTGCTGTATCCTAAAGGGAGCAGTTAGTTGAGAAATTTTGCCGTTTGATCATTTTCATCTTACTCTCTTTTTATGTACCGATTTTTATATCAGTCGCAAACATTAAATAGCTGCTAGCCAATGAAAAAGATTCAATAGCTTATCAGCAATGAGGAAAAACTGAATTAATTAACAGAAATTGTAGTGATCCTCTCTAATAGCAGTGTAATAATAGCATTGGCCCAAATTGAGAGTCTTATGGGAGCCTCAGGAGAAAGTTGTATGCCTTTCATTTAATTTTTCTCAAAAGAAGAGAAGACGCCCGACAGAAAATACTCTAATCACAGAATTGTTGTACATCCAATCAAACTGCCCTTACAAAAAAATAAGTATACTTTAAGTTAATTTTATTAAGTATACTTAAGTAAAGTTCCATTATATCTTTAAGTTTATGTTGTACTAATATCAATATAGAATTATACTTGTGAGTGTACTGTTTCATTACTACTTGGGACTAAATTGGCCGACTTTTTAATATATAAAAGTATGGTGGCCGAGAGAGCTCAAAGCGCTGCAAATAAGAAAACACATGCAAATAAAAAAAAGTACATGCAAATAAAAAAAAAAACACATGCAAATTAAAAAATAAACGTGATCATCAGTTTGACAACACATGTGCTGCAAATCCTCACAACACATGCAAACACAAAAACGCGCTACATTTACAAAAAGCGCTGCAAATAGCACAAACCACAACGGAAATGTTTCAAGGGGGACCCCAAAAAGTGACGGACCCTACTAGACAACAGCACAAACTAAAAAATATTAAAATATATTATGTAGGCATTAACTCAATATAATGTGTTTCACTAACAGAAAAGTGTTTTAATATGTGGCATTGTTGTTAACTCATTAAACTTTAAGAGATGATAATTTAGTGGATGATTTAAAAATATTGGTTAATCATCTGTAGCGTACTAATGTGACGTAATCGTAACGGCCGCCTGAAGCGCTCGACGACCACGTCATCTGTGAGCGTGAGTTTCTAGCAAACTGAAAAACACTTTATTAAAAATAATAAATACATGAAATAATGTACAGTTGTTTATTTTTGTTTGCAGTTTTTATAGTATTTAATGATTGTGAACATATTGTGCACTCAAATGCAGTACACTATATAGGGATTAGTGAATAAGTGAAGGGTGAGTTGAACTGGTTTTGGACGCAGGTCGTAGTAGGGTCCGTCACTTTTTGGAGTCCCCATTGAAACATTTCCGTTGTGGTTTGTGCTATTTGCAGCGCTTTTTGTAAATGTAGCGCGTTTTTGTTTATGCAGCGCGTTTTTGTGTTTGCATGTGTTGTGAGGATTTGCAGCACATGTGTTGTCAAACTGATGATCACATTTTTTTTTATTTGCATGTGTTTTTTTATTTGCATGTGTTTTCTTATTTGCAGCGCTTTGAGCTCTCTCGGCCACCGCATAAAAGTACACTTTTAAGTAACTATGCCTTAAGTGTAAAACTAGTACGAGTACACAACTTGTGTACAATTAAGTCAATGTACTGCAACTATGTTACAAGTGAATATAGGTATATTGCTATATAAAGGTATATAGTCATACTTATAAGAGCTTTTCACACTTGAAATAAACCATAGGTAAACCCTGGGTAAACATAATCCTGGGTTATATTGATCCATGTTTTACACTACTCATAATTATACCCGGGGTTAACAATTAATCCTGGGTATTCATAACCAGACTTTTCACATTGTGCATTCCCAAACCCTGGGTTAACGTTCTTATTTGCATATTTGAGGTGTCAGTGTCATTGATTGGTGTCACGCAGCACGTGACCTGTTCACATAGGTTAGCTCTAGCATTGCGCATCCTCGTTTTGACGACTGTGCTATCGAGTTTATACTGAATGAATTTCGGACTATAAAGGTATGAATGAAACACTCGTCTTCACTCAAATTTTCTCTCAGCGTTTGACATATTTCCTCTCAAACGCCGAATTTACTGTTTATATACAATGTGAGGCGTTTCCGTGACTGTCCAAAGCAGGCAAATATGAGTACGCGATTGGTTGTCTGTTGCTGTTACTTTCTAATATCTTACACCACATCGTTTCACACTGTTTTGGCAGTGCAATACGGGGTTAACACTGCAAAAGCAGTGAGCATGGTTTCATAACCCCGCGTAAAAGCGGTGTTGAATTATAAATGTGAAACGTTCCTATACCTGGGGTTAAAAGCGGTGTTTAGAACTACGAAAACCCAGGGTTAAATCACAGTGTGAAAAGCCCTGTATCTTTATTCACATTTCACACTGCTCGTACCGCACACCGGGGTTAACAGATAATTCTGGGTATTCATAAACTATCGTTTCACACTGCATATTCCTAAACCCCGGGTTAAAGTCCTCATGTGCATGTTTGCAGTGTCAATGTCACTTACTGGACAAATGCAGCATAACATTTACATAAAGGCTTTAGCTTCATATTTCACTGACTGTAATATCAAGTTTTTTTTTTCTTTGTGAACTTTTCTAACTATAAAGTTGGGAAATATGGAGTTGTTGACGGGATGTTTTCCTATTGCTGTTTGACATTTTTCCTATCATACTCAGAAATTAATATTTGGTGTTTCTGTGACTGCCCAAAGCGCGTGAATATAAGGCAAAAGCGGTGTTAACCCTGTTCCAGAAGAGGGTTTCACAACCCTGGGTTAAAAGCGCTGTTTAGAACGACGAAAACCCAGGGTTAAATCACAGTGTGAAAAGCCCTGTATCTTTATTCACATTTCACACTGCTCGTACCGCACACCGGGGTTAACAGTTAATTCTGGGTATTCATAAACTATCGTTTCACACTGCATATTCCTAAACCCCGGGTTAAAGTCCTCATGTGCATGTTTGCGGTGTCAATGTCACTTACTTGACAAATTGAGCATAACATTTACATAAAGGCTTTAGCTTCATATTTCACTGACTGTAATATCAAGTTTTTTTTTTCTTTGTGAACTTTTCTAACTATAAAGTTGGGAAATATGGAGATGTTGACGGGATGTTTTCCATTGCTGTTTGACATTTTTCCTATCATACTCAGAAATTAATATTTGGTGTTTCTGTGACTGCCCAAAGCGCGTGAATATAAGGCAAAAGCGGTGTTAACCCTGTTCCAGAAGAGGGTTTCACAACCCTGGGTTAAAAGCGGTGTTTAGAACTACGAAAACCCAGGGTTAAATCACAGTGTGAAAAGCCCTGTATCTTTATTCACATTTCACACTGCTCATACTGCACACCGGGGTTAACAGTTAATTCTGGGTATTCATAAACTATCGTTTCACACTGCATATTCCTAAACCCCGGGTTAAAGTCCTCATGTGCATGTTTGCGGTGTCAATGTCACTTACTGGACAAATGCACCATAACATTTACATAAAGGCTTTAGCTTCATATTTCACTGACTGTAATATCAAGTTTTTTTTTTTTTCTTAGTGAACTTTTCTAACTATAAAGTTGGGAAATATGGAGATGTGGATGTTTTCCATTGCTGTTTTCCATTTTTCCTACCACACACAGAAATTAATATTTATACATTGCGTGGTGTTTCTGTGACTGCCCAAAGCGCGTGAATATAAGGCAAAACGGTGTTAACCGTATTCCAGAAGAGGGTTTCACAACCCTGGGTAAAAAGTGGTGTTAACCCTGCATCTAAATTACAGATGTGAAACGCTCCTTTAACCCGGGGTTAAAAGCTTTTTTTAGAACGACGATAACCCGGGGTTAAGCGCAGTGTGAAAAGCCCTATAGTTTACTATGTATATATTATTTTTGCCCTTTAAGTATACGACTATGTTCCTATTTAGGTATTATTTTTTTATTCTTTAAATACACCTTTAATCAAATATACCCCAATAAAAAGAGTACAAGCCAAGTATACGTAATTAAACTTGGCTTGTAGTTGCATATACTCTTTTTATTATAAAAGAAGTATACTTATAGCACACTTGAATAAACTTCTTTATCATGAGGATGAGCACAAATTTCTCTGTCAGTTTGGAGAAGGATGCCAAAATCAGCAGGTGTTGATGACATTGAGGATGAGACCATGAACAAAACAATCCAATGTGAAGGAAAATATTTCCTAAATACTGCAATAACTACCGGTTTGGCTGCTACTTGATGTCCAATGTAAAATCTCGAGTCCTGAAGCAAAACCAGTTGAGAACACAGTTTAATAATCATATTTCTCCTCTAGGCTGACTCAAATGAAGATATGTGCCCCTCTATTACAGAAAAGCCACTGAAAGAAAACCCGAGCCCTGAGGTAACCACACATTTTCTATTCGAAAGTTTTATTGTATAAAGTTTCATCATCTTGATTTATACTACAGCAAAAACAAAAGCTTCTTTGGTAACCTGTAAATGTCATGATGTATGTTTTTTTTTTTTCAATGTTAAATGACATTAGATTGATTCACTGTGTTGACATTGGATTCTTGATCTCCAACACGTCTTCCACCTAACAATTTCTTTGTTAGGACAGAGCAAGGTCAGACTGGATCAAACCATAAAGATTAAGAGAATCCTCATCAATGTGCTAGACACCAGAGACAGAAAAAATATCACTGATCATTTCCCTACAACTGCAGTCCTTTAAAACCATTCATAAATACTGCAATTAAAAGAGAAAGTGAACATTTTAGAGAATATCCAGTAACATTTTACAGTAAAATCTAATTTATTAACATTAGTTAGTGCAAACATGATATATTTTCACCACATGTATTAATGTTTAAGTTAGTAAAAATCGGATTGCTTATTGTTCATGTTAGTTCACAGTGAATTAATAAATATTAACAAATACAACTGCTAATATTAACATTGACTCTGAGATTAATAAATGCTGTAGAATTATTGTTTCATTGTCAAAAGAAACCTTATTGTAAAGTGTTACCAAATATCCTTTCCTTTTGTTTTTTTCCAGTAATGACCCCTCCATTCATATTTTTATGTTTTTATTTGGTTTATCAATTTTTAACTTTTTTTTCATACAGATTGTTAGCATCAAGTCCTAAAATGACATTTCAACTGATATTATATACATATATAGCCACCTGGGTCGGGGTTCAGTAATTTCCGACATTCACACATTTGTACATTATTATTGCCCCTTGACCTTATGAACACTGATCTCATGTTTTAATGAGTGCTAATGTCCACTCCATTGTACGTGGTGTGAATGCGAGTATCTGGTAGAGTTGTGATTCTAACCAGAGGGTAGTCGATGACTCATAATAAATACATGGAAGTCCTCAGTGCCTTGAGGAGAATCAAGATTTTCAACATCACTAATAGAGAGACGTTTCTCCTTCAAGCACTGGCACTCAATTCTCAGAAGAGATACAGTAGGGAAAAAATCCCCAAAAGAAAAGGTAAAATCTTTTTCTCCCTCCTTTTCTTTCCTTCTTTCAAACTTTATCAACAGTCATACAAATTGCCTACAAGCAAATATTTATAAATATTTATAAAGGCATCTCTGTAACTTGTAACACCTGCATCCACTAATTAGCCCAACCCACATTTAGTCTAATAATGTGCTGCACACAAGGAGCCTTTAATACCTGGAGAAAGAATGCGTTTTCCTCAATTTAGAGTTGTTGACTGGTGCGGGACCCCTGAAAACATGCTATTCAAGGATATGTTTGCACAACAACGATGTACTAAACATGGAAAAGTTTTTCCTTTACGTTTTTTTGTATATTGTCAAAACGATCCCCGCTCACACGAATCAAAACTAAGCAAAATTGACTAAAAACGCTGTATTATAATATGCCAGTAGTTGGCGATGTCACTTTGTAAAGAAACACTATGCACCTGAACATGTAATACATAATTTGTTTTCACAAATTAATGTTTTTGTACTTTACATGGAGAAGATAACGGTATCGTTTTTAAAAACTTGCACTTTGAAACACGTTTTCAAACATTTGCGTTTTCTGGCACCCAAAGCATCATTTCTCACGGAGGAGCTCCAGAGCGACGACAGTGAAGGTCGAGAGAGAACCAGGCCTTAATTTTATGTTATGTTTTATGGTTTATGTCGTCCGCGAGGGACTGCTGCCATTTTATGTTAGTTTTGTATTTGTTTATTTTTTATTATTATCAAAGTTATGTTGAACGTTCGCTGGTTCCCGCCTCCTTCTTCCCGCCTCCTTCTTCCCGTATCTACTAACCTTGTTAGATTGGTGCCGAAACCCAGGAGGAAGGAGGGACATGCTGTCGAAGAGCCCTCGCTGCTGAGGAGGATCGCGGTGTTGAGGAAGTGGTGCTGGAGCAATTGAGCAACAGGTGGGACGGAGAACTTGGTCGAGGTGGGGTGGCTGCCGTCGAAGAGGGAGCGGAGTCTTCGCCGCCGTGGGCTGGAGCCTGCTGTCATCCGCCATGATGGGGAGGAGCAGGGAACGAGGGACTCGCTGCCAGTTGCCCTCAGCCGGAGGAGCCATTACTGGCCGCCAGGGGGTGGAGGAGGATTGAGCCATCCACCGAGCGTCCAGTACCATAGCAATGCACTGCAAGGAAGAGCCTCTCACTGGCCCTGGGGGCAGTAGACTGCAGTTTCGGGAGTACCCACCAGCCTGCGATGGGGGTATGTGACAAGTAGGGCGGGGCGAGAGGCGTGAGAGGACGGCACGAGGCCGGTGGCAGATTGCTGAGGAGCATCACCTGCGCACTGCACCGGTCTCGTATTTCTCACGGAGGAGCTCCGGAAGCAGAGAAGACAGTGAAGGACGAGATAAGACTTTTCGTTATGTTTTATTATGTTTGTGTGTGTTGCAGTCGCCACGAGGGACCGCCGCCATTTTACTTTCGTTTTGTTGTTTGTTTATTATATTATTATTAAAGTTATGTTTTTACGTTCACCGGTTCCCACCTCCTTCTTCCCATATCTACTAACCTCATTACAGCCAATTTGCTCCTACATACTCATTTCTGTGTGTTTGTTGTTGTTGATGCTCTTTTAAGCCAATGAGCCAACTACACTATTTGGTTACAAAAAGATGCATTTATTAATGTATGTATGTATGTATGTATTTATTTGTTTGCTTATTTCCTTGCATAAGCTGGAAATAGACTTTTTTCCCCCTTTCTTGTCTGCTGCCTTTTATGTCACAGTAAACTAGTAGCCCTATTTACTAACTGGGCCATGGTAAACAGGCAAATTTGACCCCTTTGTTGAACATATCTAATAATACATATTTAATAGAAACAAGCTTACACAATTGCATTGACTATAATAAACATTTATAGTCACTAATATTGCAGTTCAAATACATTTTTTCCCCTGTATGTTTAGGTTTTTCTTGTGTTGTCAGGGTCCGTTAGTAATACGTCCAAGAACCAATAGCAATAAATATGTTTAATGCATTGTGAAAGGACTATGAGAACAAGATGAGATGAATACCTTACTGATCCCGCATGGGAAATTGAGACTTTACTCAGACTATAGCAATAAAAGATACAGCAACTTCAGAAAGCATTTGGACACTTTAGCAGCACTTAAAAACGTGTGAATGTCACTGCATTAGATAAAATATCACAGCAAGTGGAATTTATTTTAAAGATTTAAACCACTGTTTTGTTTTTAGGTTTCAAATTATAAAACAACCACTATATTTTTCTAAAGTAAAAACAATCGTGGCAGAATTTTTTCTGCATACTGTATACTGACATAGGGCGATAAATATGCTTCATAGCAAATCTCAACTGCTTGATTGCTTTTATCGTCGCAAAATGTAAATTAGCCTACATTACCTCCCAGGTCTAATCTGCTAAATGTGACTATAAGGCATGAAGATATTAAAGACATTACCAACATTAAAGTGACCATATTATGCTCTTTTGGATATTGCGTTGTAATTGTGCAATGTAGCTGTTTGTAAAAACGTTAAAGGACTGCAAAAATGTTAAACTCTCCAAGGTCTACTTTGACCCAGCCTCAAACACTGTAGTTGTAGTTGAGGCCTGGAAGAGTTTGACATGTAGTTGTAGTTGAGGCCTGGAGAGACACGTTGTCAACATGTCTAGAAGATGCTGTTTTCTGCGCTGCCAAAACAAATCCATCTTAAATGTACTTCCAAAAGATTTGTAGACTTGGGCTCTGCTTGATATGGTAAAACCACCGCAATTGTTACTGTTCGCAAATATACTGTAGAATTTACAGGAATTTACTGGCAAAAAAGTTGCTGATGAAATCCTGTAAAATATGCTGTAAAATGGATTACAGTATAATACTGTTAAGCAATTTACAGTATATTGTTGTTTGTGGAATACAGTATTTTTTATTTTTTACAGGATTATACAACTAAACTTGTATACATTACAGTATTTTTTGTAATTGCACTAAATTACAGTATTTACCTGGCAATAAAAGTTGCTAATAAAATACTGTAAATGCTCCAAAAGGCAAGATATTGCTGTAATTATTTTAATAGTACACTGTACTCTATTATTTGAATTTATATTGATATAAATGCATTAAAATAAACATTTAAAAAATAATCAAACCAAACTGTTGTAAGGAAAATATTTATTAAAATTGACAGCAAATTTTACTGCAACACTTTCACTGGTACCAACAATTTTACTTTTACAAGTACGGAAAATCTTATCAAAATCAGTCACAAAATAACTAAAAATAGATAATACTCAAGACTTTAAAACGATATTCTGGATTCAATAAAAGTTAAAGGAATAGTTCATCTAAAAATGGAAATTATGTCAATATTAACTCACCCTCATGTTGTTCCAAACCTGTTTCTTTCTTCTGTTGAACACAAAAGATGATATTTTAAAGAAATTTGGTAACCATACAATTGAAAGTGAAAGGCTATCGTCAACTGTTTGATTACCAACATTCTTTAAAAGATTTTCTTTTGTGTTCAAAGGAAGAAAGAAACTCGTACAGGTTTTGAACAACATGAGGGTGGGTTAATGTTGACAGAATTTCCATTTTGGGGTGAATGATCCCTTTAAGCTCACAGAATGGAATTATGTTACCAACATTTTCGACTCCTGTTAATCTCACATTTCGGAAGCCCGTTTCCACCACTGAAAAAAAAATAAAAAGAAGATTATTGCGACTTTTTATCTCATAATTCTGACTTTTTTCCCCAGAATTGTGAGATATATACTTGCAATTGTGAGTTATAAAGTCAGAATTCTGACTTTTTTTTTACATCTCGCAATTCTGACTTTATATCATGCAATTTTGAGAAAAAAAAAGTCAGAATTGTGAGATAAAAAGTTTTTTCAGTGGCAGAAACGGGCTTCCATACATTTCTGCTTTTTTTTGTACATTTTTTTTTTCTTTTTTCTACAAGTTGAAATTAAAAACATGCCTCAAAGCAAGTGTCATTTCATAGACCTCTCCTCCTGTAGTTGTGGTTTTGGTGAGAAAGCCTCTGGAGCTGAAAGTCAGATATGGTTATGGTAACAGTAATGTTTAGTTTCTGACACGCTCTGTAAGCAGTAGACCAATCACAACAGACTGAGCCATCTGACCAATCAGAGCAGATTAGGCTCTCGGAAAGGAGGGGTTTAGAGAGACTGAATCTTCAAACTAATCGTTTTTGATGTATGTTTTGAGAGTTTTTTGACCTTGGATGCATGTACACCTATTGTAGGAGACTCCAAATCTAAATAAGGAGCTGTTGAAATAGCATAATACAGGCATAAAATATCTATTTTGAAAAGCAAATACTTTTGACTTGACGTAGTTAATGTGGTAAACTACATTAACTGGACACTGATCAGTAGGATGCTTGTAGACGGATTTCCTTCACTTAAAACACATGATTAATTACTTTTTTAGTTTGATTTGTTTACTCCAGTTTAAGAAGAGAGATAAATGGACGAGCCATCTGTTCCTACTTGAGGCTTGAATTACATAGGTTTATTTCTCTGGTCAGAAGCAAAGAAATGGAGGTGGAGGTCCTGGAAACAAACAGACACGGAGGTCTCAATGGCATTTAAGTAATTTTTTGCATCTACAGAGATAATTTATTGAAATTACAGTGCAATGGCTGGAATGGAATACTCATCTGCTCGCAGCCAAATCTCTCATTACACAAAACAGATACAATCGAGCATTTGCCATCCCTAAAACTGGCTATAGCAGATTTTATTAGTGCCTCTCGGCATTGTAATTAATCGTTCAATTTCCCAGGCCTTTGTTTGAGAGTGTAATTACTTTAGGAAATCTCTTTATGGCAAAGGCGGTCCCTTATGATTGTCCGTCTCTCGGTCTGTCTCACAAGTACTGAAACTTTTTCAGGAACACATTTTGCTGCCCGAAACAATCAGCTTTAAATACAGCAGTTTCCAAATAAAAGCTCTAAAAGGAAAAAGACAAATCCTTCTCGGGATGCTCGCGCCGCTGTTTTGCTGATCACATGCACGGCACGTCTATTTGAAGCGTGAACGGCAGAGAAAACTGTATTTGCACGCCGTTTCTAAGCTGTATTTGGCTTTCTGGCTGTTTGCATTCGAAGACACTTTCTCATGCTGCCCGTGGTGCCATAGCGGGACCCCAGAGAATCTGACGGCAGTCACATGAGCAGCTTCTCTCCTCCCTGGAGGTCCAATTACTGCTGGCTTTAGAGCACTGGTCAGGCTGGAGAGAGTCTGAGCGCTCCGGGTCTTCTGCGCCTCTGATTAGTCAAACACTGCCTGAGAATTAGAACATGATCTAGAACACGGTGATCTTTCAGACCGTCTTTGGTGTCTTCAAGGATGAACATTTAAAAAGAAATGAGAAAACTGAATTGTAAATGGAGCAGCATGTCTGTTGGAATTATTAAAGAAAAAATATATGTGAAAAAATATGAGCATTACTGTGAATTTTTCGTGATTTTGAAAACTGAATGTGGCAAGTTCTGCAAAGAGCTCGTCTTGCCTCAACGGATTATGGATTATGGATTAATTTATTTATGATGAAAAACAACAACAGCAACAAAAGAAAAAAGAATAGCTTGTCACCAGTATACAGTGGCTCAAAAAGTCACTTAAAAATGCCATTAAGAAAATATCCGTTGAATCATCATCTGAAACAAAGTATACACAAGCTCTCAAATTTTTCCTCGATTACTTTCAACCAGTTTTGTTTTAGTATTATTTAACTCAAAAAATTTACATATGTCTTCTGTGGAAGTCCCAGGACAAAAAAAAGGTTTGAATTATTGAATAAACCAAACTTTTTTTTGGTCCTTTTGGGTTTTTTTTTTTGTCCGTATACTGGTGAAACTTTTTTTGGTCCTGAGACTTTCACAGAAAATATATGTACTTTTTTTTTTTAGTATTTAGATTAATTATATTATTGATTGCTATGTGAAAAACGTTTAAACCAGTATAACAAAAAGTGTTTGCCTATACTTTTAAGTGTCTCTTTTAGTTGTCTGTGTATGTTTTGTCTTGCTAAAAAGCATACTGGTTCTCCATCTTGACCAGCACTTAAACAAGTCCTATCTGACCACGACAAACATGGAAATTCATTCTGTTCTACGCCGGTGTGTGAACTGATGTGAACTGATGCCTTTTCTCATGCTCCACTATATCCGTACATTTGTCTAGTGTCTGAGAGACTCACATGTGTTCATATATTAAATTGTGAACGTCAGGTGTAAAGGTCAGTACCTGAAAGCAGTGGATTTCTGAATGCGGTCCATCAGCTTTTCTGTCATTCTGGCATAGCTCATAACATCCATCAAAGCAGCTTCAAAGGCCACCGCACAAGATCTCACAGACTCCTAATGTCCTCAAAAAGGGCAGGACGAGGCTTTCTGCTCTGCATCGCAGTGGAAAAGGCTGAATCTCTCCTAGTCTCGCGGATCCAGACCTTTGACTATCATACAGTCTGGTTCACGTTACAGCTTATTTTGGCTTGGATAGACAACGGTATCGCTTGGATGGGACCGACCTCAGTTCTTTTTTATGTGATGTTATGGGGGAGTGAATCTGAAATTGATGATCCTACAATAATAGACCACACACAGCAAAGCGCTAACTCATTCAAATAATGACACAGCAGTCTCTGCAAACAAAGACGATACAGAAGAAATGACTGGAAAGCGATTAAGTCAGTACTAAATCCAAAGCTAGCAAATCTTTGCAGAATACATTTTAAAAAATAATTAAGTGGCTTTGTAAATATGCACAATAAAATCTCTGAATATCACTTAAGTTAATATTTGAGTTGGACATACCAAAATAAATGCCTAAAAATCCAACAGTTATGTACATCTATTTAAATAAATTAGTAGTAGACCAACAAATTTAATAATGATACGTTTAAATAATGATCATTTGAGAATGAAGAAATAGTACAATTCAAGAACCACAATTATTACTTATTTCAAATCATTCATGTTTAACAAAAGCTTAGGAAAGCTTGAGTAAGTTGGACACAATTCACAATCACATGCAAACAGAGGGAAATTGATTTCCCCAGCATGCTTTGATAATGACTTTATATGAGTTGAAAGTGTTGAAATTTTAAAGGTGCTTTCACACTGGCAGTCTAGTTCGAAATAGGGCACGGTTTTCATGAAATATAAATGTAATGTATGTGTAATGTAATGTAAAAGCTGTCATGTGGACCCTGGGGCGCACCGGGTGTGATGACATAAAATGAACGCAAATGGTTCGATCGAATCAAGTTGAGTGTGAAACCAGACCAACGCTGCGGGGACACCAGGAGCAATTGCACTCGGACCGCAGCAAACATGCCCATTGTGAACGACCCCTAAGGGTGCTTTCACACTAGCGCTTTTGGTGCGCACACGGCAAGGTTGCCAGGTCTGCGTAACTAAACTCGCCCAATGGCCAATTAAAAATAACCCAAAAGTTGCCCACTGACCATATCCCAAATATCAAAACTCAAAATATGCCATTCCCATACCTTAAATACATATTTTACAGCCACTGTTATGAAGACTGAAAACCACTATAGTCTACTCTAGAGATCATAAACACTCCCTATGAGTGGCCCTCCTTAACAAAACTTAACATCTAGCACTGTTTTATCATTGGTAGAATATGCAATATTTCAAAACAAGCAATTCAGTCAAATATAATTTATGCAATATGTCAACTTTAAACCCCTAGAAAAATCAACCTGTAGCAACAGTTTAAAAGTAGCCAAATTCCTTAGGACAGAGCTTCCCAAACTGCGGGCCGCGGCTCCCCGGTGGGCCGTAGCTAGTCCAAATCAATATATTAAAATAATTAAAATATTCCAATTGTTCTAATATTTGATTTTTTTGAAAGTATGTAAAGTTAGTGTTATGGATTTAAATACATTTGTAAAGAATGTTTACATCATAGTTCTCAAAATTCACATGAAATTCTTGTAAATAAATGTATTTGTCGGTAAATGTCGTTATATATTTTTTAACGGCGCAGTCGTGGAGCTTTTGCAATGTTTTTGGGGGGGCCTTACCCCACTTTAGTTTGGGAAGGTCTGCCTTAGGAAAACAGTGGACTTGGCAACCGTGTCATCCGGGTTCGAGTGACGTCAGAGTCTCAATCAGCTCCCTAGCTTGTGAATCAGTAAATTGTAAACTGGAATCCGGGCACTAGTAAGCACCCTGGACAAAACTCCGTACAATGTCAGCATGTTGTATCTCTTTTTGATATTTTTTTTATGATGTTTAAACATTGTTACATATCCTTACAGCATTTCAGCTGAATATTAATTATAAATGTTAACTAGCTCTGTTCACTGGCTCTCTAGCGATGTGTATAGGTCTAATAAAAAAACACTTTGTATTTTCAAATATTCTATTGCGTGTCATTATATTTATTGAGCTGGCTTGTGCGTTTCATGTTTTGTGCTTCAGAAATCTGATGTCATTTCTGGCAAGGGAGTATAGTCAGCATCAAGACTCCCTGGTTTCTGTAGTGCATTGTGGGATTTTTTTAAGGAGCAAACGTTCCAGTGGAATTATATACAAAAAATGACAGCAGTCTCAGTCTCTCACCCTTAGGGAGTGTTCACATTTGGCATGTGTTGTTCGATTAAATTAAACCCCGGTGCGATCGCTCTGTTAGTGCGGTTCAGTTTAATAAGTGTGAACGCTGCCATTCAAACCCTGGAGCGCACCAAACAAACGGGCTGAGATCGCTGAAAAGATGGGTCTCGATCCGCTTCTAAACAAACTTGACTGAAATGTGAACGCGACAGGGACAAAAGGCATGTAAACGAACCAAAAACAGGACATGATGTCACAAGATGCGACCCTGAAATGGACAGAATGCTCAAGCATAGCCAGCGCATTTAGCCCAGCACACAGCATTGTTTTGGATAGGTTCGGTGTGTTAAAAATGACAGTGAGAACGATAAGTGAAGCAGGACTAAATTTATTTATTTATTTTTTTTTTTGGGTCAGACCAAGAAAACTGAACTACAAGTGTGAACACATCCTTAGTTTTGTTTTGTGTTTGAGTTATGTTAGCACATGTATGTGCGCTACTGCTAGCTAGTTGCTATTTTTTGTGGATTATCAAATGAAATGAGTTCACATGAGTGTATATATATTATAGTTTAAGCTTTTAGAGCATAGTAGGCCTACTATATAAACAAGGCTTATTATAACATAATTTATTATAGACATTTCTCTTGCTTCCAACATCTTGCATATTTATGTATTTAGTTATTTTTCACAGAGCTGGTTGCAGTGCATCCTTATACATGAAAAGTGTATGCGAGGTGTTATTGCATAACACATTGGAACATTTCTATGATGCTTTATAATGCTTTCTAGTTAGGAAAAAAGCTTTTATTCTTACCGAAACACAACATTTTACCTCTTTCCTTTATATTAGCGGAAAACTCCACAGCGCCAAACCTGGTTACTATTCTATCTAAGAGTAATCAAAGCAAAATGAATAACCTATTGGATATTAGTTTCCAGGTCACATCTCACTTTCCTCTTGTACTCTACAGTCTGCAGGTCTTCACTCAGGTTTGTTGTTGTTTTTCTATGTTATTTTTGCTTTCAATCTGAAGTGGGACGACATTAACAGCAAGGCTTTTGAATTATTTAGAGTGAAATGGTTTTTATGCTCAAAGGTATGTTTTATTTTTCCCTCGAGTCATCCATCTTGCTTCCAAATGGCTTTTGCCCGAACCACCGAGGGTAGCCAGCCATACATCCAGCAGGAACCATCTTCTCATGGGAAGCTCAGTCACTTAGTCCTTTCACGTGTACATGCTCGTAAATAACATTATAGAAGCCTGGAACCTGACAAACGCACCAATACATCCATGACCCATCATGCAGGCACTTAAAAACAGTATCAAATATTCATGTATGAAAATGATTACTACTGCTTTTCAAATTCAAATTTGCAATGAAACATGGCAGTTGACTCTGTAGTTCTTTAGACGTCTAGGGGAATTCGCGAGGAATGAAATGCACCCGCTGTTGTTTTAGCACCCGATTCGCTAAAGAAATTATGCAAAAACACTGCAACAAAATCTGAGCTGAACTGGTTTGCATGGCACAATTCCCATTGTTGCGGGTTGATGTTGCTTGGTTGAGTACATGCTTTCCACAGTCGTGAATAGCACAATATTGATTGCATCATCCACATACCTTTAGAAGAACCATTTTTGGTTCCCCAAAGAATCTTTCAGTAAACATTTTTTTCTTATTACAGTGCCTTTAAAGGGACATGATGATGAAAAAAAGAGATGTGAGGAAACATTGTGTGTTAAAATACAATATACATAATGCTTTTATGTTCTCTCGCAAATGTTTTGCGTTCCCCTGAGAAACTATTCCAACAGACATTTTCTTGCATACGCGTGGGTTTTGATGGCATCGTTGCACATCAACCACTACAGTGGACTCTAATCTATTAATTGCTATCAAGTTGCAAGCTGTTTTATGTGTATTTTTTTCTCTCTAAACCAAGATGGCCTATCAGAAATGCCAATTTGCCCCAGAATATCCATCCCTTCTGTCCTAGGAGTCTCTCGCGGGTAAAAAGAAAAATGTTGTAACATATAGTAACATATAAGAAGTAATATCATTGTTAAATTATCCAAGCATTCTGATTTATCATCTGTACACTAAATTGGACATCATGCATCACTAGCTATATTTCAGCTACAATTCATACTATTACTGTTATTGTTATTTTATTACTGCAGTAACTTTTTTTTTGCCTGTAAATGAATGTAATTGTGTTAGAATGTAACTTCTAGCTACGTCAAAAAGTAATCTGATTATGTAACATATGTTACTTGCAATGCTTTACTTGTTACATGAAAAAAGTAATCTGATTTCATAATACACATCACTTGTAATGCATTACTCGTTACATGAAAAAAGTAACCTGATTACATAATGCATGTTACATCAAAAAAGTAATCTGATTACATAATACCCATCACTTGTACTGCTTTACTCGTTACATCAAAAAAGTAATCTGATTACATAATACACATCACTTGTAATGCATTACTCGTAACATGAAAAAAGTAACCTGATTACATAATGCACATTACTTGTACTGCTTTGCTCGTTACATCAAAAAAGTAATCTGATTACATAATGCACATCACTTGTAATGCATTATTCATAACATGAAAAAAGTAACCTGATTACATAATGCATGTTACATCAAAAAAGTAATCTGATTACATAATACCCATCACTTGTAATGCATTACTCGTAACATGAAAAACGTAACCTGATTACATAATGCACATTACTTGTACTGCTTTACTCGTTACATCAAAAAAAGTAATCTGATTACATAATGCACATGACTTGTAATACGTTACTTGTTACATGAAAAAAGTAATCTGATTACATAATGCACATTACTTGTAAGGAGTTACTTGTTACATCAAAAAAGTAATCTGATAACAATGCATGTTACTTGTAATGTTTTATCCCCAACACTGCTCATTTCAGATGAGATTGAAAACACCTGATTTCTTCGTATCAACGTACTCTGGTGCATTCTGTGTCCACTCAAGTGGACATCTGTAAATCTCTTTGAAAACTATCTTGTTCAAATCTTGTTTTCCATGCCCTAAGAGGAATAAAAACACATAGGATAAAAAAACTGACTGAGGTTGTCATAATTCATGCATGAAAATTGTGCTTTGTAGTGAATTTCCCATTTTTAATGTGCTTAAAAGTTTGTTTAAAAATACAAAAACCAAGATATAAAACTTGTATGGGTCTAGTGCCTATACACAGCGAGATCCTGAAAATATTATACAATATTGATTTTGTTTCAATTGAATATAAGAAGGAAATTTAGACAAAAGAAGAGCTCTCTCTCCATTTTTCTCACATCTAGCCAACATAACCAAATTTAGCTGGTATGATACAATAACGTCATCTCATCAGGTGGTTCTCCTCCGTCGATTGGCAGCACTTAAATGCTCTGACATAAAATATCTGTGTTCTGCAATTTCTTACTGCCATTTGCAGCAATTATTCCTGAATAAAAACAAAGTTATGTCATATCACAATGCCAGTAGACAATCAATTGAACAGATTCAGTCGCCTCCACTTTCTTTTCTGATACAATGAACAATTTCATTCCTTTTCTTTTCAACAGGTGTGTGTGTGGTTTCCATCTGTAGCCAATTGGATGTTTACTGTTAGTCATTAGGGAATCACATTATAATTGGTTCTTGTTGAAGTCAACATGAAACAACATTTGGAGCAGGAGTGGGAAACAATTAGAATTTAAGAGCTGGCTCACGTTCAAAACGTGAGTTGGGATGACAAGAATAGCAGTTTACTGAATTATATTAAAATAAATTCAACACCACCTCAAAGCAGAAGAGTGCATCAATCCAAAAGAACAACATGGGCTAAAAATAAACTAGATTTCAATATTGTGCTCATCCATTAAAAATAATCAGATTATATGCAGTACACACTTCTGTTGAAAGATTTGGGGTTGGTAAGATTGTTTAATGATTTTGAAACATTGCCACCAAGGCTACATTTATTTGATTACCAATACACTAAAAACAGTAATATTGTGACATATTTGAATATATTTTAAAATGTAATTTATTCCTGTGATGCAAAGCTGAATTTTCAGCATCATTACTCCAGTCTTCAGTGTCACATGATCCTTCAGAAATCATTCTAATATGCTGATTTGCTGCTCAAGAAACATTTTGTATTATCAATGTTGAAAACAGTTGTTTCCTTAATATAGTTGTGGAAACTGATAAATTTCTTTAAGATCCTTTGATGAATAGAAAGTTCAAAAGAACAGCATTTATCAGTCTTTACTGTCAGTAAAAATGGAAAAAACTATACAAAAACTACATACTAACATAGCTGTTTATATATTTAACTAATAACCATCACAACATTTTTAGGCAATCAGGCAAAACATTAACAAATTTTGATGAAAGATTACGAAGACAATTTATTTCTTTAGAGTAACATGTACTGATGAATTGTGCACAAAATGACCAGGAATGTGTGTTAATGTAAATAAAAGCAATTTCATGTTGATTTTAAAAAGATATATTTTTAAGTGCATTTCCATCTCTCTCTCTCTCTCTCTCTCTCTCTCTCTCTCTCTCTCTCTCTCTCTCTCTCTCTCTCTCTCTCTCTCTCTCTCTCTCTCCTTTTCAGTTTCTTTCTACTGGACTTAAATTAATTTTAACATCCTTTCATGTTGAGGTTTGAAAATAAATTATCTTTTCCAAATGAATGCTGATTCCTTGAGAAATGTATTGTGCACTCTTTATCATGTCTTAAAGGAGATACACTGTATGAAGAACTGTAAAACTGTCTGACTGTTTTCAAAAAGGTTTCCACTGAAGACAGCGAGAGCGCGTGTTTGACTTAATACCCGTTTCTGCTCTATTGCGTAGCAGCAAATAATAACATTTCATTGATAACATTTCAAGGATTCATTTAGATTCTCTGCTTGTTTGTGCTTTGACTTTAATCTGTTTGTAATTGTATTTGCTGCCATTTAGAATAACTGCAGTGGTTGTCAGTTTTGGTATTGCTCGGTTTCGCACTTAAGTGCTGTACGTGCGCTTCCTGCAGTAGTTTAGATTTGGCCCATTCACGGCGATACGCTTTTGCTGAGCTAATTGTTAGGGCGGACACAGCTGTTTTCACTGATACGTTGAAAAGCAAGATATTTATTTAATATGTGCCTGCCGTCGTGTTCAGCCTCCTCGTCTGAAGACCGACTCGGGTAAAGACCTGCGACTCCACAGAGCAAGATACACTTAAATATCTCCCTTCGCCCTTCTTTACTTTCATACTCAGCATGTGCTTTCAACACATTCCTGTTGTTGCTCGCCAACGCACCACTATCACTAACCTGTGTCATATTTACTCCTCTTCAAACTCACCTCTCTCTGTTTCTGTAGGTCTATGGAATTGTCAGTCAGCTGTTAACAAAGCTTCATTCCAGCCTTTGCCACTAACTCAACTCTCAATATCTTTGGCTTGATTGAGACATGGATTCGTCCAGAGGACTCAGCAACCCCTGCTGCTCTCTCTAAAAACTTCACTTGTACTCGTACCCCTTGCCAGTTGGGGTCATTGAGTATTTCTAACAATTGAAAATACTCAACTCACTCTTCTCTATGCAACAACTATTCGTTTGAATTTCATGATTTCATGCCATTACAATTACAACAGCTGTCAAAATTCACCTTGCGCTCATTTATCGCCCCCCAGGTCAATTGGGTAACTTTGTCGAGGAATTGGACATGCTGTTGTCCTCATTTCCAGATGATGGCTGTCCACTTGTAGTATTTGGCGAATTCAACATTCACCTTGACAAAGACTTCAGACTTCCTCTCTCTCTTAGCCTCATTTGATCTCAATCGGCTTATCACCACAAGCACCCACAAATCTGGCAACCAACTGGACCTAATCTACACTCGTAACTGTATCACTGACAACATTCTGGTAAAACCTCTGCACGTCTCTGACCATTTCTTCATTACTTTTATTTTGCAACTCCCTATTTGTGCACCACCAACCATTTCACAAGTTACGCTCTCTTTCCCCTTCTGATCTTTCCTCTGTTGTGTCATCCTCCCTTCCCTCACCCACAAAATTCTCATCTCTGGATGTAAATATTACTACACATACTTTATGCTCCACTTTAACTTCTTCCCTAGACAGTATCTGCCCTCTGTCATCCAGGACAGCACGTGCTACTCCTTCCAACCCCTGGTTATCCGATGCTCTTTGTGAATGCCGGACCAAACTCAGGGCAGCAGAAAGGAAATGGCCCAAATCAAAAGACCCATCTGACCTAGGTTCGTATCAAACCCTGCTATCATCTTTTTATGGTGGAGTCCATGCAGCTAAGACCTCATATTTCCACAACAAGATCAACAGCGCTATGAAGACACGTTCACTCTTCAAGACATTCAACGCACTCCTCTGTCCCCCTCCACCACCACCCACCACATCTTTAACTGCTGATCGATTCGCCAATTTCTTCACTGAAATTACATCTTCCATCAGCGGCCATTTCTCAGCATCACTCACACAGGAACTCAGGCCATCCACATCCACTAATCTTCTCTCTTCTCTCTTCTCACGGAGGTGGAAGTATCAAAACTTCTCCTCTCCAGTCATCCCACCACCTGCCCTCTAGACCCTATGCTCTCACACCTTCAACAAGCCATCTCTCCCACTCCTTTACCAGCACTTACACACATTATTAACACATCTCTCCACACAGACACTTTCCCTACTGCATTCAAGCAGGCTCTGGTAACCCCACTGCTTAAAAACCCACATTAAACAAATCACTTGTAGACAATTACAGACCTGTCTCTCTCCTACCATTCATATCGAAAACACTTTAATGAGTTGTGTTCAAGCAGGTGTCATCTTTCCTCACACAGAACAACCATCTGGACGTCAACCCATCTGGATTCAAGAGCGGCCATTCAACCTAGACTGCGCTACTGTCGGTCACGGAATCCCTGCGGATTGCAAAGGCTGATTCCAAACCCTCTGTTCTCATTCTACTGGATCGGCAAGAAATCTTGAAGTTATCTTCGATGACCAACTGACCTTCTGAGACCACATCTCAAAGACAGCTCGGCAATGCAGATTTGCACTACACAACATCAGGAAAATCAGGCCCTTTCTGACTGAGCATGCAACAGAACTTCTTGTCCAGGCCCTGGTCGTTTCAAGGATTGATTACTGCAGTGCTCTGGATGGACTGCCATCAAGTACAATCAAACCTCTTCAAATGATTCAGAATGCTGCTGCACGTCTTGTCTTCAACGAGCCCAAGAGAGTCCACGTCACGCCTCTCTTCATCTCTCTGCACTGGCTACCCCTTGCTGCTCGCATCAAGTTCAAGGCGCTGACGCTTGCTTACAGATCCACCACAGGCTCTGCGCCCTCCTACCTCCACTCACTGTAACAACTCTACGTCCCCACCAGAAGCCTGCGATCACTAAAGGAGCAGTACCATCACATGGTACCATCACAGAGAGGCACAAAATCACTCTCCAGAACATTCTCGTTCACTGTTCCCTGCTGGTGGAATGATCTCCCTACCTTCATCAGGAATGCAGAATCCCTGGCAATATTCAAGAGACAGCTGAAAACTCATCTCTTTCTCTTCTCATCACTTAACCCCTTCATAAACAACAACAACAAAAAAATCTATCCTTTCTTTTTCCCTTCCTACTCTAGCATATGTTACTCTGGGCAATGTATGAAACTCGTATTGTGAGGACTTCCTGTGTCTATTTGCCTCTTCGTGAAGAATCGCTTGTCTGTTTTCCTCACTTGTAAGTCGCTTTGGATAAAAGCGTCTGCTAAATGATTAAATGTAAAATGTAAATGTAAATTTCTACTCACTCAGCAGAAAGCCCTGCCCCCAATGAGTCAAAATTTGGTTTGTTGGGATTTCTTTGTTAAAAAAAATTACTCACCCTCATGTCGTTCCATACCCATTAGACCTTTGTTCAACTTCAGAACACAAATTAAGATATTTTTGATAAAAGTTACAACTTTTAGAATGAAACTGGACGTTTCGGAATGGTTAATGAATGCATTTATGTAGTTGCTGTGGAGTTGATTCAACTCGAAAACTAGCAAAAAAACATGTTAATCTTTTGCGCAAAACCCGTATTAATGCCCTCTATACATAGCGTACCTGTTTACCAAACAGAGCCAAACACATCAGGGTAATGTTTATAGTTGCTATCAAATGCTGTGAATGGTCTAATATTTTTCTAATATTTTTTTTCCCCAAAATATCACTTGGACAGAAATGCTCCTTTTTTTAGCAATCGAGCTTGCCAGGGTCAACTTGCAGGCTATCGAGACTATAAATAGTGTTCAGTGTTCGTCTGTGCAGTCAACGACAGAACAGTTAGCATGCTTTGCTCAAAGTTTTGCCATGGCCATAGAACTGGCACTAGCGAAAACGAAATGATGAAGACGTGGGTGGAAACGTACAGATTAAGGGGCGGTAATATTTTAATAAGTTCCTCTTCCTACGTCACAAGGGGAGCGAAATCTGAGCTGCTCATTTTTTCACATGCTTAAAGAGTCAAGTCAAGTCATCTTTATTTATATAGCGCTTTTTACAATGCAAATTGTGGCAAAGCAGCTTTACATTAATAAGAAAATGGTGTCATTGTGCAGCTTATTCTATATATTATTGATTCATTCCGTTGCAAATATCAGTAGTTATTAGTCTAGTTAATTTATGTATATCAGCACTGGAGAAAACAGTGATGTAATCGTCCGGCTCAGCTCAGTTCGCATACAACGGCGCCAATCCAGGCATATCAAAAACACTGCTGAATATCAAGCAAGTGTCCCCAACTTAAGCAAGCCAAAGGCAACAGCGGCAAGGAACCAAAACTCCAACAAATGGAGAAAAAAACCTTGGGAGAAACCAGGCTTAGTCGGGGGGCCAGTTCTCCTCTGGCCAACAGTGAACACTTGTCCGATACTCAGGCAGAGTTACAGGTCATTAAACCAATTTGGAATCGCAACAGTCAAAATATTTAATCTAGTTCCATCTAGTTTAAGAGAAAGGCTTGCCTAAACAAAGTTACTGATTTGTCCTTTTTCTCATTTTCTGGGTTGGTAGATGCACTGGGAACCCGATTGTAGCACTTAAAACCCAGAAAAAGTCAGATTTTCATTATATGTCCCCATTAACAGAAAAATTACACATTTTATATTAAAGTTTAAGAGGTGTAACATATGTAATGTTTGATCCTGAATCATTATGGCATTATTACTATTCTCTAACGCCACCTTACCTTGGCATCAAATAATAAATTTGTTCTCTCTACGGTGGACTGTCACCATCTAAAAAAAAATCATCCACACCACCCAGATAGATAAAACCTCTCCTCAATCATCTGAGACCTGTCAGAGACTAAAACGGCTCATTAATAGCTAAATGAATCACATAATAAAGCCCCTGGCATACCGCCTCATGCACCGTTATACGTTCACGTCATCTTTATTGATCCAGCTCCTGAGAGTTGATATACAGCACCGATCTAATTGTGTTCAGTGAAGAGTTTATGGCGTTTGCAAGGAGAAGCATCTATTAAAGGCTGCTTGGCTAGAAAGCCACGTGACGACCTGTCAACAAAGCCCTGAGATGAAATGGTGCCTCTGTCATTAAAAATAATAGCAACAGAAGAAAAAACAGCCTTTTATATTCTATGAAAATCTAGCTCGCAAGTAAAGAGACAGAGGGTGTACAGCGGGTATACAGCGATAGACAAAAGGGGGGCAGGGATGAGAAAAACATGTGGGAAAAAAAAAACAGAAAACACAATCACAAAGTGCTAATTAGAGAAATTGAACCTTTTTTTTCAAAAGCCACATTTGAGCATGAGACTATTAAATGGAATCCCTCATTCCCACTTTCTCACTCACAGAACGCATTCTGTGCTCACATTGCTGATATATCTGTTAAAATCTTACAGTCTCTGCCTGTGTTCTTGGATTCAGTCTAGTTTGGAATGATGTGTGTATTTGACCATTTGCCTGTTTTTGACTTGGATTTTCACTCAAGTCTTGGAGCAGTGAGTTCGTAACAAGATCAATTTGACAATATAGTAAATCAATTCTAGTAAATAAAAAGAGGGACTTTTTACAGTAGTACATTTCATCCATTCTTTTTAAAAAAAAATGAAATACTACACTCTCAGAAAAAAAATGGTATAAAAGCTGTCACTAGGACGGTACATAAAACGTATCAATTTATGTTAGGTATTATTCTAAAGTAATTGTTTGTACTACTTGTCGCACTGTATGGCTTTGATTCACTAAAAAGAATTGGCTCAAAAGACTCATTCGTTTGGGAATTAGTGAGACTACACTGGTTGTGCTGCATGGCTTTGATTCACTTAAAAAACAACAACAAAAGAACCAATTTGTAGCCACAATTACTTGTTATATTTAAATAATCCTTGAAACTCATTCTGTGGTTTATGGAACCATCCTCCAACAAATACCAACTAGTGCAAGAAGGGCCATTGCGGCCCTTCACCATGGATGCCATCTGATAAGGTTGAATTTTATGACTCGAAAATATGCAGAAGCTGCTCTGAACGATGTAGCCACATGGAAAAAGCAGTGGCCATAGGAAAAACCCGACTTTTCTGCATTAATTTATAGATGAACTGATCTATAAATGAACATGCATCCCAGGACATTGTGTTTGTAATTATAACTGTATTGTAAAGTGTCTCTTTCATTGCATTTTCATTTAATGCACATCTTATGAGGGAACTGCTAGTTAAGGCAATACTACATATATCGTATCTCCTATCAAATTAATTCTTATTTAACGACTCAAACTTCCATGTATGTCACGTCCTCATAGAATGCAGTGTGCATTTGTTGTATTAATTGGAGTATAAATGGACAAAAAAAAACACCAGGCCCGTTTTAATCAGGCTTAAACAACATAGAGATGTAAAAGCCCCCACAGAGGAATTTCTACCTATCTCATGGGTCAGGTCAACCCTAAGGGGTGTGACTTTGCCCAGACTTTACCCACCCACAGTTCTTTCCTGCTCTCTTGCCTGCTCTGACCGCTCTGCATCTGTGGGGTGCTGCCTGTTGGCCTGCCTGCTTGACCTGCCCTCACCATGTGCTTACCTAGAAGAGAGAAAGGTCTATTTCCCCACAAACAGTCAAACTAACCACACAAGTTTGTCACCTTTTCTTCATCCAACGCAGGGGAAATCAATTGCAGCACCATTGATTCACGGAATCACCAAGAACCTTTTCAGAACAACTGACTGCTCCCACTGCAAAGGCATGCAAGTATCGAACATTTTTACTAAGCAGGGGTTGTAGGATAAGCAGTATAATCCTCTAAACAAGATGTTTTGAAATAATACGCTGGTGATTCTTTCCTGGTTAATGACTCTTCTCCATAGGTCCATTTCCCAGTTCCCACTTCCGGTTTCGCTTTATCACTCTATTTGTGTGTTTGTTTAGTTATGTGTTAGTGATTTAGTTAATAACACTTGTGCACAATACTTATTTGGTTCTGACTCCCTGCCTGCAAATAACTGTCACTTAAATGATCTCGATTTCGTTACACGCTCTAAGTGCTGTAAATGCTAGGAAAGAATTATTTTTCTGTGGCCATGAAAAATATCCTTCTCTTAGAATTAATTAATAATCAATACTGAATGTTCACAGGATGAACTGATTGATTGATTGTAATGTTAATGTAGTGTTACGACCGTCTAGGGCCAGCCGCAACATAAATGAATCTGTGCTCACTCAGTGATTTCTTTTAAATGAAAACATTTATTTATAACCACTTAGACACAAATCATAATAATAAACAGAAACAAAAATGGGGGTTAAATTCAGGAGTAGACCAAGCCAAAACAACAAACAAAAATAACTACTGTTAAGACCCTCTAAATTACCTGAAAAGAAAATACACAAAAGAAAGACAACACAAACTTCACTAACTCCCTAAGCCCAAAACATAGAATAAACGAGTAAAAAAGAAAATGGCGTCGTACTCCCTACTTCCCCCTAAATTAAATTGATACAAAAATGATCTTTAAACAACAAAACTATAAATCAGAGGAAACTGAATGTCAAACATAGAAAACAAAACAAAGTTTAAAGACTAGAGCAGAGCAAAACAAATGGCGCGCATTCGGCGGCCATTTCATCAAGTTAATCTGATTAACTCATTCAAATGTTCATAATTAATCATAATGAATAATCATAATGAGTTATGACTAATTATCAATATATCCCATTTGAGTTAACTCGCTACACTATACTTTCATTTTTTGATTTTAATTCACTAAAAAGAATGTCATTCGCTTGCAAAAGAATACCCTGCTCGAGCTGTATTGATTCACTAAAAGAAGAGTCATTTGTTCAGGAATCAGACAGGTTGCACTGAATGTTTTCCGCTGTAGATGTTTGCCTAGACACTTCTGGTTGCGCCTGCCACCAGTGCAGAGAGCCAGAGAAAGCCGAAAATGATCTTTTATAGTTGTTTTTAAATCTGTTACATCACTTAAAATGCTACTAAAATCTGTATTACTATTAAATGAGCCAATGGCATTTGAAACGCACACATGTATCAGGTGAATAACTCAAATACACTATACTGTCCACAAAGAGAAAATTGACTTGGACTCATGGTGCATATGCGCAATATCTTGTTCTCCGACCAGTTATGCCTACTGTAAATATACAAATATGTAAATATTATTAAATTTAAAAATAAAATATAGGTAATACATTATACAGACCCATCGGTTAGCTACACATCCACACCCAACAAGAAATATTTTATTTCTTGACAATATTCATATTGCATGCATTGTTGCACAACATTTTGACTGAAATTAGTATAAAAAAATCATACCTATATATGCCTATACCTGTAGCCTACATGGATGAGAAAAAAATGTTTTGTGATTTCCTGAGAACAGACTACTCAAATGAAAGCTTACAACTACAGGAATAACCATGCTTAGAGAGTTGTTTGCATAAAATCTCTCGTAAACATTCACTCATTTTCCCCGTGAGACACAGGTTACAATTAATCTCCATAAATACTATTTTCTCAGTTCTATGCATATTTTCACTTACCTACATCAACTTGCTCCATCAATATTGTCACCACATATTTTTACATTTACACCCCATTCTCTTTGCATCAATTATCTTTTTAGATGAAAACAAGGGCTGTAAAAAGATGATCTTAATAAATAGTTTTGATTAATTTACACTTGTAACTATTTAATACAAACAGTTTTCAATATATAGCGAAGTAAAAATAAAAGTTGTGTGTACTGCATATTCTCAGAGTAAAATATATTTCATGTGCTTCCTATAGGCACTAGACAGATTTATGCAATAGATGCTCTTTATGGTTGCACTTTATTTTACAGTATGCACTTTCAATGTAGTTACAGTGTACTTACATACTTAAGAAAGTAATGACTAATATAAAGTAACTTCACGAGTTAAGGTTAGATTTAGGGGTAGGTTCATGACTAGTACCTAGTCATTACCCAGTTATTATAATTGACTGTTCACAAAGACCCACCCCCTTTAGTTACTGTTGCTGTGTTCGACAAGCCATGCGCTCTCATGCATGTTCTCACGCAGTGAAAAATACATCCCGGAGCAAAGAGGACACTGACAACACATCGACAGACAGAGCAGGTTACTTTAGATATGAAACAAATTTTTGTAAAGAAATTTAAACAATAAATACCATTTTGTGTCTCTTTAATGTGCCTTCAAGCGGCTCGTGAACCAATCATCTCTTCATACTAGTTCATTTATAGCATCAAATAAACATGAATGAATGGCAGAGGGAACGTTTTTTTTCAGCCACGGAAAGACGTGAGTACACACAATTTTTCAAGTTCAAGTCCACTGATGTCAATCTTCTCCTCTGACTGCTTTGACAGTCAAAACCTCGGATTTGATGTTATTATTGGTTAGATCACTTGTCAATCAAACTCCCGGCAAAGGGTCAATTACTACAATAAGTATATACTGTAGTATGTAGATGCGAAACAGGACTGTGACATAAAGTGCTACCTTCTTTTCTCATCTCACTTAAAAATAAACGCAGTAATTAATGGAAACATAAGAGAAATAAAAACACTGAACATTATATGCAACCCTGTAATAATTAAATTGAATACTGAATAGTTGACATATTGAATAGTTAGCAGTAATAATGCTACCAAATAAAGTTACTAAGTCCAGATCACATTATCATGCTTATTTATATCTCTGATGAGGATTGTTAGTAAACATTAGATCTTGTTGAGGGTAGAGTGTTCCACATAGAAAGGGAAGGCAGTTTTGAGCCATTTAGTGCCTCAGCAGTTGGAACAAAATCAGGAAATGTATATTACACACCTAAGTGTTTTGTATGAACTAAGAGATCCCTGTGGATTTTCACTAACAACTGAGCTTGAATCACCAGTAGAAAGAATGAAAGATAATCTCATAATCTCAGCGCACGGAGCTTCACAATAATATAAGGATGATCTTTTCTTTCGTCTCTGATAGACCACCATCTTCTCTTTATTTTTTAAAAACATTCCTTATATCTAGCCAAGTTTCATACATAAGTGTCTCCTTACAGCAAATTTTGAACGTCACTAAGACCAGAAGAGTATGAGCGTAAGTAAACATGCAGACATTCGCATCGCCAAAACTCACAGGCGCCATCTTGTGCACCTAGCCCATACACAACCTGGAATCTGCCATATTTGCGTCAATCACCTGACCTGAGGCGCAAATGCCACGTACATTCCTTGGAGCAGACAGGGAAAATGAGTTCTTAGATATCAGTAGACAGAAGGCAAGTCAATGTAAACCTCACACATGCCCACATGAGCATCATGCCAAAGTAAACGGAGTCAACAAAAGTCCCTGAAAATATAAACAATGGTACATGAACAGTGATTTTTTTTTATCTTGAAAGCTCATAATTGCAAGTAGTTCTTTTTATGAATTATTCATGAATTAATTACATTTGAACTTTGTCAGTGTAGCAATTAATGTAAACTACTGGCATAATACATAAATATTTCGAGTATACGAAAGCTCCGCATATACTGTATAGGCCTATTTATGCATGATTATTAAAAGTGTCTCTGTGGAGGTCATCAGAGAGGCAATTAGAAGTTTCCCTGAGGGAAGTCAGCAGGAGGGACTGAGACATATGGAGAGAGTTAGAAAGATCCAGCCGCTTTTGTGCTTTATTCACCATGGTGACCTGGAAGAGAAATTGTTTACTTAGTTAAAGTTGTTAAAACCTTCCCCAGCCTGCCAATATGTCATAATGCCACTGAAATGATGTCAAGTGAAAGGAAGGTTTGGATGACCTTGTATTTTCCTGGAAATATACTGACTGGTAGGGTACTGGAGCATCTTATTTAATTGGAGTGGAATCAGAACCGACATTGCAAACTTGCATTGAAAAGAAAAGAATATCTAACTAAATCTGCGGCAGTCGAATTTCCCCTACAGCACATCAGCACGTCTATGGCGACATTAACCATGAAATTTAAGTCAATTTGGTCAATGGCCAGCAGATGGGTGGCTGAAGGTGGTAATTATCTTTCATGACAAGTTTGCATATTTCCCGGCAAGCTCTAACAAGATGCTAAAGCTCTTTTGCTCAGGGACCCACTGATGCGAGTTCACACTAACGTCAGATTAATTGGACATTACATTGGCTCATCATCACTGACCACTCAGGGTGTGTGCTTTATTTCACACATCCATTGGGCTGATGAAGCTTGCAGTATCCCAGCAAACCCTGGGGAATATTACCACTATAGTGTTTTTGAGCTTAATGTATTGCGATTACATAGATGCCGAACTTGAGAGGTATGATGGTTTATGGGTTCAACAATGAAATTTGCTGTCTTGATTTGCCATATTTTGTCAAAATACGCTTAAAGGGATTGTTCACCCAAAAATGAAAACCCTGTCATTAATTACTCACCCTCATGTCGTTCCAAACCCCTAAGACTTTTGGGTAATACTTTATTTTGATGGCCTCTTTAGATCATTCTGTTGACTATAAGGAACTTTGCAACTCCAAGTTAGCTAACTCTCAATACAGTTTTAGTAGACTGTCTGCTTAATATCTGCTAACTCTTTAATGTGATGGTGCCCCAACAGACATTCTACTTACAGTAAATATCTTTGCAACTACATGTCAACTTATTCTAACCCTAACTCTACCAGCCTACTAATACTCTACTAACACATTAATGGGAGTTAGTTGACATGTAGGTGCAGTGTTACTCATAGTCAGCAGAATGTGTTAAAGGGACCATCAAAATAAAGTGAAACTGACTTTCGTTCATCTTCAGAACATAAATGAAGATCTCTTTGATGAAATCTGAGAGATTTCTGTTCCTTTGTTGACAATTACGCAGCTACCACTTTGACGCTTCAAAATGTTCATGAAGAGATCGTAAAACTAATCCACTGAGTGGTTTAGTCAAAATGTTCTGAAGGGACACAATCGCTTTATATGATATATATGTTTTATATAAACATTGATCAACGCACACATCTGTTGTGGTTAACTGGAGCTCAAGCATGTGTAACGGAGGCCAAACCTCACTCCTCTGACCTCAGGAGATGCTCTAGCGACAGATGCTAGAGGTTGCAGTCTTTAGCCTTGTTAGAGCATCCGATGCCAATGCCGGAAGACGCCTGTTCGAGGCCCGCTCAGAGCGAACTGAGTAGGACCTTAGTAGAAGGGGTTACATTGGTGCCGTGACCCGGACAGGGGTGAGTGTAACGGAGGCCAGCTAGAAGTTGGTGTGCGAGTAAAACCTCACTCTTCTGACCTCAGGAGACGATCTAGCGACAGATGCTAGAGGTTGCAGCCTTTAAGCTCCTTGTTAGAGCGTCCAACTTCCATTGCGGAATACCCGGGTTCGAGGCCCGCTCAGAGCAGATCGAGTAGGGCCCGGGTAGAGGGGTTACACATGTACGCTTAACGTGCGAGAACCAATAAAATCTATTCTCATGTGTTACGCAGCAGATTGAACTTCCGCAAGAACTAATGAGGTTTGCTCTTGTGCGTCAAGCAGGTTTGGTTGAGCTTCTGTTAATGTTCGCCGATCAATGTTTAAATGATGTTTTATTAACAAAGTTCAGGAGGAACACATTCAAATGATCTTACTAATCATCACATCACTCCAACCCACAGTCATTAATCATCAATCAACATGCCTATCCAATCAGCATGAGCGGAGACCTATATTTATTGACGCAGTTGTCTCACCTGTGTTTTTGGACCGTTTTCACCCAGTCTCCTCACACTTGCCTGGTTACTTTCCTAAACCAGAATACGGGGAGTACTCCGGGCTCGGGCCAAATACCGAGCTCGGAGCCCTCTCCTCGGACAGCACATCAAATATGCATATTAATTACTCTATCTGATTATTTGTAAGTGTGAACTCGTGAAACATGAATAAAAACCCTAAATCTGTTTATCATATAAAGTGATCGAGTCTTCAGAAAATTTGGACTTAATCGCTCAATTCATATGGATTAGTTTTTAGATTATCTCTTTATGAACTTTTTAAATCGTCAAAGTAGTTGCGTAGCTGTCTATGGAGGGACAGAAAGCTATCAGGTTTCATCAAATAAATCTTCATTTGAGTCCTGAAAATGAAGGAAAGTCTTTCGGGTTTGGAACGACATGAGGGTGAGTACTTAATGACAGAATTTTCATTTTTGGGTGACCCTTTAAGATCTGTGATTGGGCTCCACACACAAAAGAATGTTATATGGGTTTGGTAAAATGAGTAAATGATGACAAAGTTTTTCAAGACCGATGGTTTTTGTTCACTGTTCCCATCACTTACCTCATGCGTCATGTCCCAGCTGTATTGAGTTCATTGCACAAGAGGAATGTTGAAAAATATTTGAAAACATGTCCAGTTTATTGTATAGGGGTTTTTATTGTGGTGGCAAGTCACTTGACTAATTTGCCATTTTACATGTGTGAGGAAAATGCTTTCAGGTTGGATGTAATTCAGTGTGACATGGATGACTTGATGCAAATAACATCTAGTTGTCTAAAAGAAATTGAACTAAATGCAGGTGCACGTGTCTGGTTTAGCCTTCTTCAAGTCTAAAGACCATTAGGATGATATATGCACAAAATATTACACACTTCTATTAACAATTAGATTTTCTTCATTACACTAAACAATGAAGATATACGTTCAGTTCAATAATGTATTCCTCCCAGTCACACTGAAGTACTAAGGACAAAACAGGATAGATACTCCTATACTAGAAAAAACTGATAATGAGACAGTAAAATCTGACAAACCTTGTGATGTTCCTGGCTGTGCTGCACCTGCTGCTCTACATATCCTTCTTAATGTTAGAAACAAGAGGAAGTTTATTTTTAACAATGTCTGTGATCATTTCAGTTTGATCTTAACAGTTTGAGCAACACATTTAATCACAGATTGTTTTGTGTTCCTGTCAAAATGTGATGCAGCTTTGCAAAGTTGCTGTTATTGAACGACTGAGTGGCGCAAAATTATACACCTGCGCAGTTTCTCACTCCACATGTGTAGAGGTTGTTGTAAAGGTGCAGTAGCAAAAAAAATAAAAAAAATAAAAATAGAGCGAGGGTGACAAATGGCCATGAAATTATAACTGTTTTGGTGAAAAAAAAAAAACTTTACCAGGCATGTATGTAGAGCTCAGGAGGAAAGTAATAATAAATGCTATACATGACCCTTTCAAGAAAGAAGTAGCTGTGCTTTGACACAGTCACTTTTCCCATTTTCTTTTTTATGCTTTCATCTGCTTGGTATTTACAGGTAGAACTCTTGTATGTCATCTGAAACAGAATACAACAGAGTAGAAAAGTTGGAAGGAAAAAGAAAGGAAGCAAACTTGCGTTAGCACCGTACCAAGTTGGGGGGAAAAAATGAATTATCCCTTTCAAATGAGTTTGTCGTATCTTATGTGTCAGCAGCGCATTATGTTGGAGAGAGCAGCTGTCAGAATGAGGCTCTATTGGGAAGAAAGCAGCGAGATTGAATTACTTTCCTCTCTGAAGGCTGACTAAGAACATATCTAGAGAAAAAAAGTAGTTTTGACATGACAGTGTGAGATAACTGTGAAACAGCGTTTCTGTATCAGATATCTCGCATCTCTCTGTGAAACTTTCTGGATATTGACAAAAAGAATTTCTAAGTAGACCGAATTTTTTTTTCTTTTCTTTTTTTTATAGTCGTTAGTTGTTTGAATAGATCAAGAAAACAAAGCACTGAAATAGATAAAAAGTTTGTGCATTCTGGACCTTCAAAACATTGGACCAGCTAGTTATTTAAAATGTATTCTAGCAGAATGTTTTTGTGTGTATATATATATATATATATATATATATATATATATATTTAGATTTTTTTTTGGAAACAAAAATAATTGTTCATTTATTTAAGGGTGCAGTAGCCAACATTTTTTTCTGTGCCACTACAACCCTCTACAGTGCAAGTAAATTACTCGTGACCAAATCTCAATAAAAATGTCTTTATTAGCTAATGGCTTGTAAATTGAATGACTGCAGTCGCCTGCAATTTGAGTTAGAGGCAAAAAATAAGTTTCGTGCAGATATAATTTCATTCTACCAGAAAGACTCAGGAGGCAAGGAAACATTTGAATAAGATTTATTTAACAGTTTGCAAATAATATTGTATAGATGGAATGATAAAGTTCTTTGGCATAGGCCCCGTCCATAGTACAATCCGGAGGGTAGCAGATATTTGCATATCCTGCCTTTAGTATCCCCCTTGCGTATCCCCCTGTCCCTGTTCCCTGATGTATGGACAGGGACCGACCTGGTGGTGGTGGGGAGAATGTGGGTGAACGCCGGCGTCAGTATCTGCGAACATAATAGTGGTGAGGGAGTCGGGCTTGTAATCTGAAGGTTGCCAGTTCGATTCCCACGCCGGCAGGAATTGAAGGTGGGGATTGTGAATAAACAGCACTTTCTCCACCTTTGATACCATGACTAAGGTATCTAGTAAGGCACCTTGGATAAAAGCGTCTGCTAAATGATGAAAAATGTAAATGAAAAAATGTAATGATTGGTCAGATATTGAGTAATGACGTGACATTAGTGTCTTGCAGGTAGAACTTCCGCTAAAGCTCCCATTTCCTGCTGAGCTTTACGAGCCGTTGCTTGCTCTGCAATTACGTCGCCAAGTTCATTTGCACGTTATTGTTTATCGTCTTTAAGCCTTGCCAATTTAAACATTCAAGCGCAAGAAGACGCGAAAGATAACTCTCTCTAGTGCTTGTAATTTTGATTATTTGTTCTTATTTTATGACAGACTGTTTACTTGACTTTAATAATGTTTGAAATGTACATTTTATATTATATTTATGTAGAATTTTGTCATTTGCATTGTCCTTGCTTTCCAAGTCAAAAGATTTACCAGCCAATGGCGACTCAAGCTTGTCTGTAGAGGATTGCAGTATCAATGAATGCAAAAATGACTGTTTTTAATCTGTTTTCTCTCTCATTTGCTGTTGAATAGTCCTGGTTGTGTTAGTATTGCGGTTTCAGGTTGGATGGGATACTCATTTTTGTTTTGCTACTATGTAGGACAAAAGTATCTGAAAATGTTTAACACCTTCAAAATAACTGATTCGATTGAAGTATTTAGGCTACTATATGAACACATAAATAGCTGTGTTGTATATGGGTTGTAAATATGCCTTGAAATTTAATTTAATAGCCTATACTTTCGTATAGATATCAATTCCAAGGATCAAACATTGCTCTTTAATAAAAATGCAATTTTTTGACATTGATACCGTTGATAATGTCCACTAAAAACGTTCAGTGGTTTTACCTCCACTGACGGCCATACAAGGCAACCAAACAAGTCAGTGCCTTGCTTTCATCAAGTTAATGGATATTAATAAAACAAATTAAATGTCACATTTTATAAACGCATGTAGAATAATGTGACCTAGATTAGGCAGCCAATTACCTGTGGAATTCTTGGGCAGCCTCTCATCCCCACGGGCTTATTAATGCTGTTTGCTTCTATCACAACCACTCATATTAATGTTTGTACATATAATAAACATCTGTGGCAAAAGCAGATCTCTTTTGTCTGTTCGAGCAGACCTCGACCTGTAAAGCAGCTTTGGGCCACCAGCCAGGTGTTGTTCTCAATCGGGGGCCAGTTGAACAGTGTTCCTACAACTGTGAATTTAATCTAAATGCAGTTATTGGCACAGTTATACATTTAGGACTATTGATGCATGAACAGACTTGTTCAGAGTTGAGCGATGCATTCTGTTCTGCACATTTAGTGGAGTAATGATGCTTATCATTTGTGTTTCTTGAGAACTGTGATTTTTCTCCTCGCGGATCAGGCAGGTAGCCAACCAGACGGTCAGTAATTTTATATAGAAAGATTGTAAATATACATAGCAGTCAATTCACAGACATTGTGTTTGTAAATAAAATAATTTTACTTCAGTTGTACCGTAAAGTAAAGTGGCTGGTGTACTCTGGATTGAAAACCATATGGCAATGTAGACAACGGCATTGATTATATTTGGAGAAATCGCTTCTTGATCCCTATTGTCACCATTATGTTCAGTTTGTTTGTTTGTATCTGTCACCAGAGTTGGGGAGTAACGAAATACAAGTAACTTAGTTATGTATTTAAAATACAAAATTTGAGTAACTGTATTTCATTACAGTTACATTTTAAATGTAATCAGATTACAGTTACATCTGAGCTTACCAAAGTGATTACTTTGAATTTTAATGTCATTTATTTCATTTAAACATTAATGTAAACAGCAATTGGTTATTCTCCAACTCGGACAGTTTGTCAAATCATCCTAAGCTACATTTCTGCTCATAAGTTTCATAACCCTTTCGGAACATGCAACATTTTAATAATTTTAACAAAAGTGGGATCATAAAAATTGCATGTTATTATTTAGTACTGTCCTGAATAAGCTATTTCACACAACAGATGTTTAAAGGACAAAATGACTTAATTTATAAAAATGGTCTCATTCAAAAATGTACATACCCTTGAATCTTAACCTTCCTGTCATGATCCACGGCTATTTTCATGTTTTATGATAGTTCTTTGTAATTGTAAAAAAAAAAAAAAAAGTCTTATTTCACAATTCTGTCTTTTTTCATCGCAATTGACCGTTCGCAAAGACCCGCCCCCTTTAGTTACTGTTGCCATGTATGACAAGCCATGCTCTCACGCAGTGAAAAATACATCCTGGAGCAAAGAGGACACTGATAACATATCGACAGACATATGAAACAGTTTCATATTTAATATATCATAATTTTTTAAAGTTTAAACAATAAATAGCGTATAGGGTCTCTTTAATGTGTGGTATTAGATCGCTGGAGCTCCTTCAAGCGGCTCGTGAACCGATCATCTCTTCATACTAGTTCATTTATAGCATCAAATAAACATGAATGAACATCAGAAGGAATGTTGTTTCAAGCGTTGAAAGACGTGAGTACTCACAATTTATCAAGTTCAAGTTCACCAAAGTTAATCTACTAACTCTCCTGACTGCTTTGTCAAAATGGAGGATTATGATTGGTTAAATCGCCTGTCAATCAAACTGTTTGCGAAGGGTCAATTGCGAGATTTAAACTCACAATCGTGTTGGAAAAGTTAGAATTGAGAGATATAAACTCAGAAAAAAAGTCAGAATTGCAAATTTTTCACTTAATTGTATGAGTTTATATCTCGCAATTCTGACTTTTTTTCCTCAAAATTCTTTCTTTTTTTTTCTCACAATTTTGAATCTCACAATTCTAACTTCATAAAACTTAATTGTGAGATAAAAACTAGCAATTACCTTTTTTGTGTGTTACAAACTTATTAGTTTTCCAAAGTATCCTAAAGTATTTAGATTAAGTTACAAAATTTGGGTAATCTAATGAAATACATTACAAATTACTTTGTAAAACTTTTGTTGTAATGTAGTGAAATACATGTTAAAAGTAACCTACCCAGCCCTGTCTGTCATATGTTCCTTTCTTCTGCTTCCCATTACTCGTCTGTCTCCCCGATTACCATTGTTATTGGTTCATATATGTCAGCTATGTCTTGTCATCATTATCATGCGCACTACTTAAGTTGTACCCTTCTCTGTTCGGTCTCGTCAATGGTATGTGTATTTGTTGTTGCCTGTTCGCCAGTTCTGTTGGGTCTTTAGATATTAAAGTACGTATTGGATTGTACTTGTCTTCCTCGTCTGCGTTCCTTGTAACCGCATGTGACACCTATGTAGTCTACTATATATTTACTGTAAATGGCATGAATTGAGCACACAAGCGTTACCAAATTTTGATGGTTACAAGCATGCTGGCTTGTTTGTTGTTATCACATGGCTGCTTTATAGCTGATTCTACTTTGTTTCATAAATTTTGCAACATCGACCCTATATCTTCTGTAGAGCTGCTATAGCTGAGTTGAGCTCATTTCATAATTAATGAAGTTTACACAGTTTTCAAAGCCTTAAGCGCATACCTCGGGAAGAATTGAGTTCTGTTTACATCATTGATCCTTATTTTCCTGTTTATCACTGTAAAGTTGCATTGAAACAATCTGTATTGACCAGACTTGACATGGACTAAAATTGTGTGTTTTAGGTCTGTAAGCCAAGTTCAGAATAATGAAGGTTTTGGTCGTCTATTGAAAAGCTTGTGGTTCAGATTTTATGATTCTACAGACATTCTTAATCAAACTGGAGAATGAGGCATTGAGGGTCAATTTCAATGATAATTGACTATGAGATAAATGCATGCTAATTTTGCGCTTGTGCCTGTTTATATGCTAAACTCAAATTGATGTGAACATCTCTGAGCTGCAGTTTAAATGTTAGCCCCCAACTGCAATTAACATTAGTGCCATAGTGCTGCTCAAATGTGTAATTGACATAAACATGGCAGGTTTTGCATGTCAGCTCAACCATTCTGCACACAACATTTTTTTTGCTTAATTACAGTGCGTGTAAGGCAGTGCTGTCTGTATTTATATTGTTCAAATATTCTTTTTGAAGTTTAAAAAAAAGTCCCATTGACTCGAGCATTCAGAATGTAACAATGTTGTCATCGAAATACAGTATTTGCATACTGAATTCCATTTGGTTTCATTTCTTTCAGCTATTTGAATACTGAAATGTGATTTCTTTGTTTTCTTTACAAAGAATTGGTATTTCCATTAGAAATACAAAAATCTTTATTAATCATTAATTTGCTACTCCTTAGTAGTTGTGTATTCAAAATGGAGTACATATCCATATGTAGATGCATAAAAATGTATCTATGTGCATAGATATAACCATATGCATTTACAAAGACATTAAATTAAATTATTTTAACATTAATTTCCTTCAGAATATATATATATCGAATAATAAAATATGTATTTTTGACATTACTTTGAACTCATGGATGCTTTTTTTCCTCTCCTTAGAAGTTCCTTGGCATATTTAGTATGTAGTGGTGTATGTCTGTACTTAGATGCATCTTCTAATTTATGCTAATTTCTGCATCATTAGCTCTATCTCTAAAGCTACTTATACAGTTTTTTTATGCATAATTTTTTTATACAAAAGCATGGGTGAGAATGGGCTGGTCCTCTGGGAGAGTCTGCTGTCATGTGATAATATAATCTTGTACTACGAATAACAGCTGGAGGCAGGAATAAAGAAGGTTAAAGCCCCTATATAATCTGACATCTACAACAATTTGCAGAGAATTGTGGGAAGCCTTGGAGGTTAGTACAGTTTTTACCTGAGCAGCTTCGTAAGCTGATAATAATAGTCTTCTCTCCATCCTTAAGTCTTACTGTCACTATTACTTTTAGATTTGAATATTTTTGTCTCTATTTGTTTTTTGTGTGTAATGAATTTGTTTATTTAAAATCAAATGAGTTTCTCTGTGGTGATTACTGTAATTACTTGTGAAGGTAATTACTTTTACATGTGAAACACTGCTCCACAGGTAAAAAAACTACATGAGACTTTTTCAGAAAGGTTTAGAGGCAGTTTCATAGCTAATGTTTTAAAGATAAAACATCATTTATATTCATTAGCTATATGGTGCCTGTCTATTTGTTAAGTGAAGTCTATAAAATTCACATTTTGTTTCACATTGTCTTATGAATATGTGAGTGGTGTTTGCCCCATTCAAAACTCACCACTATGGTGTTGTGAATGCCTTGGATGTGGTTGCTAAGTTGTACTGAGTGGTTGCTAGGTGGTTGCTTATTGGTCCCAGTCAATAGAGCCTATATTGGTTCTAGGGAATCAAGGGAATTTTGTTCTCATAAAGCAAAAATTGTATGTCAGATTGCTTAGTTAAGTATTAGTGCATCTCTCCTTAACAAGCCACATGATTTGGGATGCCAATTTAAGTCTGTAGCATAAATGTTGTGGGATGAGTTATACTCCAAAGTTTCAATACAATGTTGGGTTTTTGTTCAAATCTCTAAAGTATGAGCAATATTAGTAATTCCTGCCTTAGCATGCACCTGTAACATGTTAGAAATCCACAAAAGCCTCCACCCTCACCTCCGGAAGGCGTATCCTCGTACTGTAAATGAGCAGACCAAAGTTCAACTGAGGAGGGAGAGTGGGGGCTCTGGAGGAGGATGATGGGACTGGTGAAGTACAGGAAATGCCAGCCGGAGAAGCCAGGATGGAGAAGACGGAGAGAGGAGCCAGGTGGGGACCCAAACCACAGCCAGGACCAAGGCGCAGTTGGAGGGAGGAGGCATGGTGGTGACTTGGCCACGGATCCAAGGGGACAACAGATGGAGACGGAGCTGATTGAGGTGGAGACGAAGACCCAAAGAGACCATGTGACACTGATGGCTCTGGAGACCAAGGCGGAGCCGCAGAGACAAGCATCCGATGTGGAGCCAGGGTGTCAAAAGACTGAGTCAAAGCCAGTGGGACTGAGGACCAAGGCGGAGCTGGAGGGAGGGTGAAGCCAAAGGGGGATGAAGCACAGCTGACAGCCCGGAAGTCTGTGGCACAGGCAGAGCGATGTATGACCAAGGTGTAGCCGGAGGGATGAGGGAGCAGGTGGAGCCAGTGGAGCTGTAAGGACAATGGTCCCAGGTGGGGTGATGGGCTCGGCAGTGGGATGTGGAGCCAGGGAATCCTCTTGACAAAGCGGAGCGGGAGACCGGAAGACCTGAGGCAGATCCACACAACAGAGTGGAGTTCAGCCATGGAGTGAAGGGAACCAGAGGAGAAAGGTCCGAGGAACTGGCTGCTATGGGAAGAGCAGGTGGGAGAGGAAGGTGGGGCGGGATCCTTGGAGACACAGGAGATTTGGAGCTGGACGACACAGCAGAGACACACAGGAGACTTGGAGCTGGGTGGGACCAGCGCAATCAGGAGACAGGGAAATATCCTCTTCCTTTTCCTCATAATAGTTAATAAAAGCCAGCTGCTCACCATCAGCGTTGGGAGTATGTGCATGGCTCCAGTCCATGCCCTCGAACTCCACAAGGACACCCACAATGATGGATGGTGTAGCCAGCTTTTGCAACTAGAAAGACAATCCGTTGGGCTCGGGCTCCGGGGCGATGATTGTCTTTGCTCCATTTGGCTCGGGCTCTGTGTCTGAGGTGCTGGCATACGCTCTGTGCGGTGTATGAGAGGGGGGTGGCTGGGCTCTGGGTGCGGAATGGGGCTGGTGATGTCCTCCTCAGTGGGGCAGATGGTGTTATGAACTAAACATAACTGAAACAGCACCATTTAATGCAAGTTCTCCTATTATGCTTTTACAAATATTACCTTTCATGTAGTGTGAAATTGTGAATTTTAAAGTTTTGCAATGTTATAAAGATCAATGTGCATGACAAATAAAGTTATTGTCTCCCAAAAGAAATATTCAATTCTGAACTCCCAAAATGAGTCGTCAGTAATTCCAGTCTCACTTCCATTTACAACCCTATGTGGGATTGAAGCAATTTTTTTTCTTTGGTGTTCATTCTCTGTCCTTAAATACTGTAGTAGTAGCTGAGGCACAGAAGTGTTTGGTTTGTGTTGTCGACAAAAAGATGCTGTTTTCTGCACTATTGTAGGAGACGTCCAATACAACGTTAGAACCCTGTAAAATAGCATAATTGGGTCACTTTAATTATTTTATCTTAAATGTGACTTTTGTGCAAGAAAATAATTGCCCTATTTTGAATCCATGAACATTTCCATAAAAAAAGCATAATTTTCATTCTGTAAAGACATTATATCAGAGCACGTATAGTCTTGCCTTCAATTGCACTCTCCGTGTCATATTTGAAAATCACCAAGCAATTTTGTTCCGTAGCTTCAAGTGAGCAATGAGTATGTGATTATACTTCAGGCTGAACTCTAGTAGTCAGGACATCATCTTCATGGTTTATAGTATAAAACCCACACACACACACACACACACACACACACAGGCTTACACTAGAAGAAAGAACCCTGCAGGTCTTTGAGGAAAAAATGCAGTGATTGATGTCTGTAACTGTCATCACACATTTACAAACTTATACAAATCAGAAGCAATGGCTTATGGGTTATTTGTCTTGCCACATTGATCTTTGAATAATTACAGAAGCACCTACTGAGACGCATGTCCAGCCAACTAGCCTTAAACACTTTTGGTCCAATGTTCTTCCCCAATGTTCTTCAAAATATCTTCCTTGTTCTGCAGAAGGCAAGTCGAACTGGGAAGTCATACAGAATTATCATTTTTGGGTGAACTATCCCTTTAAAGACTTTGAGATATCATTGCGATACTATCACAGATTTTATTAGTACTTTATATTAGTTTAATTAATTTTTATTTTCATTTTCATTTAATTTCAGAACTTAAAATTTTTGTATTTTTTGTATTTTTTTCATTTTTATCAGATTAAACTAAATAAAATGAGAAATGTTTCCTTGACAACTAGCTACAATAAAAGAAATATATAAATATATACTAAAATTTAAAAAAAAACTTATTTTAGTTTATTTTATTTAAAGTAACAAATCTGTATGCATCATTAAATTGTGATTTATGTCATGAACTATATTCAAAAATGTAATAAATGAACATTTTAGCATGCATTATACAGTGGGTATGGAAAGTATTCAGACCCCCTTAGATTTTTCACTATTTGTTATATTGCAGCAATTTGCTAAAATCATTTAAGTTCATTTTTTCCTCATTAATGTACACACAACACCCCATATTGACAGAAAAACACAGAATTGTTGACATTTTTGCAAATTTATTAAAAAAGAAAAACTGAAATATCACATGGTCCTAAGTATTCAGACCCTTTTCTGTGACACTCATATATTTAACTCAGGTGCTGTCCATTTCTTCTGATCATCCTTGAGATGGTTCTACACCTTCATTTGAGTCCAGCTGTGTTTGATTATACTGATTGGACTTGATTAGGAGAGCCACACACCTGCCTATATAAGACCTTACAGCTCACAGTGCATGTCAGAGCAAATGAGAATCATGAGGTCAAAGGAACTGCCTTAAGAGCTCAGAGACAGAATTGTGGCAAGGCACAGATCTGGCCAAGGTTACAAAAAAAATTCTGCTGTACTTAAGGTTCCTAAGAGCACAGTGGCCTTGGGACGACCAGAACCCTTCCTACAGCTGGCCAAACTGAGGGAAGAAGAAAGAGCCTGGGAAGAAGAGTCTTGGTGAGAGAGGTAAAGAAGAACCCAAAGATCACTGTGGCTGAGTTTCCAGAGATGCAGTCGGGAGATGGGAGAAAGTTGTAGAAAGTCAACCATCACCGCAGCCCTCCACCAGTCGGGGCTTTATGGCAGAGTGGCCCGACGGAAGCCTCTCCTCAGTGCAAGACACATGAAAGCCTGCATGGAGTTTGCTAAAAAACACCTGAAGGACTCCAAGATGGCGAGAAATAAGATTCTCTGCTCTGATGAGACAAAGATAGAACTTTTTGGCCTTAATTCTAAGCGGTATGTGTGGAGAAAACCAAGCACTGCTCATCACCTGTCCAATACAGTCCCAACAGTGAAGCATGGTGGTGGCAGCATCATGCTGTGGGGGTGTTTTTCAGCTGCAGGGACAGGACGACTGGTTGCAATCGAGGGAAAGATGAATGCGGTCAAGTACAGGGATATCCTGGACGAAAACCTTCTCCAGAGTGCTCAGGACCTCAGACTGGGCCGAAGGTTTACCTTCAAACAAGACAATGACCCTAAGCACACAGCTAAAATAACGAAGGAGTGGCTTCACAACAACTCCGTGACTGTTCTTGAATGGCCCAGCCAGAGCCCTGACTTAAACCCAATTGAGCATCTCTGGAGAGACCTAAAAATGGCTATCCACCAACGTTTACCATCCAACCTGACAGAACTGCAGAGGATCTGCAAGGAGGAATGGCAGAGGATCCCCAAATCCAGGTGTGAAAAACTTGTTGCATCTTTCCCCAAAAAGACTCATGGCTGTATTATATCAAAAGGTGCTTCTACTAAATACTGAGCAAAGGGTCTGAATACTTAGGACCATGTGATATTTCAGTTTTTCTTTTTTAATAAATCTGCAAAAATGTCAGGAATTCTGTGTTTTTCTTTCAATATGGGGTGCTGTATAACAAGGAGTGAAAAATGTAAGGGGGTCTGAATACTTTCCATACCCACTGTACATACTTGATCAATTTTTTGCAAATATTTGAATACAAACAATACATACATTTTTTGTTGTATTAGAATGTCTTTCTGTACTCATCTAAATAACATTTTATATTCAGTGTTGGTTAACGATAAATAACACATACAGTATAAACTGTATGCAAAAAATCTATGGCCTGAATTGTGAGGGTTATACTGCGAACTGTGTGAGCGCTTGTGTGTGGCTGTTGTTGTACCTCTGTGTGGACTTTACAGAGGACATTAATTCTATTATAGCTGTGTCCTTAGGCCCAACAGTATAATTTTATTGTAGAAGAGGAGAACAACTTCATCATTTACTTCAATTATTGCAGAAAAATTGTCAGTATGCTGCGAAATGAGACAACGTGCATTCATAAATCAAAAGAGCATAACAGATTCCCCACTGAGACTCATTCTCCTTATGTTGCAAACATCCCGTGAAACAGCTAACGCACACACATACTTTTTTCTGTTTAATTGTGTCAAAAATACACACAAATCACTTTATATACCATAAAGATACCCAATATTTTTTATATTGTAGAGTTGTATGAATGCAAATTTATCTTAGAACTGAAATAGTCCTCATGTCATGCCAAGAGAAATCTGAATTTTTTTTAAATTTTATTATTTTCATATGCATATTTTCAAGACGAGGAATATGCATTACTTTTGATGCATTGAAAGATTAAGAAAGCTTAATGAAATAGAAACAGTGCATCTTTTGTTTTTCATTGTCAATTTTTAATTGCAAAAGTATTTGAATATTGTACGCTTTCCCACTCTCATTTAAGGAGTAATAAATGACCTTGCTGAGAAGTTTGCCTGTTTGTGGAGTGTGACCGTGTGCTACAGATGACCGTCTGCCAGTCAGAATGCAAGTAAAGGGTTCTACTGTTATGCCTGTGAGCAAACACTTAAGCACTCTTCTCAGAAAAAAACCAATAGGTTTTCCAGAACACAACCGCTTCAATCTTTCTCCACTACCCAGACCCTCTGGCTCGCCTTGGAAGTCAGAAATAGTTTTCAATCAGTCTTTCAAAAAAAGAAGGTTATGGGAAGATGGAAGCTGTCATGTTCATCTTGATAAAACGACCTCCTTTGGTAGTAAAGTCAAATTTCTGGCTTCCCATCTCTGTAAGAATTATTACAAACCATACTGGAATCAAGTCTGTAATGGAAAACATTGAAATGATCCATGAATACACCAAACAATCCACCTCTGTGAGTCTATATAATGCCATTGAATAACTGCATCTTAGCTGATGCTTGAAAATAACAATAATGATATTACTTTGTGACCTTACACCTCTGTCTAAAATGCACATTTGATCTCCAAACAGATCCCCCATACTCGGCTACATTGTGTTCGGTAGGATTCAGCAACATTGTACATCCTTCCAACATCTGCTGGAAACATGCATCCCCAATACCATTGTTTCCCCTGCCGTGTTTAATGGCGCCACACATGCATTTGGTATTAAAAAACTTCATTCATCTGCTACGAACATACCTGACATTATCCAATGCTAGGTTGTAACCTTCTGGGTTACACTTTATTTCCTCTTAGACATTCTACTAACTATAAGTAACTTTGCAACTACATGTCAACTAACTCTCATGAGAGTATTAGTAGACTGCAGTAGACTGTTAGTAGTAGGGTTGTCAAAAATCAAACCTAGGTACAAAGTCGGTACTGAAATTTTAAAAATGTGATGATACCAGCATTTCCCCTTAGTATTTTGAGCGCTGTTCTGTGGATACTTAAACACGTCTGATTGGCCATTGTGTTCAACAGATATCTCTGTGATTGGCTACAATGATTAACATGTTGTATATAGACATCTTTGACACTCTTAACCGAGTGCTTGCACAGAAAAACACAGGAGCATTTCATAACAGGCACCTATCAGCGGATCCCTAATATATACGCCTGCTTTCAAACGCTATAGTGTTCGGTCTAGACTGTTGGGTTAGGGTTAGCTGTTAGGGTTCAGGTTAGTAGAAAAAGTTGACATGTAGTTGCAAAGTTACTTATAGGCAATCTCGATGGACCATCAAAATAAAGTGCTACCCTCAACTGCAACTACATTTTTAAATATTAAATCTTTATAATGTCTTCTTTTGTGTTCATTAGAAGAAAGAAACTCAGGTTTGGAAAACATGAGGGTGAGTAAATGATGACAACATTTGTATTTTTGGGTGAACTATCCCTTTAAGCAGACAGTCTACTAATACTCTAATGACTGGTAGTTGACATAGTTGCAAGGTTACTTATTGTCAGTAGAATGTCTAAAGTGGACCATGAAAATAAAAGCCCGATCTCATGAAAGTGTGTATCAATAGCACGATTTTCTGTTTCTATTTAGCGTGTTACTTATATGCAGAAATTACAATTGGCGTGACTATGATACACACGTGTTTGACGTACATATAATACGCACTTTTCGTGTGTATATGATACGCACTTTTGGCACACATATAATACGCCTGTACCCCACACCACTAATCCTACCCATTGTGTAACATACGGTTAGTTGTGGCCTAATGGCGAGGGAGTCGGTCTTGTAACCTGAAGGTTGCTGGTTTGATTCCCACGCTGGCAGGAATTGAAAGTGAAAGGGATTGTGAATGAACAGCACTCTTTCCACCTTCGATACCATGACTAAGGTGCCCTTGAGCAAGGCACGAAATCCCTAATTGCTCCCCTTGTAAGTCGCTTTGGATAAAAGCGTCTGCCAAATGAATGAATGTATACACGCAAAAAGTCATAGGAGTGTATAAATAGCACACCAAATACAAATGTAAACTCATGCTATAGATACTTAGTACTAGGAGATTGTGTTGCAAAATAAAGTGTTATCAAATTTTGACTTGTCAGTCTGCAGAACACGGCTTCAATCTTCCATACTCCAATCCTTGAGTTCTTTGGCAAATGCAAGGTGTTTTGTTTTGTTTTATTTTATTTTATTTTATTTTATTTTTTACAGTTGATAAAACTAATAAATGGTTTCTTTACTGTTACACAACCACTCAATCCAGCCTCTTGTAGCCATTTGCTTACAGTTCAAAATGAAATTGGAGGTCTCATTCAGGATTTTAGAAGTTCTGCGTGATATAATTGAAATATGGAACACGTTTCATTAGTTTTACACTCCAGTTACAAAATATTTAATAGAAAGTGGGAAGACACCAATTTTCCTAGGTTGGAAATCCCTACTACTGTACGTTGGGATGGCATAAGGGTGAAAAAAATGTTTTTATGTGAACTTTTTGAATCTTAAAATCGATCTATAAATACTTCAAATACATTTGTCTTTTTATTATTTTATTTTATTTTTTTATTATTTATTTTATCTTTAATTTTTATTATTTTATTATTTATTTTTATTTGATTTATTTTATATTTTTTTATTAATTTTATTTTATCATCCATTTTCCAAATCTCTCCTATGTAGGGTTGGAGGTTTATTTTATTGAGACTTATTGCATATTCATAATGCTTATGCATCACAATTAGCTGTCCAGTGCTGAGACTGACATGTGTCTACATGCTTTTTCGCTTAATGTAAAAGCGGCTTAGCAAACAGCTGCAAATGAGGGACATTCAAAATGTGTTTTATAGGTGACGTCGGGTGAAGCGTTAAGCAGTCTGACAAATAGCGTTAATAAGAGCCTATAGCTTGAGGGTTGAGAGGAAAACGCACACACATATATACACAGTCACATGTTTACAGGCTCCACAAGAGTTTTGAGATCATTAAACTGATTAAATCCATAGGATACTTTGGGGTATTATGGACTAAAAGAAAGGAACATCAGAGAAATGAAACATTGTTTGAATTGTAATGAGCTTCCTTCAGCCATGCTATGGCTTTTCTTATGCTTATTTGTCTCAGCAGAAGGTTGTGAGGCCATACATCGCTGTCCAAAGAGAGAAAAGAAATGCACTGTGACAGATTTCAAGCTTTGTTTAAACATTTTGTATGATAATGTTTGTGGACAATTCAGGCTAGAACTGGAGACGATGTGATTTACTTCGACAGATATTGTCCTACTAACAGCTTACAAGCACATTAACATTTCAAATAAAATATTTGTGTCACCTCAACATTATTATCATTATTATATTTGTTGATGAATTGTTGCTCTTCTGAATTTCACAGTGTTATGAAGCAATGCATGAACTGGATGTACTGCCTTATAAACAATTCAAAGAATTTAATCAGTGAAACATTTTTCAATGTTTATTAAACTTTGTGAAGCCATCTTTTCACACTCTCAATAGTTTATTTAATTCTTCTGCTAACAATGTTCAACATGTTTGGTTTGTTTCATTCTGGGATGGAAATTACATTTGAAATATATTTCTGATAAAATGGTTGACTCTTTCAGCAAATTGTGTAACTAGCATTTTATGATTTGTAAATACACTCAATTATATAATAGAGAAACGTATTTCTTGTGTGACAATTCTATCTTTGGTAACCAAAAGAAAATCTTTATTAGAAGTTGTGTGCATGTTTATATGATTTATGAGGACACAAATTTGTATAACATGGATATTAAACTGGTATTACAACATAAGGTTTATGAGGATATTTCCCGATTCCTCATTATTAAAATGGTTTAAAAAAAACCCAAACATACTAAACAATGTAAAAATGCAGAAAGTTTTCTGTGATGGGTAGGTTTGGGTTGGTAAGATGCATTTCGGTCGATCGGACCTCAAGTGGACGGCGCTAAATACAGGTGTAAACGGGTTCTAAAATGTTTTGAGCTTCTCCTCTTTTGACCTGTTCCAGAGGTAGTCTAGAAACACGTTTGACAAAACTGCTTTCGTAGTGTAAACGTTCATGTGGTCAAATGAGTTCGAACAGCCACAAAAGACTGCCTACTTTCCAACTATAATATATATACAGGGCTGGGTAGGTTACTTTTAAAAAGTATTTCACTACAGATTACAAAATACATGCTTTAAAAAGTCATTTGTAACGTATTTCGTTACATTACTCAAGTTTAGTAACTTAATCTAAATACTTTAGAATACTTTGGAATACTAATAAGTGTGGAACAAACACAAAAAAGGTAATTGCAAGTTTCTGACTTTTTCCCTCAGAATTGCTTGATATAAAGTTGCAATTGTGAGTTATAAAGTCAGAATTATGAGATATAAACTCGCAATATTGAGAAAAGTCAAAATTATGAAAAACTCAATATTGAGAAAAGTCAAAAATATGAGATATAAACTCACAATATTGAGAAAAGTCAAAAATATGAGATATAAACTCACAATATTGAGAAAAGTCAAAAATATGAGATATAAACTCACAATATTGAGAAAAGTCAAAAATATGAGATATAAACTCACAATATTGAGAAAAGTCAAAAATATGAGATATAAACTCACAATATTGAGAAAAGTCAAAAATATGAGATATAAACTCACAATATTGAGAAGTCAGAATTAAACTCACATACTAAATTCACAATTGCAAGAAAAAGTCAGTATTGCAAGTTCATATCTCCCAATTCTGACTTTAATAACTTGCAATAGTGAGTTTAAATCTCGCAATTCTGAGAAAAAGAAGTCAGAATTGTGAAATGCAAACTAACAATTGTGAGGGAAAAAATACAAATTGTGAGAAAAAGTTGCAGTGACCTTTTTTACAATTATAAAATGACTCACAAACAACTATCACAAAACATGAAAACAGTCGTGGATCATCAGGTCATGACAGGACAGTTTAGTTGACAGATGGGCAATTTTTTTTTTATATGTTTTTTATATGTTGATGAAACTTAACTCCGCTTTTTCAGACTGTCAGAGTCAGAGAATCACCAATTGCTGTTTAAATGACATTAAAATTCAAAGTAATCACTTTGGTAATCTAAAATACTTTTCAGATGTAACTGTAATCTGATTACCACCCATTTAAAATGTAACTGTAATGAAATACAGTTACTCAAATTGTGTATTTTAAAAATGTAACTAAGTTACTTGTATTCCGTTACTCCCCAACCCTGTATATATATATATCACATGTATTAACTTCACATAAATACAATAAAGAGGTGTAAATATTGTTTATTAAATTACCCGTACTTGAACATTTATCATTGTGTATTTAACATAAACTTTGCTGTTTGGTGTGTTTGAAGTGCCATGATCGTTCTTAGCGTGAGTGTGTTTGTCTAGCAAATGTTCTTACATCCTTCTCATTACACTTCCTCTTTTGCAAGGATTTCCCAGTTCAAATGGCCATGATCCAAGTTTCCTGTAAACCCCTGCTGTCCCAAATCAATACTGCTCTTATTTAACGAGTTAAATCCCTGTTAGAGGATTTAAACACGTAATGGCAGCGGTTACTCTTTGACAGCTCTGTGTCGTGGTTTTCAGTCTCGTAATGAATTGGGGAAGTTCGACAGAAGGGCAGCCTGTTTACTATGGCTGTTGATAACACGCCGTCCATCCAGTGGTCAGCCTCACTTCCTCTAATGAGATGACAGGTGCAATGTTTACGCTTCGATTGCTGCTCTAGTTTGAGGGGTCAAGTGTGTTTACTTCCCAGACTTACGACCTTAATGACCAAGGCTAAATAGCTGACCCTTCGTTTTATGCTGCATACAGTCATGGCCAAAAATATCGGCACCCTTGGTAAACATGATCAAAGATAACTGTGAAAATAAATTGCATTGTTTATCCTTTTAATCTTTAATTCATAAAATGAGCAAAAATCTAACCTTTTACTGAAGGAAAACAATTGAAAGAGGGGGGGGAATCACATTATGAAATAAATGTTTTTCTCCAAAACACATTGGCCACAATTATTGGCACTCTTTTATTCAGTTCTTTATGCAACCTCCTTTTGCCAAGATAACAGCTCTGAGTCTTCACCTATAATGCCTGATGAGTTTGGAGAACACCTGACCAGAGATCAGAGACCATTCCTTCATGCAGAATCTCTACAGATCCTTCAGATTCCCAGCTCCATGTTTAGGGTTCAGATCAGGGGACTGGGACGGCCATGACAGAAGCTTCATTTTGTGCTCAGAGACACATTTTTGTGTTGGTTTTGATGCGTGTTTTTGATCATTATCCTGATGGATGATCCAACCATGGCCCATTATTGGATTTCTAGCAGAAGCGATTAGGTTTTGATTTTTTATCCATTGGTATTTGATAGAATCCATGATGTATCTGAACAAGATGGCCAGGATATCCAGTGGAAAAACAGGCCCACAACATTAAAGATATTTAACCGTGGGCATGGGGTACTTTTTATCCCTGTGTGCACCAAACCAATCTTGTGGGTTAGCTCTTTTTCTAGTTTCATCTGACCGTAGAAGCCGGTCCCATTTGAAGTTTCAGTCTTGTCTGACAACTGAATATGCTGGAGATTGTTTCTGGATGAGAGCAGAGGATTTTTCTTGAAACCCTCCCGAACAACTTGTGGGGATGTAGGTGTTGTTTGATCATTTTTGTAGGCTTTCTGAGACTCAAAACGTAACTAATCTCTGCATTTCTCCAGCTGTGATCTTTGGAGTGTCTTTGTCCACTCAAACTCTTCTCCTCACTGTGCATTAGGACGATTTAGACACACATCCTCTTCCAGGCAGATGTGTAACATCTTTAGTTGATTGGAACTTCTTAATTATTGCCCTGATAATGGAAATGGATACTTTAGCTATTTTCTTACAGCTACTTTCTATTTTGTGAAGCTCAACAATGTTTTGCTGCACATCAGTATTATATTCTTTGGTTTTACCCATTGTGATGAACGATTACAGGAATTTGGCCTTTGTGTTCCCTCATGTTTATACTCCTGTGGAACAGGAAGTCATGGCTGGACAATTTAATGTTCATGATCACCCTGGTATTCTGTGTAAATATGAATGGTAATATATGTTACTCATAAAAAATCTTAGGGTGCCAATAATTGTGGCCAACATGTTTTGGAGAAAAAAACATTTATTTCATAATGTGATTTTCTCCCCACTTTCAATTCTTTTCATTCAATGAAGGTTGCCGATATTTTTGGCCACGGCTGTATATTAAAAAGGTCACCGGACACTCGGTGTAGATCTGTGTGTGGAGGTTGAATTGTGAGAATGTGTCCATCAAAGCAAAGTCATTTCATTGCTCATAGACACCTTAAATCAGGGATGGGCAGCTTTGGTCCTGCAGGGCCACTGTCCTGCCAGAGTTTAGCTCAAACCCTGATAAAACTCACCTGAAAAAGCTAATGTCTTCAGAAAGCTAACGGCAGGTAAGTTTTATCAGGATTGGAGGAAAATCTCCTGCCGGACAGTGCTCTCCAGGATCAGAATTGCCCACCCCTGCATTAAATGGTAATTCAATCCTGGCAAGATGGCCTTTTAATAAATGTCTAGGAAAAAATCATTTTAAAAAAATGGTGCTCGTTAGTTTCTTTAGTTTTTTATGGCGTACTTCCATTTGTTTTAGTTGATAGTGACTATTTTTGCTCACATTTGGAAAATAGTCACAATAAAGAAAAAGCGTGTTTAAACTTTTGACTGGCCATGTAAATGTGATACTAAATGAGACTAAAATGTGTGCTGTTGTAACGGAGGCCAGGTAGTAGCTCTAGCAACTACTGTTAGATGTTGCAGCTTTTAGCCTCCTTGTTAGAGCATCCGCCACACACGCCAGAGACCCGGGTTCGAATCCCACACAGAGCAGGGCGATTAGGATCTGGATCAGGGATTACTCTGTACTTAAGTACATGCTGAATTGCATTGACTTTGGGAATGCTGAAGATATATTAGAAATATGTTATATATAAAGAAATCTATCTATGCAACAAAAGTACCTCTTTTTTAACCACAGCCATAAGATTTTATTTGATTTATTTTAAGCAGTTTTCTTTACTCTATTTTAATTAGTGTCATTTGCTGAAGGCTATATTGTAAAATTGCTTATTACATGACTCTCTGGAGGACTTGATTAATTGATTGATTGATTATGACATTGTGTGATCAATAAATGTATGCAGTTACATGTACTGCTGATGTATGATTTATGTATATACACATTCTAAAGATGCCTTATTTCCACCACAACATGCGCAATATACTATTATAATCCTTCAGTCAGACAATGGATCTAACATGCATCCCAGTCTTCTTCATCTCTATTCATTTGGCTATTTTGCAGTCATTTCATCATTCAGATTCTTGTCTGGGAGCGACACAGATGTCCGTGACATTTTCTGTCACATGCAATTTGAGGGCAAAACCTCATCTGAAGTTCAGAGGCATGGAATGCATTTGAGCAGCCAGACTTGTGAAAAAAAACTTTTTCAATTCCTACTTTCTGCTTAGCTAACAGTACTTTATCCAGATTGGCAACAAAACTGCTCCTCACCTCGTTGTCTGTGGTCATGGAGTAAGCTCAACTCTACAATAAGGTTCTGACCTTTCCGGAAATTTTCCCAGCGCCCCTCCAACACCCCTGATTACCTCAGCGCTTGTTCAGACCCTGCTCTGACCTCCTGTTTTACGGAGCCAGAAGGGTTTAAGGATTGTAGATCTAGAATTTACTAAGAGCAGGTGATAGAGGACTTTCCTGACTGTTTGTTGTTTCAATAACACTGACACTCATTTTATGATCTCTATTCAAAACACAAACCTTGCTCATTGTTTTTTTTTATTTTTTTTATTTGTTTGTTTGTTTTACAAAATATTTATTTATTGACTTATTTCTGGATAGTAAGAAAAAATAAATCAGTTAATTACAATAATTAATAATAAATATAATATGTATTCATAAAGAATATGTAATGAATTTGTAATGAACATTATGCTATATTAAATTATAACTAGGCTAAATAAAAATTATTTTATCTTTTCAGAATGTTTTCACTTTTCAGATTTTATTTTACTTTACTTTTTATTTTATTTTATTTTACTTTACTTTTTATTTTATTTTATTTTATTATTTTATTTTAGTTTATATTATTTTATTTTATTATTTTATTTTATTTTATTTTTTAATACCCAGATAATCTGTTCAGAAAATGGAAACTTTAATTTAATTATATATATATATATATATATATATATATATATATATATATATATATATATATATATATATATATATATATATATATATATATATATATATATATATATATATATATTAATTACTATGATGCTAAGTCTATTTTTTGTCATGTTACTATCAATTTCAAATACAAGTGCAATTTTCAAAACCTAATGTGCTTTATTTAACAATATATTCGTATTGGATTCAACTGAATTGGATTAAACATTTACAGTTGAAGTAGGATGAGATGTTAATATATCCTGAATGGATCAATTGCTCATTTTCACTGGCATTCCTCTGGCTTGCAGTATGAAAAATATGAATAACAATGAATAGCAGTCCCATTTCATGTACCTGATCTACATTCATCTGATGATGATAAGAATAAGACTATATTAAATTTAAGCCTAAAAAACGACGATGACTTATTGAGTCCTGTCATTTGTAATGCACACAGAGGCATGGTACAAAAAACATGTCAGTCTTAAATTAAACTTTGAGAAAGTGATCTAAATGATAAACAAAATGGCATGGCTACTAAGCTACTCACTGAATGATTTTTGTTTTGTATGGGAGCTGACAGCATCTCACAAACCTGTCTGTGTAGTCTGTGAAGACGCCTCATCAGATTAGAGACAAAGCCAAGCAGTGGATGATGCGTTCATTAAAAACATATTCCCCTTTTCTGCTTCAGGAATCAAGTGAGTTTTTATTTTTATTTTTGTAATGCAGTGCGCATGACAGACAGCATCTGTATGACTCAATTCATTTGAAGTTATTATACAAAAGGATTTTAAAGGCAACACGGAATAGTATTACTACTGATACATTACCTGCATGTTTATACAGTAAGCACTGAAAACTTTTCTGATACCAAACATAGATTTCAGTTATATCACGTCATATGAGTGTTGATGTCATACGATCTCATCTATGATACTGACATGAGCACAGAGGCTTGTGATCGTGCTCCGTCTATCATTCAGGGAGATGTAATGGGGAATTATGAATCTTCTTGGACCATACGTAGAGGATCAACCATATTATTCGGGATAAGCCTCAGCTTTAAAGCTGCTTTGATGCTTTCCACAGAGCCCAAAGCACAGGCCATATGGTTTTAAATGATTTGTGGTCATTTTGGGGTAGTGTAAAGCTCAGGCCTTAATCTTTACTATTTTCATAACATTGTAAAAATTTCTGTTTTCACTATAATGCAAGAGATCACTCAAATCACTGGTGTCCGGTTTGTGAGTTTTATCTATATACAGTAACAGAGATGAAACTGATCTAATAAATACCCTATTCAATCCTATACTACTGCATCTGCTGTATGTGCAACCAATGCACTTTCCTTTACTGTCATGTGTTATAGTGGTGCTTAAAGAGGCCAATGTCTTGATTTTGTTTTTGTGGTCTACTAGGCTAGGTTTTCATGCTTGAATGTCCAAAAAGTACTTTATTTTTCACGTATTTTACATTGTTGCAGCACCTCTCTTCCCAGTCTGTCAGTAACACTCAGTTTAGTTCCTGTCTCTGTGAAGCCCCTCCTTCTGAAAAGCTCAATGTGCTCTGATTGGTCGGCTGGATCAGTATGTTGTGATTGATCGAGCGTGTTTCAGAATTGTTACACCCTTTTTGTTCGTTTAAAAATCTTCTTCATCTATAATGAGCAGAGAACAGTTCATTTATTTTATAATACAGTCATTTTGATACAAAATTGCTAACTTTATTTTATTCACATTTGCATTGGCACCACAGGGTGGATTGAACATGTAAATGTTTTTCAACACTCCCCACGCAGGAATCCCCTCGCATAAAATGTGAGTTGTAAAACTGACAGTGAGCTTCTCTATTGTCTTTTTCTTCCAAAGTGTTAATTGTGAGCTACTTTGTCTGACAATTACTAATCCATTTCACGCTGCCTGGTGAAAGGCCATCTCTTTGTTTTTGTTGCCAATATTACACATGTTTTCTGCATGATCTGATTGGCTAATCAATATGATAGAAGACTTCTGGGAATTCTGTGCATCACAGAAACCGCCTTGTATAACACTATTGATGTCATGTTTAAATGACTAGCCACAGGGAAATCATTTCATTAAAAAAAGAGAACAGCTATAGAAAGCCCCCTTAATAAAAAGTGAAACTTCATTACTTCTGTCTGTCTGTCTATCTATCTATCTATCTATCTATCTATCTATCTATCTATCTATCTATCTATCTATCTATCTATCTATCTATCTATCTATCTATCTATCTATCTGTCTATCGGTCTATCTGTCTATCTGTCTATCTATCTTTCTATCGGTCTATCGGTCTATCGGTCTATCTGTCGGTCTATCTGTTGATCGATATTTTAACCCCTGCTTGTAGAGGTTGTAACTACAACATCTGTAAATTCATAGGTTGTCATTCATTTCTGACAAAATTATTTTCTAATTTTTTCATTTTTTTAATTATATATTATTGTTTATTGTAAAAACCTTGCAAGTGTTTGCTTGGTTTGCTTTCTTGGTTATTTTATTTGTTTGTAATTGAAATGCAATTGAGAAGGGAATGCTATTTCTTTCTTCAGGTCTTATAGTCCTCCTTGCAATGCGATTTTATAGATATCTTTCGAGTATTAAATTGCCATAAATTAGTTATTAATGCAAAGAGAGCTTGATGACCTCGAGAGAAACAAGCTTGCTGTCCCATCTATAATTATCGTAATGCTTCAAAGATCGAATCACATCAATCGTTCTCCTGACAAAAGCATTGTAATTTCTTCAATTGCACGTCAGAAATTGCTCAAGAAGATTTTAATATGTGCCTTGATGATATTCTTTGTAGAGATCTGTTTCAGTGATAGACTATTGGAGAAAGTGAAGGTTATTTGTAAAAGAAATATTCTCTATTGTGCAAAGGGACAGTTTAGGAGAATCTAATTCAGGCCACGGCCACAATACATCCAATAATTGGGTTCACGCAAAACCTCGGTCATGTTTATATTCCCTTGTCACCACAATTCTTCATTTATATTTCTCAGTTTTACAGTGTCACAGCTCTCCTTAGAAGTTTCAAACCAAAAGAAAAGGTTTGTTTTTTAGGTTTTTAGTTTTTGGTTGTCAGCTCATTACAGATTTTACATTCAATTCAATTCACATTTATTTGTACAGCATTTTTCACAATACATATCCTTTCAAAGCAGCTTCACTGAAAATGCATGTTTCTACATTTCAGTTCAGAGCAAAGTCATGTCCATACATCAGAATGTACAGTTCTTAGATAATACAAATCATACATTTAGCTATCATGTATTCAATGAACTGATTTATTACAAGTTGTGATCATAATAATTACAATATATAGAAAATTTGGCAGTTGTGTATGTTGATTCAGAGTTGGCGTCATCTGAAGTCCTCGCAGGGGTTGGCGTCATCTTTTCACAGATGTTGGGGCATCTGAAATCTTCGTGAGAGGCACAGTATCCAAACTGGAGCTGTCATAATCTCTAGATAGAAAACAGAAAAGAAAAACAAATGGAAATAATTTGTGCAGCTGCTGTTCATAATATGTCAAGCGCATTTGATCTGATATAACTGGAGTACAAGGTTATGAGATACGTTATGAGAATGACTGGCTAAAGAGATGTGTCTTTAAAGTACATTTAAACTGGGAGAGTGTGTCTGAACCCCGAACATTATCAGTGTTGAGGAGCCAAATGCGAGAATGCTCTCCCTCCTTTAGTGGACTTAGATATCTGCTACCAAAATGTAGTGGAGTTGGATATCTGCTACCAAAATTTAGTGGACTTAGATACATTTGGTGGATTTAGATATCTGCTACCAAAATTTCGTGGACTTAGATATCTACTACCAAAATTTAGTGGACTTAGATATTAACTACCAAAATTTAGTGGACTTAGATATCTACTACCAAAATTTAGTGGACTTGGATATCTGCTACCAAAATTTAGTGGACTTAGATACATTTGGTGGACTTAGATATCTGCTACCAAAATTTAGTAGACTTAGATATCTACTACCAAAATTTAGTGGACTTAGATATCTGCTACCAAAATTTAGTGGACTTAGATAAATTTAGTGGACTTAGATATTAACTACCAAAATTTAGTGGACTTAGATATCTACTACCAAAATTTAGTGGACTTGGATATCTGCTACCAAAATTTAGTGGACTTAGATACATTTGGTGGACTTAGATATCTGCTACCAAAATTTAGTGGCCTTAGATATCTACTATCAAAATTTAGTGGACTTAGATAAATTTAGTGGACTTAGATATCTGCTACCAAAATTTAGTGGACTTAGATATCTGTTACCAAAATTTAGTGGACTTAGATATCTGCTACCAAAATTTAGTGGACTTAGATATCTACTACCAAAATTTAGTGGACTTAGATAAATTTAGTGGACTTAGATATCTGCTACCAAAATTTAGTGGCCTTAGATATCTACTACCAAAATTTAGTGGACTTAGATAAATTTAGTGGACTTAGATATCTACTACCAAAATTTAGTGGACTTAGATAAATTTAGTGGACTTAGATATCTGCTACCAAAATTTAGTGGACTTAGATATCTGCTACCAAAATTTAGTGGACTTAGATAAATTTAGTGGACTTAGATATCTGCTACCAAAATTTAGTGGACTTAGATATCTACTACCAAAATTTAGTGGACTTAGATATCTGCTACCAAAATTTAGTGGACTTAGATATCTGCTACCAAAATTTAGTGGACTTAGATAAATTTAGTGGACTTAGATATCTGCTACCAAAATTTAGTGGACTTAGATATCTGCTACCAAAATTTAGTGGACTTAGATAAATTTAGTGGACTTAGATATCTGCTACCAAAATTTAGTGGACTTAGATAAATTTAGTGGACTTAGATATCTGCTACCAAAATTTAGTGGACTTAGATATCTACTACCAAAATTTAGTGGACTTAGATATCTGCTACCAAAATTTAGTGGACTTAGATATCTACTACCAAAATTTAGTGGACTTAGATAAATTTAGTGGACTTAGATATCTGCTACCAAAATTTAGTGGACTTAGATATCTACTACCAAAATTTAGTGGACTTAGATAAATTTAGTGGACTTAGATATCTGCTACCAAAATTTAGTGGACTTAGATAAATTTAGTGGACTTAGATATCTACTACCAAAATTTAGTGGATTTAGATATATATATATATATATATATATATATATATATATACGTCATACCGCCCAGCCTTACTTTACAGTAATCCTGTCTACAGGACATGAATGTGTGAACTAGCTACATAATATTGGCAAAGAAAAGACACCAAATGAAGATCTTTACATTATAGTGACAAGATTAGTGACGACTTGAAAATACAAAGTGTCTTTAGAAGTCAATATATTGTTTCTTATTTCATATCATTGGATACAAGTCTGTTCTACAGTTCACAGAAATGTTTTATAATTGAGTTTGTAAATCTATATATGCGTTGAAATGTTTTTATGAATTATTTTATATTTAATTGTAATAAATGAGCAGCCCTACTTTGATGTACAATAAATTGTCTAAAATTTCTGAAAAGTCTCCCCTTAATGACATGAGTCCAGCTGTTGGTAGGGCAACCAGGGGGATTATTGGATGGCAGAAGCGGACTAGATGTGCTTTTTTGGTATGCAGTCTTCCCTCTCAGCGATTACTTTCCCATTCTCACAAACTGTTCGCATCTCTTCAAAGGCATTTTTAAGAGTGTCCCCGTTTAACACCGCACATTTCTCGTCTTTTAGAAATGTATGGCTCTTGAAAATATGGATGAATTGGTTGATCCAGTCAATACTTGTTGTCTGTGATATAGTTCTTTATTAATGTCCATATGCAGAGCTGAATGCTCTTATAAAATCATTATTCTATAATTATATATGCTGGGCTATATTAAAGCAGTGATAAATATGTAGTACAAATATTCCATTGATTAATTTAGTGATGCATTTTGTGTTGTTTTATAAATTAAAATTCTAAATAATCAGTTATGCATTTCTATTCTTTTGTTGCCTGTTGAAGACTTCAACCATCCTTTAGTTTACAGAAACACTGTTTTCTTTTTAGACAGTCCTTCCTCTGAGAGTGATGAACTGACTAATATTTCAGAATTAGAATATTTTGTTTTTGTCTTAAATGGATCCAAAGTACGTTGGATTAGTATGTTGGCCATATGGATTTTTTTTACAATCTATTTATGGAAGTTTTGAAGCGTCAAAGTGGTAGTTGCGTAGACTGTCAATGGGGGGACAGAAATATCTTCATTTGTGTTCTGAGTGAAAGCCTTATGGGTTTGGAATCACATGAGGGTGAGTAAATGATGCCAGATTTTCATTTTTGAGTGAACTAACCCTTTAATGTTTGTGAATGATGTTATTCTTGCAAAATAAATACATAAATAAAATAAAAAGATGCATACAATGGCATTATTTTGGTGCTGTTCTTTAGAGATGCACCAGATGGTGGTGCTAGACCCGGAATTCAAGAGCTGATAAACGATTAAGTAGAAAAGTATTGGTAAAAAAAAAAAAATATCAAACTGATTATCAGTTAATGCTCATCATTTGATGATTTACTGTTGCCAACCTTTTAAAAAAAAAAAAAAAAAAAATGCTGGTTAGATAAGTTGGTTTAAACTGGTCTGGTCTCCAGCTCAGGACCATCTTAAACCAGCTCATGACCAACTAAAGACCAGCTCAAACCAGCTGTCGTGCTCCAAAACATACCTAACTGTTTTTTTCATTAATAGAAAATACATAAAATCCTTTTTTATTTTATTTATTTACTTATAAAAGTATGTTCAACCTGATTTACATGGGCTGTAAAACAGTGGCACAACATTATTTGCGTAATAGTCGGTAGAATCTATAACAGGCCTCATTTACATAGACAAGAGCTGTATTTGCTCTGAAAGGAATGGCGATGGGATTATTTAAATAGTTGTTTTAGTGAATATGGCCCAGAGGATCCAATAGAAAAGATCCTGTTGACGTATTATATGGTCACGTCTTCAGAATATCTAATACCGTAGGCCAAAAAACAGTCTATGCTATAGCCTATATTAGCGTAATGACTGCAGATAATGTGATTGTTGGATGTAAAATGCCCTCATTATCTTGATAAAACAAGTGTTAAACTATGCGCTGAGGATTCACCTCACGCAGAAGACTCCAAGTCGCCACACAAAAGACACACCGGTGCATGGAATCTGATTACTTCAATCTTTGAGCATCTTTTATTCATGATAGAGAAGGATATTTTACCAGACAATGTGTGAAATGGAACTGGCATGGTTTGAAGACCCTGCAGTGTACATTATAGAACATATTTCCACATCATGCATGTTTTTTTTTGTTTTTTTTCCGGCCAGGTCATTACTTATGTAGCGGATTGCATCCCTCCCTCTGGTCTGGGTTAAACTGAGTGAGTTGGCCTGGTTTGCTTATTCAGGACCGGCTTCCCTCAACGGGTGGCTCACCATCACTCATCTGAGATCTGCACGAACAGGTAATATCTGTCAAAACATTTGAAAATGGCTCAGAAATTCTCATAGCATAAAAGATAAATTAACTTTGGATTCTATTCCCGGGTATTCATCATGAGGTAACTAGAAGCTCAAAGCTGAATATGATTTCTTTTACATATGGTTTGCAAGCATGACTATTTCTTTGCTCATACTGAAGGGAAGGGATTTCAACGAACAGAATATTAAATGTAAAGTTCCAAAGCTCTGAGTCCATGATAAATGTGAGATATTGTCTCCCAAAAGTAAGAACCGATTCTGAACTGCCTGAAAACAAGTTGTCAGTAATTTTACACAAACCTTCATAGGTTTGTAACAAATTTGCATAAGGCAAATTGATTGGCTGCCTACAGAAAAAAGACACCATTGTTACCATTCGTATCTAATTCAGACATGGTTTCGTTTCCGACACGTGCTGTAAACGGTAGACCAAACACAACACACTGAGCCATCTGACCAATCAGAGCAGAGTAAGCTCTCGGGAAGGAGGGGTTTAGAGAGACTTAATTCTTTATTGAACCTTTTCAGACACTGTAGCTATGTTTCCATCCAAAGTTGCGAATTTTAACAATGTGCAAAATTGGAATCCTGCAGAAAGCATTTGTGAATAAACCGCCATTTCCATCCAGCGAGAAGAAGAGAACAAATCATCACTTCCTGATAAACTGGCGCCTAGTATCACTAAGAAAAATGTAATTTGCTGCAATAGGAGAAGCCACTATGGGCCTCAGAGCAATAAACGTGGTCATGTTTTGTGAATGCAGACGTTTAAAACTAGGAGGTAATTTTACCGAACCGCTTTGGCTAAGGGATTTTGGAATTATGACCAAAACAACATTTAAGATGCTGTGCAACGAAATCGGGCCGCTGGTTGGTTGCCGTCCCATCTCGCAAAGTCACATGACCAACAGCACACACTCAATACAATGTTATTTAGGTATGAAGCAGAAACAACGCACCCTCAGGCCTTCCTGCTTAGTTCTCTCCAGCACTGGAAAGCTTTAATAATATTAACTTGGGTCTAATATCCACCGTTTTCTGAACGTAGAAGTCTCGCCCGACTCGAATGATGCTTTACATTTCCGGGTCTCTGGTTAGTCTAGTCAAATTAATGTATTTTCCAAGCTGATAATGTATTGTTAAACCAATGAAAATGTTTTAAAAGCACATGGCTCCACAGCGCCATCACTTTTCAGTGTAGCAATGACGGTATTTTGTCAGCGTCTCACTTAACAAAGTTTAATGAGTGCGTAGATGAGGCGAAGCTGTCCGAAGTTAGCAGCACATAAAACATACAATATGAGTGCTCATATCCTACATGGAGCTCACAATCGGGATGGAATTCAGGGATTTTGTACTCAAAATGATTATAGCCCACATATACCCTCATTGAGGAGTATTTTAACTTAAGTACTGCCAGCCATGCTCGTTTTCTCTTACCAGTCTAGCATAAAATGCAAGGCATACGGCGCTGTACGGACATTCTCTTCAGATTCGCGGGTGTTCAAAGAAATTCTTCAGTTTATTGCTGTTATGTAGCAGCCAACACAGCTTAAACCTGTGCACATTTTTATTTTTGTTCAAAAGTCAAAAACCGGAAACAGCATCCAAACGGAAGTTGGAATTCCTCGTGATGGAGCTCATTGTTTACTCAGGAAAAAGGTGGATAATGCTTGCTTGATCATAACCTTTTTTTCAATGATGTTCTTCTAACCTTTTCTCTTTTGTAATGTCTCTCAGCCATCTCTCTTTCTTCAAATCTCCCTCTTGCTCACTCTCTCTCCTCCCCCATCACGAGTGGACACGCCCCCTACTGCTGATTGGCTACAAGAGTGTTGTGCTGCTCGGTCCAATCCACTTTTAACAGCGTTTCTCAGAAAAATCGCTTACTGCACCTTTAATTTTTTTTTTTTTCAGATTTTATGAATTCAGAGTTGAAAAGAACAGCAATTATTTTGAATGCAAATCTTTTGCAACATCTTAAATATCTTTAATGTCATTGTTGATTAATTTAATGCAAAAAAAAAAGTATTAATTTTTTTTTTTTGGGGGGGGGGGGGGGACTTTTACAAACGTTTGAATGGTACTGTTTATCCTCGTACGTTTCCAGCCAGCCAAACACTGAACGTAATGGCTGGAGTGCAGCTGTTTGCATTTCAAACTTTTAAGCCATTACTGTGAATGTTTCATTATATTTACAGAAATATCTGCGGCTGCTGTATTCCTCCTCACACAGGCAAACATCAATTCATTCAGTGCCAGTCTGAGGTGGGATTCAAGTACATAAGTTCAGACCCCTGCTGAACTGAAATGCTTTGTATATCTTTCTTCCAAATATATTGTATCAGATGAATATTCCACTTGATATTTTAATCCCCCTCTCCAGGCTTTGATCTTTCTTTAACGTCTTCATTTCACAATAAGCGTTACCCAGAAGACCAGAAGAGACAATTAATACTGAAACATTATCATTATAAATTAATTTGCGTAACTAATAGCACTGTTCAAATGTTGTCTTTAAGGTTTGTTTGTTTTTTGCTTTTTGATGACAATAACAATAATTGCTATTTCATTGCTGGTCCTTATAGCATGGATTTCAGTTAGTGAATGTAATTGTGCTCATCAACAACCTCACTGATGTCTAATCAGTTTCATTGTGATGTTTTTGATTACTTTTGAATGCAGATGATTCAATAGTCTGACACTGATGAAAACTCAGCATAAACTGCAGGAATAACTGTAGATGTAGATGAATGCAAACGGCCATCAGAGGCTGTGTGTTACAATGATTTTACCATGATAATGTGGTCTCGGTTACTAAAATCGCTGTACAGTAATTCTCAGCATTGAGATGGCTGGTTTTGAAATGGTGCAAGAGCAATATAAAATGTATCAAGTTGTCAGTAATTCTTACTATCCGTACAAATCTACGTATAACAAATTTGCATTATGCGAGGCTATGGTCTTCATTGGCTGCCCACGAACAATGTCTACTTTGACCCTTTTCTACACTGCAAAAGAAGATCCACTTTTTATGCACTTCCAAAGGATGAGGACTCGGGCTGGAATTGATACGGTAAAACCGACGCCATCGTTATGGTTGAACGATGCTGAAAGCTGAACTTCAGATATGGGAATGACCGTTTTATTTCCGTCACATGCTGTAAAAAGTAGACCAATCACAACAGACTGGGCCATCTGACCAATCAGAGCAGAGTAGGCTCTCAGAAAGTTTCAGACACTGAAAAAAGGCTAAGGATGCTGCAATGTATATTATGAGAAAATTAAAGGGGCACTATGTAGTTTTTTCGCCGCTAGGGGTCGCTAAACTCTTCAAAACAATAACAAAGGCGTAGATTGATGACGCAGTGAATATGGAATCATGGAACTTGTCATCATGCTGATGGATCTAATAATATTTATGGGGAAATAATGTTTATGGATGAGTGAATTCATGTTTTTTAACATGACTGTGGTGTGAAGCAGGGCGGGATGAGAATCACAGGCGCGATTACTAATGAGAGACAGATATCAGTGGCACACGAGAGTCCCGGGGGATATAAAGAAACAAGGACATTTCATTCTACCAAATAAGTGCTCATAAGTGCTGAAATACTACGCATACAGGCCAGTTTATTTGACGAATTAAAACTGTGAGGTAACGCAGCGCTGTTTCACTTGGTCTAACGTGTCACTATCATACTAAACTGTATTTGAGTGTGTAGAAAGTTGTAAGGTTTTGTATTAGTTTGTTGACTGTATGAGACTTAACAGTAAGCTAGATCAACATTGGATTATCATACTGATGATATTCTAACACTTCATCATGTTGAGCAATATAACATTCATTAGTTTTATGTACATTTGCTCACCTCGTCTAATAACGTGCAAGAGCGTCTCTGTCAAGTCAAAGTTTGTCGTAAAGCTCTCGCCATCTCAGAAACGCCACGCCGATATTGATGCTCGTTTTATTTCTCCTTTTGTTCCAAAGTTTGCTTGGTCCATAATGTTTGAACGAATCAACAACAGCGTGCCGCTAGACGTTTGCGAATTTCTCTGAATTTACACTGTGCAAGTGGTTTTTGGATATTTTAATCTAAGAAATTTACATATTATACCTTTAAAGTGTGTGTTTTTTTTACCTTGGGTGCCTGTAAACTTGTAGGAGACCTCTTAAACAAAATTAGGACCCTTTATAATAGCATAATAATCGCCAAATTTATATAGTATTCAGTTGATGTATGGCTACAGGTGTGCATCATTTACAGTAGCTTTTAAGATTAAACAGGAACCCTCCATTTTATAAATGCACATGCAGTAACTGGTACAAGCTGGTTTCAATGACTGCATGTGGAACATAATGAGATGCTTTAAAGGGAATCCAACTGGCATTTCAGGAGTTCTGTGTACTTCTAAATAACTGATGGTGAGCCATATTCATTGGCATGAGCTGGTGTGTGCTAGTTAACCTTCTGGTTCACATGCAGTATGACGAATATGAACCTAAATATTACATCAGACAGTGTTTAAATTAGCATTTTAATGGAATTTTCCCTCTGCACAACAGCCACTGAGGCACTGTTTCTATTTAGTGTATACAATTCCACCATGAATAATGTGATGGCATATAAAAAAAGCTAAATATGTAATTGGACTCCATTAATCCAAGTCATTCTCAGTTTTCTTGAGAGCCCACTTCTCTCTTAGTTTAAAATATTTCAAATAATTCCATTTAATACATAGAAAACAAAATATGTGGTAACAAAAAACGGTATGTGTTCTATTTACACTAAAATCTCTGGTGAAATAACTCTCCTAATAATCGAGGTTATAAAGTATCTAATAACTTTTAGATCATATTCTCTTTCATATTCACAAAGATAATCTGGATAAAGTATAAAAGGTACAGCAGTCTGCATTGATATAATAATGGTGCTGTTTTTACTCCGTAGTTTAGACAAATCTCATTCATATTCGACACATATGTTTGTCTAGACAATAAAATGTACCATTGAAATGGCTTTTGCAAATGCATCTGTAGACACGATTGCTTAACATGTGTAATGAATCCGGTCTGTCATTTTTCATCCACTTACCACCAGATGTCGCCCTTCCTTTTCACTGACTCTCTCACCACACTACATTTCCCATAAGCCCCTCACTCAGTCACTGATCACTGCACCAGCTGCATCTCATTCACCAATCATTGTTTACCGCACCAGCTGCACCCTATCTCTCCATTATAAAAGCACCACTCGCCCACTTCCACCTTGCGAAGTATTGTCTTACCTTGTATTGCAATTCTGAGCGTTATACCCGTGTCTTATTTGCCTGTTCCCTGATCCTGCCTGTCCCTGGTTTATTCGATGTTTGTCTGCCTGTCTCTGACCATCCACCTGTGTATTTACTACAAGTCTGTCTGTTCCCTGCTATTTCTGTTTGCTACTGAGTTGACCCATGCCTGTCTGACCACGTTTCCTAATAAAAGCTGCACTTGGATTCTACTCGCTGACTCCTCATCCTTACAACATGACTGGATAAACTTACAAGAAAAACATTTTTAACAAAAGATTTATTGATAAATGTAACCCAGATCAGTGTTATTTTAGTATTATATATATACTATTATAGTACTAATAAATATTTTGAATTAGCTTTTATTTTATTTTTCGTTTTCATAGTTTTTATAATTTTGGAATGTGCTTTTGCCATTTTTTTTCATGTTTCTATTTAGCTTTAATTTTTTAGATTTAGTGATTTTATTTCTAGCTACCTAGAATTTATCATTTCTGTTTATGTTTAGGTTTTTCATCTAATATTTGTGTTTTATTTAATCTTATTTCAGTTGATTTTTAATAGTTTTAATAGTTCAGTTAACACTAACTACAGACGGGACTAATCAGTCATTTCCAGTGTCTAAATGAACAATGCGAAAAAGTGCATTTGTTAGATCTACAGCTTGCTTACGAATACTAGCGAGACAACATTGTTTTCATATACTGTTTATAAGCTGCATAATTCAGGCACGATCCAGCTTGTGTGCTTTTATGCAGGACATCTAGTGTCACCTTAAATTAGTAAGTGAAGTTGCTTCTGTAACTGCCTATGGTTTCATTGTTTTTGTCATCATTTGCTTGGTGGTAATGGAGAAACTAACTCTGCAGTTACCGTATGCACAACACTCTCTAATGATTGCTACCAATTACTGGCAGCTGTGTTACTATAATGACAAGGTTTTAAAAGTCAATTGGACTTTCAGATGGCAATACAGCTGGAGGATTGAGTCGAGGAATTCTAATACCTGCAGAAAGCTGTCCGTTAGCATTCCCGTTCATTCCAGTGGCAGCTGCTCGGCTGGTGGAATTACAAGGCCTGTGTGCTTCCATCTTTGCTGCAGTTGGATTTGGAAATATTTTTTTGTCAGCCACTCACCGGGGGCCAGTTACACCAGCAGTCTGTGAGTTACAACTCATCCTACTACTAAATATTTGAGAGCTGTACTAAATAAGATAAGGCAGATGGATATCAATGAGCTCATGTTTTCAGTGACAGACTGTATGCCTTTAATAATGACATTGAGAGAGAATAAATGACTTCTTAGTGGTTTTTCACCCCGAAACTAAAAAAAAGCATATATTAAAATACATTATTATTATCAAAGGTTTTATTTTTCATTTTGTATTATTGTGTTCTATTGACTAATTCTGGATACAGTTCCAATCTGTGTATTTACATATTTAAATGTAATATTTAATACATTTATGAATATTTATATATAGTATTTCCATAGAAATTTAATTGTCAATTATCAAGGTAAGCTTTTGATCACTGTTTAGTAGTAAAATATCTAATATATATCTAACATACTGTAAATACTGTGATTTAAGCCATAAACTACTAAATTTGAAGGCTGCAAGTTGATAACTTTTTGTTAGATTTTAACCATATATATTTGTGTGTGCGTGTGTATATTGACAATTGATTAAAAAAAAATTGTAATTGTGATTAATTGCTCATTCACATTTGTTATATATTTTCTATATTGCAAGATGTAACCCTTTTTTTTTTTTTTTTTTTGAGAGCCTGTATGGCCAAAAGTTATGTCCGCACAATTTGGCATGTTTTACTTTATCATAGATAAAACAGTCAACTCCAAGCCAAACACAACTACACAACATGCTTACAAAATCTTTAAGATTTTTTTTTTTTAATAAAATATGAAGATTTAAATTTTCCTAGGCCGAACATCACTTTAGGCCACTACCGTATATACTGTATTTCCCATGTTTTCCTTCTGTCTGCTCTTTTCACCCTGTTTTCTTTTGTTTCTGTTCAGTTGTTGTGTCCGGTCAGTCTGAGTGTGGGTCATAACACTTGAAAATGAAACACAACTGCTACACAGCATCTACACGTACGTTTGTGTCTGAGCCTTTTATGCGGCTTCACTGGTGTTTAGTGTATTGTAGGGGCACGGTAAGAACATGTCCCAGCGGTCTATGTCCCAAAACGCGAGCTTTATCTTATTTAATCATGCTAAGCCAGCTCATTACTTGTACCCTTTGGTACAGTACAATCTAGTTAAGAGAAATCCCTCAATCCTGTTGGATAGCAGCGCGGCCTAACCTACAAACCCAAAATCCTGACAACCTTCATTGTTAATCTGTGGACATAAGCAGATATGCTTTATATTATATCCCTACTTGCCCTTTTTAATTGTTGATTTTATTATTCATCGTTCAAAAAAATAATCGTGCTGAGAGGTTAAATGGATCTGTGTGTTGCATTGTGTAATCAGGATTATTACACACTTGATTCTGATTGGCTAAAATTCTCTGGTAAAATATTTTTATGTAAAATGCATAATATTTTGCACACTCTTCATACGTGACATTAATAAACTCAAATCAATATTTAATGTTTCATGCAATAAGCAGGATAATGTAAGATGGTCATTGGACATGGTTGTAGCAAAATAAACCCCTACTGACTGTACACAGCTGAGAAAGAAGCAAGTTTAGTTAATGTACAAAATATAACCGTACTTCATCTTGGATACAAGGTAATACTTCACAATGTCTGCCAGCAGTGAAATAATAAGGAATTAATGTATATTAAATTCTGATGTCGCTCTACTGTTACTGGATCTGAGGAGTCGGTTTTAATGTGTCTATATAACTCACCATGTTCGTCTGAAGTGCAGAAACAGAACTGAGATAAATGGAACATTTGTCTGCCTTGACGGAAGACAGCAAATTGGGATTAATAGAAATATATGACAGTGCTAGCAGAGCCAGGTGATCAATTCCAGCCAATTTTCAGGCCTGGCTCACTGTCCTCACCTCTGGCACTGCAGGAAAAACATAGTTTTATTTAAAGTACAGTGTCTGCATATTCTAGTGTGGTTTAGCCCCTAGTATAGTGTATTTCAGATGACCTAAATACGATATCGTAATGATGTAAGCGTGTTATTATACACACAGCTATAATTTATTGCAGTACTGTTCTTCACTGTAGAGTTATTTGTACTACAGAAGTGGCAAATTTATCATATGGCTTGATGATAAATTGATCAGTCAGAGGTTTCCTAAAAGCATCGTTAGCTTAAAAAAAATCGGCCATTAATTCAAACTCGAACAGATTAATTAAAAGAAATTATAACTCCACCTCCTGCATGACATCATTTACCAACATGGTTGAACGTCAGGTTTGCGACAGTACGGTTTCAGGAAAGAGTCTGGACTGTTTGTTTTAATGAACATGTTTTCTTTTCTTGTCTTTTTGTATGTACAGCACTTTGATAAACACTTGTTGTTTTAAAAAAAGTGCTTTATAAATAAACTTTGACTTTGACTTTGAAGAGTCGTGACTAGTTAGGTGATTGATTCAACGATGCGTCGTACTATGGTAGTGAAGCAGTGAGTTATGTCGTTGAATGGGAAGCACACCCCAGCTTGACTACAAAACCGGTAAGAAACAAAGCAAAACATTGCATTCTGTCTAAGCAGGGACAAATTACGACCGCTCTGAGGCCTCAGGTCCCGCCATATAGTTTCATAATGAACAGAAATATTTTTAAACTTCGCAACAGAAGAGGTCTTTAATGTTGTGTTCTGCGCCATTGCTTCGGCAAAGTATCTGTCAAACGTACTGAAATCATGCGCAATAAGGCGTAGTGCCCTTATCAAATCACAAAAAGGCTGCGGTTTAAATAAGTATGAAGCGCAGACCGTTTTCAGAGTGGCTCGGATCACATTTGTTCATAAGCGTGCTAAAAAGGAATCTCTATGCACATTTTGTTCAACTAATGGAGAATAGGCAGTTGTAATAATAAATGGTTATTTTTCCAATGCCATTCACAAAAAGAAAGAAGCTCAAAGAGTGGTTCAAATAAATGAATCCGGATGGGACAATAGTTCTGTAAGCGGTTTTGGGGCCTTCATATTCTCACAGTCCGTAGACCTCATAGTCCAAAAGCCTTGTTTAACATGCCTTGTATAGGCTATTGGTCACAAATATATTGATGGATTTTCTGAACCAAACTGGATCAAGCGGCCTTAAACCCCAAGGCTTTGGAGGTCCAAGTAATCCATCCCTCTGTGGAACCACCTACTTAAAAATACCATATGACTGAAACCCGCCATAGACAGGGCTGGGTAGGTTACTTTTAAAATGTATTTCACTACAGATTACAAAATACATGCTTTAAAAAGTAATTTGTAACGTATTTTGTTGCATTACTCAAGTTTAGTAACTTAATCTAAATACTTTAGAATACTTTGGAATACTAATAAGTGTGGAACAAACACAAAAAAGGTCATTGCAAGTTTTTATCTCACAATTCTGACTTTTTCCCTCAGAATTGTGTGATATAAATTTGCAATTGTGAGTTATAAAGTCAGAATTATGAGATATAATCTGAATATATTGAGAAAAGTCTGAATTATGACATTTAACTCGCATACTAAATTCACAATTGCAAGAAAAAAAGTCAGTATTACAAGTTCATATCTCCCAATTCTGACTTTATAACTTGCAATTGTGAGTTTAAATCTCGCAATTCTGAGAAAAAGAAGTCAGAATTGTGAAATGCAAACTCACAATTGTGAGGGAAAAAAACAAATTGTGAGAAAAAGTTGCAGTGACGAGTGAATTATAAAATGACTCACAAACATCTATCACAAAACATGAAAACAGTCGTGGATCATCAGGTCATGACAGGACAGTTAAGTTGACAGTTAGGCAAGTTTTTTTTTTTTATAAATTCAGTCATTTTGTCTTGTTCAGGACAGAACTAAATAAAAATAACAGACTTTTTATGAAAAGTATTAAAATGTTGATGAAACTTAACTCCTCTTTTTCAGACTGTCAGAGTCAGAGAATCACCAATTGCTGTTTAAATGACATTAAAATTCAAAGTAATCACTTTGGTAATCTAAAATACTTTTCAGATGTAACTGTAATCTGATTACCACCCATTTAAAATGTAACTGTAATGACATACAGTTACTCAAATTTTGTATTTTAAATACGTAACTAAGTTACTTGCATTTTGTTACTCCCCAACCTTGGCCATAGGTTATTTAGTTCTGTGCTGTTTAGAGGCCGTTATCAGGTATCTTGTAAATACAACTTTGTTTCCAAGTGGACTGTAAAAAAAACAAACACCCGTGTACCATTACTGCTGTTGTGAAAAAACTCAGCAAGTGCCACAACCTAGCAACAAGCCAACAACACCCTATCAACTCTATAGAAACCACTCGTATTTTCTTTAGAAGGTGTTTACATTTTAATTGAATCATTTTGATATGTGCAATCAATGAGCGTTGCCTTTTCATTGGTTTACTGACAAAAGATGGCTGTCTAAATAATTAAATTAAAAAAACAACTAAAAAGATGCTGCTTATTGAGTTGACAGATGGATTCTTTGTTTTTTCCCTCTGTACACTCAATGAAGGTTAATGGCATTTTGTGGCATCATGATCCCTGGGTGTACATTCCTACAACTCTCTAGGTGTCCGCCGCTGCCTCCTTCCTCACGCTCCGTTCCAGAGTTACGAGGTGACATTGATGAACCATCTGTTCAGTGCGTGTCACCCCCAGCAGTGCCTGTGATGGGCGGCAGGACGAGAAGCTTTCTGACACTTGTGAGCTCCTGTACTGCCTGCTCAGCTACTTTAAGCCCCAAAATAATCACCGCCGACCAGCAGCAAGTCATCAGTCTGCCCTTCGGAGACTGCAGGAGCGTTTGAGTGGAAGCGGAAGATGGGATACGAATGAGTCTGACTAACGGGACCAAAGGGTGAATCTCTTAAAACCTTCAAGAGTCATATTTCACACCAAAGTCAAAAGGAAATGTATATTTTACAAGAGAATGAATGTTTTAGGACCAATAAGATTTCATTGCCTTTGCATTATTATTCATCATTGTATTTTTTAATGGCTCTAAGGGCATGTTTACACAACAATATACCAAAAATGTTTTTCCTCTCTTTTTTTTTTTTTCTTTCGTTTGCGTACAGAGAAGAGTTGAGACCGTCGTCAAAACGATCCCCGTTAACATGGATCCACAAAAATTATTTAAAAAAACGCTGTAGGCCACTAGTTGGCGATATCACTTTGTAAATAATACGAATGTGCAATAAGGTAACCTTTTTTTAAAAAAAACAGCTCATTTTTGGAGTTTACACTAGAACAAAAATGGTTTCGTTTTCAAAAACGTTCACTTTGAAACCCGTTTTCGTAAGTTTTTGTTTTAAGGCCTTCAAAGTGCCATTGTTGAGTAAATGAACGGCCAAAACATAAGAATAATAGCTTTTCAAAAAAAGTCTTGTTGACCAAGGCTGTGTTATTTAATCAAAAATGTAGATAATATTATTAATGTGGAGTTTGTGGTAAAACGTGACCCGGACATTATGTGAAGAAGAGGCAGTGTGTGTTCAGTTATGCCATTTAAGATTATTCTTATATGTAGGAATGGAAAGGACTGTGCGAATGTGCCTTTCACTTCTAAAAAGAGAAATGTGAACCTCTCCAGTTTGAGAGTGGGCGTTCTGGCTTTTCTGAAACGCTGAAGTTCAAATGCACAGCTCTTTCAGCTGGCCTACACACTCATGCTGGATGTACGGCTATATCAACCGTTTGGCTGGTATGTAGTTCTGTAGGAGTTGTGCTGTTGATTTTTATTTTTGGATCAAAAGCAGGAGAGAGGAGGAACAGCTTCAACCTCCACATATGGGCCTACGGTTTCAGAAGGCCACGAACCTTAAGAATTGAGTCATTCCCGTTTGCTTTGTGCGCACATCATTTCCGCATCTTGTGTTTGCACCTTGTTGCGTGCAAGATCATGGAAAATCGAATCAACCTCCTTCAGGAGGTTCCAAATTTATAGAAGTTCACTGAGAAAACATAGGATGAACACATCGTGCTACATGAAATCAAATCAACGGGTGAACTTTAATCTTCATTAAACACAAGCTCCAGGAATTATTTATTTATTCACCCACATGCTGTTTCAAAGTTGTATGATGTTATTTTTTTTTTGTTGAAATTAATGAAATAATTAAAACAAGAAGCTAATAGTGACCAGAGGACCCAAACAGCATCTCTAAAGCTCAATTAAGTGAAACCGCATTTTCTGTACAGCACATCATGTCTCCTCCATCTTCAGTCTAATTATGTTGGATGAGCTCAATCGGGCATGCCGAATTTAACTTTCTGAGAAAACCGATGAAGTCCCAAAGAAAATGCATGGCTCTTTCTTGCATCTGAGTTTCAAAAGATCTCAAAAAAGATACAGACAATTACGGTGCAAAAATATTCGACATCCTATTGAGGCTGGAACTCTTGGAACAGGATGTGTAAGTCTGTTGAATTAGTCCTGTTTACTGACGGCTTCTCTCTTTTCTACTTTACTGAAGAAAAATCTTGCTGACGACACTAACCAGAGAACTAATTCAACAATGAATAAGGAGTTATTTTTTAGTCCAATTTAAAAAATAATGTCGAAATGTCTAAACTCTTTGGCAGTCTGATTGTATGAGTCCTATGGCTGGTTATATAAACTGATTATACTTGTCTTAAAAGTTTTTTATATTTTTTTTAAAAAAAAGTCTGTTCCAGAATAAAGTAGATATAATTTGAATTGAAAAAGTAGACGGATTACCTTTCGGTTAACTGCAAGTTGGTCAAACTAGTCCAACTAGGTCTTAACATAGTGGTTGAGTTTATGAAACTGGCCTGATCTTCTGTTGCTTCGTCATACTAGAAATGGAAGGTCAAATTTAGTGAAATGCATTTTAGGACATGGTATTTTACACGGTGTATCACGTTGTGTCATATGAAGCTCGTTTCTGCCATGGAATAAAACAACTTAAAAGATAAATGCAACCTTTTTATCTCACAATTATGAGTTTACATATCACGCAATTCTGACTTTATAACTCGCAATTGTGAGTTTATATAGTATCTTGCAATTCTGACGTTATAACTCAAAATTGCGAGGTATAAAGTTTTTATCACGCAATTCTGACTTTTTAACTCGCAATTTTGAGTCATGAAGTCATAATTGCGTGATAGTCGGAATTTTGAGTTTTTTTCACACATTTCTGACTTTATAACTCGGAATTGCGAGTTTCTATTACACATTTCTGATTATATAACTCGAAATTGTGAGTTTATACAGTATCTCGCAAATTCTGACTTTATAACTCTCAATTATGAGTTTTTATCACACAATTCTGACTTTATACCTAAAAATTGTGAGTTTTTATCATGCAATTCTGAGGGAAAAAAGTCGCAATTGCCTTTTTAAAAAAAATTTATTCAGTGTTAGTGAACGAGCTTCCATAGAATCCTGCATGTTTTGCCAAATGTAATAGGTCAGGTGTATGCATATAAAAAAATTTACACACTGCGTATGATATGCATACTATATCCTGCACAAACAATAAAAGGATGGTAATATTTTTCCAAACAAAAACTGTAATATTGTGAAATAATATATTAATTTAGCAGTTTTCTCATTTTAAAATGTTATTCATTCCTGTGATGCAAAGCTGAATTTTCAGCATCATTACTCCAGTCTTCAGCGTCACATGATCCTTCAGAAATCATTCTGATATGTTAATATTTCCTACTCAAGAAACATTTCTTATTATTATCAATATTGTAAACGGCTGTGCTGCTTAATATTTTTGTTAAACCCGTGATACATTTTTATTTGAGGATTGCTTGATGAAGGGAGCATTCGTTCAAAAGACCAGCGTTTATTTGAAATAGAAATCACTTGTAACATTGTGAATGTTTTTACTGTCAGATTTTATACATTTAATGAATCTTTGATGAATGCATGGCACACACACACAAAAAAACATTTTTAGAAGAGCACTTGTAAGCAATTATTAGTGAATGAGGGACTTTTTCTCTCTCTATTTTGTTAACACACATTACAGTTTTCATTTAACACCCACTCATCTTGGCTCAGATTCTGTAATCTTTGCTGTGCCATTTGGCACGATCATACAGTTGATAAACTTAAGTTCAAATGGTCATCAATGGTCGTGCTCTTCTGGCTGCGGGCTAAACGCATGTGAAATGTGTTTGCATCCTTCAGACGGTCATATTCCTCCCATGCTAAATGAATTCAAAGCTAATCTGCAGCCTGAACATATAACACTAAATTTGTGATGAGAATTTTTTTAGTCCAAAGGAGTAGATCAATAGAAAGGTTAAAAAAAGGTTCATAAATGTGGTCCATATGACGTGTGCACTATTTTACAAGGAATACGATAGCTTTATATGAAGAATAAACTGATTCACCGATACTCTTGACATCCGCCCCAGCTCTTCTTGCCATGTTCAAGTAGTGATTGTTAGATTTGTGAACAAATTGCTATTTTGAATTGGATCTTTTCAGTGAATTGATTGAGCTGGTTCACAAAAATGAGTCGAACGAACAACAAACTATTTGTCTGTTGGTTAAAATTAAATATTTGTCTTAGATATCGATTTTTCTTTGTTTGTTTTTTATTTTCCTCTCACCTCATTTCACCATTGAGCCTCTCGAAGCGCTTCATTTTGACCTCTGAGTTTTTACTCTAAAACAACATCTTTAAAAGTATTACACTGTGAGACAGAATGTGCTAAAATCGATTTAAATGAGCATTTTAGAGCCAATTCAGCCAGTTTGTGTAATTGACATATCAACAACATTTGTATAAATCCCTTGAGTCACATTTTTTTGCCTATATTGAGATGTTGTGTCCCTGCCAAATTGCCAGTTTGTGTTAGAATGAGTCTGTGGTGCAGATGGGAGGGCGATATAATTACGGCTAATTTTCTGTTTTCTGTTCTTATAATAACAGGATAAACCACACACTCACAACTCAGTCACAGCATTACAGAATGTCTTCAGAACGGTGCGGGATGCCTACAGATTTACTTAGATGCAGAGACTGCTATTTCAGGCAAGTACAAAGAGCCAACTCAAAATGGTTGCCTCCAATGAAAAAATAAATAAATAAAAAATTCTCCCCCCAAGGGTTTTTGTCTTGTTTTTCCTTACAAATATCCAAAACTTTGGAAAAAAAGTGGGTTGCAAGACCTATTTGAGGGGTCGTGGAGTGTGCAGTCAAAGAAACATCTAACAACCATAAAAAAACAGAATTATAATGCTTTTCTGATGCAAGACTTTTATTTTGAAAAACGTGCATGAAAGCTGTTGACTCTTCTGTCAGAAACAGGTTTGGAGTGCCTGAGAACAACGTGTTGTCCTGATTCAGGATGTGAGGTCAGATGAGGCGTTGTATGTCATTGTCATTATTGTAACGTTATTTTCGTCATTTGTTATGAAGTCTCTCATCTCAAAAATACAAACTTTCCATGTCCTGTCATTTTTTTTTTGGTGAGAAATTTTGGTAACACTTTATTTTACAGTGTCATTGTCACATATGTTACACACAGTTACTTTGGTAATAAATATAAATCATACATAATTACATGCAGTTAACCCTAAGCCAAACTGAACCTAATCCTAACCCTATAGTAAGTATATGTAGTTACTTCATTTTAAGGTGTCTTTGTTACAGTGTAATTATACATTTAGGTACTGAGTAATATTAAGTGTAAACATTTTCTTGATTTTTTTTTTTTAAGCAAATTTAGAATATACAGGCCTATAATTATTTAATTATAATTAGGTCAATTTCCTTAAAAAAAAAAAAATGGGTTGCAACTTCATGACTAATTGGAAAATGTGGGTCCCATCGCCAAACCAGTTGAGAGCCACTACTCTAAAAGTCAAAAATTTTGAATCAACATTTACCTGAGAAGCAAAATGACTTAAAGGCACAATATGTATTTTATTTTGCCACTAGGCGTCGCTAAACTCTTCAAAACAATAACAAAGGCCCAGATTAATGACGCAGTGAATGAGTGGAACATGGAACTTGTTGTCATGCCGAATGATCTAATAATGTTTATGGGGAAATAATGTTTATGGATGAGTGAATGCATGTTTTTAACATGACTGTGGTGTGAAGAAAGAGCGCCGTCTCTGTCAAGTCAAAGTTTGTCACAAAGCTCTCGCCATCTCTGAAACACCTCAATATTGATCCTTGTTTTATTTCTCCTTTTGTCCGAAAGTTTGCTTGCCATAGTCCAAAATGTTTGAACGAAACAACAGCTGCTAGACGTTACGCAGCTGTCTGTGTCTACCATGGTTACTATGCAGTACAAGCGGAAACCAGGGATAACGCAGATATTACGTCATTAGTGACAAGGACGGGACGGGGCACTATTTAAAATTGTGAATTTCTCTGAATTTACAAAATCTTGGAAATATTTAGGATAATGTAAGTACATTGCTGAATGAAATATATAACAATGTGCAAGTGGATATTTTACTATAAAAATTTTGCATATTGTGCCTTTTAAAATACAAAAAAAAGGTCAAAATTAAGCGAGAATTTTTATGCTTAAAAAAATAAAATAAAAATAAACGGCTCAAAGGAAAACGATTATTTTTCATACCTCATTGACAGATTTTTTTTTTCTTGTTTTAAGCATAAACTCAAAAGACTTAAAAAGCTCATAGTTGGATCGTAGTTTTTTTCACCAAAAAAGTATTTTTAAAGTAAACTTAATGACTTGAAAAATATTTTTGCTTCTCAATAAATGTGTCTCAATTTAAGAATGTTTAGATATTTGTACTGGAAAACAAGACAAGACAAGAAAAGGATAAACTGAATTGGTTATTTTTGCCATCAAACTCTGCAAACCCCAAAACTATACAGCCACTATAACTAATATCTTCCAGTCTCTCACATTCAGAGGATGTACTTTGGTGTTCCTGTGGGAACTGTTCACTTATTTCCTGTCTCTTGACCTCAGCTGCAGATCAGTGTCTTTTAAGTGTTCCTTCAAGCTATTCTGGTCATGAAGGTTAATCGAAAACAATGGCTAGCTGCTGGGATTTGCAAAGCTGCTGCATTTAATCCCCTCATTCACTGTGAGATAAACTCTGGATTTTCCACAAGATTTTCTCTTAATTTGTGCAGATTATCTACAGTAGATGATTCCCACCAGCAAATATACCGACTCAGCTTGTCGTCAACGGCTTAAGCAGGAAGTAGCCGCAAATGTGTGTATATTAAAACTGTACAGAAGTCTGAGTGAGTCTACATTGAAACGATGGGGGGAACTTGGATTTGAAAAATCTTATAACAGTTTGAGTAGAAGTTTAACTGAAAATTTGGTAGCACTTTATTTTACAGTCCTGTTCCGCATGTACACAGTATGTACTTATTATAGAAATTATAATAAATGGGTGATAACCCTGAATAACCCCCTAAAACTAACCTTTAACCCATGTAATTTCCTTGTATTGCCCACTACTTAGTGCACTGTAAGTATGCGTAAGAATAATGTATTATATAGAGTGTTTTTTTTTGTTAAACTTTTCACCAAAATTGGTATGCTGTTAATATGATTTAGAACTAAAATAGATGCATTTTCACTTGTTGTTGTTTTAGTCACATGACACACATCTTAAATCTTTCTTGTTGTTTCAGTTCCTCTGAAGCAGAACATGATCCGACTTGTTGCTTTGACGCCATTTTGTTTTTAAAAAATTTTTTCCTGGATATACAGTGTTTAATACTTCAGCAACCCCAAATGGAGGTGGTGATAAGAAAATTTTTGTTTCAATGCTTTTGTGTTTATTTACCAAATTTTTGCATTCTCTGAAAAAAAAAAAAAATGCATTTGTTTGCAAAAAGTTTTGCATTACCCCGAGAAAGTCAGCGTTCACTTGAAAAACGTTTTTACGTGAGGTAGCAGGAAAAACTATTTCAATGCTGCTGCGTTCGCTTGCGTCCGCCTGCATTCTCTCGCAAAAGTATTGCGTTACGTGTGATGCATTACTGTAATGAATCCGCTCTGTCTTTCGTCCACTTGCCACTAGATGTCGCCCTCCCATTTCATGGCCTCTATCCACAACACTACATTTCCCATAAGTCCCTTACCTTTATGTTGATTACTGCCCAGCTGTAGGCGATCTAGTTCACTATTTAAGTTTACTCTGTAGCCCATGTTATTTGCGAAGTCTTGTTAATCCTAGCATTACAATTCCGAGCGTTCTATCCCTGTCTCGTTTGCCTGTTTCCTGATCCTGGCTGTTTCTCCGTTTTTGATGTTTATCTGCCCGCCTTTTGATCTGTTTTGCCTGGATTTTATACTACAAGCCTGCCTGTTCCCTGCCACTACTGTTTGCTGTTTGATTGACCATTGCCTGTTTTGACCACGTTTTGTCAATTAAGTTCGCACTTGGATCCCATCCCTCTGACTTGTCATTACAGAAGACTTCGCCACAAACAAGATCCAGTGGCTTTCTTCAGCATTCCGGTCACCACGGATTACTTTGCTCAACTTTTGCAACTTCGACAGAGCGGATTCATTACAATTACGTTCGCTCTGAAAAGCATTAAAGTATTGTTTTTTCCTCTCATATCAAAAACCTTTGCTATAGTGAACACAAAGTTTCTCGAGAAATGCTAAATCTTTGCGAACGAATGCAACGTTTCTTGAGATGGAAGAAAAAATTACACCAATCAGGCATAAAATTATGACCTCCTTCCTTGTGTTTGTCCCACTTTTGCTGCCACAACAGCCCTGACCCGTCGAGGCATGGACTCCACTAGACCTCTGAAGGTGTGCTGTGGTCTCTGGCACCGAGATGTCAGCAGCAGATCCGTTAAGTCCTGTAAGTTGCGAGGTGGAGCCTCCATGGATCGAACTATTTTAAGCACATCCCATAGAGGCTTGATTGCATTGAGATCAGGGGAATCAGTCAACACCTCAAACTCATTGTTGGGCTCCTCAAACCATTCCTGAACCATTTTTGTTTGTGTCAGGGCGCATTATCCTGCTGAAAGAGTCCACAGCTACCAGGGAATACCGTTTCCATGAAAGGGTGTACATGGTCTGCAACAATGCTTAAGTAGGTCGTACGTGTCAAAGTAACATCCACATGGATGGCAGCACCCAAGGTTTCCCAGCAGAACATTGCCCAAAGCATCACACTGCCTTCGCCGGCTTGCCTTCTTCCCGTAGTGCATCCCGGTGCCATGTGTTCTCCAGGTAAGGGACGCACTCGGCCATCCAGAGGATGTAAAAGAAAACATGATTCATCAGACCAGGCCACCTTCTTCCATTGCTCCGTGGTCCAGTTCTGATGCTCAGGTGCCCATGTTGGCACTTTCGGTGGTGGACAGGGGTCAGCTGGGCACCCTGACTGATCTGAGGCAATGCAGCCCCATACGCAACAAACTGATGCACTGTGTTCACACCTATCAGAACCAGCGTTAACTTCTTGAGCAATCTGAGCAGCAGTAGCTCGTCTGTTGGATCCAGCCTTCGCTCCTCATGTGCATTAATGAGCCTCGGACGCCCATGTCACCGGTTCACCACTGACCACTGCAGACCGGGCTGCAGTTTTGGAGAAGCTCTGACCCAGTTGTCTGGCCATCACAATTTGGCCCTTGTCAAACTCTCTCAAATCCTTACGCTCGCCCCTTTTTCCTGATTCTAACCAACTTTTTGGACAAAATGTTCACTTCCTGCCTAATATATCCTAACAGGTGCCGTGATGAAGAGATAACACCTGTTGGTGCTCATGTTATGCCCGATCGCTGTATATTTTCAGTGTTTTCGCGCAAAACTTGCGTTTCCAGAGAAACGTTTTGCATCCCCTCAAAAACGTATACTCCAAAACTATTAGATTACCCCATAAAACATGTCATGCGCTTCAGCCGTTTTCATTAATGTGTTCAAAAGGAGGCTGCAGGTTAACAGCAGAAGCTGATTAAAAGACATCAAACAACCTTCATTTACATCACAAGCCAATCAAAACGCATAAAGCACGTCTGATTGTTGGACTCTCATCGGTCCACCGCATGTGTGATTTTTCCTGTGGAGAATCGTGATGAGTGATATTGTGCGGTACTAAGAGTGGGTGGCGTAAATAAACTCAATTTCATGCTCTCGCAAGGCTGCGGCAGATGCCTGGGGCAGATGATGTAAATACAGCGGCTCCTCGGCATGTCGAGGAGCTCGGCTCAGCGCCCGGAGAGAGTAAGACTGATAATTACCACTGCACATTATGACAGCAACACTTCCCTCTCTCCAGTGTCATCACTTACCGCTTTCCTCCTTATCACGACGTGTAGACGGCCGTCATAAGACTCGTGCACATTATTCCAGCGGATCGTTTTTCCTGTGCTGATAAAGGTTAAATGTGGGCTTTGATGTCATTTCTGAGGACCCAGAAATCTTGCAGGAAGATGTGAATTCTTTGTAGTGACAGTGCAGGCTTTTTTTTTTTTTTTTTTTTTTTTTTTATTAAGGTTGATGATATTTAGTCTGGGATTTCATTTAAAGCCACAAGCTATATGGAAAAACTTTGAATGTCAGTAAGCCTTACCAGGTCACTGCAAAACCAGTGACCTTTACTCTTAAAAAGAATCGAGGAAACACATCAAACAGTGCCTCAGACCATTCCCCAGACAGTCCTCGCTCGACGCGAGTCAATACATTTTTTTTTAAACATCTTTAGACTGTATGTTCTGCTTTAACATGTGGAGTTTATCCCACGAGGCCATTGTGTTGTTTATCCCTTGAATATCTGTGTATTAGGATTGAATTTGATATAAAATAGATATATTTTATATTTCATTTTCGAATATTACCTTTCATGTAGTGTGTCATAAAGCTGTCTGTGAATGTAAAAAGGTCTTCTGAGTTCTAAAGATCAAAGACTAACGTTATTGATTCCTAAAAGATAGAAACGAGTCATCAGCAATTCCAGTCTTACTTCCGTGACACATCTACTGTTTGTAACAAATTTGCATAATGCCAGCCGATGGTCTTCACTGGCTGTCGCGAACAATGTGTGCTTTGACCCGCCCTCAAACTCTGTAGTTGTAGCTGAGAACCAACATGTTGTCGACATGTCGAGAAAACTGTTTCCTGTGCTGTGAAAGCAAATTCACTTTTTATGCACTTCCAAAAGATGAGGACTCGTGCTGGAATTGATACGGTAAAATCGACGTTACTGTTCATATCACTGTGTATACAAACGGGGTTGGGGAGTAACGAAATACAAGTAACTTAGTTACGTTTTTAAAATACAAAATTTGAGTAGCTGTATTTCATTACAGTTACATTTTAAATGGGTGGTAATCAGATTACAGTTACATCTGAAAAGTATTTTAGATTACCAAAGTGATTACTTTGAATTTTAATGTCATTTAAACAGCAATTGGTGATTCTCTGACTCTGACAGTCTGAAAAAGCGGAGTTAAGTTTCACCAACATTTAATACTTTTAAGAGGGATCATAAAAATGTTGTTATTTTCATTTAGTTCTGTCCTGAACAAGACAAAATGACTGAATTTATAAAAAAAATTGCCGAACTGTCAACTTAACTGTCCTGTCATGACCTGATGATCCACTGTTTTCATGTTTTGTGATAGTTGTTTGAGAGTCATTTTATAATTGTAAAAAAGGTCACTGCAACTTTTTCTCACAATTTGTTTTTTTTCCCTCGCAATTGTGAGTTTGCATTTGCAATTGGGAGATATAAACTTGCGATACTTTTTCCTTGCAATTGTGAATTTAGTATGAGAGTTTATAGAAAAAAGTCAGAATTATGAGATCTAAACTCGCAATATTGAGAAGTCAGAATTATAACTTTATAACACACAATTGCAACTTTATATCATTCAGTTCTGAGGGAAAAAGTCAGAATTGTGAGATTAAAAACTTGCAATTACCTTTTTTGTGTTTGTTCCACACGTATTAGTATTCTAAAGTATTTAGATTAAGTTACCAAACTTGAGTAATGTAATCAAATATATTACAAATTACTTTTTTAAAGCATGTATTTTGTAATCTGTAGTGAAATACATTTTAAAAGTAACCTACCCAGCCCTGTATATAAGTGCTGAGGAAGCTCCAGAGTGGAAATTCAGTAATGTGTGTTTCCTTTCCGAGCAGTAGACCAATCACAATAGACTGGGCCATCAGACCAATCAGAGCAGAGTAGGCTCCCTGAAAGGTGGGGTTTAGAGACAACGAATCCTTCTTGAACCATTTCAGACACTGTGAGAAAAGAGGTGATGTTTCAGTGTATATTATGAGAAAATTAAAGTGTTTTTGACCTTGGATGCATGTATACCTATTGTAGTCTCCAAAACAAAATTAGGAACCTTTAAAATAACATAATAGCAGCCTTTTAACATTCTTCGAGCTCTATCATTCACTCATTTCATGATTATCGTTTGCCTTTATTCAGTTGAGCTAAATGTTTTATCACAATAATTAATTTTCCTTTGTACATCCAGGGTCAGTGTTTTCATTAAATACAAATTGGAATGTGTTTTTACATTCACTTTGAATATGAGTGTAATTTTGCTTAGAAATAAATGTGCAGGAGAAGTTATTATTTTTGCTAACCTGGAGATTGTACATTTCGATTAAATCAACAAATATTTGCCTTTACGCTCTCTAATTGAAGGGATGGTTCACCCAAAAATGAAAATTACCCCATAATTTACTCAAGCCCTCCTAGGTGTATATGATTTTCTCCTTTCAGCTAAACACAATCAAGAGTTCTATTAAAAATATCCTGGCTCTTCCAAGCTTTATAATGGGAGTGAATGGAGGATGGGATTTTGGAGCCCAAAAAAAGTGCATCCATCGATCATAAAAGTAATCCACACAGCTCCGGTAGGTTAATAAAGGCCTTCTGAAGTGAATCGATGCGTTTGTGTAAGACAAATATCCTCATTTAAAACTTAAATAACAAGCTTTCGGAGCGACAGGCCATACGCAATTGACCATGACGTACTACACTGTGTCCTATGATATAACACATAGTACATCATGTCATTGTGTGTTTATATATGTATATACACACACACACTCTGTAAAAAATAAATCCATAAAGTAACAGGAAAAGTACTGTCTAGTTCTGTTCCAGTATGAAATAGCCATTTTCCCAGTGAACACAATCCCCTACAACATTGTTGTCAGTAAGTAGAATGTTTTATGAATACTGTTGACCTTTTTAAACCTCAAGTGTTTGTCATCTACATTGCAAGTGTGCAACCGGAATAAAAGAACCCTCCCATTATAACCAACAAAGCTTGTTGGTCATTACACACTTGCTGTGCGTTGTAGATTGCATCATTGATTATAACCCGAATGTTCTGGTTTTGTCCTGTAACAAGCAGTATAGACGGGGCGTAAGTGAGCTGACAGGAGTGTGTTTAGTATAACATACGACTGCTGGCTAAACCTCTCCCTACTGAAGTGTGCCTCGCTCTCTTATGCCAGACTCCTACAGCGCACGAGTAGTTGAAGGCAGTGGACGAGGACTTGAGCGCCCGCCAGATTTGACAAAGCAATGGGTCATCATCCGCAAACAATCCCAGCACGCTCCGCCATCTGTTTATGGGAGAGGACAGAACATGGTTTCCTACAGTGTGATAGTCTATGACCCATACTTGAGCGCTTTTTAGTGTGCACAACTGATTAGAGGTTGTTCATTCTTCACATGATTCATTTTTCGGTCCAAATTGGGTATAAATGGTGCAAGGATTCTCTTTTAAATGAGCGTTGCGATCCCTGTTACTTCACTAGATGACAGCAAATGTTTGTTTTTTATCAACCTGAGTATTGTATTGTATTGTATTGTATTAAGTGTGAACAACTAGGTAATGTCTTCCAAGTGTATATATTTTAGTTTATTTATGAGTTCTTATGTTGAAAACACCAGCATCCCTTGATTATCAATGAGTGGATGTGTATAATAATATGGCATATGGTTCACATTAACATATTGAACTATTCTGACACACTCAAAAAAATATTTCTGTCTAAACATAAGTTTTATGTAATTTAATTACATAGCAATTTTCCATCAATTTGGATTACATAGTTTTAACATAAACAAACTTATAAACTTAATGTGATTCATATTTCTCAGTCATATGTAAATGAAATAGATAAGATTTATGTAATAGTTCACAGAAAAATGCCCAGGTTAAAGCACTGTTGAAGAGTTATTGAGATCATTAAGTGATGATTGAACATTAATGATGAACACCTGCTGTTAACAAGCACAACCTTCGATGAAAACAACTGAAGATAAAAGACATTTAATCTCTCACTTTTCATATACTCAACTATTACATAAATCTTACCTATTTCATTTACATATGACTGACAAATATGAATGACATTTAAGTTTATTAGTTTGTTTATGTTCAAACTATGTAATCCAAATGGATGGAAACTTGCTATGTAATTAAATTATATAAAACTTATGTTTAGACTGAAATATTTTTTTGAGTGCTGTAATATTTTTTTAAATAAATGTAATCTTCTTTTAGTATACTATCACAATAATTCATTGTCCTTTGCCCATCCAGTGTCAGTATTTCTTTAAATACAAATTAGAATGAGTTTTTCATTTACTCTAAATATGAACGATTGCATACAGTAATTATATAATTATAGGTGTGGGAGAAAGTTATTAAAATTGCACAATATTAAAAGCAATCGTTGTGATGTCTTATTAATCCAGCGCTTTTAATAGAATATTAATGATAAATCAATTATGTTATTATTAGTTCTAATTACATGAAATTCTGTGGTGGTTAATCTTTAAAAAAAACTGTCTATTGCAATATTTTTCACTCGTTATATTTTAAGCGGCGATTATCAACATGATGCCGAACTTCGAAAGAATGTGATTTTTACTGCTGCTTACCTGCATTTTATCTTGACATTTGAATCACTATTTCATCACAAATGCTTAAATGTTATACTTACTGAATAGTCGGAGAAACGAGTACTATGTGGAATATTCTCAAATTCAGTCAGTGTCACATCCATTAATTTGGTTATTAAAATGCCTGGTTGTTTTGGCACGCTTCATGTTGTGAATTTCTAAGCTTCACACATGGATGAATCATTAGTGATTATGTTAAAGTTCATTAATGAGCAGCAATATGTGCCTTTGAGGTTTCAATCCTAATGGGATATACACGAAATAGACATTCGGTTCTCTTGGGTTTCATTTAGTATTTGTGTTGCACTGAATTGAAAACCTTCTTGATCACTAATGGATTATTATCTTTTAATATTCAATATGCCTATATTTTATGCAGCGCTGTTCTTCAGTCACATGAGAAGCCATCTGTAAAAAATGAGATATTTTATTTGTCATATATTTATGCTTGTACACCAGCAAAATAAAATGCATATCTATGATTCCATCGCCATTTCAGTGAACAAATAGACAGCATTCCTTCCCAAGATGCCACCTGCAGTGTGTCATGACGCAAACAGAACATAGCACGTATTTGGGGAGAGTTAAACATTTGTCTTTACTGAAATACTTATAAACATAAAAAATAGCATCAAACAAATGTATCACTTTTGAAAGAAAAGAATATCTGAAACAAAACAAAACAAAACCAAACAATAAGAATGTCAATCCCCTTCGGTTTAATTTCCGCAACATTCCTGGGTGTTTTCGGCGCTCTGGTTTAGTCATGGTTTAAGGATTTTTTTTTCTTTCATTATTTTTTTTTTTTTCAGTGGTTCATCTACAATAGTCACTTTCTGATCAGCTTATTTGGAGGTGATGTGGGAAAAGGGAGCTCTTTGCGGTGTTGCTTAAACACAGCACATTAAAAGTACATAGAACAAACATTTGGGCACCGAGTTTTATATACATTAGATCTCATGTATTCTGTAAAGGCATCCATTTCTTTTAATGCATCATTAGCATTGCAACTTTATTCTCAACCATGCGGGGTGACGTCATAACCCCTTTTCAACGTCTTTTGCCTGTCCACGTAGGCTACTGCAGGTATTTTGTGTCATTGTCAAGAGCAAACTGATGGATGAGAGTATGAACTAGGACAGAGCCAGAGACAACCAGAACAAGGGGAGAAAGAGAACAGCCAATACTTGAACGGTGGACCCATGACCCTTTAGACAATACTGGTCTGATTTGGGCTTTTTGGAGCACTTTTTTTTCTTTCTAGATGGCGCTGTAGATGGTTCCAGATTGTCAAGCAGCTCTGGGTTGATTTTGTCCAAGCTCTGGTCGAGGTTGTTGGACATGGTTCCCAAAGGGCCGTCATTGAGACTCTGCTTATTACGAGTGTCGTTTTTCGTTTGGTCGACCTCGCGAAACTTGGTCTTGGAGATATTCTCCTTCTCTTTCAGGGGATTGTTGGTGATCTGTCGGCTGTTGTAGGATGAAGGATCCGGGAGGGACTTACTGGAGATAATGGAGGATTTGTCGTTATCCGAAAGACAGCACCTGGGAATGCTTTCCACGAGAGGATCATCAAGGGAGAGGAACTTTCCAGAGCGTGCCTTGGTGTTGAAGATACTGGTTTGAACCTGCGACGGAGAGTCCACGCACCCCTCCAAATCGTCGCTTTTCAGTCGTTTCAGGTCCTTCCCAGTCAGAGAGGTGGGAAGGTGGCATTCCAACTGGGAGCTCGACCCTTTGAAGCGCTTGAACCAATCCCACAAGGGCTTGGCTCGACAGTCACAAATCCACTGGTTCCCATTGAGCCTTAGGTACTGGAGGGACACCAGAGGGTTCATGGCCTCCCCTGTCAACATGGTGAGGTTGTTGTAAAAGAGAAACAAGGTGGTCAGCTTGCCCAGGTCGTTGAAAGCCCGCTGCTGCACGTGTATGATGCGGTTCTGGTGGAGGAGCAAGCGGTCAAGGTTGATGAGGCCACGCAGCATGTGATCGGTCACCACCTTGATCTTGTTGTTATGCAAGAATAGGTAGGTGAGGTTCGCCAGGTCCAGGAAAGTGTCTTCGTGCAGGGCCAGAAGGTTATTATCCTGCAGGTACAGATACTGAAGCGAGAAGAGTCCTCGGAAAACTCCCACCGGGAGCTCGGACAGCCCGCATCTGTGCAGGTGAAGGGTGTGCAGCTTGGACAGACCGCGAAACGCGGTGGGACTTATGATGCGAAGGTTGCTGTTGTCGCCGATGTCTAATTCTTCCAGTTTTTCCAGCCCGTAAAAGGCCCCCGCCTCAATATGGCTGATATTATTCGAGTACATCCACAAGACCGTGAGGTTATGCACAGAACTAAAGCTGGTCGATCGGACGACTGTCAGTTTGTTGCTCTGGAGGAATATTCGCCGGCTGCGGACGGGGATCTCGGTGGGAATGGAGAACAGACCCTGCTGTTGACAGGCCAGTGTTGGCCTCGGCTCGCTGTAGCACAGGCACTTCGCCGGGCAGCCGTTCATCACTGGCACCAGGTTAAGCCACAACACCAGGCAGAGGAGGCGACCACCTGTTGAGAAGAGACAGAAAGGCAACGGGTCAGTTTGAGGTTAAGATAGCAGCTACTTCATTTGGCAGGTGACATAATTTCATGTTTGCTGAACAATTTTACACAAGTTTGCAAATACGAATGTTAAACTGCGATCATGCAACATGATCAAACGTTTGGAGTCACTAAAACATTTATTTGGCAAGGATGCTTTAAATTGATCAAAGTGACAGTGAAGATATTTATAATGTTACAAAATATTTGTGTTTCAAATAAATGATTTTTTTTCTATTCAAAGAATCTAGACGAAAATGCATCACAGTTTCCACAAAAATGGAGTTTTCAACATTGATGATAATATAAGAGCAAATCGGCATATTAGAATGATTTCTGAAGGATCATGTGACACTGAAGAGTGGAGTAATGATGCTGAAAATTCAGCTTTGATCACAGGAATAAATTACATTTTAAAATATATTCAAACAGAAAACAGTTATTTTAAATTGTAATAATATTTCACAATATAACTATTTTACTGTATTAAAAAATTTTGCATTGGCGAGCAGATGAAACTTCTTTTAAAAAAAACATTTAAAATTCTTTTGAACAGTAGAGAAACTTTTTAACTTTTTAATTTCCTTTGGAATGATATTTATGACGGGAAGAAAATATAAAAATGTTTTTACAAATAAATCTAAATTGAAATAACGTCATGATGGTACATTTCTAATTTACATCTAATATTAATATTGGTAGAAAAACAGTAACTAAACACAAAGCAAATTTTCAATACATCTATCACACAATCTCACAATGGAAGGAAAGTGTCTTCTCCTATAAAAAGTTTAAAAATTGAAATATAATAGAAGCCATTTCAAATGAGTTGAGTGAAACGGCATACATTTAATTCAGACACAGCAACCAAATGTGCTCTTCTATACATAATACAGCTCTAAAATGGCTGCCTGCCCGAGTGCAGGACCTGTCTGTACTTGCACCTGCATGTGTGAATGCTACCGGCAAAAATTTACGCCACGGGATCCATTCCCATCCATCAGCCAACGCAAGCGAGAAGAGCCGGCCAAACGAGAGAACCGATAAATGAAACATAGGAGGGAGCCTTGAACAAAATTAGCTCCATCGTTGCTATTACCAATAGCTAATCGCATTCCAACATGGTGTAAGGGTTGACATTTAGTCTGTCCAGGGGAAGATAAGTGTGCTGTGGGTGTTTGATACGTGGTTGGGTGCGATGGAGCCAAGGGAAGGACTTAGGATGTTGGATCTGTGTCTCATGGGAGTGTAGCAAGTGTGAACATGCTTGAAGTGATTCTGGAGTGTTACAGATAAGATGGCCTTTCTCATCTCTGATCTGAAGCCCAGTGGTCTGTGTGTGTGGATGTGCCACAGAGGCGTCTCAGGGTGGGTTTATCTACGGGAGGCACATAGATAAGGAATGTTGTTTTTATGCAGCCGTTCTTGAAGTCAGCCATTATTTAGGGGAGCGGATGAAAAAAGGCGTCCATCTGTGAGATCTCTATCATATATCACCGCAAGACTGATGCAGAGAAACATTAATCTCTGGGCAATTAATGCTTATGTCAACACCAATCCACAACATATGATACTTGTCCTCCACAAGCATCTATCTTTCTATCTATCTACTGTTACTGAATGGATAGATAGACAGATATCTTTATTCAACCGTGTTTACATAATCGCACCAATGTGAGACATTTTCACGTGCACATGCGGAAGGCAGACGAGCCTCTTGCCCGGCTTCCTGAATGCTTCTCCGTCCCTCAATCTTGGAGCTTGTTAAATGGAGCTTGCTTGAGGCTTGACAGCATCCCTGTGTTACACTTTCCCTCAAATATCCTCCCTCTCCCTCTCCCGCTCCTGTCATCTTCCACCAGTGAGCTGTCAGCCTTCCTCTCTGTCTTTCTGCATCACAGCGCTTCTCTTTCACCCTCACTGCCGATAAAAATATTCCATTGCCGCGCTTTGAAACGTTAGGCTTCATGAATCTACCAGACCTTCTGTTTTATCTTCTAGTCATTAGTGGACTATCCCCACCCACACAATGCACGTCGGAGACCCGATTTCAAAGCTCCCTTTTTTTTCATCCGTAGCCGACCGTGCTAACCTTGCGCTTCCTCTGTGTCTTTCATCTGTTTAGTGCTGAGTAAAGCTACTCAAAATGTCATACGCCATCCTCCAATTATTTCAGTGCATTGTCTCATCCCCTGGACAGTCACATAGCCGTGTCCTTTATTGCTGGGCGCCCTTCACTGTAAAGGCCATTTGGCAGACATGGACTACATACTAGCACTCAATGTTTTTCTACCTCGTCTCCATCAGTATGCCGGTCATGCCTCTCCTTTCTCTAATCCCAGTAAGGAGCCTCGCTTTGCCTTTTTATATTTCTATTTTTCTTCTTTTCAGTCAAGGGAAAGCCCGTATCCTGTCTTGCCATCAAAACAACGGCTACACAAGCCTGTTTCATAAAAGGTTATTGCATTGCAGCCCACAATCTATATAAGTGTTTACCGACCTATTAGTTTTGCATTACCTCTGGTATTTTTCTAAACTCGAGAGAATCCCTCATAATAGCAGCAGCACTCCAGCCGACCGCTTACTCATTTTGCAGAGAAGCCAAGCTGCATTCTCAGATGACGAGCTTATTAGCGACGCGCCGTTCGACGTGCTGAGGACCACCCTCTTGCAAAACTGACAAGCCGAACGGTGTTTTCAGCTTTGCATAAAATGCACTGATTGCTGCTTGTCTCTCCACTTGTGTGAAAAGCTCTCATCCTGATATAAAAGACGCCACGGGAGAGCGAATAAACCATTGATAAACAGGGAGGCGAAATCAAGGATACTTCTTCGCTGTCTAATTGAATTATTTGTATGGAAAACAAAAGGAGACAGAATACTCAACATGGACTTGAGATAATTGTGCATAGAGAGAGAGAGAGGCAGCGGGGACGAGTGGCAATCTTTGATTTTGCACATTTGCATACAGTTTTTCTCTAGCATATGGAAAGCATGTAATGACATTTACAACATTTTATCTCAACCGTTCAAAGTGGATACGAAAAGGTGAAAATGGTGGGCCTTGTTTGAGACCAACCGGGGTGTTTTGGACATGGATTTAAAAAAAACTCACAATTGTCAACATTGGAGCAATCTGTAGCTCATCCTGCATTATTTGCACTACAGACATGAATGACGAATAAAATTGTGTGATTTTAAAAGTGATCAGAATTTCCACCGTGTGGACCATGAAAATTGGTGGAAACATCCCACAGATCCAATTCTAGGGACGATCTTAACCGGTACTTTTGCCTTGCTTTTCATTAAAACCATCCTTAAAACAAGGTACATTTGCTTCGTAAGTACTGTAGTGTAATATATTGGAAAAAAAAAAAAAAAAGATTTTTCTTAAAACGACAGTTTTGTTTTTCAAATTATTTTGATTTAAGCTTAAACCTCACTAAATTTTGTACGGAGTAAAATATACATCATGTGCAATGCTTTTCCGTTTGCTCACAAAATGTTTGCGTTCCCCAAAAAACTTTGCATTCGCTTGCAAAACCTTTACGTTCCCCCAAGAGACTTTGCATATGCGCACATATAACACAAAAGTGTAGTGAGCAAAATGCAAAAACTCTTGCGAAATATATTTTTCCCTTCCTTCTCATATTTTTTTCCATCACCATGTCCCTTTTAGGGGCTCTGCATTTGTTAGATTTATGCATTAAAAAATGAGTAAGAAAAGTAACATTTCCAGACGTACTGTATTTAGTGGAACCACTGATATTCTGTTCAGAATTGATTTGAATTATGTTAGCATTTATACCAATTTTTTAATTTTTAATTTTGCTCTAGAGCAAAGGACAAAAAAATGAATGAAAACATAATTTAGTGGCTTCATACTTCAGGTGATTTTTAAGGGCATCTGAATCACCCGTCAGATCATTACCCGTCAGCGCCATTTTCTGCATTACATGAATATAGAGGATTACTCATTTCCGTAGTTGACATTAATTACACTCATTACCACTGAATAAACAAATGAGTGGCAGTGCCAACATCTTAATCATGCAGCAGAATATAAAAATAAATTCACCACATTTCAAGCCTCTTTAGCACCCACTGGTTCCGCTCCGTTGTGAGCTTTCTGAAGGCCAATTAACCACAGAATTAGTACCAATTAAAATCGAGCACCAAGTTTAGATGTTGAGAGAAAGAGTAAAAAATAGTGACCAAGACTTCATCTATTTTGTAAACTGTTGATGTATGGTGATAGACCTCACACTGAAATGAAATTACTAATTTCAGAGACTGGAGTGAACGCATGGATTTGAGATTTTACTTCTTAAAAACAGCTATATATATATATATATATATATATATATATATATATATAATTAATTATATTATTATAACAGAATTGTTGCTTCTTTCATTTCTGACATTGGAAAGATCAAATAATAAGACTTGGAAAAAAAAAAATAATCTAGTTTTGCATTGACCAAGAATATCTTGGAGGTCAAGCTAGCAAGAAAGGTTAATGAGGATACCAGCACACCAGCATCTCAAGCTGTAGATCAGCATCCAAAACAACAAATGCTTATGACCAGCTGAATTATGAAATATTAAAATCATACATTGGTTTTCATGCAAATGTAACTGGTCCTACTCGCCCTGCTCCAAGCAAGATTTGACCCCGGGTCGCCGGTATGGGAAGCAGGTGCACTAACAAGGACGCTAAAGATAGCAGTCTCTAGCACGACTCATGAGGCCAGGGGAGTGAGGTTTACAAACACAACTCTTTCTGGTCTACGTCTGTTACTCATCCCCCTAAACCTCACTCCTATCCGGGTCACGGCACCAAATGTAACTGGTCCTACTCGTCCCTGCTCCAAGCAAGATTTGACCCCGGGTCGCTGGCATGGGAAGCGGGTGCACTAACAAGGACACTAAAGATAGCAGTCTCTAGCACGACTTATGAGGCCAGGGGAGTGAGGTTCACAAACACAACTCTTACTGGCCTACACTCATCCCCCTAAACCTCACTCCTATCCGGGTCACGGCACCAAATGTAACTGGTCCTACTCAACCCGCTACAAGCTTGACCATCAAACAGGCCTTTTAAATGGGTTGCAGAAAGCGAGGACCACCTTTTGCTCCTCACTCCGATGGTCTAAAACTCGGCCCTCACAAAGATATTTGTACAAGTACACACAAACACACACAATAGATTAATGTATGAAAAACAGAAACAGCTTTCATCAGCTTTCTCCTGACTGAGACTGTATGAATCATGTTTCTGATCACCCAGCAGGCATTGTTGACTTGCACACATGGACGGTCAGGAGTTCAAATGTATCCGGCTCTAGTTCCTGTACATTTGATCATCAGCAGCAACTGCAGTGTAGATGTGGAGGTAGAGGTTAAAGCCAGTGAGGAGCAGTGTGGATGTAGATGTTGTAGCCGATGACAGTCTATTCCACACACTTTTCTCTCAGCTCCTCTCTATGCCTTTCCTAATTGCTACTTATTTTTTTTCTCCGTATGGCAAGATCCGTAATAATTTCACCTCTCTTGTCTGCTTTCCCCTTTTCTTATTTGACTTTGTTTTACATCCAATTTGACTCTTTTCTGTTCTTCTTGTGACCTGTCTGGTGACTACTGGTTCTTATATTTAGATGCAATTTTACTTGAATCCGGATACCCTTTTGAAGCAGAGTTATGATAGTTAAATATGCAGTAAGAGATTTCTGAGAAACACTGTTGAAAGTGGATTGGACCAAGCACCACAACACTCTTGTAGCCAATCAGCAGTAGGGGGCGTGTCCACTCAGGATGGGTGAGGAGAGAGAGAGAGAGCAAGAAGGAGATTTGAAGAAAGAAAGATGGCTTAGAGACATTACAAAAGAGAAAAGGTCAGAGGGATATCACTGGAAAAAGACGGGTTATGGTCAGAGAAGAGCTTTATGGCGCCGTGTCATTTCTTATTTTATTTTTTATTTTTTAAATAAAATAACTAAAACTAGAAATAAGATATATTCACATATAGACATTGAAAAAAAGTCAAAATATATACAACTGAATACTAAACTTTTACCTAGAAATTTAAACTGGACAATATAAAAATAAAACTAATTAAATATATTATTGTATTTTATTAATATCATATCAACAATATTAAAATAACACTCTTTTGGACTGTAATTTTTTTATGTTTTTGAAAGAAGTGTCTTATACTCACCAAAGCTGCATTTATTTAATGATAAATACAGTAAAATGGTAATATTGTGAAATATTATTACAATTTTAAATTTAAAAACATTTAAGATGTAATTTAAAGCTGAAGCTGAATTTTCAGCATCATTACTCCAGTCTTCAGTGTCCTTCAGAAATCATTCTAATATGCTGATTTGCAGCTCAAGCAACATTTCTTATTTTTATCATTATTTCTTGTTATTATGCTGAAAACAGTTATGCAGCTTATTATGTTTATGGAAACCGTTGAGAATTCTGTGATAAAATTACAACGTTCAATAGAACGGCATTTGTTTGTAATGTAACAAAGTCATTACTGTAACTTTTAAACAATTTAATGCATCTTTGCTTTACAAAGTATTTTTTAAAAAAAGTAAAATATAAACGACCCCTAGAATATCAAATTGTTCACATAAGCACTACTAAGCAGTTAAAAAAGTGTTTTCTTTCTCTAGCCATATCTTATTACACCAAGACAGAAAAAAACAAAACAAATAAACAACGTCCCTGACCCCTTTAACGTGCAGACATATTTACCACACGTCCTGTGAACATAAAGGATTAGGACCCCAGGAAAAGGTAAAGGGCAGAATAGGGGGACATTTAGAAGAGATATTGAAGAGAGGCAACAGGAAAGGTGGCAGAGATAAAAGGTGTTGGGACAGAAACGAAAGGATGAATGCTCAAGGAGAACAGATGCCTGAGGTTTCTGCAGTAACATTGAGTATGAGCTGTGGAATGCAGATGATTTTATTGATGCTGGAGCAAAGCGAAGCAGATCAGGACTTATTTGTGTCTGCCTTCTGTACCACATGCTCAAAGTTTGCCAGATGGTTCATGAATAACAGAGAATCGAGCAGGTTGCGGGAAAAATAAATAAAGGAGCGCACACAGACACTTTGGTTTACTACTAAGGGCAGAAACATACTTTATGCAAGTAAATGCAAATAAATCCTTGGCCAACTCATTCCTATTATACAAAATTAAAAATACTCTTTCTAAAAGCATGTGGACTGCAAGAAAGCCATTTTAGGTTCAGTTCTCCAATTTTATACACAGCTATTTCTCACCAACAAATTATTATTTGTTTTATTTTGTGCCTCTAGTGGGGTAGGAATTGCTCACTTCACTTTCTTTTTGCATTACTGTGACGGTACTAAACCTCAAGGGGGCGCTAGTGACAGCATTAAAACAGAATTGTTTGTTTAGGTAGCATATGTACTCTTGAAGGGGCTGTATGTAAGAATGTTTATGTATTAATAGATTTGTATTGCCAAAGTGTGAACAGCTTGTAACAAAACTTTAAAAAACGAGACCTTCCATGACTTTCTAGATTGTCTATGAAAGCCTGAAGACTGATTTCTGTGTGAAATATGTGACGTTTTGCAGAGAAAATGTACAGAGCCCTGCACATGACATGCAGGAAAATAGTTGGCTGAATTGTGCGCAGGATTTACTATTTCGTTCCCTCGATTTATAAATCATGCGCATGATTTATAAATCGAGGGAACGGAATGGTAAATCGTGCGTAGTGATTTATATTTTTTTTTCTCGCATGTCATGTGCTCCGTAAAAATGAAAAGGATGTGATGTTTACGTGCACTCCTAAGAGCCTCTCTTCTGACACATGAAATGAATGCTTATACAATGTTCAGGAGAATGCCGGAAGAGCTACTCAGTACTGTAATGTCAATGTATCATGCAATTGATTCAAAATATAGTCTCACATAGCCAGATCTAGTCGATAGTCTCAAACAAACTTCGATCATAACACTGTAATTTTAATGACCTCATCTGTCGACATGATGCCGGTGAATCACAGAGCTCGTGTAAAACACTTGACACATTCTGATTACTATTTCAAATATTTTTAAACTGCAAAAAATAATAATTGCACTTTCCAATTCTTTCTCAAAACAAACTCCACTGCTTAACTCTGAATTTCCCTCCTCCTCCCACCCATGAAATCCACTTCTCTCGCTAACAATTATGATTTCCCAGCCCATTTGTCACAATCCCACATGCTCCACCTGGATTATGAGCCAAAATAAACACAAACACAAATATTCTCATATTGTATTCATAACAATTCCCAAAGCTTCATCGTAAGTCGGCATAGTCATCACTAATGCTTTCAGTACTCAGAGGCTAGTATTAACAGAGCCTATAGTACATGCAGTATGCATCTCCACAGAATCAGAACACCAATCATTCACAAAGTACAACAAATGCACCTACTAGAGACCCGAACATGACTAGCTTTCATTCCTGTTGAATTGGGAAGGAAATGTACACACACACAGCCATGCGCTCTCACGCCACACATCATGTTCTCACGGAGCGAAAAATACATCCCAGAGCAAAGAGGACACTGACAACATGTCAGACCGAGCAGGTTACTTTTGATATGAAACAAAATTTCATATTTAATATATCATAATTATTTAAAGAAGTTTAAACAATAAATAGCGTATAGATTCTCTTTAATGTGTGGTGACAGATCGCTGTAGCTCCTTCAAGCGGCTCGTGAACCGATCATCTCTTCATACTAGTTCATTTATAGCATCAAATAAACATGAATCAGAAGGAATGTTGTTTCAAGCGCGGAAAGACGTGAGTAGTTCAAGTTCAAGTTCACCAACGTTGATCTGCTAACTCCCCTGACTGCTTTGTCGGACAAAATGGCAGATTCCGGGTTATGATTGGTCAGATCGCCTGTCAATCAAACTGCCGGCGACGAGTCAAATGTTTTATGTAGAAGACTATCGTGAGAAAGAGATTAAGTGAGCGAGTTTATTACCTGTATTCAGATTTAGCATTTTCCTTCAGGTCAGTCCTATGTTCATAATAAAAATCTGTTTAAATGTCCGCTGCAATGTCCTTTTAACAGTTAATGGGTTTTGCCGTGACTGATAGCGCTAGTCAAAGCATTTGTCACCATGTTTTCATGTAAAAGTCTTCACTACTGACTGACACGCTCATAAAGACAGTCTTTGCTGCCATCTAATGGCGTAATAATGTAACTTCTGTTGCTGTTCACGGTCAGGGACTATTTTTTCCGTGTGGACGGAAGGCATTTACTGATTTTACTTCACGAAAGTAGCATTGATACGTTTTTGTTTGCCTTTAATATTTATATTGTGTACCATTATATAAAAGCAATAAGGTACTCGAGGCTAGTACTGAATCGTGAATAAGTCACGACCGAAGGGCCTTCGCATATATATATATATATATATATATGGGTTTGTATACAGTATACACACAGCCATATCACACAGACATGATATATTCTCAGCTCTGTTAATTCAACATATTTTATCATGTTTAAATCCATTATGCAAAAATCCAAATTTTTTCTCCTCAAATAAGCACTGAAAATGCCTAAAATGTGTTTCTGTCTAGACCTGCTCATATGTTTCCATGCTGAGGATGATTTTAGGATTCAGTATCGCTAACGTCACGCTACATCAGTACATAAACCACACCATACCTTTCAGGTACCATGGATCCAGCGTATTTACTCACTACAAAGACACATTTAGTTTCAGATAGCTAACCCTGTGGACAGATCTGTCAAAATAAAAAAAGGCTCCTCTACGCCTCCGTTCCCATGAAAAAATATATTCAGCGGCATGCCAAACGCGCCGCTTTCATCACAATGTAAACAATTTATTTTCTGTGAGTCGAGACGTGAGCTGGAAATCCCCCAACTTCACCGAGACTGACAGTGGCATCTTTTAGGTGCCTAACTTAATGAGATCCTGGACTGGCGGATAAACATTCTAATTCAGTTTTGGGTGGCAAAGTGATTCGAAATGCAGTTTAGAGTAAAAACATCTGTGAGTTTAAATAGTTGTACGTTGGAAGCAAATTGAAAATGGGCTTGGCACACAAAGCGCTGTCATTCATTCAGGCTTTTCTCACCCAATATATAAACACGCACATGTTTGTGCTGGAACTGTATTTCCACACCTTTCATTACAATGGAAAATTTCAGTGCAAAACAAGTCGACACTCCTAGAAAGCAGCGGGTTTTCTCTGAGCATTTAATCTTGATTACAGATAACTGAGGATGGGCTGTCATCTAAAGAGGGTCATCAACTGGCCATTATCTTGAGTACACAAATAACACTTTTATCCAAATAAATGGCTGAAAAGTGGCTCTAGCAGCAACCGGAGGACAGGACAGAGAAATTAGAATAAATCGCTTGCTTGCTAGTCTCATTTTAATAAATATCCATGTACATTTTATTCTGTAGTCAGCAATAATTCCTTTCCTCATCTCTCATGTTGATGTAATCGCTAAGTATTTCTTGTTAGTATTTATTATGCGAGATCATAACCCAGAGTTCATATAGTAACAGGCCCACTGGTGTAGCTTCCACCTAGAGACCAGACACACCTATTAAATAGGCCCTTTTTAAAGCATTTCAATTAGGGTGTGTTCACATTTGGAGTTCAGTTCACTTGATTCGTTTGGTCGGGACCAAAAAACAAAACAAACAACATTTATTCCTGGTCCGCTTAGTGTTTACATTGCCATTTCTAACACCTAAAAGATACAAAACCTAAAGGCATAGGGATATGCTTACAACGTGATTGGTCGGCTTTTATGACGAATATTTTGAGACGGACCTTTCCGAACATCAGAGATGTAACGTTAAAGAGTAGCTGAAAACCATACTTGAGTAAAAGTACAGATACCTACTGTGAAAGTGACTCCATTACAAGCCAGTTCACACCGACAAATGCCAACAAACACGTCTGTTGGAGTTTGTTGGATCGGTGTGATACCCCTGTCGGCGTCTGTCGGAGTCTGTTTTCACCTGACTGGCGTTCATTGGGTTGTGGAATGTCTGAGTTTGATCGCGCCAGCGCCTCACGCACACACAACAAATAAATAATAAGAATAGCATCCAAATACTTCGCGAAATGGAAATATTTGGATTCGTGCTGAAAGAGAGGTATAGGCGTGAGAGCAAACTAAGTTTTGTTTTAAATTAATTCGTTTTGGCCTGTTTAGCTACAAATGCTTATATCCTTTGATGGGTCGAGCCAAAAAAAAAAAGTTAAAAAAACTGGTGACCGTTTTTTCGTCATAGAATTCTAAATCCAACAGTCAACTTGCTTGTTGGCGTTTGTCTGTGCAGTGTGAACTGGCCTTTATAAATCACCAATTCCAAAACACCCTACAAATTAAACTATTTTGACCAGCTGAGAACATGTAAAAAGCTTAAAGTGTGTAAAGGAGTCAAAAAAGCGTCAGGAATGCCTTCGTCACACATACAAAGGAAGATCTGCCGTGAGAAGATGTGAGAACACAGCTATGCTGTCCTTTTAGGGTTGCATCTTGACATCTGTTTTTGGTTTGTTTACATGTCTTTGGTCACTGTTGCGTTCATATTTCAGTTAAACCGTGCCAGTTTGTTTGATAATGGACCGAGACCCATCTTTTCAGCGCCGCTTGTTTGGTGCGCACCAGGGTTCGGATGCCAGCATTCACACTTATTGAAATAAACCGCACTAACAGAGAAATCGCACCAGGGTTCGCTTTAATCGAACCAAACATGTCAAGTGTGAGCACACCCTAAAATTCAATTTTTAATTCTAGTCAATGTTTCTTAGCCCTCATGAAATAAGCAACAATGTTAATCCCTCCCCTCCAACCACCTGCCATTTAAACATTTTTCACACTCCTGATGATAAAAAGATGTCCCACCATACATTTTTTTTAATTCCTTGTTGAATATCCCATTTCTATGGTAGCTTGTTTCAAAAATTGCAAATCCCGTTTTCCATTATTCGTCCCTATTAAAACTTTACAAGCCATTACGTGCTCTTTCATTGGATGAAGCAAAACTACTGTGCTTGCTCACACATATACTATATAAATCATTTCACATCATTACCTTTTTAACCTTCTTTTCAAGCTGTACTGGACAGTTAATGACCGCAGTGATAAGATTTCACTCACTGTGTCCACCTGTAGCAGTCAGACTAACACAAGACTCAATGACCTCTCAAATTTCAATGAACTCTAGATAAAAATAGCTGAATGGCTCCGTGGAGCTGTCAACTGTCAATATTGAGCTTCTGTGATGAAGTGTTTGAACGTCTCGCTGTCTCGCTCTGTGGTCAGCTGTAGGTCAGATGATATGGCTCAGATTCTTCACAGACACAACACCGTATAGATGTGCAACACAAGCTTTCTTTCTAGTTTAGTGAAAAGCATCTGTTCTGGACATCCAAGGGTCTCCTTAGAACACATCCCTGTGCTTTGGCACTGTAATAAATACTGTTTTTTATTTATTTTTATTGTTTTATGTGTGTGTGTGTGTGTGTGTGTAGCTGTGGTGCTTTAAAACCTGACAGTTTATTTTCTGTCCTTGGGATAAAACAATGGATTTGTCCCTTGTTCTACATGCTCGAAATCAACCACGCCATGTAAGCGTGTGACCAGAGCAGTTCTACATTTCTTTGGCATTTTAAAAATAGCCTGCATCACAGACAAACTAAAATACACAAACAACAAAGGCTTTTCTTAAAGGCATGCTGGCATTTTATCATTCTGTCAGTTTTTAACATGGTGCATACATTATGTAACTTGTGCGACTAGATAATCCATATTCTGCCAGCAGAGACCCAGTTTCTCTGGTCTCTGTAGGAGGAGGTGGGGTGCATGACTTTTGCATGACTTTGATCAGAATGACACGTCTTGCTGGCATATGTCAATATATAAATGGCAATAAATACATTTATGAACACACACACATATATATAAGTGTCATACATATATGTGTGTATTATACAGTGTTGGGGAAAGTTACTTTTAAAAGTAATGCATTATAATATTGCGTTGCTCCCTAAAAAAAGTAACTAATTGCATTAGTTACTTTTTATGAAAAGTAATGCATTACGTTACTTTTGCGTTACTTTTTCTACTCTGGGCTTGGGCTGTTAAGGCCCAAAAGTGAAATGAATAATTCTCAGGCTGAAGGAAATGCATATTTACGCCTGTACAGTAGAGGTTGCAGCTCAAACAAACCTTTCAGCTGTATTGCATTGCGGATTAAAGGGTTAGTTCACCCAAAAATGAAAATTCTGTCATTAATTACTCACCCTCATGTCATTCCACACCTATAAGACTTTCGTTCATCTTCTGAACATAAATGAAGATATTTTTGATAAAATCCGTTGGCTCAGTGAGGCCTCCATTGACAGCAAGATAATTTACACTTCCAATGCCTAGAAAGGTACTAAAGACATTTAAAACGGTCCACGTGAATACAGCGGTTCAACTTTAACGTAATTAAGTTATGAGAATATTTTTTTTCCACCAAAAAACGCAACAAAATAACAACTTTATTGAACAATATCTAGTGATGGGCAATTTCAAAACACTGTTTCATTAAGCTTTAAGAATCTTCTTTTTTTTTCTCGAATCACTGGTTCAGACCGTGTATCAAACTGCCAAAGTAACGTGAACCATTGAAATTTAAAAACATTTAAAAACACTTATGATGTAACAAAGCCTCGTTTACTGAAATCATGTGACTTTGGCAGTTTGATACACGCTCCGAACCACTGATTCGAAACAAAAGATACGTAAGGCTTCAAAGCTTCAATAAATGTCAAAATATGTGGAAAAAGTAACTTGCATTACTTATTTGAAAAAGTAACTTTGATATTTTGTAGTAAATTGAAAAAGTAATGCATTACTTTACTAGTTACTTGACAAAGTAATCTGATTACGTAACTCAAGTTACTTGTTATGCGTTATATATTAAATACTTTCTTCATACTTTGAGATTTAATCAAACTTTTAGGGTCATAAAAAACACTATCACCTCTGGGCACGCCACTACTTTATATATTTGAAAATGCTTCTCTGGAATATTTGCATTTCTTCTGCTTATTCCAGAATCTACTTCACATACATACTTCTAATGAATGTGTTCAATTCAACAAGCATTAGGCTACTCTGACACAAAATATCTGAAAAAGTCAGAAGAGTATACAGTAAGTAGAGCCCATTTAGCGAATTAAGAGTGAATAAAAGTGCATTCATTGCATATGTTCATCATCATTAACCAGAACCTTAAGAGTGTATTCATCATGTGTCTCTCAAAAATGTGAGTTTGGATGGCTTAAGACCTGCGGTTGCACACAACTACTAAATATTTCATAGTCAGACATTGACTTGTCAGGAACTGTCTCATCAGTTTAACATTTCGATCCCTTGTGTTGACACGCTCTGAGGATTTGTAGCTGGCTCTAACTTCATATTTGCAGGCATTAAGAGTTTTTCATTCAAGATTAAAAGTACTTTGATCATTTAATTCTTTGTTTGGAGAGCTTTGAATGCATCGAATTTACAAGAATCTTTTACAAAAAGAATTTTATCACATACTACCATATTCTTTCTATTTCTGCAGTGTATTGAACATGTATACTGCGCATGGAATGCTATAATGTGCAGTATACAACAGAGCACACCGCATCCCACAATGCAATGCACATGACTTGACCTTCCACTAAACCTTAAGTACTAAAGACTTTAGATATACAAAGACAGCACACTCATAAAACTTGGAGAATGGGAAAAAGTGCAATGCGCAATATAGTGGAATAGGTATGATATATAATATCAAATATTTAACAGTTCTAGGGTGCATAAAAGCAATGGGTTTTAAGATAAAAGCTACCAACAGTATCATAAATCACAAAGTAGTTCACAGTACAGTATCACAAATTAGATCCTCGAAGTTCCCGCTGCATGTTTGGGAAAAGCCTACGAATAGCGTCTGCTTTCCACAGTGCCCCTCAAATACGCAAAAACGCCACCTGTCTTCGCCCAAAGCCCTTCCTTTGTGTACTCAATCTGATCGAAGGCTCTCTGTGAGATCCTCCCTTAATTATATGGCAAATGAGCCATCACTACACCATTAAAATGATGTTCTTTTTTTTACCTCGCATTGACTAACTGTCTTTTCCCTTTTTCCCAGAGCTTTTATTAGCAATAAAATTCAATTTTGCGTTTTCAGGTTGCCAGCCTAAGGGGGTAAAAATGCATTACCCCAGACTGAGAGAAAGTGGGAGCTAATGATTCAGCTGCAAACAATCCATGAGGCTTTCCATCATCACTGCTGAGTTATTTGCCTGATGCTATACAGTATCGTCCTGTCGGTGGAAGTGCGTGAATGCGCGTAAATCTGTGAAATGAGAGTGCAGATGACTGAGCAGAACAAGTTAAAGTATGTGTGTCTGTGCTATTTTCAGGACGATTAATTGGTTACCAGCAATAGTAGATCACAAGGGGCTGAGTGAAACTCTTCTGTTTCAACATTTTCAATAAACAGCAAGTTTAAGCTGGTCAATCTTCTAAATTGACCCGGTTAAATATTACCAAAACACCTCAGTCTGCTCTGAGTTTGGGTTGTTTTAACATGCATTTGGGAATGTAACATCTTCTCATACTTGTAAGTTTATTCACAAGGTGGCAACTGTGCCCTGGTGGTGTCAATTCGCAAGGTAGCCGAAGAAAACCTGCATGAACAGAACAGACCGGAACGCATGCAAGCTACAGTGACCACAAAGACCTATATAGGCTGTGTATTCGACTGTATAAAAAACGAAGTAAGCTCATACCCAGGGTTTTATGTGTTACGTTAATGAGCGATACATAAAACGCATTACCATTCTGATACATCGATTTTGTAGATGACCCTGTATAAATCACTCTTCCTCTTCTTCTGAATCAGTTTCTGGTTCAAACATATATGGTTGAATTTCCACTTGTCACTGAGCAGCGTACTTTACTACAGTAAAGTTGACTCAGTGGATCTCTGAGCTGAGGTGAGAGAGTGGAGGCGGGGCTAATTTGTTTTTTATCGTTACACGTAGTGTTGCAGAACTCGAGACAGGTCTTGGTCTTTAGTCCGGTCTTAAGACCATTTTTTTTTTAAGGTCTTGGTCTCGGCTGAATTTGGTCTCCGTCTTGTTTTGGTCTCAGACTAAAGGGATGCTGGATTTTATTTCAAGACTAGTGCAACTGCAGGGATATCGCTAAACTGCCGCTGCATTTATTTCTTTGTTAATTTGATTGGATGCAAAACTTCCTGCTCCAAATGCAATCAATAACTTATTTCTAATTTCATTTGTTTTGTTACTGTTGTGCCGGGTCAGAAATCAATAAGGGATTTTGTCACAAATGGCATGAAATTTAATACAAATGCCCACAAAATTCAAGATATGATTGCAAAAAAGTACTTTAATAAGATCTTGATATTTATATTATAACATATGATATAATTAAGCAATATCAAAAGAAAGAGGGCTGTTTTCACATTATGAGCACAATTGCAGACGTGACATTGATTTTTTTTTTTTTTTTTTTACAAATTTTCAATAAACAAAATTAAAATTTTTAAAACATGAATCTCAACATTATTCTATGCATCTGTAATTGTACCAATTCAGATGCAACTTCTGTTGCACTTCTGCAGTGTATAGATGAATTTTGTTGTTAGTGATTTTAATTGATTGGTAACAGCTCTATTTTTTGTCTTATTATTATTAGAATTACTTATTATTGTCATTACTGATTAAAAATAAGACATTTCTCAGCCAGTAAATGTGGATCTTTCAGATGAATTTGAGGAGCGCTTGTCTGCTTTTGTTCTGGACTTGCCTTGGTCTTGGTCTCTACACACACTGGTCTTGGTCTCGACTTGGTCTCGGATTAGGTGGTTTTGACTACAACACTAGTTACGGGTATACTAAATGAAGCAAGGGCGTAGAGTGACATTCATGCTATTTTAAGGCATGAAAAAACATTTAAATGTTTTTTTCCTGTGAAAAAAAACAAACATTAAATATGTCATTTTGGTGATCAAAGATGAGTTCTAAGGGATAAAATGACTACATGAGGACTTTAAAAGTTTAATCCTTGTAAGTAAACCTGCAGACAGCTTTTTAAAGGCAGAAGAATTGTAATGGCTTCAAACTGTTCATGAGAAGTTCAAATATTCACTATAAAGTTCAACTCATGAAACTCACAGTTCTTAACTCTTGAAGAACTGGTCGGAGTCCAATGTTGTTTTATTATATCCAGCACTTTTGTTCTTAAAATACTGTACATTGCAAGAAATTATCCCTCTTCAAGAGGTGTTTATCAGTTCTGCCAATGTTCTGTATTGATGCAGCCAGTAAATGAAGCCATTGTTAAGGGTTTGAGCATATATAAAGTTAGGACACAAAGTTGTGAGGAAGCTGACACAATTATTTGAAGGCCCATGTGACACGGGAATTGAAAACCGATTGTCTTGATTTATTTAGCAAACATAAACCACATTGCAGCCATTGTGGATTCAGCACAAACATGCCCCCTCATTTCTGTGCTAGTATTACAGGGCTTTCCACTCTTTTGGATTTCCATGACTTTTCAATGACCTTTTCAATCGCAGATGATTAGTGGGCTTTTTACGAATCATTTTACAGAGCTTGCTGGCCGGACTACCGTTTATATGCCAGTACCAATCTTTTGAGTGACTAGATTTACATGATTACACTGATTACACTTGTTAGTGTACAAACGTCTGCATCAATGGCCACTTAATGGACGGACTGAACGCTCTTATGCTGGAGCAAGTGCTCACAAAGACCAATATCTGGCTGATTAAATATATTAAAGCTGAAAATGTAAAAAATAACACTTCATCAAAAAGTTTAGGGTTGGTAAAAAAAAACATTTTTTTTGAGAAAACCATGATAAATGTTATTTTTGGGGGGGTTAGTTAGCATTCACAAGCCTTTTCTTGAAATAAGAAATGTTTTGTAACATTACAAATGTCTTCAATATAACTTTTGAGCAATTAAATGCATCCTTGCTGAATAAAAGTATTCATTTAAAACTTCTGAAGTCATGCACTACTCACTTTTCCTTCAGAAAACCTAGTATAGTAATGTATACTGTATTGCAGAAAGCTATTTTCCTCTCTGGTCATTTTGCAGAAGTGCTCTATAATGCAGTGTGCTGATGATGCAGACCTGCAGCAAATGTGTGTCATCTACAAACAGCTGAGTAATGCTGGCCCCTGCCCTAAAACACTCTAATGAGACACGGCGAGTGAGAGTGTGTTGGTGTAATGAAGTGTGATCTCAGTAATGAGACAAAGATAGTGTGTGTAGAGAGATAGAGGGATAGAGAGATTGTGTGTGTGTGTGTGTCGGTGTCCAGGGAACATTAAGGCCTGCCTGCAGAGTCAAGTTCATGTTGGCAGTATGTTTACTCAAATCTTGTTTTCAAGCCTGTACTCAAGCTCATGTACACAACATGAAACTAAAATTGATTTTACTTTCTGAATAAACATCCTTGGACCTTTTGTACTCAGTTCATTTGTGCACACGATTCTAAAGAAATATTGTTCATAATGTTTAATCAAAATGTAATGAAACAATATTATGTAGCCAAGACTACACTTAAAAAAAAAACTGTGTATTTACTTTGAAACAGTGTTCACTTAGAAACTGCAAGGAAATGTCAGAAAAAAAGCAAATATATATAATCTGACAATATATAAAATCAATAATAAATAAATAAATCAGTAATTCAATCAAAAAAAATAAAAAAAAATAAAATAAAAAATAAATATATATATATATATATATATATATATATTTGTTTTTTTCCTCAAATATTATATTTATTATATTATAATATAATTAAGGCATATTATATATATATATTATAAATAAATAAATATAATATATTTATATTTAATATATATTTTTAATATATTTTAATATATTTATATTATATTATATAATATATTATATATATATTATCAATAATAAATAAATCAGTAATTCAATCAAAAATCAATAATAAATAAATCAGTAATTCAATCAAAAATCAATAATTTTCCCCATTTTTAATTGGTCTTAATAATAGTGAAACCTAATATTAATAATAGTGAAACCTAATATGCCCACTTCAATCTGTAATCCAATCTAAATCCTAATGGATAAAATGAAGCCTCACCCTAAATTATTTCCATCTAAATATTCAAAATATGGCACATTGAAATGCTTAAATGTGTTACCAACGCTTTTTCCTGTTTCCTTTCAAATGTCCTCAACTACATTAGAATCCAAATTGTGGGTGGTTGATTCATCCATCCCCACAAGCATCCATTAATAACTCCGTTCCAGAAGTAAACATGCCCACACAACCTTCTGTCCATATGCTTTACTTGCAGTCATCTCTCCAGAAACGGTTCTGTTCACTCTCATTTTTTACCAATCCTCCTTTGAGGTTTTACACATCAATATGTTTGTTTGGACTATGGAGTAATGGTTCAGAAGAAAAGCTCTCAAATCTCATCGATATTATCAGAAAGTTCAAATCTTGGACTTCCTGCGGGGTGACTTTGGACATATTAACTCAAACAAACATCTCTCTTTGGATATGAACAAATTCAGATGAAAACACAAATCGCATTGCTCATGCTGAAATATGATCTAGAGCAGAACTGCACAGACGCCACTCGGCTGACTCACATGCCCTTGAGCGGAGCATGTGTTAGAAGTTGTGTTCTCCATCAACACATCTGGTATGAAAAACTCCTTTTTGCCTAAAATCTAGATTAAGCTTCCTCCCTCCAATTTGTACTCATAATTATGATGAGAGGAAACATGAGATACACCAGAACAGCATGACACACGGCCTTTAGCAACACCTAGACAAGGTATCAGATTTCTTATAAATCAAGCCGGAGACTCCTAATTATCATCCAGGGAATTCGATTCTGGTTAGCCTTTTGGAGGAATGAAAATAGCACTAGCTATGTTTCCATCTAAAGCTGTGAATTTAACTTAATTAAATTCTAAAATTCTTAAATTAAATGTGAATTTAATATTACATCAAAATTTCGCAAATAAAGCACCATTTCCATCCGATGTGTTCAAGTAAACTAAATCTCCACTTCCTGCCACAAAATATCGAAAATAAAGTCGGGGAAGCAACTGTGGCTCTTTTTTTTTTGTACATCATAAATTGCTTGTGCTTTGCATTACAGAATGACCAAAGCGACATTTGAGAGTCTGTTGGTTAGTCCGGTTATCCAATCAAAGTGACACAAGTTTTTGTATGGCATCAAGGAATTTATTCGGTAAATGCGTTTCCGGTTATATTTCATGCACACATTCTTATAGGAATAAAACAGTTATCCAGCTCGATTGACCTTCGCAAAGCTGTTGCAAAGACCCGCCCTCTTAGTTACTGTTGCTGTGTCCGACAAGCCATGCCGCTCTGATGCCACTCATCATGTTCTCAGACGGTGTGAAATACATCACAGAGCAAAGAAGACACCGACAATGTGTCGACAGACAAGACAGAGCAGGTTAAGTCTCAACTTTCAAATTTTGTCATTTTTTAAGAAATTCAAACAATGAATACTGTTTTGTGGCTCTTTACAGTGTTGTTACAGATCACTGTAGTGCCTCAGTTCAAGCGGCACGCGAACCGATCGTCTCTTCATACTAGTAATAAACATGAATATCATGAACATCAGAAGGTATGTTGTTTCAACTGCAGAAAGACATCAATACTCAGCTTTTTTTAAGTACAAGTCCACCAACCTTAATTTATTAACTCTCCTGTCTGTTTGTTTGTCAGAGAAAATGGTGGATTCAGCGTCATGATTGGTCAGATTGTTTGTCAATCAAACTCCCGGTGAAGGGTGAATTGAGTGCATATGCTTTTTGTGCACATTTTTAGAATTGATGCACATCTTGGTGTTTCCACCCAGCGTTTTTTTTATGCGATACCCCACATTTGCATAAAAATAGGTGGATGTAAACATACTCAGGGATGTGCCTGAATACTATGGAAATGATGCAATCTATACGGAGCCCCTAAAGGGACACGGTGATAGAAAAAAACATCTATCAATGCTTTTGCGTCATATCGCAATGATATAGTTGGGTAATTATATTGTATATAATTTGCGGGCATCAGGGAGCCGCTATCAAAATGCGTGATATTGAAATCTCTTTTGAATGTGTGTTTGCTTTTCGCTTTCAAATTCACATTCACACGTACTCTGCGTATAGGGAGCAGCGTTACTGACCATACATTTTACAAGATAAGATATTTCTGAATGATGCTCAGGATCTGTTAAATCCTCCAACACCGTCCTGTCTGTCATCTCTCCTTAATATCTTCATGTGATAAGTGAAATCTGATGTACTGTAATGTAAAACCTTTAGGGTTACTCATTTTAAGTGGCAAAAAAAAACAAGATTTTAGACTTCTCAAAACTGCTGAATTGCAGGCTAACTATTCCAGCATATCTCACACTCTCATGCCAAGTTATCCAGGTGACCAAATAAGCCATGTTTAAACATAAAGGCACACAACACTACTCTACATCTACAAAATAAAGATTTTGATCGATCAGATTTCTCAGACTACTTATTATGACAGAGGCGTTTGGCTCAAATATGCTGAGATTCAGAGGAAATTGCTATAAAATCAATCAAAATTTAACAAAATGTCTGCAGACTTCAAGAATGGGTTTTACTCGGCTGTTAAATAACCAATTCAGAGGTTTGTTACAACAAATACAAAATAAAACGAGTATAAAAGAGGGAGATTTGGACATTCTAACCTTGTGTTTGAGCAGTTTTTCTGTCCTCACTGAAAATGAAATGCAGCAGTGACACAACAAAATCAGCCAGTTGTAACAAATGTGATGTTTAAAATAAAACTGAAATACAGCTTGATTTTGAACCAATGACATTTTGGGTGGGGCTCCACAGCACCGTGCAACAGAAATAGAAACCAAGTGACCTATAAAACCTGTCTGATTGGAGCAAAAACTAAATCGGCATGCAAGAGATTTATAGCTTGTCACTTTACAGCATTATGCCTGGCTAGGACAAGGTGTAAGAAGGCTCAAAAAGAGACTTGAAAAAAGAATGTGCGCAACTAGACAAAGACAACAGTTGTGAATCATAGCTAGTAATAGTGATCTGTGTTAGTAGTCAAGAGATCCCCTGGTTGTGAAGTTGAGGATGTTGCATTGCTGGCACCGATGCACAGATAAGCCAAACACTGTTATCATCCGTAGATTCTAGCTCAGCCCTCACTGATCTATTTCACTTTACCAGGCGTAAACACCCTGGAGGCAAATTGACCTGAAAAAAGCAAACTCCTTTCATCTCTTCTCAGTTTTCTGCACAGGCTGCAGGGTGCATTAAGTCCGGGCCATGCTTTTCCGCACTATTTTGCCGCAGTTGTGGTGCCCCAAGTTTGGATTGTTACAAGTGGAGCCTTATTGTGTGTGTGTGTTATTTCGATTGCATTTGTCTGCACACTGGGATCATTATGGTGTTTGCTAAGGCAAAATATTAAAGGGATAGTTCACCCAAAAACGAAAAAAAAAAAAAAAAATGTCATTAACTACTCACCTTCATGTTGTTCCAAACCTGTAAGACTTTAGTTCATCCTCAGAACACAAATGAAGATCTTTTTGATGAAATCTGAGAGCTTTTCTTTCCCTCCATATAGGCAGCTTTGCAACTACCACTTTTACGCTTTATAAAGTTCATAAAGAGATCGTAAAACTAATCCATATGAATCGAGTGGTTTAGTTCAAATTTTCTGAAGAGACTTGATCGCTTTTACTCACGTTATAAACATTGATCAGTGAACATAAACGGCTCAACCGAACCTGTGTGACGCGTGAGAACAAACCTCTTCCTGAAGCTCAAACGTGCTGTGTGAGCCGAGAATGAACCTTGCACATCAAGCAAACATGCTTGAGCGTCTGTTTGCCACAACTGAAGTGTGAGTTGATGAATGTTTATATGTGAATAAAAGCCTCAAGTTAATCTGTTCATCATATAAAACGTCCGATTCTCTTCAGAAAAAACTGACTAAATAACTCGATTCAGATGGATTAGTTTTACGAGCTCTTTATTAACTTTTTGGGGCATCAAAGTCATAGTTGCGCAGCTGTCAACAAAGGGACAGAAATCCGATTTCATCAAAAAAACCTTCATTTGTGTTCTGAAAATGAACGGAAGTCTTACGGGTTTGGAACAACATGCGGGTGAGTTTTCATTTTTGGGTGAACTAACCCTTTAAAGTTTAATTTTCAACCTTTGGCAAACTATTTTTACAACAGATGTGAATGACGCCTCAAATCACGCAGCTTCTTAAGAGGACGTTTTTTTTTTTTTTAAAGCAATAAGATTTACTATTTGTGCCTGACAGATGATAAAACTAGGACCAGAATTTCATAGAAACATGAGGCTGGACTGTTTTTGACTTAGGCCAGCAAGTAAAAACAGCAACCACCCAGAACACCTTAGCAACCACAGAAAATGAACCTGGTAACTACCTAGAACAACCTAGAATTGTGATATTCGACAGGGTCAGCTATTTTTTTGTAACACTTTGGCCCGGTTTCACAGACAGGGCTTAGATTAAGTCAGGATTAGGCCTTAGTTCAATTGGCCCTTCGCAAACAGTTTGATTGACAGGCGATCTGACCAGTTATAACCCCGAATCCGCCATTTTGTCCGACAAAGCAGTGCTGAACTTGAGAAATTGTGTGTACTCACGTCTTTCCACACTTGAAACAACATTCCTTCTGATGTTCATTCATGTTTATTTGATGCTATAAATGAACTAGTATGAAGAGATGATCGGTTCACGAGCCGCTTGAAGGAGCTACAGCGATCTGTCACCACACATTAAAGAGACTCTATACGCTATTTATTGTTTAAACTTCTTTAAAAAATTCTGATATAGTTTGTCGACGTGTTGTCAGTGTCCTCTTTTTTCACAGTGTGAGAACATGATGTGTGGCGTGAGAGCGCATGGCTTGTCAGACAAAGCAACAGTAACTAAAGGGGGCGGGTCTTTGTGAAGGGTCAATTCGGACATTTAAGTAGCTTTTACAAACTTAAAAAAAACTTTACTGGTGCTCATCTTGAGGCAAAACAATGCTACTGACATATATTTTTTTTAAAAATGCAAGTTGCTTTCAGCTAAAACAGCTCAAACATGTATTTTAGTCTGGGACTAGGCTTAAGCCTTGTCTGTGAAACCGAGCACTAATTTTTTTTTCTACTAACTATAAGTAACTATGCAACTACAGTTCAAGCCAACTAACAGTCATAGAGAGTATTAGTAGAATTAATATCTGCTAACACTGTATCTCCAAAAAGACATTCCACTTTGCAAGTACACGTCAACTTATTCTACTAACCCTAACCTAACAGTCTACTAATACTGTAAATGAGAGTTAGTTGACATGTAGTTCCAAACATGTCATGTAGAAATCTAGTTGCATCATTCAACAAACGGTGCCCACCCTGCTTCAAATCTGCAGGGACACCAAATTTGAGGAGGCAGGGTGGGCATCGTTTGTTGAATAACTGTCACTATGATCAATGAAAGGGAAAAAGTGGTTGTAAGGGAGTAGTGAGAGGGCAGAAAAGGTGGAAACGAGGATACGACAACGATAAAGAGCACAAAAGCCGTACAGTGAGAAGGTGAAGGAGAACGACAGGAATAGTGAGAGGAAGGAAGAAACAAATGGCCGTGTGAAAATACCCTCCTTCCTATGCTGGAATATGGTATGGAGGCAGCAGGCAGGCTTAGAGTCCCAACACTTGAATTCAATCAGCCTGCGTGCTGAATCCCTTCCAGAGAGGGATGTGAGAGGCACAACCATCTGTCTCTGCTCTGATGTTTCTGCCGTCCACGCTGTAAGCCAGCAATTACAAGGCAAAGCGGCAAGCTGGCCTGGGCCGACACAGGAACATGGACGAACCGCCCCCACCCTTCTCTTATCCCTTTAACAGGCCTCTCAACCATTCAGTAGAACACACTTTGAGTTAAGAAATCCTGTCAAGAAAACTCAACCTGTTTGAGGCATCTCTACTATTCAGATACGCCATCGTTCCAACGTTTGGGCTCGGTAAGTCTCATCAAGAACAAAAACCACAGCTTAAAAAATGAAAGCTGAATTTTCAGCATCATTACTCCATTCTTCAGTGTCACATGACCCTTCAGAAATCACACTGATCATTTGCCGCTCTAGAAACATTTCTTGAGCAATGCTCATAACAGCTGACGTACGCTTAATATTTTTTATGGAAACCATGATACATTTTTCATGTTTCTTTGATGAATAGAAAGTTCAAAAGACAGCATTTGTTTGAAATAGAAATCTTTTGTAACATAATAAATATCTTTACTGTCACTTTTACTGAATTTAATGCGTCGATGCTGATCAAAAGTAATAGTAAAAAACTCTTAAAAATCTAAAGAAAAAATCTTACTCATTCCAAACCTTTGAATGCCAGCTCAAAAGAATGCCTTCATCGTTTTAGAATGTAATCAGCCATAAACAAGTGTTTGTATTTCATGATTTTTTTCAAAGGCAAGCATCAAGCATTGTTGCTTGTTTAGGCATAAATCAATAAAAAAGTTTATGCTTGAAAAAAGAACAATTTTTCAAAGGGGTAAGAAAAATAGGCTACTAGCTTAATTCTTCACAAAAGAATTAAGTCTTCACACAATTGAATAATTTTGTTTATGCATATATATATATAAGGATGTTCAGACTGAAAAACAAGGCAAAATACAAATTAAGAAAATTGCAAACTTGGATTGGATTGTAGCATGAAAGCAAGCTGGCTTATGGAAGTGAACTGCTACTCATCACATACCATTTGCACCTTTGCATATTTCCAGTCACACTTATTGTAGGATAATGCATTTCTCATAGCTGCGAGAGCAGTTCATACTCTTCACATCTCATGCAATGCGTCTTCAAATGTCTTTCTGTGCAAAGTTCAGGTTGCAAATCCAAAGGGAAAATACTTGAATAACGGAGTGAAAATGGCGTCTTCGCCTCCTGAGTCGTGACCTATCTTCAGTGGTAAACAGCTGTCACTTGTGGTGGTACTTGCGTTGATGATTCAAAGTACCGTGGTTTGGAAAAGTACAATGTGAAAAAGGTCCTGTAAGGAACAGAACTCTGGTTCAGACCAAAACAAGTGTGAAATACGGCAACTTAAGTAGCTGTGTTCCTTTCTCCTTGTTCAGAGCACAGTCCCATCCCTTGGGATAGTTTTCGTCTTTGAGATGGGATGCGTTTCTGACTAAACCCCAAGAAAACAAGGACAGAAATTTGCACTTTTTTGTAATAAGGGCACTTCAGAGAGGCTGTGTAGAGGCTGAGTGTATGAACGCCTCTGCTAAAAAAAAAAAAAAAAAAAACTAAAAAACATATGCATTATTTACTACCTGCCTGTGTTCCTCTGCTCATCACTGTCCAGAAAAAAACACAGAAAAATCGCAAGGCCCACAGCAGAGAACAGAGTGTGATGAGAAAAAGATGAAGCTTGAGCAAAGCCTCTTCTGAACTCTTCTTTCATTCTAATGTCATTTTTAATGCAAGTCAGTCCACTTTGACGCCACGTTGCATGCTATTTTAAAAGGGCTATATGTAGAATTCAGAAAACCTTGTTATTAGTGACAACGGTGGATGTTAAGTGAATTGCAGGCAGCAACTGTGATGTATAAGAGACTGAACGTGATTGATTCAATGAAGTTTTTGGTCATTTTTTGCTAAGAAGTAAATACCTTTGCTTATACGGTTAACGAACATCCCAACGTCACGCACACTGGTGAGAGCGACGTTTGGATGAATATGTAAATATGTGCAGCGGGCTTTCCTCTAAATAACACAATAAACACAATGATAGTGTTGAGATAAGTCATGAAATGGAAAACAGTTCAAGCGTTAAACTTCACATCCTTTCGATTTTACCGGCAAAAACGTTCTGAGACCTTCACATAAACAAGGCTTTCACAGACATCCTTGGAAGTAGGGGAAGGTCTCATTTTTTAAGTTTTCTTACAAGCTGTTCACACACTGGCAATAAAAAAAGTGATTACAATACTGCAATTCTTACATCTCCACTTTAAGGCACAATATGTAATTTTCGCAGCTAGAGGTCGCTTATTCAGGCGTAAACAAAGATTTATTAACATTACTGTACAATGAAGCTGGGTGTGTCTGAGCGGATCAAGACTGCTGGAGCGATTGCTAATGAGAGACAAGCGACACACGGATCTATAGCAGTGGAACTTTTACTATGCCGCAGACGTGCGCTTCCGCTTCTTCCGGTCAAGCGTATGTGGGGTAAAACAGCGCTGTTTTATCATATTAGACACATTTGTGTGTAGAAAGTTGTTTTAATCCTACGGCTGCTATGAGACACTTGTTGCGCACTGCAGTAAGCTAGTTTGATATTAGGCATGGTAAAACATGGTATTTGCAGTAAATCAAGAAAACAAGATGAGCTATATAACAATAATTAGTTTTTTGTCGATGAATGTCTAATAAAACACATAATATATTAAAGCATCTTTGATGTTTCCATGGTTTCTACAAATTAACACCGGAAATCGAGGGTAATGTGGGTATGATGTCATTGATATCGCAATTTAGAGTCGAATTCTCGTTATTAGCTATTAACTACAACTTTTGCCTCAATAAACTCCTAATTACTACTTATTAATAGTTAGTACAATACTAATAAACAGCCAATATCCTAGTAATATGTATGCTAATAAGCAACTAGTGAGAATTGGACCCTAAAGTAAAGTGCGATATCAATAACATCATTTTACAGTATGAATATAGCAATATCATGTCAAATCACCAGTGAAATCAAACAAAAAGTGACAGCACTAGGAATGGCCACAAGCGACTTCCCACTACAGAGATTAGCGACATGTTTGCGACGTTGATGGTGTAAACGGGGCGTGAGAAGCTTTTTAGGTGCAGTTTGTAAACTTCCAAATCCAGTAGCTAGGCAGGTCTCACTTTATTTTACAGTACATGCATTTACATGTACTTACAGTGTACTTACCTAAGAAAATACTGGATAACATAAGGTAACTACACGGGTTAAGGTCAGGTGTAGGGGTAGGTTCACTGTTAGTACCAAGTTATTACCCAGTTATTGCAATTACTATAATAAGTACATGGGGAACAGGACTGTAAAATAAAGTGCTACCAAAAGCTCTATTCACACTGACAGCAAAAAAGTAACCTGAAGTTATTCATTTTCAACGAGTGTGATAGGAGGTGTTGGCGGCTTGACAAAGTTTGAAGTGTAACTTTATGCAAATTAGAGCGACTTGTCTCACATGATTCGTCTGCTGTGAGTCGAAGTGCAGGCAAGATGTTAATGTTACTGTAATCATCTTTACTGTTCTATATGATTTGTCACTGCCCAGAGCAGATACATAATTAAAATATCGTCATTGTCATTCTGAAGTGACTCTGATTCATGCATTGATAATCGTTCATCTTACTCATGATGTGATATATTATGCACTGCTGCAATTTAACTACGAGCACTTTCCCCTGTAGAATGTTGAAAGGAATACAGTAATACAAGTTAAAGGTACAATATGTAAGATTTTTTAGATAAAATATATTTATATATATTTATTTATTTATTTTATATATATATATATATATATATATATATATATATATATAAGATATATATATATATAAGATATATATTAAAAAAAGGTTACACTTTATTTTAAGGTGTCAGTATTACAGTGTAATTATACATTTAAGTACTAAGTGATGACAATTAACTACATGTACTTACTGTAGGGTTAGGATGAGGATTTGGTTTAGGGTTAATTGCATGTAATCATGTAAACTGTTACATATGTTACATGTGTTTACTATATTAATAACTACACAATGACACTGTAAAATAAAGTGTTACCTAAAAAAAACACTAAAACAATGTTATATATGTTGTTGACTTGTGTACTTACGTTATCCCCAAAGTTTCCAACAATGTTTAAATCCAGAGAATTCAGCAGTTATAACTAGGACAGATGTCATTGTGTGAGCAGCTCTACCCTCGATTTCCAGTTTTACTAATATCTAGATTGATGCACAGTGCTACAAGTCTCTCATAGCAGCCACTGAGCGAATGCACTCAGTAATGCTATAACATTGCATTCAACACACTCAAATGTATTTAGTATGATTGTTTTAACAGCGCTGTGTTACCCCACATACGCAACGATCTACATAAACGGTCGACTGCAGCATAAGCATAATAAAAGCTCTGGTATATTCGAGATCAGAGAGCATCGCATCTGTCTATCATTAGCATTCACTCCGGTGGCCTGGTTCTGTTCCCACGGCAATCGACCCGTCCTGCTTCATACCGCTGTGATGTTAATAAAACTTTAATTCATTAGCTCATCCATGAACATGATTTCTGCCTGATTCCTTCGGATTCCTTTCCACCGGCTCTGGATTTGAAGACAGCAACTCCCATGATTCCAAGCTCATTCACGGCATCATCAAGCTACGTCTTTGTTTTGAACAAGCAACCTCTAGAGGTGAAAATTACATATTGTGCCTTTAAGCTTAATAAGCAGCATTTGTGGCATAATGTTGAATAACACACACACATGTTGTGTTTTCATGTTTTATGGGGACATTCCATAGGCGTAATGGTTTTTATACTGTACAAACTGTATATTATGTCCCCCTACACTACCTCTACCCCTAAACCTACCCATCACAGAAAATGTTCTGCTATTTTAGATTTTCAAAAAAGATCATTCTGTATGATTTATAAGCTTGTTTCCTCATGGGGACCAAAAAAATGTCCCCACAAGATCAAAATTTACTAGTATTACTATACCTGTGGGGACATTTGGTCCCCATAACGTAGGGAATACCCACACACCCACACACACACACACAGGTTTATTTTGCTATCAAAGTGAGGTCATTCCATAGACGTAATGGTTACAATACTGTACAATACAATACGATAGGCGTAAATACTGTACACACTGTACATTCTCTCCCGCTACACTAACTCTACTCCTAAACCTACCCATCACAGAAAACATTCTGCATTTTTACATTTTTAATAAAACATTGTTTAGTATGTTTTTAAAGCTATTATAAATATGAGGACTCATGAAATGTTCTCATATTTCATGTTTAAGTCGTAATACCAGTGTAATACCCATGTCATCATACAAATTTTTGTCACAAAAATGTGCACACACACACACACACACACACACACACAAATTGGGCTCGTCCCTCATGCTCATTAAAAAAAAAAAATTACAGTGCGAATCTTACAGTGGAAGTGAATAGGAAGTATTTTTGAAAGATTTAAAAGCAGAAAGTGTTATTTTGGATAAAAGCATCTACTTAATGAATACAATGTAAATAAATAATACAATTTAAAGCTTATGATTTTATAAAAAGTACTTCAATTCTTCTGTTAAAACTTTTGTATTTTTTGAGATTTACAGTTGTTCTTGTCATTTTTACACAATTTTAACATTTATGACATTAAGTTGTCATGGCAAAAAAATAAATAAATAAATAAAATTGGATATAACACAGAAAAGATTAGTTTTCCCACATTAAATATATTATACAGTACTATTAGGCTGCATGTTATGGCTTTCATCTTGTGGCTGTACTATCAAAACCGTATTTTAACATTTACGTGCCTCACTGTAACCCAGAATTTTTGCTTTATATTAAAAAATAAATAATTAAATAAAACAGGAGATGAGCTGAAATAATTTGTTGTGGCAATTGAGCGGAGCGCTGTTGAACTCAACTTGTATTGGAAATGACTATTACTGAAGGACTATTAAGCAAGAAGAAAATGGATTCCTTGCCAAATGACACTGACACATTATTTTCACCGCCAATCATTTACTTATCATTCCAGTTGCATTGCAATTCTTCCCATTAATTTCTCCACGAGTGGCCCGTTTTCCTCCTCAAAGTGCTGCTGATCTCTCTCCACCCTCCTTCACATCTGTCTCTTGAATCTCCAGCTAAATAATCTCAGCTTGCACTTGTTTCTGAATCTAGTGCCCTTCTCCCAAGCATATTTCCTCCACCTCCTCTCTCTTTGTCTCTCTTTTTCCCTGATGAAGTGGTTGTCCTCTATCAGTCCTCTCAATGGATCACACACCCTTTTCTCTTAAAGGTCATATCTGCAGCGCGGAAAGCTGATAAGCTGTGTGTTTGCCTCAGCTGTGACAGTGAAACAGAGGTGGAGGCAGATGTGCTGTCTGATAGGTCCATGCGGTGAGGGACGAGCACGATCCAGAGGGACTGCGTTACGGGGTGGCCATCAGATAAGCGGCACGATACGCTGGCGAGACAGATCGGTTAGGGATATAAGCACTTGGGGATGATACCGGCTTGCTTGACTATCTGCAGTCTGTCTGTGGCATTTCCGAAGCAAGTGGAAAAAAGAAAAGCCACCCGGATATGTGGTACAGCGGTTAGCCCGTGTGCTGCAGACATGAGCTGTGGTGCAAGGGCACATTAAATTAATAAAAAGTGACAGTAAAGACATTCATAATGTTACAAAAGATATTTATTTTTAAATAAATGCTGTTCTTTCAGTGCTGCCAAGTCAACTGTTTTACAGCAGTTTTCACACTGTTGCTGGTGGGCTTTGAATAGCAGTTGGCTTGGATTTGTTACGCAAACCTGTCAAACCGGATTTTTATTCATCGGAAAATCTTGAAAAAAAATGTTATGATGGTTTTCCAAAAAAAAAAAAATTAATTAAAAAAAATAATAAAAAATTATTAAAATAAAATAAAATTATTAAGCAGCACAACTGTTCCTGAGATCCAATATTCAATCCTAAGAAATGTTTTTTAAGCAGCAAATCCGATTTCTGAAGGATCATGTGACTGAAGACTGGAGTAATGATGCTGAAAATGCAGCTTTAATCACAGGAATAAATTACGTGTTAAATAAAATGTTCAAATAGAAAACAGTTATATTGTAATAACATTTCAGAATATTACTGTTTTTACTGCATTTCTTAATCAAATAATACAAACGCTAACGTTGCGGTGAATAAAGCTATTTTGATACTTTTTGCAAGTACCGATAGTGTACGGGACTTTTGTTTTTGACTTTTTTGATCGAATAATACAAAATTAAGAATCAAAAAAGATGGCAGCCATATCCTGCTGCATGTTTTCCTTTCATAAAGAGATCACCAAAAAATAAAAGGAAATAATAAAGATTTTAGAGTTGTACTGTATCATCCTGAAGAGCTTTGTTTAGTGATACTGACCAGATGACTGCAGATTTTTCCAATTATTACACCACGGCTTGCCAAGAAAATAAATAAATAACATGGACAAGAAATATTGATTTTGAGGTAAAATTATCTTATAATGTGAGAAGAAAAAGATCAGGAATTGCTACGAGAGCCAAATTCCTAGTATATTTAACTGCTGAAGAAACAGAATTTTGGGTGACACTTTGGCTGTGTTTACATAGTCCTAATGTACAGATATGATCTTTTGACCATGTCCAATTTTTTGTCCTGCCTCTTTACATTCACTTTAGACACAACTAGCATCTAATATCTGTGTTTACATTAATCCGCGCTCAAAACAATCCTGTTGGTGATCGCTTTACTATGCAACATGGTTGAACCTCAGCTTCGAATGGCCATACTAAAATTATTATAGGGTTTAAAAGAGAGAGAAAGAGAGATTTTGAATTACAGTGTGCATCTAATAGTTAATACTTGTTAGTTTATTTACAAAAACAGTGAAGTTATCAAGTTATAGCTGAGACAGTAGTTTTGAGTTTTAGTGCGCACACATACAGGCACATCTGCTTCATAAGACGACATTAAAAAGCCATCTTTGTGGGCAAACACGTCGCCCTCGCCTTTTTGTGGCTTTGAATTTTGAGGGGAATAGGATGAACATGTTTAGATGTAGGTCAGATGTCCAGATATCAGATATGGCTCAGAATGGATTCTAAAAAATCTGATCTTGTCTGGATTTTTGTGTTTACACATATGCAACAAATTCCAATCTGTGTCAGATGTGAGTAAAAAAAATACGTAAATGCAACCTTTATTTCGATGGTCCACTTTAAACTTTCTACTTACTGTAAGTCAACTGACTTTCATTAGAGTATTAGTAGACTGCTTAATATCTGCTAACACATTTGATGCTCCTTCAAAAGACATTCTACTAAGTATAAGTACTGTAACTAATCTACTTACCTTAACCCTAAACGTCTACTAATACTCTAATGAGAGTTAGTTTGCATGAAGTTGCAAAGTTACTTATGGTTAGTAGAATGTCTAAAGTGGGGCGTCGTGTAACCAAATGTTGATTCTGATTCCACTTTATCTGTCCAATAAAGAAAAACAATACAGAAAAAAGTGAGCAATGCCAAGGTGGTGCAACCGTCTCTCTGTCCAGTCATGATTTCAGCACTCACCTCACACTGTTTGGCTCCACTATATGGACTTCAGCTCCCTGCGGCTCAGCATGTACAATTATTCTGCCCTCAGCTGTACTCACAAGTTAAATGTGGTTTTAAATCCAAAAACAGCTTGTTGTCAGGCAGCAGCAGCAATTTCAGTTCATCTGAGAGCAGTGAAAACAAAGCTGAACATGTCAATGTCTTATTAATATTCATTGTTAATTGAGTATTTACTCAAAAAAGTGAGTAAACTATGCTGCTGGCGTTCCCATTGCATTTTCACCTCGGTATTTTGAATCATTTGCAGAGCAAAGTATTTGCCAGGTAAACAATATTATAGATTGTAAAACCGCCCTATAAAAATGTACCACGGTAACTGTACTTTCTGCCAAAATAAAATAAATTACAGCAGTTATTTTTACTACTAAGCCAAAATGCATTTGTATGAATGGGCCAGTGTCACAAAAACATACTTGGGACACATTTTATGGCCAAAACCATGTATTTTTGGCCTATTTTTAAACAATATTAGGTTTTTTCTAACACATTTTAGGAAAATTATAATGTACAATAAATAATATATTTAATAGTATATATATATATATATATATATATATATATATATATATATATATATATATATATATATATGTATATATATGTATATATATATGTGTGTGTGTGTGTTTAATTGTCATTTAAAATAATGTCAAAAGCAAAAAAAATCTAAATACAGTCAGTACAATAAATAATATATGTAATACATTATATATATATATATATATTAATGTTAAATTGTAATAAATATATATATATATATATATATATATATATATATATATATATATATATATATATTAATGTTTAATTGTAATATATATATATATATATATATATATATATATATATATATGTGTGTGTGTGTATGTGTGTGTTTAATTGTCATTTAAAGTAATGTCAAAAGCAAAAAAAAATCAAAATACAGTCAGTACAATAAATCATATATTTAATTATATTTATATATATATATATATATATATATATATATATATATATATATATATATATATATATATAATATTAATGTTTAATTGTAATTTAAAATAATGTCACTGGTGCAAAATCACCAATTTATTTTTTTTTCCTGTTTTTCCATCTTTTAATTAAGTTAAATTTTCTATATTTTCTTTTACAGTAGTGAAAGAGAACTACGGTTATCATCACGGTACTCATCCCAATAGAATCAGCAACTGTTTACCTGCATATTTCTAATAAGAGAGGGCATGTGGACAGGCCGTACTTTCACTCTGTCAGGAATGGTTTGTTCCTTTTCTCGCCCTGTCATCCTTCCATGTGTTGACGCAGTACCTGTTTTCGTAATGACCCACATGACTGAGGTTTTCTGCCCTAATGTCTCGCTAATGAGAAGCTCAGCCCACGAGAACAACAATCTGCCATGTTTTATCCAGCATCTCCAAGTAGTTTCCTCTCTCGGGAAAGGTGTGTGCTCTAAGGTGCAGTCCTGTACACTCGAACTTCTTTTCACTGGCTGATTCTACTGAGCCTGCCGCATCACGGAATTAAAAAGACATGCAAATCAGCACTAAAAAGGCAGACACGGTCTGTTTTTCCACTGAGTGCTGTTAGGTGTAGTGTAGCTTCTAATAGCAATGAGCATCAGTGGAAAGTGCAGGCTAGGTTTGATTTATGCTAAGTAATATGGACGCTTGTTCGACCCAGAATTTGATAGTGGAAAGTCAATTTGCTGCACAGTCCTGACTTACATAACAGATACGTACAGTATTACAGCCTGATGGCAAAGAAAAATACTGATGCTTTTAAAGAATCCACAGGGCAATTCTATTCTGATATGAAGCAGTGTTGGTATCAATGAGATTTTATTCCTATAGCTTTTATTCATTTATTTCCTTTTTGAATTTTCATTTTAGTTTTTAATTTTGTTGTGTTATTTTTAGTCATTTATTAGCACGTCAAGCTAAACTAAATGAAAATGAGAAATCTTTACCTTGGCAACAGTGTTGGGTAAATTACTATAAAAAAATGTAATTAATATCTACCTATTTATAATATAATATGCATAATTACATCTTCAACAGTGTAATTAGATGGATGTACTAATTACTCTCTCCAAAAAAAGTATTGGATTATCTATTACTAACTTTATGAATCCCATATCAACCTTGACCCGTTGAACAATACAAGAACAGACATGAAATTGCACTTTTAATTTATTTTATAAATTATATTTACTATTATTATACCTATTTAAAAAGTAAAAGTGTGTAAAGGGAGAAGTTATATTTTAAAAAAAAACATACATTTTAACAGTTTTGATGTTAAAACGCCTATTGATTTATATAAAATTGCAGTATCTATACACTATGTAATGTAATTACATTAGAAGTAACTGTAATTAAATTACAGGGGAAAGTAATTAGATTACATAGTAATTAGTTACACCCTAATTGTTTTTAGTTTAACTTTTTAAGTACAACGAACTTGGATGTTTAAGTCATTTCAACTTAATTAAGCTGACTTTAAAAAATAGTCAAATCTTGTATAACATAAAGTTGAAAATTGCTTTATTTATTCTGATGTTTAAGCTGGTAGATGTGTTTTGGAACATAAAGTAGTTTTTGTAGCTATTCTATGCCTGTCATTAGCAGGTTGACCGCTATTATGGAGTAAAATGTTGCATGTAAAAACTAGCTTGACCACCTTAAATTGGTACGATCAGTTTGTTTCTGGAACAAGATGGTCTAGCAGCTTCCACCATCTAATGTCCAGCAGGAAACCAGCTACCCAAGCATCAGGCAGAGTGAAAAATTGCCTTTGTTAAAGATCTTTGGTCTTTTGCTGAACCTTAAGATTTGATAACCTTTATTTTTTAGAGTGTAACTAGAATACATCTGCTGGCAAACATTCTAAACCGTGTCTTTAATCGCGCCACGCAAGAACACACACTCTGTTTTGTTTGTTTGTTCATTTTTTCCCCCTATATACTATTGATTTCTTCAGCCACCCTGTATGTTTTTTCTCTTACACTGTTGATATTGAATTAAATCAGTGTACAGTACTCTTAAAGGGATAGTTCACCTAAAAAAAAAAGAAAAGTCTGCCACTGTTTACTCATCCTCACGTCGTTCCAAATCTTCTTTCATCCGTGAAACACAAAATGTGAATTTTTTAAAAATATATTCTATCTCTTTTCAATATAATGAAAGTGAATGGGACAGTCAAGCTCCGAAAGGACAAAAAGTGCTGTAAAAAGATTACCACATTAGCTTCTTCCTGACATTTAGACCAGCTACAGTGAAAGAAACCAAGCTGCAGATAAAGACAAGGATGACTTAGGTTTAATTTAAATAATCCATACTGTTATTCATAGGGAAATTAATTCAGAGATGAGTGGAAAGGTTAGGTAATCGTTTTGTTATTTTGCATTGGGAGCAGTTCCCTGAATCTTTTGAGCCATTAAAATGTAGTCAGGCTTCCCCTGTGCCTCTAATATGGGCGACTCCTGTGACTCTGTTTAATGAACCTGCGTTCAATGCTGTGGAACGCTCGGGGTGATTTAATTAGGTGTATTTGCTTTAAAGTTTGCATTTCTCTGCAATTAAACTGTGCAATCATACCCAGCCAGGCCAGACTAACCATCTTAGCCAAAATATCAGTCACAACATGTTTAATTATCCTGTAAGCAATTTACAAAACTAAACAACCTCTGTGGGGTGAAACAGAACATATACACTCACCTAAAGGATTATTAGGAACACCATACTAATACTGTGTTTGACCCCCTTTCGCCTTCAGAACTGCCTTAATTCTACGTGGCATTGATTCAACAAGGTGCTGAAAGCATTCTTTAGAAATGTTGGCCCATATTGATAGGATAGCATCTTGCAGTTGATGGAGCTTTGTGGGATGCACATCCAGGGCATGAAGCTCCCGTTCCACCACATCCCAAAGATGCTCTATTGGGTTGAGATCTGGTGATTGTGGGGGCCATTTTAGTACAGTGAACTCATTGTCATGTTCAAGAAACCAATTTGAAATGATTCGAGTTTTGTGACATGGTGCATTATCCTGCTGGAAGTAGCCATCAGAGGATTAGTACATGGTGGTCATAAAGGGATGGACATGGTCAGAAACAATGCTCAGGTAGGCCGTGGCATTTAAACGATGCCCAATTGGCACTAAGGGGCCTAAAGTGTGCCAAGAAAATAACCCCCACACCATTACACCACCACCACCAGCATGCACAGTGGTAACAAGGCATGATGGATCCATGTTCTCATTCTGTTTACGCCAAATTCTGACTCTACCATCTGAATGTCTCAACAGAAATTGAGACTCATCAGACCAGGCAACATTTTTCCAGTCTTCAACTGTCCAATTTTGGTGAGCTTGTGCAAATTGTAGCCTCTTTTTCCAATTTGTAGTGGAGATGAGTTGGACCCGGTGGGGTCTTCTGCTGTTGTAGCCCATCCGCCTCAAGGTTGTGCGTGTTGTGGCTTCACAAATGCTTTGCTGCATACCTCGGTTGTAACGAGTGGTTATTTCAGTCAAAGTTGCTCTTCTATCAGCTTGAATCAGTCGGCCCATTCTCCTCTGACCTCTAGCATCAACAAGGCATTTTCGCCCACAGGACTGCCGCATACTGGATGTTTTTCCCTTTTCACACCATTCTTGGTAAACCCGTTTGTGCGTGAAAATCCCAGTAACTGAGCAGATTGTGAAATACTCAGATCGGCCCGTCTGCCACCAACAACCATGCCACGCTCAAAATTGCTTAAATCACCTTTCTTTCCCATTCTGACATTCAGTTTGGAGTTCAGGAGATTGTCTTGACCAGGACCACACCCCTAAATGCATTGAAGCAATGCCATGTGATTGGTTGATTAGATAATTGCATTAATGAGAAATTGAACAGGTGTTCCTAATAATCCTTTAGGTGAGTGTATGAGTTAAGGTAAGAAAGCACTTATGCTCACCAATTATTTGATAAAAAAAAAAACAGAAACATTTCTTAATATCAATAGCTATGTTTCCATAAACCTATTTTTCTGCGATGTGCAAAAATGTGCATCAAAAAACATATGCACTCAACTGAGGCTGAGACATTCTTTTATCCGATAAAAAAACATGCGCATGAACTATCATGGAAACACATTTACTGAATCAATCCCTCGATGCACAACAAAACACTCATGTGACTTTGCCTCGACAGTGGATGTGATTGGATAACTGGACTAACCAGCAGACCTTTTTTATTGCACAGCGTCTAAAAATTAGGTTTAGATCATTCTATAATGCCTGAGCCTGAGCCAGAGCCAGCATCCACAAGATAACATGAACGTAAGATAACGTGACAGCGTTTATTGTGTTTCATCTGCGCGCTCTGAGACCAAGTCATTCATGATGAAGGATGAAAGAGCCACAGTGATTTCCCCTATTTTTATTACAGATATTTTGCACCAAATTCCCAGGAAGTGACGATTTTGTTCCCTTGAACACACGGGATGGAAACGCTGCTTTATTTTCAAATGTTTTATATGATATTCCAATTTTGCACATTAGTTAAATTTGCAACTTTGAATGGAAACATAACTTTTTATTTCAATGGAAACCATGATACATTTTTTCAGGATTATTTGATTAATAGAAAGTTTTAAAAAACAGCATTTATTTGAAACAAATCAAATCAAATCAAATTGATCAATATAATTCATCCTTGCTGAATAAAAGTAATAATTTCTTTAAAAAAAAATCATACAGACCACAAACTTTTGAATAGTAATGTATAATCTCTATTCAGTATAGCCATATAATATTCTAAAAATGTACCTCTACTATTTTCATTATGAGGTAACAGATGTATGAAATTAATAAAGAATTCTTGTTATATTGTTAAGTATATTGTATATCCATAAGTATATTGTGAATATGGTCACGTCTGATGCATATGCCAAACATCTTTTATATTCACAATACAGTACAACCTCTTGTACCTTTTTGTTTAATTGAATTCCCAAGGCCTAAAGACAGACAGAATTTGTTAAGCAGCAGAATTGACTGTGACCTTTTGAACCATCCTCACACCTGAAGCACCTCTGTGGCACAAACACACTCAAATGCCCCAAACGCAAAGAATCATGGGCCATAGGTGGGCTGCACGGGTCTAAGTTGTGAGTTGAGTTGATAAGCGAGTAGTGAAATGTGAGCCAGTCTGCCATCAGAATTATCTGGTTTAATTCCCTCCCAAAAGTATCTGCATTCCCTTCGCAAAGTCCCGCCCCCTTTAGTTACTGTTGCTATGCTCGACAAGCCATGCGCTCTCACGCCACACATCATGTTCTCACAAGGTGAAAAATACATCCTTGGAGCAAAGAGGACACTGACAACGCGAGTTATTTTTACAATAACTCCCCTGACTGCTTTGTCAGATAAAATGGCGGGGTTATGATTGGTCAGATCAAACTGTTTGCGAAGGGTTAATTGCAGCAACTCCCATTTCTATTACAGATATTTTGCGCCAATATCCTAGGAAGTGATGATTTTGCATAAAAGTTAAATTTGCATCTTTGGGGGAAACATAGTGTTTGACTCGACCAATTAGTTTGGAACAGGATCTATTAGTCTGACCTATAGCAAAAGTGCTTTGGAAACCTGTTTGAAAACAATAATTATTTTGCAAATGCGTCCGGTGACACCAGTGGCATAGTTATGACACACTTAACCTTTATACAGTGAGTGCAGTAGACAAGTTCTGTAGAGGTTTTGATCGGAGCTCTGAGCTGACATTGCACATCCAAGATGAATGCAAATGAAATCAGGCAGTGCAAACGCAGACCTCTCAGTCAGGCTTCAACCGTCATGCATCTATAATGCAGCAGGAGGGAAATCCAAGTGACTTCTCCCAGAGCATTAGAGTTACACACGCATACCGCTGAGAAAGACTACGACTGAGAATACGAGGAGGACCTAAAGAAGCAGAACGCAGAAAGAGGTTATGAATGTGAATCTATTTCAGGTAGACCCACAAATTAAACAAAGGACACAGTGTATGAGAGATGTTCTGTAAGTGGCTTCTCCGTTTCTTTCTGCTGCTGTTCTAATTGTGTGCATGAAGCTCAAGTTTGCCCCCTAGTGTTCATGCTATTCCCCAGAGGACTCCAGTTCAAATATAAATGACCCCCTTCCCCCGCACTGCAATATCCTGCAGATAACTTTCCCTCGGCTCAACACGCCTGATCATATGATTTTGTGCCCATGAATTATGTAATACCTTTGAGTTGGTGAGTTAGTGGTTTAATATGCAGTCACTCTATCCCTTTACATCAGCAGAATCTAAGCCACTTAATGCAAAACGTTGCTTGAGGAAAACTCGCTTTTATGTCTCATGACACATGGACGAGAGTTAATATGCAAAGAATGACAAACTTATATATGATTCGTACAATGTTTGTCTTCCTGCTTTTAAAATTTATCACACCTTAACCATCAAAATACAAAAAAAAAAATGTTAAAGCATTAGGTACTGTATAATGAACTAACAATGAACATTTCCTACACAGTTTATTAAAAATGAATAATACACAACTTGATATGTAAAAAATGTATTGGTAGCCTATATGTAGAAATTAAGATTAATAAATGCTGTAAAAGTATCGCTTATTGTTAGTTCATGCCAGGCATTGCATTAGCTATTTTTCACATTTAGAATCTTATTGTAAAGCATTAGCTAAAAAATATGGCACAAATAAAGTCGAAACTCGACGTTGCACACATGCACGTTAAAGGTGCAGTGTGGGTAATTTTTCACTGAGTTGTAGCAGTACCACTGTGTTGAGCAGCAGGAGCTGGAAGTGGGTAGAAACTCCAGTGGATCTGTAGGAAGATGGACTAGAGCTCATTAGCAGACCAACATGGAATATACGACCACAGTGAATTTTATTATGCTTCTAGCAACCGATTCGAGTGTAGTCAATCTATCTATGTATCTATGTATCTATGTATCTATGTATCTATGTATGTATCTATCTATCTATCTATCTATCTATCTATCTATCTATCTATCACACTTTGCAGACCTAGCATTCACATATTTAAGAGAGGTGCTCTGTTCATATCTTGATGCAATTAGATGCAGTGTGAAAATCACACTCATCACAGTTCTGACACATTCTGCAGTGTGAGCTGAAGCTTATGGATTTTATCTGCACTTCCTCTGTTTTTCTATTGGCAAGATGGTGTCAAGGGAAGCAAAATGGCCTGCGGTGGATGACGGACCATTTTTGACTAGCCCGTTCCTGCTTATTAGTGACTTCTTCGTTCTGTTGCAAGTGTTAAAATGTCTTTGCATAGATATTCTCAATGCTTGTGACTGTCAGGTTCAGAGTCTAACTAGGGGTATTCTAATCCCTCAGTCCATTCACTGACTGCCTAATGGATTTTGCACACAAAAATGGCAAGAAATGGACGAAAATCTATAGGGTCTATCTGACTGGCTGGTCGAGGTGAATCAATCCACTTAAAAATGCCAGGAAAAATCAGATTTTTTCCAGGTTTTATCCAGGTGGGTTTTTGAAAGTCTGGACAGCAAAAAAATCACATGAAATCTGATTTTTTTGTTTTTTTTCAAATCTGATTCAAACCACATTTGGAGGTTTGGATTCCAATCAGATTTCAAACTGTCTTTTGCATCACTATTATACCAACGATAATGTCAAAACCAGTGACGAAAAATGCAGAAGTATTCATTTGGTGTTCAAACAGTATGGTCAAAAATTTCGGAACATCACAATATTTACTAGTCTCTGTGTTGTTCTTGTGCGACGGAGGAGTTCTGCATCGCGACTCGACTCGACAGGTCTATTATTTGGTGCAGGTGCATTTTACTGCATCCGTTTTGAAAGCCACGTCACAAACTTGGACATGCCTACGCTGTTACCAAAGCAACCCATGCTGGGGTGCGTTTCCCATAAAAAGTCGTAACTCGCTGCTTCACTACCATAGTACGAAGCATCGTTGAACAAATCAACTGGCTAGTCACGACTGTTTCCCGAAACCGTACTGTCGCAAACCTGTCGTTCAGCCATGTTGGTTAATGATGTCAAGCAGATGGTGGAGTAATAACTTCTTTAAATGAATCTGTTTGAGATTGAATTAATGATTTCTATTATTGATATCTATTTAATGCTAGATTTTTTGCTATAAATTACGGACATGGAATCTGGGGACCAATTCTCATTTTTCTCAGTTATTTTCCTTTATTTTCAGATTCAATCATAGGATTGTTCTTGCGCACTAGAGCACATTCGCACTCTTCAAAAATGGTTATTAAAATCTCTTGACAAACTAAAATATCTATATGACATCTGTATATATTCCAAATAAAAGAAATACATTGTAAGAAACAAGAAACTGCTTCTAATCACAGTTCGAGAACTGTCGTTCCAACTACACAAGTTTGGGATGCAGTTCGCGAATGTTCATTTGAACTATTGTTTCAGGAAACTCCAAATCGCTGAACTATGTTAGTAACGACGGAACTTGCGATGTTAGTTGGCTAATGATGCTTTTGGGAAATGCACCACTGATAGGTTGGTTATGTCCAGACATTCAAATCTTATTTGATAAGTGCAATTAAAAAAATACCCTTAGTAGCAAGTAACATATCTTTATGCAGACCTATATATAAGTTATGTCTGTGCAATAATACATTACCGTTCAAAAGTTTGGGATTGGAAGTCTCTTATTGTTACACAGACTGCATTTGTTTGATCAAAAATACAGTAAAAACAGTATTTTGCAAAAAATTATTGCAAAGCTGTATTTTCAGCATCATTACTCCAGTCTTCAGTGTCACATGATCCTTCAGAAATCATTCTAATATGATGATTTGCTGCTCAAGAAACATTTCTTATTATCAATGTTGAAAATAGTTGTGCTGCTTTATATTTTTGAGGAAACCATGATACAATGTTGAGGATTCTTTGATGAATAGAAAGTGAAAATTAGAAACTTATTTATTTGAATAAGAATTTTTGGTAACACTTTACAACAAGGTTCATTAGTTAACATTAGTTAACATGAACTAATAATGAACTGCACTTAAACAGCATTTATTAACCTTTGTTACACACATTATTAAAGTCGTGTTAACATTGGTTAATGCACTGTGAACTAACATGAACAAACAAGAACAGTAACAAATGTATTAACGTTAGTTAGTGCATTAACATTGAGCAATATATTCTTAAAGCATTTATTATTCTTTGTTAATGTTAGTTAATAAAAATTGTCCCTGTTCATGTTAGTTCACAGTGCATTAACTAATCTTAACAGATACAACTTTTAATCTTAGAAGTATTTTAGTAAATGTTGAGATTAACTAAGTTTAATAAATGCTGTATAATTATTGTTCATTATTAGTTCATGTTAACCTACACTGTAAAAAATAACCGTGATTTTAACGGTAAAATACTGTAAAAATGATACGCTGAAAAACAGTTAATTGGTTTCCGTATTACAAATGGTGAATTACTGTAATAGATCTAACGGTACATTTATTGTAATTTTACCGTACAATACCGTTAAATTTGAAAATAAAAGTGAATAAAGTGAAAAATAAAAAGTCATTCTATAATTCACACTGAAAAGCACCTGCATGACACTTCACATTTGATGTATTTTCGTTGAAATAACTGTTTCTTCTTTAGTTTTTTTCTAATCACTTATGCAAATTAGGATTTTATGTTACATCTAATGTTGAATAGTTTGGAGTAAATAGTTTCGTTTGGAGTCCGTTTATTACATTTTTAAAATTTCAAGTGTGTTACCATGATGGTGTTTAGTGTTTGTGTGAATGACACTGTGTGCATTTTCTATATATTAGTATTGTCCTTCTCAGCTTGTGGGAAAGCGACATGTGAGTTTTGATTCATCACCTGACTCTCATGTGACAGTGTTTGGTGGTTGTCAGTGTATTACAAAGGTACAAAACAGATATTAGTACTTCAATAGGTTGATAAATTAACATTATATCATTTAATGTAATACGTGTTTTTTTTTTACCATACATTTAAAGGATTTTTTTACAGTGTGTAAAATAAACAGTTATGAACGGTAATTATTACAATATAAACCTTTAAATTCGATGGCTTTGAACTGTAAAATAGTCCCGTAAAACCTAAAACGGTGCTACAGTATTTTTTACGGTAAAGTTCTGGCAACCACAGCTTCTGTTTTTTTGGGGTTTTTTACCGTAAATTTTACGGGGATTAACTAATGTTATCAAATGAAACCTTATTGTAAAGTGTTACCAATTTTTTTTCTACCAATGTAAAAGTCAATTAAATGCACCCTTACTGAATAAAAATATAAATTTCTTTAAAAAAAATTAATAATAATGGATGAATTGTAGTGTATATTACCTTCAGACAAACAAAGATTGTAATAATCAACATTTCCACCAATTTCTTTAATGTTTTCTCTATATATTTGATTGCAAACCGACACTGCTGTTTAATTATTTGAATGAGATCGCAACCTATTACTGTGGCTTGTAAAAAAAAAAAAATCATAATTGCTTGCTTTAAATGTCAGTCAGGTGGTCTTTTCCTGTCTAAGTGATAAGCGATGTTGTTAGTCAAAAATCTGGCAAGGTGAGACTAAATTAGAGGATACTCATCAAGAGAGTGATACAGCAATCCTTGTGCATAGTGAGAGAGCTGTAGCCCCATTCCTGCTATGCTAATTATAATGATGAATCCGTATCTATCACAGAGGCTTAACCGAGTCATGCCCTGAGTTACGGTTAAAAAACAAAAGCTTCAAAGCCCACTAATGCCTGTCTCGCATGCTTTAGGACCAGTTTCTGTGCTGTAGCCATCTAACTAATGACTGGTGTCGTTTTTACCAAAGAGGGCCACGCGAGCACATCCACTGGCTTCCCTCGTCCATTCATCATTATACCTTGCCACTGGCTTTGATCTAGAGGTAATAAACACCTTCTTTATGGTTTATTCATTGCAGCGAGGCCTCACGTCCAGGACAACTTGCGGGTCAGTGGTCGGGTCAGTCAGAAAGTGGTGTGCGCAATAGAGAAAGGGTCCGGTGTTGCATGTCAGTTGTTTTGTCCGTGCTTAAAGACCCGTAACAAACTTAATCTTGCATGCCAATAGACAAACATGTAATCCAGACTTGTCTACATAAAAAGGGCTTTTCTTGACCTTACAAAGTGGTGTTAATCGATGCTTCACAACATCAATATGCTGGTAAAGAAAATACGATGTGATCAATCGTCACATTTCTCAGAAGAATCCGTCCACAACGCATTAATTCTATAATAGGAAGTTAAAATGACGGTAAAACTCGCTAGACTGAATTTCGCCAGGCAATTTAACTGTGACTGACTCTTCAAGCTGTCAGAAGTATTTGTAATAAGGAGATGAATGCGGCTAGCTGTTAATTTCCTTTGTGGATTCATATAATAAGGAATCAAAAAGATATGCCTCAAATGCAAAGAAAATGAGTTCTATTATAAATTGTTATAAATTTCTGAAGAGATATATTGGGGGATGAGCACTTGTTTTCAATAATGGGGTACTGAGCCTCTGCGCTTCAGTGGAGTCGTATATCACCTAGCAAATGTTCTCAGTCAATAATTCATAATTTCTTTGTGAATCAGTCTTGAAAAGTTCAACCCGTACTATGAATATGAATGGCCCTGGAAAAATTGTGTGCGTAATTGTGTTTTGAACAGTGGGATGCTGTTGATTTTTCACTGACAGCTTCATCTGTTCCACTGTTGTTTTTCCTAAGTGGAGAAACAGATCTACCGTCCCTATAGAAAGACATATCCCACAAACAGGGCAAGGAAAACTCATAAACCGTTCATATGCAAAGTGTGTACACAAAAAGAGACCACCTGACCAATGTGTACAATGACATTTTATGTGCCCTGTTTAGGGTCAACAAATTGAAAATTGATTACACAACAATAATGAATCTATCGGGAGTGTAACGGTACACAAACATGACGGTTTTCGGTCAACATTTTCTTAAGGATAAAAAAAAAAAAATCTTGGCTAATGCTGTAAACTATATACAGGGTGCCCTTTCTTTCACAGGTTACTATTAACAACAGAACCCAAACTATAACATTCAGTTGCTATTTATTTTCAGATATAATAATCAACACTCAAATAATAATAAAAAACATGTAAATTGTTTCTCTTAGTGAACCAACATGCTGTGGACAACAAATGACTTGCCTGAGGTAAATGTACAGCTACATGAGATATTATTCTAAAGCTGTTTAATTAACGTCTTTCCATGGTTCAAACTGGTTGAGAGATTACACGTAAACATATCTATGCATAGATTGGCTGCGTTCCACTCAGTTCCACCAGTTTTAGAACTTGCCTAAGCACTTCCCCTCGGAGGAATCCCTGCCGCCATTTAGAAGTGCGTTCCACTTTTGGACGAGGGAAGTTTATATGGACAAACACTCACTGCCTCAATTTTGACTCACTCCCTCAATGCGTACACTTCAGGCAGCTCCATATCCCACAATGCAACAAGATTGTGACGTGTGACGAGTATATATATATAATTCTGCATTAAACAATTTTGTAAGGGGGGAAAAAAAAACTCCATAGTGGAATCCAAGTGATCAAGGACATTCCAATTCAGCCATTGCAAAGGTTCTGCCAGTAGTGGGCACTCATGCAACGAAAGCAATGACGTACATCCGAGTCAACGTGAAGTTAGCAAGGGAAGGGCATAAAAAAAGGAAAGTCTGTTCGTCTTTTTCTGCACTTATTGTGGCTGTTAGCAATCAATGTTGCATTACCGCACCCCCCCCCCCTTATGGATTGGAGTGTGGATCGCCTGTGACTGTCTGTCGGTCTCTTGTTTACTTGCCATCTGTACTGCTACTACTTGCCTCAAAACCAAAATGAAAAAAAAAAGTTTTTCAGAGATTTAATGCTAATAACCTGCAAAATGTTGGAAAATCTAATGATTATTTCACCCTCAGAAGAACTCGTATGCACCTGATACCCTGCAAACCTGATTGATTTGTGCATTTTCTGAAACAATTAAATTGTCAAGCTGATCTTTTCTGAACTTTTCCTACCTTAGGAGATTCCAGTTCTCAATCTCTCTGATCGTGATATGTAAAGTGAAAATTGATGACTTTTTCAGGTTTGAGATGCTCTCTCGCATAGTATTATGGTTTGGTCTATAATTAGATATCAAGGGAAATGCTTGCCAAACCTGGCTGTTTCTGATTCTCCTCCACCAGGAAGTGAGCGATTTTTGATCAGTGATTATTAATGGGAGCTCAGCCATCGTTCTCCCTCTCTAGTCCTCATACTCTTCTTCTCATTATGATTCAATAAAGCATGGCAAACAAAGGCTGAGATTCCCTTCATGATACCTAAACCTATTATCTCAGCATCTCTTCCGTGACAAATTGGTTCAGCTGAAAAAGGAAGAGAAAATATTCTATAGTGTAGGAATGAGCATCAAATAAAGTGCATCTGGTCAACAAGGCTTTAGCAAACTTCGGTTTAATCCGAAAAGATCATGCAAATCAACATCAATCCCTTTTGATGAACTTGAATGGCAAAATCAGAGACTATTGAAAGGCACACTATAGTCTTTTCTTTCCTTTTTCTTTTATGCTAAATGGATGCCATGCTACTGCAGAACACTGGCATTGATCTGAAAAAGCCCTAATACAGTCCACCCTGAAAGAAGTACTTTAATTAATCTCATACATGAAGGCTCAAGCCGCTTTCACACTAGACTTGCCGTCTGTTTGAACGGGAACTAAACCCAGTTCACAAAATTAACGTGATTACCTGCCCTTTCACAGATTTCAGAAGGCCAAATAGGCTATTAGGTCAAGTTAACGAAATCACGGCTGAGCGCAACTAATCTGCTTCACGCGCGTCGGAAAAGAGAGGAGCGAACCTGATAATCCAGAAAACAATTGCATGATTTATGAAAGTGCAGCAGGAAGATAAACAGACCTATTTGTTTGCTCTGCTGCAGGTGCATGAGTGTGTATGACAAGGGATTTGCATCATTGTGGTCGATGTTTTTTTGCAAAGACACCAGGTGGACCAGAGATACTGTAGATGGATAGAGAGAAATTGTCGAGAGCAATGTTTAGTGTTGGTAAATATCTCAAAATGTTCATAATATATTCACAAAGATTTTACTAGCAAAATAAAATTAAGCAACATCATGATTATTGTGACGACTTTAATCAGTTTTTATTTTTCTAAAGACAAATTGTCCTTGTCTTACTATTCGTATGGAAGTAAACAAAAAATAAATGGTCAGTAAAAATGAATCTGGGTATGACATTGAATTTATACTGATGAAGAAAATACATTATAATAAATTAATATAATATAATATAATATAACACACTAATGTTTCAGTGTGTATGAATAAAAATATTTTATTTATATACACTGAAACAAAAAATACATAACATAACAACAACACAATATAATATAATATCGATTTACAAATAAAAATTTCATTTCATTTCAATGAAAACATCTAAAAAATGCCTTGATTATTTTAACTATATTCTTACTGTTTTACTTCTTACATTATATATCTACTTGTCAATAATGGATGAAATAGTAGATCCTCTAACTGGAAAGAAAAATCACTCTTTCAAGTCATTACAGAGCAAATATTTAAATATTAAGATACTTATTGAACATTGTCAGAGAGCTAAAAATACTGAGATATAATTGTTTTAAATGTATTGCCCATGCTATTTCTGTGCAGTAAACAAGTTGAGATCCTGTATGTGTGCAATTTTTAGGAGGAACATCAGAGCTTTGGGGCAGAACAAACCCTCTTTAAATGGTTGAGATGCTATCAGAGGCTAAATCCTCCTTATCATCCCCACCTTAAGTGTACAAATCAGCCCTCTGAAGACTAAAGGAGGGAGGTGTGTGTCCAGCCCCGTTCTTTGCATACCTGCCAGAAAAAACAATATAACGAGGAGTTCACACTTACAACGATTTGCGGCAACAAAGTAAATGGCTGTCATCCATTTTCAAAGAATGTTGAAGGAGACATGAGCAACAATAACTGCTGGTAATGTGACAACAATGAGAGAACTTAGCTTTATGCAAATGACCTCACCTGATCTACCACCAGTCAACTAGCTATATATAAAAGTAGAAATACTAATAATTAAATAAATATTTAAATAATAATTAAATCACTGTGAGTGAGTGAATGAATGAGTAAATGAGTGAGTGAATGAGCGAGTGAATGAGTGAGTGAGTGTGTGAGTGAATGACTCAGTAAGTGCATAAGTGAGTGAGTGCATGAGTGAGTGAATGAGTGAATCTGTGAGTGAGTGAATGACTGAGTAAGTGCATAAGTGAGTGAGTGCAAGAGTGAGTGAATGAATAAGTGTGTGAGTGAGTGAATCAGTAAGTGAGTGAGTGCGTGAATGGATGAGTGAGTGAGTGAGTGAGTGAGTGCAGGAGTACATGAGTGAGTAAATGAGTGAGTGAGTGCAGGAGTACATGAGTGAGTGAATGAGTGAGTGAATTATTGAATGTGTGAGTGAGTGCGTGAGTGCATGAGTGAGTGAATTAGTGAGTGTGTGAGTGCATGAGTGAGTGAATGTGTAAGTGAGAGAGTGCATGAGTGAGTGTGTGAGTAAGTGAATGAGTGAGTCAGTGAGTGAATGATTCAGTGCATGAGTGAGTGAATTAGTGAGTGTGTGAGTGCATGAGTGAGTGAATGTGTAAGTGAGAGAGTGCATGAGTGAGTGTGTGAGTAAGTGAATGAGTGAGTGAGTCAGTGAGTGAATGATTGAGTGCATGAGTGAGTGTGTGAGTGATTGCGTGGGTGGGTGAGTGAGTGAGTGAGTGAATGAGTAAGTGAGTGCACGAGTGCATGAATGAGTAAGTTAGTGAGTGAGTGCATGAGAGAGTGAGTGAATGAGTGAGTGCATGAGTGTGTGAGTGAGTTCAAATAAATGCTTTCAAAATCAGATGCTCAAATAAACTTTCTATTCATCAAAGAATTCTGAATAAAGTTGTTAATAGAAATGTTTCTTCAGCAGCAAATCAGAGTATTAGAACAATTCCTGAAGGATCAAGTGACACTGAAGACTGGAGTCATGATGCTGAAAATTCAGCTGCGCATCACAGGAATAAATTACATTTTAAAATATAATCACTGAGAAATGGTTATTTTAAATTGTAATAATATTTCATAATATTACTTGTTGTATTTTTGATAAAATAATATATATATATATATATATATATATATATATATATATATATATATATATATATATATATATATATATACATACATATATATATATATATATATTTTTTAAATCTTACTGACCCCAAACTTTTGAATGATAGTATAAATAATAAAAACAAAATTGTGCATAATTAGGATAGAGAAATAAATAGCCTTATCAGCCTCTAGAATTAAGAAAACACTTCACGTCTTTGGTTGTTTTAGAATGCTGTCCAATTGGTGCAAATTTACTACAAAAAACATGACCAGATTCACGTTGTATAACCTTGAACAAAAAAGAAAAAGAAAACCAAGAACAAAAATATGCAAGGCAAAAGAAAACCCGACTATATTAAATATGAGGAGAAAATCAGTTTGTGTCGACCATAACTTATTTTGCGCAGTGAATTTCTGCCTGCCAAGATCATGAAAATGAAAGTGCAATAGATATTTATAAATAAATTGCTGTCATGTTAATTATTTAGAATACTGATGTGTCTACGCAACCTATGTTGAATGTATGACTGTGAAGGACATTTTTGTACAATAAATAGTTTTTGCTCCTATCCTGAAGCAAGATTATTTAATGCAAAATCATCTCTGTTGCTGAAAAGCAATTAAATATCCACATCAACTTGCTGCTCTTCAGTTTTCTATGGAGGAAAGGGCTGAATAGACTCTACTGCCTGGGAAGACTCGGGTCATTTAATGTGTGCAGCAGTCTGTTAGAAATGTTATATGGGTTTGTAAGAGCCAGTGTACTTCGTATAGTGCAGAGGGAGCAACACTAGTTCAGCCGAGAATCCGAAAAGTGATGAAGAAGGCTGGCCGTGTTATCAGACCTCACCTGGGCTCTCCGGAAGCAGTGGCACAGAAGATGATGCCGGTGAAATTGGAGTCCATCCTAGAAAATTCTCCACGTCCTACCCACAACACTCCATCCTGGAGGACCTTTAGCCAGTGGCTTGTTCGACAACAGTGTTATAAAAAATAAAAAGCACTACTGGGGAACTTTTCTGCCTGTTGCCATCAGACGGTACAGCACTTACTTATCTCCCAGTTGTGCCCGCCCTCACATTACTTTGAGCTGTCAACCGGGCCTGGAGTAACATTGCACGTGTCTCTTTTATCTCACTCTGTGATGTCTTGCACAAGAAGGAAGACTGAACTGTGTGTTTTGCATTTGATGTTTCCACTATTTTGCTCTGAATTTCCCATCAGGGATCAATAATGCACATCCATTTCTTGCAAACTCTTCACACTTTCACAGAAAAAAGACAATTTCGCATGGGATTGCGAGATAAGACCATCCTAAGACACTCCAAAGTCAGGGTAAGTGCAGTACGTGCCTAGAAGCTTTGATGGGAATGGATGGAGAGCGACGCAAGGAAAGTCGGTTAGCAATTAAGGATCTCTAATTGAAGAATTGTACAAATCACAGAGCAGTGGTTCTCCATAGACAGAATCTGTCACATTGATCTTGACCAAATTGAGAATTTTGTCCTAAAGGGAATTAATTTTGGTACTGGAACTACATTTCGACTGTTCGAGTGGCCTCAGCTTCTCATGAGGGGTTGCTCTTGAGATTGGGGTACTGTCATAATATATTATATACTTGAGTTAATATAATATACTACTTTGAAGAGTTCAGACCTCTAAGTCCGTCTGACATCTTTTCTTTTAAATTACTTTTCTTTTTTCTTTTTTTTTGACTAAGCTCCTATGTTTATGTTCGGTAATTTCACTTTAATGGTAATGAAAAGTTATTGAAATGCCTTATTTTCAAAAATGTCACTTTAGTCAATTTATTGGTATTTAACAACTGTTTTGGTGCAAAACCAGCTAAGTCCATGTGTGCTTTTTTGCAAAAAGCTCTAAGTCCACCGCTTTGGACAACGAGACAGAAAAACATCCGTTTTTGACAGTTTTAGGAACACTGTTGTGTTTGCTTGCTATTAACATGATAAAAACTTGCAGCTTGGCATTTGGAACCTGGCTCATACACACACCATCATTCATCTTGAAAACACATGATTCGATTTGCATCTTCTGATTGGTTCTTTTGTGTATGCTGACAAAGGGAAGTGGCATTTAGCAGTTTCTGCCAGTATTTCTCAATGAGCTGACGCTGGGATTTAGCGGACTTGAAGTATTTGATGAACGTACACTGTTCGGACATTATTTGCTCAATATCATGATCTCGTTTTTGACGTTTAGCGGCTTTTGCATCTAAATTCTTCATATTCCTGTTTATTCCAGTCTTCAGTGTCACATGATGCTTCAGAGATCATTATTTTTGCTGCTATTAATAATGGTTCTCATTATGGTCAATGTTAAAAACTGCTTAAACATTTTGTGGAAATTTTGTTCAGGGTTATTTGATGAAAAGAAAGTTCAAAAGGAACTTATTTTGTAACACTATATGTCTGAAAATTCAGCTTTGCATCACATGAATAAATTACATTTATATAATATTTTCAAAAGGAAAACAGCTATTTTAAATTGTAATGATATTTCAAAATATTTCAACTGTATTTGTCATCAAATAAATGCAGCCTTGGTGAGCGTAAGATACTTCTTTCAAAAAACGTTTAAAACTCTTAATTATTCCAGACTTTTCAGCCAAATCATATTCTGAAAGCAGTGCAAGTTGCATTGGAAAACTAAAAGTCTGCACTATTGTAATTTCCAAGAACATGCATTTTTTTCCCCTTTAAACAAACGAGTAAAGAAACTGTGTGAACGGTATGAACTGTACTCCTGCAATCTGAATTATATTCTATTCTAGCTAAAATAGTCACGTACAGTATCTGACCAAACATATAACGAAGTATGTTTTTGCGTTTAGCAGATGCTTCGTTTTATTGATCTGTTCCCTCGGAATCAAATCCACAACTTTTTTGCTGCAAAACCAGCTAAGTCCATGTGTGCTTTTTTTGTTTTGCAAAAAGCTGTAAGTCCACCACTTTGGACAAGCACTTATTCTGGCAGCATCAGAGCTACTACACATCCACCTTGAAATACACAATGCTGTGAAATACACAACACTTAGACACCGTGATCTCCAGCCAGGCAATCTGTTCTTAATCATCGAGCTCTTTTCACCAACTTCACATTAAACCACCACACAGAAGAAAGACGAGTCCACAACGTCAGGTCCTCACAACTCAATTAAAAACACTCAGAATTCAATCCGCTGAATTTTATGTTACAATGGAAGAGATTCACCCATTATAATGGCGTCAGTGAAGTGCATCAGGCCAAACAGTGAGGAGATGCGCAGTCTCGGCTAATGGTGAATCTCCTGAACCTTGCAGCATCTAATGTACCAGGGTGTTTTATTGTAGTAAGCTAAAACTTCAACTCTGCTCTCTTTAGTAAGTGAAACTGCTGCCTCTGAATACTTTCGCCTTCTACGAGGATGTTTTTCCTCTTTAATAATTCTGCTGCTTGATGGATAAACAATGGGTTCTGTGCTCATGCATTCACAACATTTATTATGCAAGGACACTCTCAAGGAATTTCAAATTAATCCAGAGCTGTATAACAGCTTTAACTGGGATTGTTGTATCGAGGAACAACAAATAAACTCTTAGAGCCCTGAGAAAAGACTCGACTGTGTGTGAATGTGTGTGTGTGTGCCTCTGATAAATGAATGCTGCATTCTCACTTGCACTTTCTGTGCATTTAATGGTCCCCTTCAGTGTTACAGGCTAAATAGATCAGTAATTAGCTGGAGAACGGCTTTCTCTATGTGTTCGCCGCAGTGCTGCACAGTGAATGTGAGCTGTAATGGTGGTTTAGACTGCATGGTATCAATAGATGGATAAGACTTTTAAAGGTGGTGTACAGAGGGAGAGGGAGAGATAAAAGCTGAGTGTTGCATGAAGGAGTGGAACATCAATATTCAATGGGCTCTGGAGAATCCTCTTTTGAGAATTTCTCCTCTGGACCTGAGCACACACATGTAACAAACACACACACACACACACACACACACCTGCTCGCCCCCTCCCTCTTCTCTCTTTCTGTCCCGGCCTCTCTCGCTCTTCAGCACTGTTCACATAATCTTGGCATCTTTCAACAACAAAAAAGTATTCCTATGGTTTCCTGAGCATTTACCATGGTAATACCTGGTATTACTCATGAATTGGAATAAGCTATTTTGACAGTTACCGTATAATCATGATATTATTTGAAATACCTTAAAAACAATGTTATTTTGAAAATTTACTATAATAAAAGCACAGTATAAGTACAATATTATTTGAAGTACCCTGAAGAATAATTTTTTTTTACATTTACCACAATATTACTATGATTTTATTTGATGTTCCTGTGAATAAAAAGGGTATTTTGAAAGTTACCATGGTAAATCATCAGTATTATATGAAATACTTTGAAGAACCATGTTTTTTTTTTTTTTTTTTTGGAAATTTACCACAATAGTACCATGGTTTTATGTACCTTTGAATAAGAGGGCTAACTTGACAGTTGGTATAAACATGATATTATCTGAAGTACCTTAAAAACAATGTCATTTTAAAAACTTATTATAGTAATATCACATTATTATTTGAAGTACCTTGAAGATGTTTTTAACATTTACTATCATAATACCAGGGTAGTATTTGAAGTATCTTGGAGTAAAAAGGTTATTTGACAGTTACTATGGTAAAACCATGATATCATTTGAAGTTCCTTTGTACACTTACTATAGTAATATCCAGGGCTAGCAAAATTTCGAAATCCCTGTTAGCCCTTCGGACAGGCACTCTTAAGATTTTGGTGGCCCGAAAAGAATTTAAACTAGCCTGAATAAAAAGAACGTAGAACGTGTTGAAATTTGAAATTTGGTTGTAGCTGAACTGAAATTCTATAGATTTCTATGATGTCTCTTTTTTTTTTTTTTTTTTTGGCTAAGTAGAACTGAAAACCTGGAGTAAATCCATGCAACTCTTAACATTGTGTCACCGAATTTGAGAATTTTCTCCACTGCGCATGCAATCTCTATCACTTAGCTACAAAAAACATAAAAGTAAAAGTTCTTCTTTGGAAAAAAATTGTCACTGTTTCCGTCACTGCAACTTCCTGAACACACACACATACAAGACACTAAATATGTTCAACCCAAGCCGGATGCAGTCTATACACACAGTGCTTCACAATGTTACATAACCATTACATATGCCGAGATTATATAAATCAAAGGAACGGCTGAGTTTTTCTTGAGTGTTTTTTCCTGAAGAGTTGAAAATGCAGGTAAAAAAAGTACCATGAAAAGAGAGCCCTGTGACTTTATCAAACACATTAATGATTTATCTCTCATCCACCCGTAATTAACTGGAATGTTTTTTACTTGCCAACACTTGGCCCGCTCGATCGGTGGATATAACTGCAAACCACGCATCACATACACAAGCCGAGTAAACTTCACTGCGTGAGGCCAAACCGGCATTATCAAAAACTTCCGCAATTATATTTCTCCTTCAAATAACAAGCCAAAAGTGAACGTCGGGCGATTTTGGGAGCCCTGAACTGTATAACTATACTGATACATTGTACATGGTATTTTTTAAGGTATTTTGAATAATAATAAATAAGGCACTGCTCTGCTCTATTGTCAATCAAGGATATTTGTTAAATTATTTAATAATCACGATTTACATAAATGCAATTTGTAACATTTGGAATAGTTGTTTTTTTGCTGGGAAAATGAATAGGCCAATGTCCTCACTAAAATATAAATGGCAAAAGATGTCTACTGTGCAGAGAAATCCATTGATGTTTACATGTACATGCATGCAATGCAAAGAAAGAACAAGTTAAAGGTCAAAAACAGTCTAATACAACAGTCTAAATAAAAGGAAAAGCTGCTATAAAATATGAATGCGTGTTTGAAAATGCAAGCCGTCTCTGAGTGCAGCTGGTATTTGGGTTATGTTGTGGCTGTTACACAACAGTGTGCGGCACACACATAGACTTCACTAAAATAGAATATTATTTATCTCTAAAACACAGTCTGAAAGTTAGCAACATGGCAAAAATAGAACTCTCTTATTTTAATCAGTTAAGAAGAATCATTTAGCTACTGGTGGACATATTTTACTTGATACTATCAAGTGAAAGATGTCCACTAGTGAAATGGTATATGCTGCATTCATATGCAAAATATAATCTACTTAGAAATTCTGATCATACACACTTTCTACAAACAGTTCTGCTCATGCACATCTATTTAACAAGCTCCAAGTTGTACCAAAACAAAACTCTTTCTTTCAAAAGATTTCATATCACAAACTTCCAAATCCAGTAGCAAGGGAGGTCTCACTTTATTTTACAGTACATGCATTTACATGTACTTACAGTGTACTTACCTAAGAAAATACTCGATAACTTAAGGTAACTACATGGGTTAAGGTCAGGTGTAGGGGTAGATTCAGTGTTAGTACCTAGTTATTACCCAGATACACAGTAAAATCCCCAGAGTTAAATCAACTCTGCTCAGATAACATTTGGTCCCTCTCTAAATAGTGTTAAAGTAATACTGAAGCAGAGTTAAAGTTAATGAGATAATTAAGCAATTAATTAAGCAATGATTGAACATTATTGATGAACACCTGCTGTTAACAAGCAGAATCACTAAAGAATAGAGAAACACAAGAACTACAACTGACTTCAGCCACAGCCTTAGATGAAATCAACTGAAGATAAAAGACATTCGATCTCTGAAGAGTGTTACTTTAACACTATTTAGAGAGGGACCAAATGTTATCTGAGCAGAGTTGATTTAACTCTGGGGTTTTTACTGTGTCCTGAAATTACTATAAGTACATAGTATGCACATGGGGAACAGGACTGTAAAATAAAGTGCTACTGTGATTTTTTTTTTTTTTTTTTTTCAGAATTTCAGCATTTCAAGTATTTTTCCCATTTTCATTTTCTCCACAAGTTTTTCCAAAAAAAAATTAATAATAATAATTAATTAATTCTAAGTCATGAACCAAACCAACCAGTTCTGAGATGAATCACAACATTTACAAACTCTGATTTGAAGCCAAAAAAAAGAAAAGAAAAGAAAAGAAAAAGGAAAACAATAAATGTTCAAGGCTGTGTACTTAACAACTTCTAGGAGGGAATGAACTCATTCATTATGCCCAATGTTGGGGAAAGTTACTTTTAAAAGTAATGTGTTATGATATTGCTTTACTCCCTGAAAAAGTAACTAATTGCGTTACTTTTTATGGAAAGTACTGTATTGCGTTACTTTTGCTTTACTTTCTCTTACCTGGCCTGGGCTGCATGTTTGATTTTTAATTAAAACAAGTTCTATTTTTGGCAAATGTAAAGACTCTTTTACGCCAAAAGTGAAATGAATAAACCTCAGGCTTAAGGAAGTGCAACTTTACTCCTGATTTCTCTCAACAGGAGAACAGGAGAGGTGTGAGTCTATAAATAGCGAAAAAAAGTAACTCAGATATTTTGTTTTAAATCTAAAAGTAATGGGTGACTTTACTAAGTACTTGAAAAAATAGTAATCTGATTACTTGTAATGTGTTACCTCCAACAGTGATTATGCCATTCACAATGTCTCATGAAAATAGCATATATATATATATATATATATATATATATATATATATATATAAATAAATCAGCATATTAGAATGATTTCATATTAGACTGATGTCAGTGTGACACTGATGACTGGAGTAATGATGCTGAAAATTCCGCTTTGCATCACAGGAATAAATTAGATTTTAAAATTAAAATAGAAAACAGTCATTTCACAATATTACTGTTTTTTTACTGTATTTTTGTCAAAAAATGCAATTCTTTTATAGGCATTAAAAATTACTGTTGTTTTAAACTAAAGCCTATACCATTGAGCTCAAGTTTCTACAGAACTGTTAAACACCAATGCCTCTATGGAGAAAACGAATAGGGATTTTTCCTTCCAGAAATGAACTGCTGCACACATGACACGAAGTGTATGCGTCCTATCTGAGGCTGAGTATTGTCGTGTCACTTTACTCTTTACTTGGCAGATACTTTTATACTTTACTCTTTCCTAGGCAGAGTTAGGACTGAGTCACTCCTGCAATCTGAACTCTTAATGATCATAATCTCCATCGGGCGCGAACCACGATCCCGCTAATGCCGAATCCCACCTGCCGCTTCCACTCTGACTGTGGCGGGGGTCGTAATAAAGCAGACCTCATTAAGAGCACGTTTGCTTCCTGTGCACCATGGGCTGCCTGTCCTCGACCTGTTTTCCTACTCTCTCTCTCTTTTTTTGTATATTTTTAGTCTTGTTTCAGTCTCGCAGTGCTTTAATTTCAGCTGGCATCCTTGAAATTAGAGGAGAGATAAAAGAGACCCAGCGCTATGTTAATATCTCTTTGAAGATGAGTCGAGTTGGCCGTAGAATCCCTGGCTTTTCTCCTCCTGAGCAGAATACCGAATGAGACGATCCTGCCTCGTCAGCTCCATCAAGACGCGAACATGAAAACAGTCCCTCACTCTCCATCCATCCATCCATCCATCATGTGGCTATTCTCCTCCTTTATTTATTTACCCTTGTGCCGAATTACCTCAACTTTTCTACAAAGGCGCCTCTCTTTCTGCCTGCCTGCTTCGATTCGTCGATCTTCCCCGTCCTTGCCCGTCACTTGGGTCGGTGTGCGACGACGGTTTACCGGCTTAAGCCCCATTACCTCCTAATGGCCATGAGATATTTGGAAATAAACCCTGGAGCCAAATCTCTGCACTCCTCTGGTAAATAGGCCAACACATACTGGACTTTAACAAGACATGCATGAATATTCACACTGCTACAGTCTTTGATCAGATTCCTGACGTCCCGTTCTCCTCCACCCTTTCTTTCTGTCTCAAACACACAATCGCTCATTTCTTCTCCATGTCTCCTTCTGACACTCTTGATCTATTCCAAAATTTGTGAGCTGTCTGCATCCTAACTGAAATGGAATCTCATAAGTGACTGATTTGGAACGCTCTAGGCAGCGACTCAGCATGGCGCATATATACTCCTCACGCGATGCCCGGAGGAGACTTGACTCAAAATTGATGTTGGCATGTTACTAAACTAGCAATGCGATTGTCTAATAAGCAGAATAATGTTCCCAAACTTTTTTATCAGCCAATCCACTTTGAACTAAGAGATCTTCTGAGAGTTAATATGTCAATAATTTAACAACACATTCACATGTTCATATTTGGCATAAAATATATATATTATATATATATATATATATTAACTTTTTTTTTCACCTGTATGCGAAAATGAACATGTGGAAAACTTTTTATGCATTTTGGCCGTTGATTCAGACAACAACAGCATTCTGTGGGCCTGAAAACGCAAACTTTTGAAAACGGGTTTCATACTTTATATATAAATATTAGTACTTTAAAGTGTTTTATTGTTAAATTAATTATTATCTATTCATCATCTCGCCGGAATCCTGTTCTACATAAAGTATACATGCAATAATGCCGCAGGGGCCGTTTACACAACACCATTTTCAACTAAAAATGGAAAACTTTTTATGCATTTTGGCTGTTGATTCAGACAGCAACAGCATTCTGTGGGCCTGAAAACGCAAACTTTTGAAAACGGGTTTCAAAGTGCAAGTTTTTGAAAACAATAGTTATCGCCTCAGTGTAAACTACAAAAACATGAAAACGGTGACATCATGCACATGCGTATTACGCATTCAGTTTATAGGTGTGTAGTGTTTCTTTACAAACTGATAACGCCAACTACTGGTCTGGCATGAATATTACAGAATTATTAGTTGTTTTCGCAGATCCGTGTGAACGGGGATTGTTTTGTCAACGTTTTCGCTAAACGCAAAGGAAAGACATTTCCGTTTTTAATACATCGTTGTCGTTTAAATGTACCCTTAGAATTTGTTGCGTGCCAATTCCAATTCAAATGCCAATTCTGATTTCAATTTGAATCAAAAAGGATGCTGAATTTCAACTAGAAAAGCAAATTTGGTCAAGTTATATAAGTTTGAATTTACGCCTACAAAATTTATTTATCCCCCCCCCCCATCATATTTAATACATAAACTTTTGCGAAAAAGGGTGGAAGAATACTTAATTTCCCAGAATGCATTCCAATTCAATTCATTCCATTCCAATTCAATTTTCTGTGGATGTTCAATTCAACTCAAATTCACACTCATTTAATGAATGGATGCCAATTCTTCAATTGTGTATTATGCATGAACCAGGTACAGTATCTATCATTCGAAACAGCCTCCATGTCAGAAGCATGCCTAAAAATGCTGTCTAGATAGGCAGTTCTCAAGTGTTTCGAAAAGAGCTTCTGTCTGCGTTTACTAATCTTGTCTTATCAGATCTACTTGTTTATCTCAGCGCTTCTGTACCGCTCCGTCCTGATGAACAGCCTGACACAAGGAGATCAACGTGAGCGAGAAACCCCAGAAGAAATCCTCAACATGTCGGAGCATGGTGTACATCTTTTTACATTTAACATGACAAAAGCATGTGCGGCATCAATAATTGACAGTCTATTTCTAAGACATGAGATGAATTCAGCCCTCCCTGGGATTCACACATTCAGTTTTACTTTGCACCATTTAAGTATTTTAGACTCGTTGCTACAGTGTAGGGATGAAGTGGTATGACCTCAATCACGCTCAGGTTTGGGGAGTAACGAAATACAAGTAACTTAGTTACGTATTTAAAATACAAAATTTGAGTAACTGTATTTCATTACAGTTACATTTTAAATGGGTGGTAATCGGATTACAGTTACATCTGAAAAGTATTTTAGATTACCAAAGTGATTACTTTGAATTTTAATGTCACTTAAACAGCAATTGGTGATTCTCTGACTCTGACAGTCTGAAAAAGCGGAGTTAAGTTTCACCAACATTTTAATACTTTTAAGAGGGATCAAAAAAAATTTTGTTATTTTTATTTAGTTCTGTCCTGAACAAGACAAAATTACTCAATTTATGACAAAAATTGCCCAACAGTCAACTTAACTGTCCTGTCATGACCTGATGATCCACGACTGTTTTCATGTTTTGTGATAGTTGTTTGTGAGTCATTTTATAATTCACTCGTCACTGCAACTTTTTCTCACAATTTGTTTTTTTTTTCCCTCACAATTGTGAGTTTGCATTTCACAATTCTGACTTCTTTTTCTCAGAATTGCAAGATTTAAACTCACAATTGCAAGTTATAAAGTCAGAATTAGAGATATAAACTTGCAATTCTGACTTTTATTCTGACTTTTTTCTTGCAATTGTGAATTTAGTATGTGAATTTATATCTCATAATTCTTACTTTTCTCAATATTGAGAGTTTATTTCTCATAATTCTGACTTTTCTCAATATTGCGAGTTTATTTCTCATAAATTTGACTTTTCTCAATATTGCGAGTTTATATCTCATAATTCTGACTTTATAACTCGCAATTGCAACTTTATATCACGCAATTCTGAGGGAAAAAGTCAGAATTGTGGGATAAAAACTTGCAATTATCTTTTTTGTGTTTGTTCCACACTTATTAGTATTCCAAAGTATTCTAAAGTATTTAAATTAATTTACTAAACTTGAGTAATGTAACGAAATACGTTACACATTACTTTTTAAAGCATGTATTTTGTAATCTGTAGTGAAATACATTTTAAAAGTAACTTACCCAGCCCTGATCACGCTACGAGTGACTTTATTTCATGATTTATTTATTTGAGCTGGTAATTTAATAAAGAAAGTTATTTATACTGTATATTAAATAGTCCTTTAGTAATGCATATATTTTTTTTCAGATAACTTAGATTTTTCTGATAATGTCGGTTAGAGCAATGATGTCACTTTACTTCATAAACTTAAAAATGATCAATTAAGTTTAAGGGTTTACTCAAAAATGTTGAGCTACACAAAAATCAAAGTAAGTTCCTTGTTCAAAAAATGTAATTATTTTAAGTTGCATCAATGATTTAACAGACTTTAATTGCAGTGTTCTCAATCTTTATGAGTTAGTATGGGTTTACAGTGTAGACAGCTGACACAATTTGAACTAAACCGCTCAATATGAATTAATTTTATGATCTCTTTATGAACTTTTTGAAGCATCAAAGTGGTAGTAGCGTAGATGTCAATGAAGGGAAAGAAAGCTCTCAGATATCATTAAAAAGATCTTCATTTGTGTTCTGAAGATGAACGAAAGTCCTACGGGTTTGGAACGACATGAGGAATTAATGAGAGGATTCTCATTTTTGGGTGAACTAACCCTTTAAAAACAAGCAATATACAGACGTCTGTAACAAAGTTTAAATAATGTCTTTTGATTGCTCAGTCTCGAATAAGTTCTGCCAATTAAAGTTAATATTTAATTATAGCAGTGTGATGTTTAATTGACACATTTTGTGTTTTTTGGCTTGCCGTGTTTGATATCTCCCAGCAAAAAGGTTTAAGCAGATTAAATTTGAGCAGCATCCCACTGCATTTTTTAACAGACTGAGAGACACAAACACACGAGGCCAGTGAACACCTGGCCCAAATCAGACAGGTGAACATACACACACAGCACACACTCCCTCTCCCTGGAGATCTTTCTACAGAGAAAAAGGGAGAGAGAGAGAGAGAGATGCGAGTAGAAAATGAGGTGAGAAACACTGTATATGCAAACAAGAACACCTACGACTGTGAAGCTCAGATGTTCTTAGTCATCACACATTTCCTTTTTTCCCAGACTCCCTTGTTCTCTGCAGTTTATTTTTTCGGCTGTTCATCCTTATATGAGCTGTGTGAAACCTTTTTTTTTCAAGATAGATAGACAAAACTTGGATTTCCAAGTAGTTTGCGGTATTTCACCAAATTTGTCAGAAAATCTCATTATTATCAAACCATTTGCCGTTCTATTTAAATCGTTATCAATTAGCAGCAGATCAGGCCTTCCTTCATGACTAATTAAAGCAATTAGAGAAAGCTTGAACTAATGCATTTTATACAGATAGCAGCACCAAAGCGACTCATTTCGCTCACAGGTCAAGAGCAGAGTAATTAACTGGCGATTACACCCTCAGTCTAGTGTGCTTCAGAGGAAATGAGGGAGAGTGTGTGTGTTCATGCAAACATGCATGCTGCCGGTGTGTGGGATTTCCATGTGTACTGCTGCGTTCAGTGTGTGAGATTCTGTTTTGACCTCTGAAGTGAGAAATTGTGTTTTTGTAACTTTCCTTGATATTGTGGAAACATATGTTATGGCTTTAAAAAAGTTGCATTCACTGTAAAAAAAAAAAATATATATATATATATATGTATATATATATATATACATATACATATATCTTTTGTTTTTACAAAATAAAATGGGCAGCTGTGGTTGCAGAATAATCATAAAAAATACAGTAAAAATTTTAACATATTTATTGAACAACAATTTCCATAAAAAAATATATAATATAAATTATAAATTATAAATTATAAATAATTTCTTCTGAATTAGCAAGGCGATGTTGCTACCTAAATCTGTTTTGAACATATACTGACATCCACCTTAAAAAGGCGATTCACGCAAGTTTTTTTCACATGCGGGTGGTTGAGGGAATGCATCGAAAATTTTACAAAATATACATTTTTAGCCTTTTGTTAAAATTACTCTAACCAAATTAACCGAAATCAGCGAACGCTACAGTGGTAAATCACAAGCTGAGGTAAATACGTCAAATACACAGTGCATGACACTGCGATTTCTAGTATATAGAAGGTGCACAGTGTCATGCACACAAATAATTTTATTTCTGGGAACAGAATTTGAGGATCAGATTATGAAATTTATAAAATCGTGAATAATGATTAGGTAACATTTACCAAGAACTCAAAAGGTGGATAAAATGGGTGCCAGCCAACAGCAGCAGTAGATGGTGTATATATAAAAAAAATTTTTTACAAAGGGTAGAAATGTGTAACCTTTGTAATGATGGGGGAATGGAATTAGTATTTCACTCTTAGAAGAAAATGTTTTATATAGACCCTTAAAAAATTCTGTCAGGTACTTCATATATAGAACTTTTTAGGGCTTTCCATCATGGGATCATTTTATGGCCTTAGTTCATTTTGTTTCAATTCAATAATATTTTATGAATTAAATATCTCTTAAACATGAAAGTATTATACAATCATTTAAGACTTTTTTAATATAAAGAACCTTTCTAAAATCTTTAAAATTGAGTTAAGAACCCAAGGGTTGTATTTAGAACTCCAGTTAACCTTTTTCCTAAGAGTTTAGACTTCGAAAACAATTATCCAGTTCTGAAAACATCAAGTGCAAAAGCTGTCCAAGATGCATTCAAGTCACATAGCAAATCTGGCCAGTGTTGCCAAGCATAAATGAAATATGCATACCTAATCAGATGAAATTTGATTGATCAAGATGCATGAAGTGACTGAAGCATAAACATCCCAGAAGTGACAAGAGCTGTTTTTTAAAACTCAGATATCTTGCCTAATCACGGTTCAGTATCCTCTAGACTACTTATACTATATATTGCTGTATATTCACACAACCTTAAAATCAGTAGCTATTATGTACGGTAAAGGGTTCGACTTCTAAGATGTAGCAGGTATCACAACAAATACAGAAATACAAAAACAACGGAAGGTGGTTCTTTATCTATTGGCCCAGGCTGAAGCTGTTAAATAATAATAGCTGCCTGAGGAACAATTCTGGCTATTTATGAAATAAACAAATAAATATATAAAAATCTGTCCACAAAGCTGTTTAGACATGATGAGAATGAAATGGATTCATTCTACTTTGAATAACAATGGCAGATTGTTCACACTGCGTTGACGGTGGACATGTCTCTCATTCTCTGATGTTGATTATTGAAATAATTGTGTTTCTTGGAGACTTGAACGGACAATTATATGCCCGCAGCATACCTTCCCTTTTGTCTGTACATTTAGAAGAACGGATGACCTTCGAGCTTAAAAACACACATTGAATTAACATACAAACAAACAAAAACATATTCTAAAGCTCACATGACTGCAGCAGCTTCCTTTTGTGACGTGTGGACAAACAATGTCATTCACTGTTGGAAAATCCATAAAACTGTACCAATGGCAAGTTTTCAGAGACAGATCTATATCCTGTCCTGCCACCACCTTCTCGCCTGCCCCGGTGAAACATAAGCGATTGGCGAGAACATTATCATAGACATTCCACCAGGGAGAGTATGGTCACATTTAATCAGCCTTTCCATAGGCGTAATGGTTTTTATACTGTACAAACTGTATATTCTGTCCCCTACCCCTAAACCTACCCATCACAGAAAATAATCTGCTATTTTATATTTTCAAAAAAGATAATTCTGTATGATTTATAAGCTTGTTTCCTTGTGGGGACCAACAAAAGGTCCCCACAATGTCAAGATTTACTGGTTTTACTTACATTGTGGGGACATTTGGTCACACACACACACACACAAACACACACAAAGACCTTTAAGTCAGCATTAAAACTTCGCAACCCGTACTACCATAATGTGATGACTGAAACTGGATATTCAAGATTACATATATATATATATATATATATATATATATATATATATATATATATATATATATATATATATAAGGAATCGAAAATAACAAAATATTGTTATATAATGCCTTATATAATATAAATACCATATATATATATATATAAGTAATTTTTATATACTAATAAATAAGACATTATATATAAAATGATGAGATATAGAACAGTAATATATATACATATATATAATATAGTGTATACTATAGTTATAGTGTATATATATATATATATATATATATGTGTGACTATTATGTACTATAGTATGTAATATATACTAAAATACAAATTTATTATTACTAATATATACTAATACTATTTAAAGTACCATTTACCATTACCAAATTACCATAAATACCATTTAAAGACGTTTTATATAAACACAGTATATATATGCACATACAATATATATATATATATATATATATATATATATATATTTGTTGTATATGTGCATATATATGTTAGTGCTTGTCAATCGATCAAAAAAAACCCTAATTAATCACATTTTTCTGTAATTAATCGTGATCCCATTCATTGATATGATGAAAGATTCAAAATAACATCAGAAACATGTAATGAGAAAGTCAATGTGGTCAATTTTGATTTCTTGTTGACTTTAACATCAGTACCCTTATCGACTACTTCACCTGCCCCTACATCTCTCCCTTTCACCCCGCTTGCAATGGATTTATCGAGCTGTTTTTGACCCCATTAGAGGTTTAAGAAGAGCTGAGCGATTTCACCTCCCCTCTCTGGCTATGTGGATATAATCTCCTAATTACTGGAAGTCTCTGTGATGTTTTTCAACACTGCAATTATCAGGCTTTTTTAGTGAGACTGTGTGTACGTATGTGCATGTGTGTGTTTCATTAAAAAGGACTTATGAAGTAGTATCTGACGGTATGTTCAGAGGGTTCGTTAATGGAATAAGACGTGCCACGTTTCATTTATTAGATGTTTGTCATGTTTATCTTCGGCTTAATGGTACTTTTGTAAATGAGCTGTCTTTTACTCTCTCTTAAGATTCGAGCTCCAAGAAAACCGCAGATGAGATCTCCGGAATATTGCAATTGTTTCTGCTAAAGAGAAGTACAATTTAAAAAAACAGTAACCTCACAAGCGTCTCCTCACAGTTTTAGAAAAGATCTCAAGGTGATCTCGAGATGTATGAATGTGCAACGGGAGCCAAGCCAGTATTCTTACCAGTAACCATAGCGACAGTGACAAAAATAATATCAAAGATGGCGAGGTCAGCAAAACTGCAAAGTGACACAACAAAAGTTGAGCCACAAGTTCATCCCTCAAATCTTCATTAACTGGCAGCAGCTTTTATATCTGGGTGGAGAGTGGAGCATTTATTTGAGTCGCATGAAGAACACACAACTGACGGGATCCGCTCCGGTTGGGAACAGGTGTGTTTACATGGAGCATTGTAATCGGTTTAAAAGTCCAATCCGAATGAAAATGCTCCATATAAACACCTCGATAGGAATAAAAATGCCCAAACCGAATGAAATTGTAATCGGTTTGAGAGGGGTGGGATAAACCTTTCTATAAATCGAACAAAATAAAAATTCTGCCATGTAAACGCATTAAACCGATTACTTCACGTCATCACTTCAAGAGGTCAGAGGTCGTCAGAATGCAAAATGACGACAGCAAATTCAAACTGGAGTAAAACTGAAACAACACATTTATTAAATAAACTGAAGGAACTCAGTGTATCATTACTCAGTGTTCATCCACACGCTTCTATTGAGATGCACAGCCACAAAAAAAGGTCAGCTTCCTGCGCCCGTCTTTTCCTCATACCTTCCAGCAGTAATATGCTACAAATTCACACTGTTGCTTGATTAAAAGCAACATTTTACATGAAAATAGAGCGCATTATAAATAATGGAACTCCACATTGACAGGAATAAATGAGCTAATGTGCGCATGTCACAAAATCATTCCGATTGAAAGCGCCGCCGCATGTAAACACCATATCGGATTAGAGGACGTCTCATGTAAACGGTCCACTGAATATCTCAATCGGAATGACAAAAAAAGTGTACATGTAAACGTGGCTAGTGACATGATCTAAAAATCTTCTGATGACACACAGCTCATATCTCCATCGCTGTAAGTTACCGAAATCACACATGAAAACACGCAAGACAAGGTAGACACGAGTTTTTACAGCGTAGAGAAACTCTCTCAAACATGGCGTGACAAATAGTTTTCCAGTCCGGCTCTGTTCACACAAGGCTTTCTGAGAATGAGGTTTTGAGTCCTGAAAATGAAAATGTAGTTCTGCCAGAAAGACTCGGGAGGTAAATTAACTTGCAATGAAATTTATTAACAATCAGAAAGCAAACATTGTAAGATAAAGTTCTTTGGCGTAGGCCCCGTCCGTAGCTTAGAGGGTTGCGGACTCTGCATTTCCTGCCTGAAGATGAAGGCAGGGGCGTGGCCGACCCCCAGGGGGTATGGACAGGGACCATCCTGGTGGTGGTAGGGGGGGATGGAGGTTAAGTTTCACGTCGGCATCTGCGAACTCAGACATGTGTGAGTACCGATCTTATATACTATGAGTGTTGGATGATGATTGGTTAGGTCTAGATTAGTTGTGACATAACATTTGAGTCTTCCCGACAGAACTTGCGCTAGAGCTTTCATGTTCGGTTATAGAATGCGGTTGTAAATAACTGAACTGTGTGTGAATGTAGCATTAAGGACTCAAATACGGGACTTACAACCATATTCTGTGCTGTGTGAATGTGGCCTCTTACTGTATGCCAGTTGACCCATTTGCATCTATTTTAAGGGAGTTTAGCAGACAAAGTTGATGCTTAAATTAGCTATGAAAACCAACTTCATTATCACAGTATTTTTTTCCACATCATACGGTATCGATATTTACCACGGTATTCATTCACCATTAATGGGGAAGAAAATCCTTTCCACATATTTGTCAGACCTTGAGAATGAATGTAAACATGTAAATGTGTTTGTTCATAATTAAACTCAGAGTAGCTACCTATAATTTAGGGCCTCATGAAATCCATTTCATTTTTCCCCAAATTCTGTTTGTGGGATTCTGTTTTACAAATTTACATAAACCTTAACAATTTAATCAAGCATTTAAAATGTAATCGAATGAAAATATAACAATTGATTTACAACAAATCATTGCATTTGTGTTTTCTTTTGCCAAATAAGATGCTGTACAACATACATAAATATAAAACATGGATGAAAAAATATCTTGGTTGTCAGATATTCCTTAGAAACAATAATATTATTACTTTGAAAAGTACATTTTAGTCTATAGTAGTGATATATTTCTGTCATACTTTCTTGAAGTCAAACTAAACTTTTATTTTCACGGTTTGTCGTGAATATCTTTCAGTGTTAGTTTCAGTGTTTCAAATGAAACGCTTGTGAAGTGACTCTTAAAGCAGCTCTGGAGATGAAGTTCATGTGTTTATGTCCTCATATATTAACAGGGCAGATTCTGAAAACACTGTGAGCATCACATACGATGTGTTTGTGTATCAGACGAAACAAGAAGGCAATAGCTGCAGCCTGGAGATCTCCAAAAGGGGGTGGGAGGTACAGAATACGGTGTGGTTTCCTCCCATTGACAGATAGGCACATGACACGCATGCGTGATGCTTTCCAATCGAGTTCTGCGCAAACTCCGCCCCACAGCCGACTGTAAAGATTTCATTGGTCATGTCAATCACATGGCTGATTTCCAACACAATGCTATGCTAAAACAAATGCTAACCTCTGAACCTACCCTACCAGTGAAATTGACTGCAGGGCGGGATTTGCGATGAATATCGTGCTAAAGAAAATGGCATTTCACATTCTGCACAGGGACAGCTTACGGGGTATTCCCGCTTTAATCACTGAAACTTCAAACTCCTCGCTGAATGCTACTGGCCACAAACTCCGGACATCTCTCATATTTACATATCTCAGCATATTTACTTATATAGGATTTTTTTTATTTTATTTCTAAAGCATATTTTATAACTTTTTATTTTAGATCAACTAGAAACAATGTTCAATTTAGAAACTTTTATTTTGAAATGTAAGTCGAGTGGCTGAAGCCAGGGCCAATGGCAAAAGCCTTTGCGCTTTAAGACCACTTTTGGAATTCACGTCCAATTTTGGAGATCTCCGGTCTGCAGTTATACCTACTTGGATGAAACTGTGCCGTTAATTCACACGGAGGCACGCGGAAATCACTTTTTAGCGACATGCACTGACTGGCTGTTGTCACGTTTATTTCTGCTGCGTGATAGACTGTTAGAATAATCCATATTGAAAAAACATGTCCAGAGCTAATCATCATTATCGACGTAAATTTTATAGCGATCTCGAAATATCATTTATCGAATGATATAGCCACATTTTTCACACATATACATAAAGAATAGTGTGCCTGTCAATATTGTAGTTTATTTTTTCAAACCAGGTCAAAGGGTATTTTACCTAATAAGCAGGTCACTTTCAGCTTGACATTTCTGGTTCTTAGTAAACAAGACTTCACATTCGAACCCCACATTCAAGCAGCAGACATATGAGATTCTGAGACAAAGCGAGAAACCATGTGTTTTTAATTTGTGTGTGGTTAGGGCATGAGGTCAGAAAGTCTAGTTCTGTTTCTACCTGATTTTGTGTGCAGTAAAGTGCACAGCCTGACCGTGTCTGTCTGTACCTGCCTCTCTCTGCTCCAAGGCCGTGTTGGTGGAGTCTGTACACTGTCAAGGCTTTTCTTGGTTCAAGGCCGGTGACAGTAGACAGCTTCTCCACTGTGCATTCTCTATTTAATGAAAGATACAATTCTAGTTGACTGTTTTGTGCAGAATTTTCATCCATTGGGTTGGTTCAACTGGCTCTAATAAGAAACCAATCGGCACTGGCAACCACTCAAAACATCTTAGCAACAGCATAGCAGCACTAACTACCACCCAGAATACCCTAACAACTACCTAGCAACCACCCAGATCACCCTAGCAACAGCATAGCAGCAATAGCAACCTCCCTTGTGTTTGGCAAAGGCCTAGAAAAGAACACTTTTGAAAAGAAACTTGGAATTGTTTTGACTTTTAGAGTTAGATTTTTCATTCTTTTACATTCGGTCTTATGTCTGGACTGATAAATTTGAAATTGCCCAGAAAACTCGATTACCATGCTCCAGAATATGTGCACTGAGTTCATCTCATTCACTCCTCATAAACACCCTTCACTATGTGAACAGTATATGAAAAATCACCCATAACAATGGTGCTATTTGTTCTATCAAGGTGGTTATCTCTGTAATCGTGTGCAAGTCATTTGTTCGGATCCAGCGAAATATCCACGTTGTTTCTCACTGTCAGACGTCGCCTTCTCATCTGCCACACTTCGGTCCTGTCCAACCAGACGAATGAATATCTTTTTTCCATGCAGGCCTGACTCCTAATGTAGATACATTGCTTGTTTCAAACTATACTTATGATGAAATACAAGATCTTTTGTCTTCTATTCTGTTTCACACTTTTTTGTTGCTTCATTTTATTATAGTGTTTTTTCCTCCGATGGGCATATCAACCATTCACTTTGTGCCTTTGTTTCTCTGTCTAGCCATCCGTCTGTCTTTATCTCTGTCGATCTGTCTGTGATACTTTTTCTATCTTACTCATTGATTTTTCTTTCCTCAAAGGAAAAAATATGTCTAAGATGAGCAATACTTGCACTTCTAAATTTTATAAAGAAGCAGTGTAAAAGGAATCAGTATTTCGTTGTTGTTCTTGATAAAAATTCTGTTTATAAAGGGCTGTTTCTCCAACGAAGCTTTGGAGAATGTTTTGTTCCCCGGCTAAAGAGATATGCTTATTTAAAACCAAAAGCAAAAAAGATAAACACAGTTCTTAAATGTACCCTTTGTTCATATTTGATTAAATTCTCAGTGTTATTCAACAGTATCGGTTAACACAGAAAGAATCAATATCAGAGTGATACGCTAAGGTTTTATGTGATATCTCAAGTGAGTTTGTTTAGCTATAAATTTGAAACATATGCTAGTCTCAGATCCAAACAAGAGCCAATTCGTTAGCAGCAATAGTCTCATGTAAAACAATACAGCGTTTGACTGTGCCTTATCTTCTTCGCACCCTTGAGGTCCAGATATTATTAATATATAATATATTTCTGTCATGACAACTCTCGGAGTGTTTGGTATGGTAAAGGATATGACAATGTTGATATGTTTGGTCTTAGCGGACTTGATCGGCTACGCTGCTGCAAAACAAGTAAGGGACTTGATACTGCCAATACTTAAGTGATACCATAACGGAATTACCCGTAGCAGATCTATGCAGGTGGAGCTGGGGAAGGTGGAGGGTTTCTGAAAGCATGCTGCAACTTCTACAGCAAATGCTCACCAAGTACTTGAAGGTTGAGCAGCGATATAGCAGGAACCAATCAGCTGTGCCCTATAGAGAATGATGTGATTGCAAGCAGATTCAGCCAGCGCCATCTAGAGTTTCATGACAGAACTTTGTAAATGGGTGAAATTCATTGGAAAAAAAACCATTTTATCCATAAACATGGATAATAATTAAAAAAAAAATCATTCCATAAATTTTGATTATTATAATACAGCCAATATTTTAAATAAATAAACAAATAGTGATTCTCGTTAGATTCACAGTACTGTAATATAATTATCTGATCATTTTAATAATTAAGTTTTTATCAATACAGTAATAAGATTTTATTATTATTATACTTTTTGTATTACATAAATTGAAATATAGTAAATAAATAAATAAATATTTATCCTACAAATAGACTTGCTTTTCCTTACAAAATATATATATATATATATATATATATATATATATATATATATATATATATATATATATATATTGTAAGGAAAAGCAAGTCTATTTGTAGAAAAATATATATATATATATATATATATAAATATATATATATTTTTTTTTTTATTTTTTTTTTATTATATATTATTTTTTTGGTGACACTATGATCCAGACATTCTCGAGAAGTTTGTAAAACATACTTAAAACTGTTGTAAAACTCCATTCTACCCATTCTAGTGGGTCATTTCCTCAAGTCAGTTTTGTTTTTATTAGAAAAGCATAAATGTACACACACACTGAGTTTCTCTAATTCTGTTTGATTTAACGACAATGCTCAAAACCAGTTGCATAAATTTATATCATAACGACCGTCTGTCAGAGTCTGAATCTAAAGCCTTGTGGCTCTCACACTCTAACTGTGTGACTTTTAAAAGACATGCTAAAAGATTGTCACTAATGGATCTGTGGTGTTAAAGGTCTAAAAAAAAAAATCACGGTTGCCGGAGTGATGAAAAGAAAAAGTGACAGTGAGAAGAGAGAAACACAGTATAAAGGTGGCTGGAGAAGACCAAACAAAGACACACAAAGAGAAAAACGGTGAAACAGGCGAGAGAAGGAGGGACGACACTGACTTATCGCCCAGACAAAGGCTCTAGTCATGCACCTAATTTAAGGTCGTCCTGTGCTCTGTCTAATTAACTATTTACCATCTCATCCATCATGAGCTCTATTCAGCTTCTTACAGAGACCTCTCCTCTCCAGATTAAAGGATAAATGTTTCATTACTATGGGCGTGTGTTCGGCTAAAAATGGTTGCTGGCTCTAGCATTCATATTCGACTTTTGTAATGAGAAAAAAAAGATGGTTGAATCATCGTTAATGTTTTTCCAAAGAAAAGAAAATGACTAGCTTGAAAACTTGAAAGAAGAGCACAGGCTCACTTGTTAGCTTAAAGCTTTATGTGTTTGCTTTGAAAGGGAGAAAGTGCTGTTTGTCTGGAGATAGAGTCGGAGTTAATCCTCAGAGGGACGCTTTACTGCATGTCCACCTCTTGTCAATTACGCTGCGAGTTCCAAGGCGCCGTGTTCACTGCAATTAGATCCCCCTCCCAGGCAATATCTGAAATACATTTACATATGATCATTTATGCAGAATTTAATGCAGACAAAAGTTGTTGATCAAACGTACCTGCACTCATTATGTCGAACAGAGCTGGACGGTGTGAAGCATACAATGTACATGGCACGTAATGGAGGAAATGTGGGAATTTTGCCCTATTTTTAAGTGCTTGGTCTGAAGCACATGGTTCAGGTGCACTTAGGGCCTGTCCGAATCCACTTTTGCTAGTTTAATGACGGAAAAAATGGCACGCTTTTCAAATTGCACCTAGTCTCTTAATGAGTCGTGGGGGTGTTTTGGGTGTAACGTGCAATAAACCATTCAGAGTCTCATCTCCCATTCCCTTTAAAAGCCAGGTGCACCATGGCGGATTTGCTATTCACATGGTTTTTATTTCCTATTTATTTTATATTTAATTTGTTTTATTTATTTATTTATTTTATAAGTAATTAAGTATTGTGCCTTGTTAGGTTACCAGAGTTTAATTGTTTTGGTTTGGTGTGTGAATGTGTGTGTGTGTGTGTGAGTGTGTGTGTATTCCCTACATTATGGGGACCAAATGTCCCCACATGTATAGTAATACTAGTAAATTTTGATCTTGTGGGGACATTTTTTTGGTCCCCATGAGGAAACAAGCTTATAAATCATACAGAATTATCTTTTGAAAATCTAAAATAGCAGAACATTTTCTGTGATGGGGAAGGGGTAGTGTAGGCGGACAGAATATACAGTTTGTACAGTATAAAAACCATTACGCCTATGGAATGTCCCCCTAAAAAATGAAAACACAACGTGTGTGTGTGTGTGTGTTGTTACGCATGGGTTTAAATATGTTTTAGGCTCCACTAGTTGTAATGTTTTGTTTTAACATTAGAAAAAGTTACATAAGGCTAATAAAAAACTGTCCAAACGTTAAAATAAAATGGTATAAAATTACACATACTGAAATTTTTATCATACTGCCTTATAATGTAGGAAATATAAAATCCATTTTTACACAGAATAATAATGTTTGCAAGACTGATATTAGAAACTGCTCAATGAATTTACATAAAATGGTGTCATAATGGTCTCAATCCATTATGATGATCCTCAAAGATTTAATTTCTCCCCAATTTCAAATTGAAATCCCGCAAAAGTTGATCCAGTTTCATTCCAAACTATAGCTCAAAGCATTTTAATAGTAAAAAGCTGCCAAAAATGAGAAGTTATAGCAGCTGGTAACACAATTTCACGCCTTCAACTATGACTGTTAAGCTTATTTTGCGAAGAATAACTTCAGATTCAAGAATATCTTCATTTTGTCATACATAAAACACCCTCTGTCGATGAAAGACTGCAAAGCATCATTAAACTGCATCTCTAAAGGTCACTCAATATATGCGGTTTGGTCATTCAGTTGAACACAGAGCTTGTCTGATGCAATAGTATGTGAGATTACCTGAATAAATGAACCTATTGCAGTGGATTCAGTTCATTTAGAGGGATTTGATGAGCGTCTATTGAGTCTCTCACCACGCCTGCAATACTTTTCCCACTATATGCGCTAAAATTATTTATTCACTTTTGAGGGCAAAACTGAATCCACAAATGTTGCATAACGCAGCATCAGCCACATGCAGCTTTGACAGTTTGAAGCCCACAAGATACAGGAAGCTGGTATTTTCAGTATTCCTATTATATTCTTCAATGTGTTTCCATCAACCTGGAATCCATACAATTACATAATGTGTCAGTGTCAAGGACAAACCCACGCAGAAATAGCTCTAAGGTTGCTCTTTCATAGCTCATGAGACTTAAGTTAAACTCATTTTGAGAATCCCATTAAGTATCAACGATCTTCCTCAAAAAATCATAAAACAAATAAAAATAAATAAATAAAAATAGCCACGCTATCCATTGTTAACACAGTGTGAGTATAGAGTATAGACCAATAAAGATAAAGCCGCACACTCGTACTTGAGTTCATGTTGAGAGATTGTTGAGATCACATCAGAAACTCACTCATGTGAGATTTCTGGGGTCTTTTTCTCAAAAAAAAAAAAAAAAAAAAAATCTAAGACACAGGAGCAAAAGTCTATTTGATCTTAGTTTTTAGAGAAGTTATTTTATTTCCTTCAGGAAGTCACCAAAGTATGGAAGCCCGTTCCACTGTTGAGGAAAAAAAAAAAATTCCGTAAGTCATAATAATGAGAAACTTTCTCATAATAATGACTTAGTATCTCATAATAATGACTTAACATCTCATAATAATGACTTAGTATCTCATAATAATGACTTAACATCTCATAATAATGACTTAGTATCTCATAATAATGACTTAACATCTCATAATAATGACTTAGCATCTTTAACTTAATCAAAAAAAAATTTTTTAGAAACTTTCTCATAATAATGACTTAACCTCTCATAATAATGACTTAACATCTCATAATAATGACTTAACATCTCATAATAATGACTTAGTATCTCATAATAATGACTTAACATCTCATAATAATGACTTAGCATCTTTAACTTAATCAAAAAAAAATTTTTTAGAAACTTTCTCATAATAATGACTTAACCTCTCATAATAATGACTTAACATCTCATAATAATGACTTAACATCTCATAATAATGACTTAACATCTCATAATAATGACTTACCCTCTCATAATAATGACTTAACATCTCATAATAATGACTTAACATCTCATAATAATGACTTAACATCTCATAATAATGACTTACCCTCTCATAATAATGACTTAACCTCTCATAATAATGACTTAGTATCTCATAATAGTGACTTAACATCTCATAATAATGACTTAGCATCTTTAACTTAATCAAAAAAAAATTTTTTAGAAACTTTCTCATAATAATGACTTAACCTCTCATAATAATGACTTAACATCTCATAATAATGACTTAACATCTCATAATAATGACTTAACATCTCATAATAATGACTTACCCTCTCATAATAATGACTTAACATCTCATAATAATGACTTAACATCTCATAATAATGACTTAGCATCTTTAACTTAATCAAAAAAATTTTTTTTAGAAACTTTCTCATAATAATGACTTAACATCTCATAATAATGACTTAACCTCTCATAATAATGACTTAACATCTCATAATAATGACTTACCCTCTCATAATAATGACTTAACCTCTCATAATAATGACTTAGTATCTCATAATAGTGACTTAACATCTCATAATAATGACTTAGTATCTTTAACTTAACTCATAATAATCATTATGAGATACTAAGTCATTATTATGAGATACTAAGTCATTATTATGAGAAAGTTTCTCATTATTATGACTTACGGATTTTTTTTTTTTTCTCAACAGTGGAACAGGCTTCCATACTTTGGTGGCTTCCTGAAGGAAATAAAATAACTTCTCTAAAAACTAAGATCAAATAGACTTTTGTTCCTGTGTCTTTGTTCCTGTGATTTTTTTTTTTTTTTTTTTTTTTTGGGAACGGGCTTCCATACCAAAGTGAAAGGCTTATATGATTATATTTGGTGATATTAACACATTGTTGTTTATTCTTATAGCTGTTGTTGTTGTTCTACATGAAAATATACAATTCATTTATTCTCCATTCTTTAAATCTTCAGTAGAGCTTTTCACACCTGAGTTACCCTTAGGCCCAGTTTACACTAGTGCGTTTTCATTTTAAAACGGCATTTTAAAATGAAAACTATCCTCGTCTACACCGGCATTTCCACAGAGTTTCCTGTTCATGAACTCTGGGCATGTGCGTACCAGTGTGAATAGCACATGAGGGTAGCTGCAGTATTAAAAAGCAGAGTTTAACTGCACAGTGGCTGCTAAAAATGATAACAAAGCCAGCAAAGATTGCAAAGATTAGTCTCCAGGTTGTTGTTTACACGGTTGTCAAGGATACGCAGGCTGCCATGGTGGGAAGCCATGCCGTCATTTTCAAAAGTCTCCGTTTTGGTCCATTTACACTGAAACGCAACCCCGGCGTTTTCAAACTAAAACAGGCTCTGCAGCATTTTCAAAAGTCTTTGAGTTTGTACAAGCAGCAGGCATAAACATAGCAAAAGTTATGCATTAAAAAAAAAATTTAAAAAAACGAGGCCTAAACCCTGGGTAAATGAAATCCTGAGTTAACTTGCTTCACGTTTCACACGGCTCATAATTTACCCTGGGTTAGCAATTAACCCTGGGTATTCATAAGCTGACGTTTCACATTATACATTCTTAAACCCTGGGTTAACGTTCTTATTTGCAGATTTGAGGTGTCAAAGTCATTGATTGGATAAACAGAGGCATGTGACTTGTTTACATAGCTCTAGCATTGCGCATCCTCGTGGACATTTCGGACTAGAAAGGTATGAATGAAACTCTCTCCTTCACTCAAATTGTCACGTTTTCTTTCAGCATTTGAATTTACTGTTTATGTACAATGTGAGGTGTTTCCTTGACTGTCCAAACCAGGCAAATATGAGTACACAATTGGTTGTCGCCGGAAAACGCAGCAAAAGCGGTGCAGCAGAGTTACATAACCCCCGGGTAAAAAAAACTGTGCTAACCCTGCTTCTAAATTACAAGTGTGAAATGTTCCTTTATCCGGGCTTAAAGGCAGTGTTGAGAACGACGATAACCTGCGGTTAAGCGCAGTGTGAAAAGCCCTTAAGAGTCATTTTACTGTTTTACTGTCTCTCCTTTTGTTGGTGGTTGATAATGCTGCCATCTAAACAAATGACTCAAATTTGCACTTACAAGAGCGAAAATAATTACAAGTGAACTCTCTAATAATGGCCTACTTTATATTGCTGTCAAGAGCCAAAAGGTTGATTTGTTTTTTGTTTACATGATCCAAAGTAAACTGAATAACGGCATCCTGAAATAATCTTGATTATACCTTGCAACACGTTATTGCTTTTGTTGTTTCTGAACGTTAAATGCAATATTTAGTTGCCAGTCTGAGGTCAGCCATCACTCAGAAGGCTATTTGGCAGAAACATGGAAAGACCGCTGACCTTCATAACTTCACTAAAATACACAGCAGGAGCATTAAGCTATTTTCTGTGCAATAAACAATGTTATGAAAAAATAAATAAAAAAATAAAAAAATAAATATATATATATATATATATATATATATATATATATATATATATATATATAAACACAATATTATACATATATATTATATATAAATAATATACATTTTTATACATATATATAAATATATATATATATATATATGTATATATATATATATATGTATATATATATATATATTAATATAAACACAATATTATATATATATATATATTATATATAAATAATATACATTTTTATACATATGTAAAAAAAAAATATATATATATAAACAATATTATATATATATATATATATTAATATATTTATTTATTTATTATTTTTTTATTTATTATTTAAATTATTTTCTTTTTTAAATGAATCACAAAAATCTATATTTTAAAATTAAATTAAAAATAAATAAAATAATTTAAAATGAATATTAAAAACACATTATTAACACATCATACACTATTATTTAAAGAATAACACTGATTCAAACTACACTGTATAAATGGCCGTTAAAATTCCACTGAAATACCAGGAATTGGTTGATTGGATGACTGTGATGCTTTCAGATTTAAACCCCTCAACAAACACACGTCATTGCACGCAATTGCAAGAATGTCACCAAGCCCTACGGTGATGCCTGAAATCCCAGCACTATCCAGACCACAGCGAGCCTGATTCATCCTACGTCAACCCATACGACTTCATAACAGCTGATAGTCTTTTTTCACACCTGCGAGCAGCAGATGAAGCTCTGTATCAGAGAGACCTCTCAGCAGAATGAGCCTCCCTCCAACAGAGAGCTCTCTGTGAGTCTGCCATGTATTCTGATCATCCCCATCATTTGGTTGGATAATAGGAGACTGGAGTGGAAATGACTTGCTTGCTGTCTGTGTAAATACGGATGGCTCTGAAGAGAGTCTTGTTGAGAATGACAGTCTGAGGGAAAGTTATAAGACAAAGCTTTCTTCGAAAAGCTCACCACAATGAATTAGCTTCCCCCATTTCTGCTGGAGAGCTGCAGGCTGGAATGCTTTCCGCACTTTAAATACGTTTTTCAACTGGCTCGGAGGGAATGGAATGTTTACAACTGTCTTTCTGAAACTGAAGCAAAAACCTCTTGAAGAGAAACACTATTCAGATATTGGCTCAAAACACAAGCCGAACTGCAGACCCACTGGCTACACATACGTCTCTGTTAACCATTCCTACTGACTGAAGTGTTTCTAAACTCACTAGCCCTTTCTATCGAGAACCATGCAGGTTTCTGCTTTTGTCTTTGTTGATTTTTTTGCTTTTTTAATAATTCGCCACCTACTTTATTGAACGATTACAACACAAATAGATGTGCATACTTTAAACCTGCTTAGAATGTAAAGTTCTGTTGTTATTCTCACACTCATCCAAGCCTATATGAAAATCCTCCCATCCCGCAGCTCTCAGATCTCAATCCTCCTTCAGGCAGGAATCAATGGCATTGGTGTTAATGATATCAAACCTGGTGGGTGGTATCAAAATGTGTGTGCCATATTTGAATTGACAAGTGCAAATTAAATTTGTGCATTTTAGCAGATGGGAAGATTTTTAGTGGATACATTTTTTTGCTCTGTTTATGACTTTATGGTGTTTTTGTCTTTATTTTGGAGCTTAACAGTCATGCCATAATAAACGTCGGCATCAACTATGACATCAAAATAACTATCAATTATTTCTTTGACTAATCAGATAAATGAATATATAGTATTAAATTACTTATTTAATAAAAAAAAAAAATATATATATATATATATATATATTTTTTTTTTTTTATTTTTTTTTTTTTTATTAAATAAGTAATTTAATACTCTGCCAATGTGCAAACTGAAGTCTATAAAAATAAAACGATAGATTGTGCACATAAGATCTAGCCACAATGCACATTACAATATAAAAACATACAATAAATGTACATTTGTGTCCACCATTTCAAGGCAGAACAATTTTAATCTTCAAATTATAAGTTTGTAAAACAAAAAGCATAAACATTCAATATTTGTTTTGTTGCTGTTGTTGAAATAAAAAGATAACAGCACAACATGAGGGTGAGTAGATAATACAGTATAATAATAATAATCATAATTTTTTCCCCTTTAAGCAAGATAGATAGATCGACTTCTGAGTAATTACTTACAAATTGTAGTCAGTTAGTGATTCCAAATTACATGACAAAAATTAATTAGCAACGTAATCCTTTACATTACACATTGAAGATAACGTAATCTGACTACTTTTGGATTACTTTTGACCTAAGTCATTTATTACATTGATCTTGAGCACTTAGCCCCATCCTAAAAAAAAAAAAAAAAAAAAAAACTGTTCTATCCTTTCCTCTAATCCCTCCCTATTGTAGCTTATGCTACTCTGAACAATGTCTGACTCTGAAACTTGTATTGTGAGCACTTCCTGTGTCTATCTGCCTCTTCATGATGAATCGCTTGTTGTATTCCTCACATGTTAGTCGCTTTGGATAAAAGCATCTGCCAAATGAATAAATGTAAATGATCTGAATAGGATAATCAAACCATACTGATATAAAAATACAAAGAGAAAATTCATGAAATGTATTAAATATTACATTATGTCAAGGTTTCTCAAACTGGGGTTCGTGAGTTTAATAAAAAGCTATTAAGTAACAATCATTAAAACTGCATTTGCGCATAATATTGATTCTTTCAAACAAACTTGGTCCCCTTTTTTTCAATATCTAAACAGGAGAACTGATTTCTCTTTTTCATAAATCATGTGTCCAAAAGAAACTCATAAGGAATATTTTGTGCTCCTTTATATAATGTATTTAGCTTCTATCCAGCAACTTGTGTCGATCACTTCTCTCATAACTCTAATGCTACTGCCTCTAAATTTGCCGTCTACTCTTCCTCTTTTTTTTCTCTCCCCTCCTCTTTCCAGTATTTCAGTACTTGTTTTTAGAACTCTCTATTTGGTACACATTACAATCAGTGAGTTCATATCCTTATCTTTTTTTTTTTTCCTCTCTGTTTCCTTTGTTTCCCTTATTTGTGTAAGTGTGTTTATGTATGTCAGTGGTCAGGGTTTGTTTAAATGGCCTTTGATACCACGATCTTCAGTAAACAGTTTCATTGCCAAAAAAAAATAAAAAATCATTTTAAAATAAACAATCAAAAAAAAAGGTAGAGAGAGTCAATAAATTATGAATAATTTACTGCCAGATTATCATATAATCATGTAATCAATAAAAATGTATTTAAAAATGTAATCTAATTACAAGTTCCAGATTACATGTAACCAGTTACCCAGCACTGCTTAAAAGAGGCAAAAAATCAGACAAACAAAGAGCTGTCGCCACTCAACACAGTCTTGCTCTTGCTTTAATTACAGGATCCACGGCAAAAAAAAAACAAAAACAAAATCTCATTTATCATCCAAATATCAATACCTTCACACAACACATACGGAAATGAAGACATCTTATTCATTTTCCTCTCTCAACCCCAGCAAAACCATCTGCACGACTAGACTACCCCTCTTTTTCATCCTTAACGCTCTCCGTCTCTCAATGATGGAATATTTAATGTGTTTTCAGTTCAATCAGGTTAGCTCAGCGAGACGGGAGGGGCCACGGATACCCAGTGGATCTAAACAGTGAGAAGTACGTGTCCATCTGGCATGCTAAACAACATCACAACTCCTATGAGCACACACAAGATGGCCATGCGTGAAGCAACCTTAATTACTGCGATACCTTTTGCATTGTGGCAAAGAATGAATCTAGAGTACATTGCACTTGCTGGACGAGAGTTGTGCAGTGAGCTGCTTCCATCCTTTGAGCTTTACGGATTTAGTCACTGCTGTACAGGGTGGAGCACTGCTGCTTTTCACCACCTCCCAAGCTTCTTGTGATCTTGTGATGTGATTTTTGGTTAGATCTGCTCACGAACTCGCAGGTGCAAGCACAACAACAAACACCATCGAGTTCTTTGTTAAATCCTAATTAGACCGTGGATAATGCAGAACAAATGTGTTTCAACCATTTTCTACAGTGCCCTAATAAAGCTCTGCTGTCCTCTTTGGGTTGAAAACAGCAAAACAGGAAGCTGAAGTCTTGATTTCAGGACCACGGACAGCGTCTTTCTGAATTGATGTTGAATGTAGACCAAATGTAATACTGATAAAACTCAGTAAATGTTTATGAGTGATCCCCTGTGATACATGACGGAAAAATACTGAATATTACACTGAAAAAAAATTGTTACTATTTCATAACAAGTGAATTAAAAGGATTCATCCACATATATTAAGCTGAACATACTCATTTTTAGTTATATAAGCTCATTCTCATGACTAAAGTCAATCCACATCATGCTAATTCTACTTTATAGAAATGCACACACAAGGCTATCAATTAATATTGTTTTATATAAACCCAAACTTCAACCTGATTCCTTAATTTCTTCAGATACTGGTAATGAATACCTATTGCACATTATAACACCGAACGCTTAAACTGCACTGTCAATTACCAACTACTTGCAATCCTCATAAGCTCCCATTCACTTTCCAGGCTTACATAATTAAATATTCAGGTGTAAACGTCAATGGCCACTCCCCCCCAAACACCATATGCAAATAAGCAGACTGGACCCCCAACTGAAGCATCTCAGATGGACTTCAAACACAATGCGTATGTTTTAAACTCCATTTATTATTAGTCCCCGAAATGTAAAACATTTTCAAATAAATAATTGACTTCAATTTTTCCATCTCTGCATCAACAAGAGTCTCGTCTCCTGTGGGGAAACTAAAACCTCGACCATGCGCAAACTACCCCGCAGAAACCTTTCCAGATGCCCCCCGGACGCCAAGCTCGCGCATCCCTTCGTGAACGCGCATGAACGAGTTGAGAAACAAGCCGCTCGTCGCAAGATTCTTCCTGACAGACTGTTTTCAGCGGGACAATGTGACGCGTCAAACTAGGATGCGCTTTAAACGAAGCGTCGCGTCGTGTCTCTCGAAGTGTGCAGTAGTAGAAAATGATCGTTTTCTGTGGAGAGTTCTGATTATATATGACCAAACCGATATGTACAAGCATATTACACCCCTCTCGTGCGTGACAGACATTTGGGGATGCGCGCGGCGTATAAATGCGGCAGTTAAACTATGTTTATGGAATGAACCATAACGAATTCAACAAATGTAACTTTTTAAAATAATTTCCGTGACTTACCCTCAACAATTAAAGTCTTCATGTTTTATGAGTAAATCCAGTAAATGAGTAATCCCAGAAAGAGGTCCCCGTTGGACTGGAGAAGACGGTGTTTTCCTCGCTGTGGTAAATTTGAATAATTTGCAAACCTCACGGAAGATGAACCACCATCATCCCTGCCGGTCAAACTTTACCCGACGGTCGCCGTACAGGCGCGGGACGGAGAGCAGCGTCTCCCGGTGGTTCCTCTCTCAGTCATTTGGCCAGAGACACAATCGCAATAATATCCAAACTCAAATATCTGTTTCTGCCGAAGCGGACCAGCCCGGAGGAATGCCGAGACCTGGCGAAAGTCACACTGGAAGAGGGGAGAAACTACTGTCGGGATGAATCCAAATAGGCTGTATGCCACATTTCCGGTGAAAGCAGAAGTATTCCAACGATCCGAGTGTCCGCGTGCAGCCGCGCGGGAGGAACGGGAAGAGGCTGTGGCGCCGTGAGTGTGTGAGAGAGAGAGTGAGGTGTATGTGTGTGTGTGTGTGGAGAGAGAGAGAGAGAGAGAGAGAGAGAGAGCGAGGTTTGGTGGGCGGCTTATAGATAAATACGGGTCATTTTTTTCTAAACACATCAGCAAAAGATATATGTAAAATTTTGACAAAAACTAATTATATGTTATAGTCTTTTTGTGTGTGTGTGTGTGTGTGTGTGTCCCTTCAGTCTGGGTCATTATTTTTTAACCATATTTTTCCTTTCTACAGAAATAAGCTATTCAATAAATAAATAGGCTAAACAATGACCTCTGGATCTATTCAAGAGATCCTCTTCAAGAATATAAAATATCATTATTTAACTTTATATTTAGATTGCACAATTACTAATCATGTAAAATGCTTAATATTTACTTTAAATTTAAATCAATGAAAATCACTAAAATGAAACTGGAAAAGTTTTCACCTTCACTTTTGTATCGTTGTTTTCTATAAATGTTTTGGTATCATACTTGACTTATCTTAAAATGTAATTTCACAATACTGAAAACTCCAATAGCAGGGCAAATAAAGTTCAAATGAATAATGAAAAAAATGCAAAATAAAAAGTTAGAAAGGGAGAGTGACTCTACAGCAGCTTTCATTGGCCAAGAACCGCCCATGACTGACATGTAAAGCAACCAATCACAGTTCGTTTTTTGGTCCGCATCATGTTTAGGGGCGTGAAAATGTAAAGTCGATGTCCCTACAATAACAGACCGGGGTGTAAAACTCTTGGACGTATTTTAAAGAGTCTATGTGCAAATTTTAAACACTTAAAATCCGAGTTTAGTTGATCCTGATGAGCACTCCTGATTATCACAGTTGTAAACACGACAGCTTTCTTTTTCCATGAGGGGGTTTGGCATCACGGCATCTTTGTTTCCAGGCAGACCATTAAAGGACGCAACTCAAGCGTCCCCCGGAAATTAATTAAATAAATGACGACTTTGAAAGTCCTGAAGTGTTTCCAATTGTGTGCGCCATATGCATCAGACGTTCATCCAACGGTCCGTGGGCGTGATGTCTGAGGCTGCGACAATGAGAGGGTATTGTGGGGTTTCTTAGTGAAAGAAGGAGAGAGCGAGAGAGAGAGAGAGAGAAAAAGAGAGAGAGATGAATGTTTTATAGCACAGGAGCAGGAATAGAGCACTAATGAATCTTTTATAGATTTCAGATGCTTTGACGTGCAGAGAATCCATTTGTATAAAACGAAGGCATTCCTGCACATATATACACACAGAATTATAAACACAGAGGCCTGAGGACATGTAAACTTTTAGAAATTGCCCCTGCATTCATTTGACCTGAACATCTTTGACTGACACCATAAATAACAAATAAAACAACAAATACCGTTGCCTTCATTTAACACACTGTTCCATGAATCAACAGTCTCTTTTGGAAAAATGTACAGATTTGAAATATGAGATGCTCGAACCAGAAAGATGACATTTGAGTTTGATGACTTTGAAAGCCTCTCGTGTTACAGTCATCCGAAAAAGATTTTTGGCTATCCATAGATCCGTTTTCTCACCTCACAGACTAATGTTTATCCACAGAATAGAAAAGAGGACCTTAGACTTTCTACAGATGTCTCCTTTAGTGTTCCCCACCAGAAATACTGTCTTGAAATGGCATCTAAATGAATATAAAAGTAGGTGAATGTTTTCTTTAACAGAGTTGCATTCAATTTCCAGTTGTTTAACATCTATATGCATAAATTTGTATGTGGCTCCCATCATGCAGCGTCCAACTAATTTAGTCCATACACATTACCGTGAGGATTCTCCGAAGGTGTTTTGTTTGTGCTGTATTTGAGATAGCCTTTAATACTGAGCAATCATTGAGCCTGTGGCTACCAAACACATTTTGAGCTAACAAATTAGTGCTGGAGTGTAATGAGCAGTACCAGATCGTGGATGCAATACAGTACGTAGAACAGTGGATGATATTAGCATATTAATTCGTGAAAAAAAAAAAAAAAAACGGGTATATTGTTTTAAGCAGAAGACGCCCCCCGGTGACCGAAGAGTCAGTTTTCTATGCTGATTTTCTCCTACTTTTTTTGTCTGATGATATACAGTACTGTGCCATAATCTTAGACCACCGTTAGATGTTGTTTTAGCAAAAGTATTTGGTGACCTCCCCTTACACTTGAGCAGTAGGAACCGGCTCTCTTAAACCTAAATGGAGCGGAAAAGAACTGGAAGGCCGAGAAAACTTTCAAAATCTGATGAGATTTTCTTCTCTGAGAAACTGGGAGAAGTCCAGGAGGTCACACTAAATACTGATTTTTGCTTAAAGAAGACATTATGCTCTGAGTTTGTTTTGGAAAATCACTCAAATGAAACTGGAAAAGTTTTCACCTTCACTTTCTGTATCTTTTTTTTTTTTTAATTATTCAACTAGTGTTGTTTTCTCTCCATTTTTTGGTATAATACTTGACTTATCTTAAAATGCAATTTCACAATACCGAAAACTCCAATAGCAGGGCAAATAAAGTTCAAATTAAAAAAAAAAAAAATGCAAAAGAAAAAGTTAGAAAGGGAGGGTGACTCCACAGCAGCTTTCATTGGCCAAGAACCGCCCATGACTTGACATGTAAAGTCAACATTAACACTTAATCCCCTCATAAAAAAAAAAAAAAAAATACCCTTTCCTTCCCTTTTCCCTTCCTACTCTAGCTTATGGTACTGAGCAATGTATGAAACTTGTATTGTGAGCACTTCCTGTGTCTATTTGCCAATTCATGAAGAATCGCTTGTTTGTATTCCTCACTTGTAAGTCACTTTGGATAAAAGCGTCACAATTTCACAATTTCAAACTAATCCCTTCTCAAGTCTTAAAGAGTTGAAGTGATGAAATGGTTTTAAGATGACAGGGAGAGAGCTTTCACACAGTGAGCTGTTTTTAACCATTTCCATCAACCGCATCCAGAACTTCCTGCAGGCTGTTTTTTATATATATATATATATATATATATATATATATCAAATCACAAATGAAATTGTATGGATCCGTCTGCGTGGTGACGTGTGAAGAAATCAGGGTTGGTCAATATATACTCTGTGAATCATGCACATGTGAATCATGTGCTTCTGAAGCTCTCATCCAACTGCAAATTCCTCAAAGGAGCTCCATTTATCCAATCACGCAGCTTTTTTTTTTCATATTCACATCATATCAGTCATAAAGTATTATAAAATCTGGTAGAGAAATGTAAAAATTCAGCTAGTAAAATGTTTTTATACAGGATGGACAGACAGATGAAAACAGTGGACAGACAGACAAAAACAGTGGACAGACAGACAGACAAAAACAGTAGACAGACAAATAGACAGACAGACAAAAACAGTAGACAGACAGACAGACAAAAACAGTAGACAGGCACATAGAAAGACAGATAGACAGACAGACAAAAACAGTAGACAGACAGACAGACAAAAACAGTAGACAGACACATAGAAAGACAGATAGACAGACAAAAACAGTAGACAGACAGACAAAAACAGTAGACAGACAGATAGACAGACAGACAAAAACAGTAGACAGACAGATAGACAGACAGACAAAAACAGTAGACAGACACATAGAAAGACAGACAAAAACAGTAGACAGACAGACAGACAAAAACAGTAGACAGACACATAGAAAGACAGACAGACAAAAACAGTAGACAGACAGACAGACGGACAGACAGACAGATAGAACAAACAAACGAAGGACAGACAGATATATATATATATAGAGAATGATAGATAGAGAAAACAACAGACAGACCGAACAAAGAAATAAAAGAATTATAGGCAGAGAAGCAGATAGAGCAAACGAACGAAAGACAAATAGACAAAGGAACAAATGAAAAATAGACAGGTTGGTGGATAGACAAAACGACCAACAGACAGAACAAAGAAAAGAACGAAAGAAAGAACTATCTATAGACAGAATGAACGACAGAGAGACTGATTGATTGATTGTTTGATAGGATAGGCATTGTGATAGGATTGTGTTTTATTGTTGTTTTTGTTGGCCATTCAAGCAGCTGTCAATAATACCTTAAATTCTGACATGCTGACTCACATATTTTAAGCTCTTTCCACTGTCCTTTAAAAAGCTCTTCCAATAACACTCATACAACATAAAGCTCTTACGACAGGAAATGCAGGATCAATCGTGAGCGTTTCCGCAATAATCACAGGCTCTGTTCCTCCACTGCAATCCTTTTTGTTTAACAAGCATTCACACACAATCAGACGAGACAATCCCATCCCCCATCATTTGTCGACGTGTCACAGATTCGCCACGCAAAGCTCCACTGTCATGGCTTACTGTGCGCTGTGACCTCTGCACTAAGTCCATGCCCAGATATACATCCCCCTGCTCACTGACACTGCAACCGTTAAAAGCCTGTGACAGCTCATTCCCCTCAGCGGCCTAGAAAGACAATATCCATGATGGAACTGCCCCGTGTTGCTGTCCAAAACTCATTAACACATTGAAATAAAGACAATGTAGTCTTGTTCACATTAAGTTGAAATTACACCGCCCCTGTCTTCCACGCTCGCTCACTTTCTCTCCTTTTAATTTTGTCTTTTTAATTAGATTTTCAATTGCTGCTATATAAATTAGCTTACCTAGAGAAAAATGGCCTCCTTTCGTCCATTGCATGATTCAAAGGTTCTTTTAAAATGGACTAAGTATCAGACAAATTGGACACTTTGTATTCTCCATATACGCACTATATGCTCCAGGGGACGGTTGCACCAGCTGTACTTAAGTTACAACATAGAGTAGTTGTGATTAGTTGATATACTGTATATTTGTATTACAACATTAAACTTAAGGCCGAAACACAAAAAGCCGACGAACTAGTGGTGACGAAAGCAGACTGCGGGGAAGGCTTACGTCGGCAGTGTTTCCCTGACACACCAAACTGATGCTCGACACCAGCGTATAAAGGAGATAACTGTTTATTTAAGCAGATATATTTGTCAATATTCGTCATTGAAAAATGTAAGGCGAAACTAAGAGTGCATGTGTACAAACCATAAACAAAGCAGCGCTTGCTTACCATTTTGAATTTATCAATTTATCAATATCATTTATCAATTAGGCTGATCCCATTCTTTATTCCACTCCACTCATGTTATTATGAAAATATTCGTGCATTCGAGTGCTCAGGTAAGATGGCGTAAAATTAGAACAACCTTCTGTCTGTGCCGTCATGACTTATTTGCTCGCTTTCATAACTTTTTGGTACTCGTTTGGTACTGAACAGCCAATCAGAGTTCTCTCTCTCACGGACGGCCCGACGACGAATCAACATATCGGATCGGCTGAAAAAGAGCCGACGAGGACCGACTTCAGCCGACAGTGTGGAACACACTGAGAAAACTTAGTCGGTGGACGCACAAAAACTGTCCGACGGCCGACCGTCGGCTTGGTGTGTTCCGGGCTTAAGTTTTCTCTAAAGTTCTGGACTTAAGTGCTTTGTTTATGGTTTGCATACATGGTCTTAGTTTCGCTTTCCTTTTTTGAATGACGAATATATCTGCTTAAATAAACAGTTATCTCCTTTATACGCGGACGCAGAACTCGCATGCTAGTTGACAGTCGGCTGAAGTTTTTTCGGTGTGTTCAAGCACATATTTTTCCCCTGATGCAGCTTTCGTTGCCACTGGTTCTTTGACATCAGGTTGGTGTGTCCTGGCCTTTAGTTGAAACATAACTCGAGCTCTTACGACCTCCTAGCTACGTTCTGCTTTATTTAAGAGACACTGGGGTGGTACCCTTTCAAAGCATTTCAAAGGTACTCTTGTCATTGATTGAGTTGTTTAACTGAAAGCTCTCCATTTGTGCTAATAAGGTTAATTATCTGCACCTGCTCCTCCCGAACTTTGTTAATAAAACATCATATATTTAAGGTACTAATATGCACCCTTAAGGGGTGAATAATGTAGAAAGGTGAACAGGTACGGGGTTGCACAATTTAATCGTACGATACAAAAATTAACATGGAACTTAAACGCGATTATCGCTTAAACGCGATTATTAAATCGCAAAGGCTCCTATTATTTTTTATGCGCAGCTTGTCAATGAAGTACGGCTCCAAATGCTAATCCATATGAAAGCACTGTGAGTTTAGATGCTTATATGTACATTTGAAAAAGGAACGCGCGTCAAACATCTTTCCAGACATGAGGGGCATCTTGTCCAACAAAAGACAACGTTAATAACATGTTTTTACTCCAAAATCACTTCATAACAACAGTTGAGCATCCTTCTGTGAGATGATGAGGCTTCTTACACAGAATAAGGCAGTCGTGTGTATATTAGTCATGTTTAATCAATCATTTCAATCTTCTGTTTATTCAGCTACAGCGATATGACGCATTATCTTCTTCTGCTGCAGGACATATTTTGGGTTTCTGCGCAAGAGCGCCCTCTGGCTTTCAGATGAGAAGCATTTACTACCGATCACAGAGCCGTACAGCTCTGACAAGCTAAATTATCGCAGCCTTTGCCAAATCGAGTACGATTTAAACGCGATAAATGACAGCGCTTTTTTTTTAATGAGAATAGAGAATAAGAAATATAACTTCTCGCCATTGCCCAGAACCCAAAAAGCAAGGTCACGTCTTTAACTATAATTTTTTCAGAATCTTATAACAAAGTATCCAATGAATATTCAAGTAATGAGTTCATTTTAATCTTTTACTTTTCTATTGCATGTCAAAGAAATCAAGCCAAGAAGCCTTGCTGTAATAGTATCGCATGCAGATTTCCTAGAATTAGTGACTGAGAAAAGAATGTTTTTAAAGGTAAAATAAGGTCCAGTTTTCCATCTAGGATTATTTAGACGTCTCAGGACTTAGAATAAAGAGAAAATTGGGGCAAGAACAGCCCCCTCCTTACCTTTCTTCTGTCTTGTTTACTCATTTTTTTCTCTTTCTCAGATGCCGTTCTCCAGTATTAGCACCCATCAGATTAATCTCAGTTTCTAGAACAGAATTAGACTCATTTAAATGTTTACTTGTCACTTTAACACATTAATTTGGTGAGATTAATTTTGCAAGAAAAAAAATGCAATAAAAATTAATGCAATTAATCATGCCCCTGACCCATACATAAATTCCGTAATAAGGGATTTCCAACCACATAAGCAATTTAAGCTTGAATGCTGGATATAATGGCCAAAGACCAATGCAACTACATAGACTAAAAAAAATAGATGGAACACAAAAAGCCCTCATTTTCACTGTTCTCCTGTTTTTGCAAATAGGAAGCACTGCAACACATCTGATTCAGTCACAATGAGACGTGTGGTGACACTGATGTGAAAGTGCAAAATAAATGCTTATTAAATCTTTTTCCTCACACAAAACACTTTGTGCTTGAAGCAGGCGGAAAATTATAGCTCCATACATCAGACCACAACACAGAACAACAATTATGGTTTCACCTGCAATCACTCAATACACAGCAACTCAAGCAACACATCTACAAACGCACATAACTGAAAGACTAAAACATGGATAATGAAATGTAAGATACATGGGACAAGCGTTGAGCGGTATTCATTGCTTTTTGGTCAAAAACACAAATATCACAAATATCTGATTGTCAAAATTACACTTATTTGTGCAGTTTGAAATGTCGATGCCATTAGCGGCGACAAACAAAGCTACAAAAAGAATGACTGTCTCCAAACAGGTGTCATAAACAGCAGTTCCCACTGAGATGAATGAAATTTTTACTAAATGCTGGATATGAGTATGCACATGATGTCACAGTGGTGACACTCACTGCGTTGTGTTGCCAAGTCCTCAGTTTTCCAATGGAATTGGACTACTTTTACACTGTTGCTGTTGTTTTTTTATTCCGCTGGTCCCCCGGAACTCTATTTTCTGTTCTGATGTCATACCTGCACCACTCTATGACAATATAATAATGCTATAAGTGATCATACGGATTTAGATCAGCCTATATTGTATTTATAGTGTTGTCTAGCAGATAAAGCATTAACATGGTTTAGCTTTCAAACTCATGTACATATAAATGTCACGTCAATGTCAATGCATCTTTAGTTTTACTACTGTTTTTGCAGTTTCCCCTCTTAAATCCAGTCTTGTTGCTGGATGTTTTGCCACTCAGTCCAGACTTAAACAAACAAAGCTGTGCATTACGCTGAAAGAAAATGGTTTAAAAAAAACCCCAGTGAACTCAAGAGTTTCAAAAACTGTTGCATATTTTATGTTATGTGATCTATGCTCTACAAATATTTCTTCATTTTATATTACTTTTTTTTTTTCTGTGGATAGAGTTTCTTGGAGTTGCTGTTGGTCTAGATAAAGGACGAGATAAATGAAACAATGATGTACACAGTTTCCTTCAATGTGATTAATGTCTTATGAATATGATACACTTTCGTGTCTCGTTGCTTATTTTTTAAACATTAGAGGCATGAATTCCATAGTTTTTTTTTTTTTTTTTTTAAATATTATCTAACATACAGTTAACCTAGCATTCCAGAAATCTTGTCTTTACCTTCTTGAATGTATAAAATGGTTCAACTGATATAAATTAAACTATTTAAATAATTAATTATTCTTAATTAATAAAACTCTTACCAAATCATAATATTTATATTTTGTGTGCAATATGATTTATCCCCATTGCAAAATATTTTTTAATCTCGTCTCTACACTATGGTGAAAATACCAACTAAATAATCTAATTCCATTCAAATTCCAATTTTACCCAAGTTATCAAAAATATTTTTTCTAGAATTATGAAATATAAATGTAATAATTTAATATTAATAACCACAAACCAACATAGTCCCAAGCTAGCTTTCCCTTATTGACTGACCGCTTTTAGGCTAAATTTGCAACCTTGCTTTACCTCTAGAGTAATATTGTGTCTGTTTATGTTCTCTACACCATTTTATAAAAAAAAAAACAACGCATTATTAACAGTGTTTGGTACAGTGGCCCAGTAGTACACAACACAACACAATTTAAAAAGCAAACATAAGTTCACAACACAACAAAATAAAGCCACAGCACAACAAAATAAAGCTATAACACAACAAAATAAAGCTATAACACAATGGAATCAAGCCACAACACAACAAAATAAAGCCACAACACAACGAAATAAAGCCACAACACAACAAAATAAAGCTATAACACAATGGAATCAAGCCATAACACAACAAAATAAAGCCACAACACAACGAAATAAAGCCACAACACAACAAAATAAAGCTATAACACAACAAAATAAAGCCACAACACAACAAAATAAAGCTATAACACAATGGAATCAAGCCACAACACAACAAAATAAAGCTATAACACAATGGAATCAAGCCACAACACAACGAAATAAAGCCACAACACAACAAAATAAAGCTATAACACAACAAAATAAAGCTATAACACAACAAAATAAAGCCACAACACAACAAAATAAAGCTATAACACAATGGAATCAAGCCACAACACAACAAAATAAAGCTATAACACAACAAAATAAAGCCACAACACAACAAAATAAAGCTATAACACAATGGAATCAAGCCACAACACAACAAAATAAAGCCACAACACAACAAAATAAAGCCACAACACAACGAAATAAAGCCACAACACAACTTTTCTATTGGTTTGCACTAGCTTGTTTTGTTTTATTCTCGCTGCTTCATGACATTAAGGCTGAACCACTGTGCTCACATGGACACTTTTAAATGTCTTTAGTACCTTTCTAGGCACTGAAAGTGTAAATTATCTTGTTGTCAATGGAGGCCTCATTGAACCAACTGATTTTATCAAAAATATATTTGTGTTCCAAAGATGAATGAAGGTCTTACGGGTGTGGGATGACATGAAGGTGAGTAATTAATGACAGAATTTTCATTCTTGTGTGAACTTTCATTCTTGTGGAATAGCAGCACAGCTGACAGGTTTGTTTGAGCTGCACCCTCTACTGTACAGGTGTAAATATGCATTTCCTTCAGCACGAGGCTGATTCTTTTCACTTTTCGTGTGAAAGGGCCTTAACATGTGCCAAAATAGAACTTTTTGTTGTCTTCAAAAAAATAAACTAGCAAGCCCAGCCCAAGTGAGAAAAAGTAACACAAAAGTAATGTATTGCATTAAAAAAAGTAACTAAGTACCTCAATTAGTTACTTTTTTAAGGGAGTAACACAATATTATAATGCATGACTTTTAAAAGTAACTTACCCCAATACTTAATATTAAACTAATTGATAAAAACAGCCATTCACACTTAAGACTTTAATATTTGTCACCCCTATCAAACACTTTGGAAAGGCCATCAAATTTAGATATTTATTCATTGCTGCCCCCCAAAGTAGTCTAACCATGTCATGAAATGCATGTTTGTGTTGTTAAATTCTTCGATGTCATTGTCCTGCTGAGTGACCCATGACAAACCTAATGCTCTAAATTGGCTTTGTATCCGTCTGATTTCACGATGCCATGCACACATTCACGTCATCCAGCGCCAGAGGCAGCAAAACAATCCAAAGACATCAGTGAACTTTCCTCCTCGTTGGCACTAGGGAAAGTGTTCTTTTCTAGCTTTCCTTTGGCTACAATCTTGTGTCTGACCGGCTCAGATAATTCTGTTTTTCGTTCTATTCTCCACTGCTCATTGCTTGACATACAATGACACATGACAAGAAAATGAGCTCCAGTTTTCTTTGGACAAGGCTGAATGAGTGAGGGAACATTTCAGATACTGCGGATGTGTTCAGTTCTATAAGCTCAATCACTTGCTGAAAAAAAAAACTGATAAAATGACAAAAGCACAAAAATAAAGACTGAAAACAAAAATAAAAGCTAATTCAGAAGATTAATACTAGCACTTTTTATTATTTATTAAAAATAGCACTGCTGTGAAATAATGTCACTGAAATTTTTCACTTTTTTGGGGCTCTTTTAAATTGGTTCAGCAAGCAAAACTTAAAGGGATAGTTCACCCAAAAATGAAATTATCCTAAGATTTACTCACCCTCAAGCCATATTAGGTCTATATGGCTATCTTGCAAACTTCATAATGGGAGTGAATGGCACTTAATAAAGGCCTTGTGAAGCCAAACGGAAAAACATCCGTACTTTAAAACTTTATAAACTATAGTAACTGGTTTCCAGCCCTGTTTGTTTGAACTGCAAGAGGCGTCTACTCTCACCAAAGCTTACGCTACTCCTACAACCTACATCATACGTCGGGTCAGAGGTCACTCTTCTGCTGGAACTCAACTTGTGTACGGCCATTGCAGAAGCCAGTAATTATAATTTCCAAAGTGATAAATATGGATTTATTTCTGACAAAAAAAACACATCGCTTTGCGTCAGAAGGCCTTTATTAACCCACTAAAGCCATATGGATTACTTTTATGATGGATGGATGCGTTTTTTGGGGGCTTCATTCACTCCCCTTATAAAGCTTGGATGAGCCAGGATAATTTTTAATATAACTCCTGTTGTGTTCGTCTGACAGAAGACAGTCATATACACCTAGGATGGCTTGAGGGTGAGTAAATCATAGGATAATTTTCATATTTGGGGAACTATGCCTTTAATAAAGTTATAGCAAGAACCCAAAATACCCATTAAAAAACAAAATATTAGAAAAAAAAAATCACAACACCTTAGCAACCTCATAGCAATGCCCTAGCAACCATCCACAACGTCATAGCATCTGGAGTCAAACACCACACACATTTTCATCAGAAAACAAGTAATTTCAGTGTTTTTATGAAATGTTTCATAGGACGACACAAAAAAGGTCACCCAGCCAGCCATACGCCTGTAAAATCAATGCTTTCCCACATCACCGCAGTGAAAAATCAGCCTCTGATGCGCAAGCATGCAGGGCTTCCAATAAAAGCATAATTTCACTGTTTTTATCCGTCATAACTACAATTTAACTCTCCAAAATCATGAAAATCCTATTGACAGTCAATCATCTTTCGATTAAGAGGCCCTGTTTATCCTCACATGCCAAATGTCAGTTTTTTTTTTTTAAGAGAACAATATGAAAGATCATATTTACACACGCACTGTACTTCCGACATGTTACGTTACTGATCGTTATATAACTCTTTTGTTTTCAGGCTTCATTTTTCAACACTAAAGCCTAAAGCTTCTTAGCATGTAATACAAAGCGTGTATGAATATATACAGTAATTGGGATATTAAGCGGATGTTTAGATGACATCAGGACACTTAAAAGTGAAATTCTAAAACCCATTTGAATTGATGAAAATGATGTTGAGGGTGAGAGAAGCTCTTGCTATTCTTTCCCCGGCTTTACATAAGACGTTGATGTGAGGTCACCGGGGATTGCTTAAGGATTTTATGATTACATCGAAGAACAACAGGCAGAGACCCGAAGAACACGGAATTTGTGTTTATATGGAGATGGTGCAATCTGTACTAAGCCTCTTATAGCAGGCAAATGGCTGAGTGAAAATGTGAGTGTAATGTCAAGTGTCAAATCTAAATAATATCTGAATATCCGTCTCAACAGCAGCTCAACAATGCAAATTCAATAAAGTTTAATGTCCAGAGAGATGTACCAATTGTGACTGTACGAAAAGAACATTTAGTCTTCAAGACAATACACTCATTGTGTAATACAGTCAAATAAAGAAGACGAAGAGTGTACGTGTTGCATATAAACATTCATAAAGTGTGTAAATGTTGCAGTGAACTGATTAAATTACAACCATTAAATGAATGGAACATTATAAAATACAACCACACAGCCTCTATTAATCAGCTTTTTGCTAATATCTTTCACTGATAGTAATATCATAAGAAATATGCAAAGCAAACAAACAAAAACATTAAAGGGGGATAAATTTCATGTTTTAAAATTAGAAATACTCTTTCTGTTGCTTCATGATCTCACAAACCTGTCAAATACATGTTCAACACATATTTCAATACACGGTATATGCAGTGTAAAAAACAAAACATATAATATATATATAATTTTGTCAAATCAACTTCAATAATTAATGTGGCTCAGATAACATAATATGTTGAGTTTCTTTTGATTAAACCAATCGCCTTCATTGTATTAACTCAAATTTTTCATTTCAATTAACTCAAAATTTTAAGGCAACCAGGTAACTTAATTTTTTAAGTTAAACCAACTATTCTTTTGTACAGCGTGAAATTATTATTTTATATAAGGAAAAGCCTATTTTATGGCATAAAAATAGTGTGTATATAATATTGAAATATAAAAAATAATATTATTTATGATGATAATCATTTTAAAATATACTATAGTAATGAGGAATAAATGAGAATCATCACTGATAATTATAACAATTCTCAGAAGTAAAACTCAAATAAAAAAACATAAAAAAAATGTCTGAATGCATATTATGGTAATGAGAATGAGGGAAACTTTTAGAATTTATGTCCATTTAAGAGTAAAAATATAATAAATGAATATATTTAATATTACAAAAATATGAAATAGATTATTATTATTAATAACAATAATAATAATAATAATAATATTTAATTAAATAATAATATATTTCCATTTAATTTATGTTAAGTTTAAAATAATTATTTAATTATGATTATGGTAAACACAATGGGAATTGTCTTGAAAATAGTCACAATGCAAAAAAAACCCAACAACTTAATTTTCATTTTATTCACGCAAATTTTTTATTATTATTTTTTTTTGGGGGGGGGGGGGGATTTTGGCATTAAATGTGACCTGAGCAAGTTTTTTTTTGAGCGTTTCACTCAGTTTGAGCTAATAAAACTTTCAGGGAATGTATTTTTTACTCTTCCCTTCATTTCGTATCTTACTCTAGGGTGCAAAGATAGTGGTCAGCTGAAGTGTCCCAGGATAAATATAAGCCTGGATTTTCTCATCTGGGAGCAACAACTCCAAAAATGACTTAAACAGTGAGATTGCAGGAATCGTACCCCTGCACTCATGTAATCTAAACCCCACTGATAGTAAAACTCCAAGAAAACAAAGATAACTGACACCAACAGTCAGCGTTAGGGCTCAGAGAGACGCTCCACTGCTTTCACCACAGAGTGGTTCTGTGTCTGACTCACAGCAGAGGAAGATGGACCTGCCAGAGGATAACCTCTTTAAAGTGTCATTTAAGATGCCTCCATTAATCTCTAAGCAGCCAGTGATGAACGGAGCGCGGGTGTGACAGCGGTGCCCTTCACTCTGCCCACTGTCATATATTTCTCTTTCAGTTCAGCGCAGGGAAATACAACGGCATGGCAGAAAACATTCTATGTTGCCACTTCCTGTTCTGGATACATGCTAGGACCTTCGTTATTCTCAAAATCTGGCAATAAGCATGTCACTTGACCCTTCAGTCATGGGAGATATTTCAAATATTCAACCTAAAACCTTAGAAAGGCATCATGCAATAGGCAAACATTTGACTAAATAATAAGAAATTCCTTCATTTGAAATAATATTGAAATTTGCCAGATGCCTGAAAAATCCCTGGTATAAATGAATGGATCATGTTTTATGTTTGGCAAAGGTTCTTTGTTGGAGTGTGATGGAGTGTGTAGGCTTTCATGTCTTAAACAGCCATGTAGGAAGACACATCATGGCCATATTCCTGGATGACAATGCCAAGATTCATCAGAAAATTGTGGAAGAATGGTTGTGAGGGAGCATGAAGAATCATTTCCACACATGAATTGGCGACTCTGAGTCCTGATCTTAACCTCAGTGTAAGTCTTTGGGATGTGCTGGAGGAGACTTTACAGAGTGCTCCACTCTTGCATTGTCAGTACAAGATCTTGACCAAAAATTAATGCACCTTTTGATGGAAATAACATCACAACATTCTTCCTAGATGATTGTTTAAGAAATGAAAAGCTACACACTCCATCAATTAGGATTAAAGAAGCATATGTTAGAAACATAATAATCACCATAATAATGAGCCATCCATATATATAACTGTCCTATCCTTTCCCCTAATCCCTCCCTATTCTAGCTTATGCTTCTCTGAACGATGTCTGAAATGTGTATTGTGAGCACTTCCTATATATATATATATTTATATATGGTATTTGAAAGTATGTGAACCACTTGCAGAATCTGTGAAAATGTGAATAATTTTAACAAAATAAGAAAGATTATACAAAATACATGTTATTTTTTATTTAATACTGCCCCGAGTAAGATATTTTACATAAAAGATGTTTACATAAAGAGAAAAATAATAGCTGAATTTAAAAAAATGACCCCGTTCAAAAGTCTGTGAACCATTGGTTCTTAATACTGTGTGTCGTTACCTGGATGATCCACGACTGTTTGTTTGTTTTGTGATGGATGATCTCTGTTCTTCAGAAAAATCCTTTAGGTCCCGAAAATCAGTTTTTTAGCAACTTTTGCATATTTGAACCCTTTCCAGCAGTGACTGAATGATTTTGAGATCCATCTTTTCAGACTGAAGATGTAACGATCGCCAGCCGTAGTGCCCGCTATGACCACTAGAGGGCACTCCACCATGGACTATTTCACATTCACTCACCACTGAACTTCATTACCCACAAACCACCTTGGAACTGTCACAAACTCACTCACACCCACGCACTACATTTCCCAGAAGCCTGTACCTTGTCACTGATCACCCCAGCCAGCTGTAGCCTATCATCCGGACTATTTAAGCACCACTCACTCACACAGACAACACAAAGTCTTGATTTGCTGTCTGTGGTCAATTCCGAGCGTTTATATCCTGTGTTTGTTTTCCCTGTCTTGATTCTGCCTGTCTGCCCGTTTTCTGATTGTTCTCTGCCTGCCCTTTTGGATTTACTGCCTTGGATTACTGGACTGTTGTTTTCTTGCTGCCTGCCTCAATCTTCTAGACTGTTTAACGTTTATGACTCTGCCTACTCTCTGACATTCCTGTTTGCTGGTGTATGACCCTGCCTGTTATGACCATTCTGTTTGTTAATAAAACCCTGAGATTGGATCCTATTGCGTTGACCCGCCAATCATTACAGAGGACAACTGAGGGACTCAAACACAACTATTAAAAGAGGTTCAAACATTCACTGATGCTCCAGAAGGAAACATGATGCATTAACAGTCAGGGGGTGAAAACTTTTGAACAGGGTGTTCAAAATCTAATTTTTTTTTTTTTTGGTTTCATTTTGTACTGCCCTTCAGAAGCAACAGAAGATACTTATAAATTAAGTGCAATTTACCTTAATCTTCAAATTAAAAAATGTTAAAAAAATGCTTAATGCATCATGTTTCTTTCTGGAGCAAAGAGTTTGAACCTCTTTTAATAGTTGTGTTTAAGTCCCTCAATTGTCCTCAGTGTGAAAAAGTGGATCTCAAAATCAATCATCTGCTGGAAAGAGTTCAAATATGCAAAAGTTGCTAGAATACTGATAAATTTTCGGGACCTGAAGGATTTTTCTGAAGAACAGAGTTCAGTTTAAGGGACTCATGATCATCCATCACAAAACAAACAAACAGTCGTGGCTCATCCAGGAAACGACACACAGTATTAAGAACCAATGCTTCACAAACTTTTGAACGGGGTCATTTTTTTAAATTCAGCTATTATTATTATTTATGTAAACATCTTTTATGTAAAATAAATACTCAGGACAGTACTAAATAAAAAATAACATGCATTTAGTTAACAAGACTATAACAAGACTTGTTAAGATTTTGTTTAGTATTGTTTTTGCATTTTCAGGACAAATTCCGTTCTCATTACCATAATGAATTTACACATTAGTTTTACTGTTTTACTGAAGGTTAAACCAGTATACTGAATGCGCATGCCTGCCCTGGCCATAGTATAGTCTATTTATGTGTAAAATATGAAATGAACTTACTGACCAACAGAGCAAAAGTCTGTCTGGACCCCTCACAGACTCCCTGTCAAACCCTCTTCTCACTTAATTGCCCGGGGTGGGTATCTCAGAGAGCTCCATGGGACCGATCCGTACAGATTCCTCCAAAGGTCAACCCGAGCCCTACAGACTCGTAAGAGAAGTCCAATTAATACTAGCTCAGTGGAGCTACATTATTTATTTAGCACTGAAGAGGAGGAGGAGGAGAGAAAGAGAAGAAGATCAATGAAGGTTTGGAACTTAATTACAGCTTTCAGTCGACAGGCCTCTTTCAAAGTGGCATAATCCCTCTCCTGTCTGTGGTGGGTCTGAACACGGTTAAACTGCTATGAGGAAGAATTACAGGGATCACGCTTAAGAGTGTGTTTGGCATATTTAATTACCATTTATGCTGCTTAGTCAGATTAAAAAATTAAGGCAACACTTATTATGAAGACTGTTGGTCAATAGCTACACTTCAACCATTATTTTATTTTTTATTTTTTACAGTGTTTTGTCTTGTTTTCCAGTAAAAATGTATGAATATTCAAGCTTAATTTACTTCAGAAAATTCTGCTTGTTTTTCTTGCCCAATTGGCAAATATTTTGGCTTTGTCTTATTATTATTATTTTTTTTTCCGAAGTACATTTATCTTGTTTGGATATCAATTAGATGCTTTAAACAAGATTTTTTCTTTTTTTTTTGGCCAATTTGCAAAAAATATATTTTTGCAACAACAGTTATAATACATTATGCTTAGTATAAAAAATTGTACTTGACTATTGACTATATACATGTTTACAGCAATGCATTATGAAACATGAGGTAAACATGTATTTTAAATCATTAAACTTAAATGTATTTAAATCCCTTTAAATAGGGATAGTTCACCCGAAAATGAAAATGCTGTCATCATTTACTCACCATCAAGTTGTTTCAAACCTGTATGAATTTCTTTCTTGATGATAGTGGGTGAACTCATTTTAAATAGAGCAACGGTGTGGTTATAATTATAATAACATGAATTTATTATGTGCATTGCATGAAAAACTTTTGGGAAGTTGAAATGTTTTGAAGTGTTACACCACGTACTTCATCTAAAACTAATTTAAACAACATTTTACTGTTTCATCTGTAATTATTTATTTATTGAGATACTATATGGAATACTATACATACTATATATATTTTTTATAGTTACTTAATTTAAATTTGTATTTTGTATGCATAATCATCTGTATTTTCAGAATCTCACATTGGCTTGAACTGATACGGTAAAACCAATGACATTTATTACAATTACAATGCTTTAGAAGCCTTGGAAGCTTGGAATACTTCACTTTTTACACATACGTGAGGGTCAGCATACATTGCGCATGGTGCGAATTTCGAGTATGTGCATACTGCATGCGCACTGCCGGATTTTTATAACCTACTTTGTATAACCTACATACACATTTAAAGGGTTAGTTCACCCATAAATGAAAATTCTCTCATGAATTATCACCCTCATGTCATTCTACACCCGTAAGACTTGAAATCCGATGGCTCAGTGATTCCTCTATTGCCAGCAAGGTTTCAGATGCCCAGAAAGATAAAACATATTTAAATCAGTTCATGCGAGTACAGTGGTTCAACCTTTTAATATTATAAAGGGACGAGAATACTTTTTGTGTGCCAAAAAAACAAAATAGCGACTTTTCAACGAGATCTAGTGATGGCCGATTTCAAAACACTGCTTTGAAGCTTATGAATCTTTTTTTTCGAATCAGTGGTTCGGAGCGCCAAAGTCACGTGATTTCAATAAACAAATCAAAAGATTCGTAAAGCCTCGAAGCAGTGTTTTGAAATCAGCCATCACTAGATATTGTTGAAAAGTCGCTATTTTGTTTTTTTGGCGCACAAAAAGTATTCTTGTCACTTTATAATGTCAAGGTTGAACCACTGTACTCACATGAACGATTTAAAAAAAAAAAATTCATGGGCATCTGAAAGTGTTAATTGTCTTGCTGTCAATAGAGGAATCGCTGAGCCATCAAATTTCATCAAAAATATCTGTTTTCTGAAGATGAACAAAGATCTTACGGGTGTGGAATAAAATGAGAGTGAGGAATAAATGACAGAATTTTCATTTTTGGGTGAACTAACCTTTTCTTTTTTTTTTGCAGTAATTCGTTTATTCACAAGGTGGCAGCTGTGCCCTGGTAGCGTCGATTCACAAGGTAGTCGAAGAAAACCCGCATAAACACAACAGACCGGAACGCATGCAAGCTACAGTGACAATGGAGACCTACATAGACGAGAGATTGTGCGAAGAGGTCTGAACGGCTCTTGCATATACAAATATATTTACATGGGTTGTAACTCGTGGCGAGAGACTGCTAAAAACTGTGCATGAGTCACTTTGCAAGGCTGTGTGTTCGATTGAAAAAACAAAGTATACCCAGGGCTTTAAGCTCATTTTCAGCAAACACTCTTGAGGTGTTTAACCAATCACAACAAACTGGGTCAGCTGGGCAATCAGACCATTCCAGGGCTTTTTCCTTGTGGAAATCAGGGTGTTTCAGACAGACTGGGAATAGAGGTACTGTTATAATACGGTGAGTGAAAATTAATGTGTTTTCGAGCAGTAAAGCATGCTATCCCATTCGATTACACCTAATAAACAAATAATGAACTTTTAAAAGTATATGAATTATATGACCCCTTTAATTGGGTTACCAAGCATTAATATTCCATCCACCATCTAGTTTCACATCAGAAGGTAAACAACACATGAAAAGCATGCAGTGATGTTGAGAAGAGCGTTTGTACAGGTTTCTGCAGTAATCAGTGCTCTCTCCAGACCCTCTCACCCAGAACTAATCCCTCTGTGCTCACCAAAGGTTTAGATATGAATGTGAGGAACACAAGGACCAACAATTAGTGTTGTGTTGCATATCATTACAGCAGCTCTCCGGAACTAAAACACATCGAGGAGCTAACTTCATTTTCCTCTTTAAAACTATTTGTGAAAGTTCACTGCAATGATCGGAAATGTTATTTCAAGGCTGGCAAGGATGAGACATTCAAAAGTGTCATTTAAAAGTACTAACCCTACATGTCAAAGTAATGCTGCCTGTATTTGGATGGACTGGTGAATAACACAGCTTTCGTTAAGACAGGCTGTGACTCAGTGTGTGTCACTGCAGTAACTATTGAAAAATTTACAGGTTAAACATTGGATCTGTCACACTGCAAGACGGAAGCATAACACGAATGATGGACCCAATATTTATTGAGTGTTTTGAGACTCTTCCTGTTTAAACATTTACAATAAACAGCACAACAGCAATGCAAATTCTGTTGATTAATCTGTTTGTTTGCTTGTTGTCTGACTGATTGTTTAATCAACACACTTTCATTGTACAATAATAATGCTGGAAATGCTGTCTGTGGATTATGATAAAACTAAGGAATGCCAGCTTTTTGGGTTAATAAATATGTTTATGACCAATTATTTTTAATGCACTTAAAGGTTCACAATGTAATTTTTGGCCCTCTAGCAGTAAAAAAAACAAAAAAAAAACGTGTATTTTGCAGAAGAACATGTTTTGGCTATCCAATATGATTATCCTGCTGCTCATAAAACATTCACTACTAGGCTTAAGCGATATAGCCAGTTTAGATGGAAAGGATCTCAAGCTGAAGACGTTACTGTAGCTTTTCCCATTAATAGACACTACACTTCCTTCAAAATAAATTCCAGTACAGCGCTACAACCACCTTCAAAATGAGCCTTCACAAAAGATCATGCTTTACAATGAACTCTGTTAAAGCTACATATGTCAACTTATCAGTTCAATAAAAAAACCTTACTCACCCGTTGAGTAATAAAAACAGCATCTCCACATTGCTTTTACAATATTTGAAATCTCTCAGTGCTTGTCATCTCTGAAAGAACCAAGCCTATGTTGGTTCTTGTTTTATTACGAGCATTTTGTTTTTGCAAGCTGACATTTTTTAAACAGGTGATTCTCTAGAGGTTCGAAATTTAGCTGAACCAACCTTTCTCGCACGTTGTGACACACTTGCACACTCAGGTCAAAGTAGCCGGAGCAAATTTTCTCTATTTACGGATATCACAAGACACACAAATGGCGTTTGTGCGCAATTGACTCTTCGCAAAGACCCGCCCCCTTATTGTTGCTAGTTACTGTTGCTATGTCCGACAAGCCTCTCACGCCACACATCATGTTCCCACGCAGTGAAAAATACATCCTGGAGCACTGACAATGCATGAAACAGCTTCATATTTAATATTTTAGTTATCAGTTAGTTATTTTTTAAAGAAGTTTAAACAATAAATAGCGTATAAATACTATAATGTGTCATGACAGATCGCTGTAGCTCCTTCAAGCGGCTCGTGAACCGATCATCTCTTCATACTAGTTCATTTATAGCATCAAATAAACATGAATGAACATCAGAAGGAATGTTGTTTCAAGCGCGGAAAGACGTGAGTACACACAATTTTTCAAGTTCAAGTTCACCAACAATAATCTACTAAAAAATTGGCGTCTAATTTGACTGTTTAGTTTGTCTCACGTCCCATTACATAACATGGAGAGGGAGGGATTTATGACCTATACTGCATCCAGCCACCTGGGGGCGACTGAGACGCTTTGGCTTCACTTTTCAGGACTCGTGTGGCACGCTTAGCTAAAACCCTGCAGTGCATATACTTACTTCTCGGCAAACCGCCAAAATAAAAGTTTACTGATTTTAGTTTTTAAAATGTTGAAAATTCATTTATAAAATAAAAAAGCAAAGTTACAATAAATATTAGCATTGGGTTTTTTAAGTGTACTATAAAATAATTGTGTTTTTATTTAATGCACATTTTAATTTTGAAATATAATAGTATTATCACACTTTATTTAAAAAAAATAGCTACATAAAGTGCAAAATTGTTTTATTTTTTATGGCTGTATTTAATGGGTCACAATATGTGCAGTGTGAGCAACACTCCAGGCGCTCTCAGGAGAACCAGACTGAAAAACGTATGTGTTTAAATATACATTTACAATAATGCATGCTTTTATCTAAAGCAACTTGCAGTGCATTATAACACACAGCTCTGCATAGAAACAAAATAAAAACACAAAATAATTGATGTTTTGTAATATACTTATGGATGAAATGGGCCATGGAAAGGTCTGGGACAAGCGTGCATATTTTATGATCATCATATATCACTTTTTGACTGATATGCAGAAGTTGCATGCAAACATTATACCATATGTTGCCCTCCGACGGCGCCCGTAATAGTGCAGTAGTCAAGATAATAAAAGCTCTTTTCTACCTGTTTGGTCGCCTCATCAATAATCTCCATTTCAGCTGTCACAAAGTACACAGTGATCTATAGATGTACACACAAAGCAATCCTCGTGTGGGGCTGCACTGATTTAGTGCATCAGACGCGGACACAAAGAACCAAGAGCACGGTATAAACATTAGCGGAATCTCACCGTTTCAGGTGTTGCAACAGATGTGCTGCAGAATGCAAAAGTTATTGTGAATGAAAACAGCCTTGACTCAGTCTGTTAGTTTTCATTCAGTCTGTTAGATATGGAGATTCAACATAATGACCCCAGTGAAAGCTATTAGCAGTGTGATTTACCAGAGTGAAACAGACTGTGCTAAGTGCTTCAGAATAAGAGCGTCACATCACGAATAGGAGGACACTGACTGAAATCCTACATTAGGCAGTTTTGTTTCTATAAAGCAGAGGTAATGAAGGTTGCCCACTAAGACCTTGAGCTTTTACCTTCTCCATTCACTTTCAATAGGGAATTAAAATGGACTCGTTTTCATTTCTTAATAGTAATACACACTTGTGGTCTTACTGTTAAGGATGCCGCATGTAAATCAATCAATCACCTAAACCACAAATTAATTGCAATTGCGTGTCATTTAAACAATTAATTTATCGATTAATTAATTAATTAATTTGTTTGTTTGTTTATCACTCCCTAAACCACACATTACACATAATTGCATGTACACAAAGAAACAAAAATAAATTAAAAATATTGACTAAATGACAGATGATGCATAATTGCATGTAAACTGAAACAATGAATAAATAAATAAATATGTTTATTTATTACCTAAACCACAAATGATGCATAACTGCATGCAAATTAAAACAATAAATCAATAAATACTTTTGTTTTTCACCACAAATGACACCATTTATTTGTGTGTTATTGTTTGTTTGTCACCTAACCCACAAATGACACATAATTGCATGTCATTTAAATAAATAAACAAATCAAATTATTTATCAACTAAACCACAAATGATGCATAATTGCATGTAATTTAAAACAATAAATGAATAAATAAATACTTTTATTTTTCACCTAAACCACAAATGACACATAATTGCATGTAATTTAAATAAATTAATAAATAAATAAACCAAATTATTTATCAACTAAACCACAAATGATGCATTTATCATTTTAGCATTTATTTATTTATCACCTAAATTATTAAATCACCACATTCTTTACTTCCTAAACAACAAATAACACACATTTGCATGTAATTTAAAAATAAATGAATGAATAAATAAATTAAAAAATATATTTTTTACCTAAACCACAGATGACATATAATTGCATGTAATTTAAATAAATAAACAAACAAATAAATCAAATTATTTATCAAATAAACTACAAATGATGCATAATTGCATGTAAATAAAAATAAATAAACATATGGATCACCAAAACCACAAATTATTTATTTGTTTGTTTATTTATTTTTATTTATTTATTACTTTATATATTTATTTATCACCTAAACCACAAATGATGCATAATTGCATGTAAACTAAAACAATAAATCAATAAATACATTTGTTTTTCACCTAAACCACAAATGACACATAATTGCATGTAATTTAAATAAATAAATAAATCAAATTATTTATCAACCAAACCACAAATGATGCATAATTGCATGTAATTTAAATACATTAATAAATAAATCAATCAAATTATTTCTCAACTAAACCGCAAATGATGCATTTATCATTTTAGCATTTATTTATTTATCACCTAAATTATTAATTCACCACATTATTTACTTCCTAAACAAAAATAACACACATTTGCATGTAATTTAAAACAATAAATTAATAAATAAATAAAAACATTTATTTTTCACCTAAACCACAGATGACACATAATTGCATGTAATTTAAATAAATAAATAAATCTAATTATTTATCAACTAAACCACACATGACGCATAATTGCATGTAATTTAAATAAACTAATAAATAAATAAATAAAATGATTTATCAACTAAACCACAAATGATGCATAATTGCATGTAAATTAAAATAAATAAACATATGGATCACCAAAACCACTAAATATTTATTTGTTTGTTTATTTATTTTTATTTATTTATTACTTTACATATTTATTTATCACCTAAACCATAAATGATGCATAATTGCACGTAAACTAAAACAATAAATAAATAAAATTGTTTATTTATCACCTAAACCACAAATCACACATGAATTATTTATTTGTTTACCACCTAAACCACAAAATGATGCACACTTTGCATGTAAAATAAAATGAATAAATAATAAAAATAAATAAATAAATAAATATTTAAAATATATAAATCACCTTAACTGCAAATAATCACTCAGGAAACTCAGGATGTTCTCTAATGCCATTTTAGATGAAAGTATAGGACATGCAAACTCAAAGGAACAAAATGAGAAATATTTAAGACACGGGTTTAAGAGAATTACAGTACATATTGTTCCGGTGATGAACTGTGAGGTTGCAAATACAGATAGTGGAAGAAGTGGAGCATAATTGGTTTACTATAAATAATGCAAGCATAAAAATATTGATATTGATCTAAATTGATAGTTTGGAGAAGATAGCTTTTTGGAATGCATAAACACGTCTAATGAATTTCACTGGATCTGAGGTTTAATCATTTCTGATGGGTTTTCAAGACAATTTGATTACCCCCACAGACCATTTCCCCCGAGAGCTTTCTCTGCCTTCACTTCAACATGTTCTCATCAGCTCGCTCGTCTGCCGCTCAATCTCAACCCTACAACATAATCAAACCCATCATTTTGCTTTTGAAACCAAACGGTAATGAAAATATATAAATGACTGAAGTTTTCGGTTGTCAAGCTTGCTTTAAGCCTGGATTTGTCAAATCTTTGGCACAAAAAAGACTAAGTCGTGAATCTTGGTGTGGTGGGTCTGGTAATGTCGTCCTCAATAATCTGGTGTAAACATATGCCATTAGTCCCTCATTCCTCTGAAACAGCTTTTAATGGACCACTTAACCAGCACAAATCCTGAACAAGCGATTGGAAAAGTTTGTCGCATCTTATGTCTGAAAAATTACATAACTTTTGTTGCATGATTATGCAACATGTCAAGCATCAGATCCGAATGAAATCCACGTGTCTGTACGTTTTCAGATCAGCTAGTCGTGCTGTCCTGTCCTAGACATGCGTTTCTGTTCTTTCACCCTACTTTATTCATTTACTTATGCTGGAAAAGCTGAATCGTAATATGATGCAACAGAAAAAAAGATAAGATTATGAGTTCCAGCAGACAGCAGACTGACTGTAATGTTTGCCGAAAGACTGCTGATAATACATTTAAAATTCATTTCCCTTTTATGAGAGGACACTTTGTTTCATCTTTTACCCAAACAAACCTCTGTCATGAATATTAATGCGTTGTGACTTTTGGTGAAAAGTTAGATATTTAAAGCAGTTTACTTAGACCGCGTTTTTCCTCTGATGTGATTTATGACTCATAAATATGTTATAAGGTAAATACTGTCATCATGTTCTCTCGGCTTCGGCTGGATTGACTCTAGCCTGACTGTGATCTGAATCTAATTTAGGACAAGATTGTTGGGTGAAATTCAGAATTTAAGAATTGGCTGCCTTTCAATTTATGACACATTCATAATCCTGATATGCAAGAAACATGACAGAGACACAATACCGTCAAAACAATGAACGAAGCGCTCAAAAGAAATTTTAATTTTTTTTCAGCACCACAAAATATGTTCCAGTGTAATTTCATTCAAATAAATAAAATATAATCATAAAATATATGTATAAAATAAATATTTATAATAAAATAAAATATTTAAAATGTAATCTACTGGTTATAGTATGAGTAAATTAAATTATTAGTAAGTAAAATACAGAATTCTGGAAAATGAAGTTTTCTTTGGTAACAAGGTTTCATTTGTTAACAGTTAACATGCATTGCACTTGCAGCATTTATTAGTCTTCATGTCAACATTTATTAAATATATATATATATATATATATATATATATATATATATATATATATATATATACACACACAGTTAATGCTCTATGCTGTAAAAAATTATATTGCAAATTGTTAGACCTTTTATTCCATTATGGTCTATAAAATTAAATTACTATCACAGAGATTCTATTTTAGTTTTTAATTAATATAGTTCTATTACTATTTTATATTAATATTAATATATGTTTTAATATATTGTTTAATTTTTATATTTTCAGCTTTCATTTAAATTTTAGTTAAAGTTTTTCATTTTTATTAGTTTTTTGTTTTTAAAAGTGTCTATTTTTTATTCATTTGAATTTCATTTTCTTTTTAGTTATTTTAGTAAATCAAGTTAAAATAAACTAAAATTGGAAATGTTGCCTTGGCAACTAGCTGCAATATTTTATACATTTCAGTTAATGTTCATTTCATTTCAACTATTGAAAATGTTTTTCATGGTTTTGGTTTTAGAGTTATATTTAATTTAAAGCTGCACTATGTAGTTTTTTGTCCACTAGAGGTCGCATATTCAAAAACAAAGGCGTAGCTTGATGACGCCGAGTTTGAGCGAGGAATCTTGGGACGTGTGGTCTTCACCTCACAGGCGGTAGAAAAAAATCCGGATGGGACTCAGGCAGAAATCATGTTGATGGATGTGATTATTAACGTTACTGTAGTATGAAGCAGAGCAGGAGTTGTGGAGCTGAACGAGACGCTGGAGCGATTGATAATGAGAGACGAACGACACACGCCTCGAGAGCAGCGGGACTTTTATTATGACACAGTCGCTGGTGCCGCTTCTCCGGTCATGAGTCTGAGGAAACGCAGCTCTGTTTATCATATTATTTGAGTGTGTTGAAGATGATGTTATAACGTTACTCCGAGTGTCTCTCAGCAGCCGGCAAGTGAACGCTCATTCACATTGCAGTAAGAGAGATCCATATTACAATATCATATTAAAAGCTGAATGGCTTGTGTTAATAAATGACATGCAATTAATTTTAAAACTTTGTATGAGAAAATTCTGTAGTACTGTTACAAAAAATAAAGCTGCATCTGATTATGCTATATTAGCTACTTGACAAAATAGTGTTTTTCTCTGAGGCATGGTAAAGCATGAAAATTAGATTTAAACAATAAGACTAAACGAGTTGATCAATATTACAATTGTTAGTTTTCTGTCTATAAATGTATCAAAACAGATGTTTCCTTCTCTGTGTTCCACATGTAATATATTAAAGCGTCTTTGGCGCTTCCATGATTTCTACAAAATAAAACCAGAAACCGAGGTTAACGCAGATATGACGCCATTGACAGACGACTCACTCACTCCTCACAAAATCCTTGGTTAAAATCACAATTTTCTCATGATTTGCAAATAGCTGGAAACATTTGGGATATTGTAAGTACTCAACTGAACAAAATACATAACACTGGCCCAGTGGTTTTTGGATATTTTACTGTAAAAATATTAAATATTGCAGTTTTAATCTATTTTCAAACATGCTTCCTCAAATTCAAATCTGAATTATAATTATATATTTCCTTGATTCAAATTCAGCAGAAATTTAAAAGGCATCACAAAACCCTGAAGTAGAACAATTACTACTCTGTAAAAAAAAAATTTAAATAAATAAATATATATATATATATATATATATATATTATAATTAATGTGGTTCAGATAACATAATATCTTGAGTTTCTGTTGATTTAACCAATCGCCTTCATTGTATTATCTAAAAAATGTTCAATGAACTCAAAATTTTAAGGAAACCAGGTAACTTACACTCTTTTTAAGTTAAACCAACAATTATTTTTTACAGTGTAGCTTTCAGCAGCATTCTAAATAACACAAAACATTCCCGCACACACCTGAAGTACCACTCCAGCATCACGGTAACTCTGTTCTCAGAGATATGAATCCTGTAGGTCGCTGAGAATGATGGAGGAACGGAACAAAATGAATACAATCAGTAAACACAATGTATTAAATTCACCGGGCACAGATACTCTATTGGCAAAACACACGCCTATTGTGCAAAGAAGCAGAGAGACTACAAACAACCCACACCACATCCATCTATCTGGACAAGAATAAAAAAAAATTACACATTGGAGCAGATGAAGTGTCCTCTATCATAGTTATCACTATCACGGCCAGATAGATAGACCCATAAACCTGCAATCATGCTCTGAGATGCTGCTGTACAAAAAAAAAGAAGAAAGAAATACCAACAAAAACAGTCACCTATTGTATACACTTCAGAGAGGTCACAGAGATTGAATACTGTGTTCTATTACGAAGGCGTGTTGGAGTTCAGGAATCTGTTTTGAATCATCCACCGAGGACTGAGGTAGAAGTCAGTATCCAGTGTATTCCTGTATCATGATCTCATGAGCTAAAAGCAAGTTATTCCAAACCAGGACCAGAGGCCACATGTACCTGGCACTTTCCATGAAAAGGCCGCAAAATAGACTGGTGCAGGTATGACGTCTGAACACGGTAGATCAATTCTCTGCTGTTTCCTACGTGATTTTCCTATGGGGTTTTATTCGATTTATGTGTTAAATAAAGACTATGGTAAACATAACTTGATGATACTTTGATGTTTTGTTCTACAAAGCAAATTACACACACCAAAGTCCCAGGAAAGTCTGTTCACACGGCGGCCATATTTGCAACGCAGCTATTTCGGGCAAGTCCTATTTATTTGAATCCTGAAATCTCAAAAACTGCTCGACAAACTCAGCATTAAATAACATATTTCAGATCAGCAACAAAATCTGAGATGAACTGTCTCATAAATGTTGTTTCTTATGCTCAAACAATGTTTAAAAAAGCATGTGCAATCCTATGCGTGACTCTCTAATGGAAGCAATGGCTTTACCAATCAGCGATTGGCTCTTTTATTTAGAAGGCGGGATGTATTCCGCCATATTGCGCTTTACAGTTTCTCCCATTCATAAGTAATAGGAGTGAACCATCTTTCTAGATCTATAGTCCATGCACACACCCATAGTGAAAACACAAATTTTGGAGCAGTTATGTTCATTTTTCAAAATATACATTTTTAATAACTTTTAATAACTTTGAGTGTGTGCAGTAGAACAAAACATCAAAGTATCGTCAAGTTATGTTTACCATAAGCTTTATTTTAACCCCATCATAAAACCACATAGGGAAATCTCAAAGGAACCAGCAGCGAATTATTCTTCGAGTTCTAACGTCAAACCTGCACCACTCTACAGAGCTTGAAAATCTCAAATAAATAAATGAATAAATATTTTTTGTTTGTTCAACGAAGAGCCAATGAAAGAATGTGCTTTAACTCTCAGATGTTCCTAATTATTGTTAATGTAATTCATTTTCCAGGAGTTCTACCTTCAGTTAAACTGCTAACTCTGATTGTAAATGAATTTCCTAAATTATATTATTTGCTACCTGCATTCTTTAAATTGTAATGTTTACATCCATTCTCTGTAAAGCTGCTTTGAAATGATATGTATCGTGAAAAGCGCTATACAAATAAATTTGGATTGAATTGAATTGAATGTTCATTCACCCCAGGGGTTTGATTTTTTGTTCATTTTAAATGAGGAATGCAATTTTGCTAACTTTTAAAATTTGGGACAGGCATGCAGTTTGAAACTTTGGATTTGTATTCTAGCAAAAAATATATTAAAAAGATGTCAGTTAAAGGTGCAGTAAGCGATTCCTGAGAAACACTGTTGATAAGTAAAAACAAAAAATGAACATACAATTCACAAGAGTATGTATACAGGCAAGTGTTGGTTGTTAGTCGCCAGCAGCACAGCAGCTCCAGACAAACTATGACACTCAAAACTGTCCTTTTTCTATAGCTAACATTACAACAACAGCATATTTCGGTGCTGTGAAAGAGCAAAACCAATATTACTCACGTATGGAGCAGAAACAACGCAACCTTGTCCTTTTTCAGGCATTCCCCCTGCTGGAAAACTTTTCTAATATTAACGCGGGTCACAACCTTGTTCCCAGTGATATTCTTCAAACCTTTTCTCTTTTGTAATGTCTCTCAGCCATCTCTCTTTCTACAGTCAAATCTCCCTCTCTCTCTCTCTCTCCTCCCCCATCACGAGTGGACACGCCCCCTACTGCTGATTGGCTACAAGAGTGTTGTGCTGTTCGGTCCGATCCACTTTCAATAACATTTCTCAGAAACTGCTTACTGCACCTTTAACATTCCTTAACTATATTAGTTAACACGAATGATGAATAATACTTCTACAGCATTTATTAATCTTATATATATTTTTTTATTTTTATAAAGATGTATTTGTTAATGTACTGTGAACTAACATGAACAAGATTTTTACTAACATTAATAAAGAGAAATAAATACTTTACTCATTGATTATATTTCTCATAAATTAAAGAATAATTCACATTTTTATTAACCCTCAAAAAAGGGGCACAGGTAAAACATCCAATATATTATGAAATATTAGTAATAATTATGTTGCTTAGGAAACATTTGATTTTGTCAGAATATAGGGCTAATTTTGACTTGCTGTCAATTCATAAAAATGCATTTTAGAATCAGTATGGCATCTACTATAGTAATAACTTTATCAAGCGAAACCTTGTTCCACTGACCAAAATCACACTTTCACTGCCAGAACAATTTGAACAATTTGTCCTTGTATTAAAAAAGTAACTAAGCACTATTTTCATGGAAAGTGCCACCTATCATGTTTATGTGAGCTGTATTTTGTTTTTCAAAGACAGAAAGGCATTAACTTTGATGTTCAAATTAAAACAGGAATATGAAACTATCAGCAACTAAACAGTATTAACTGAGCACATGGACAGCAAAGACTTTCAAATATTCACATAATTCCTAAATTCAGCTGGGTTTATCAAGCGACTGCCAAGGCTGTGTGAATGTGAGACATGATATGCATGTATAATTGATTTATCTGGCCTTGTTTGTACCAAATGATAATTATGTTTCATTGCATTCAAATTAAATATGTGTAATCAGAGCCCATGTTTCATACTGAAGGAATGAAAGTTCATATATGCAACGAATGAAAATAGCAGATCAATCTTCTTTGCCAGCTCTCATTCTTCTCCCCAACTGGTCACTCATATCTCTCTCCGGATTTATTTTCACTTTAAATCAATTTTCTGTGCCATTTTCTTTATTTGTAATCCTTATTAGCATGTTTTATTGTCAGAATGTTTCTAAAGTAGGGGAAAAACAACCGACCGTATAATATTTTTATATGCCAAAATGATGGAAAGCATTTCAGTAACAAACCCTACACTGTAGTAAAAAAAAAAAAAAAAAAAAAAAAAGTTTTGAAGTTGTAAATAAAACAAAGATTATTGGAATATTACAGGAAAACAGTCTTTCGCAAAATGTTTGTTTAATTTAATGTTGACACTTTGTGTGTGTGTGTGTGTATATATTTTGTGTGTGTATATGTATTTTCACTCTTTGTTATATTGCAGCCATTTAAGTTCGTTTTTTTTCCTCATTAATGTACACACAGCACCCCATATTGACAGAAAAACACAGAATTCTTGACATTTTTGCAGATTTATTAAAAAAGAAAAACTGAAATATCATATGGTCCTAAGTATTCAGACCCTTTGCTGTGACACTCATATATTTAACTCAGGTGCTGTCCATTTCTTCTGATCATCCTTGAGATGGTTCTACACCTTCATATGAGTCCAGCTGTCATTTGATTATACTGATACTAGACTTGATTAGAAAAGCCACCCACCTGTCTATATAAGACCTTACAGCTCAAAGTGCATGTCAGAGCAAATGAGAATCATGAGGTCAAAGGATCTGCCTGAAGAGCTCAGAGACAGAATTGTGGCAAGGCACAGATCTGGCCAAGGTTACAAAAAAATTTCTGCTGCACTTAAGGTTCCTAAGAGCACAGTTGCCTCCATAATCCTTAAATGGAAGACGTTTGGGACGACCAGAACCCTTCCTAGAGCTGGCCATCCAGCCAAACTGAGCAATTGGGGGAGAAGAGCCTTGGTGAGAGAGGTAAAGAAGAACCCAAAGATCACTGTGGCTGAGCTCCAGAGATGCAGTCGGGAGATGGAAGAAAGTCCAATACAATCCCAACAGTGAAGCATGGTGGTGGCATTATCATGCTGTGGGGGTGTTTTTCAGCTGCAGGGACAGGACGACTGGTTACAATTTAGCAAAAGTTGAATGCGGCCAAGTACAGGGATATCCTGGACGAAAACCTTCTCCAGAGTGCTCAGGACCTCAGACTGGGCTGAAGGTTTACCTTCCAACAAGACAATGACCCTAAGCACACAGCTAAAATAACGAAGGAGTGGCTTCACAACAACTCCGTGACTGTTCTTGAATGGCCCAGCCAGAGCCCTGACTTAAACCCAATTGAGCATCTCTGGAGAGACCTAAAAATGGCTGTCCACCAACGTTTACCATCCAACCTGACAGAACTGGAGAGGATCTGCAAGGAGGAATGGCAGAGGATCCCCAAATCTAGGTGTGAAAAACTTGTTGCATCTTTCCCAAAAAGACTCATGGCTGTATTATATCAAAAGGTGCTTCTACTAAATACTGAGCAAAGGGTCTGAATACTTAGGACCATGTGATATTTCAGTTTTTCTTTTTTAATAAATCTGCAAAAATGTCAAGAATTCTGTGTTTTTTCTGTCAATATGGGGTGCTGTGTGTACATTAATGAGGGAAAAAAAATGACCTTAAATGATTTTAGCAAATGGCTGCAATATCACCTGCAATATATCCTAATGATTTTTAGCATAAAAGAAAAATCGATCATTTTGACACAATGTATTGTTGGCTATTGCTACAAATATACCTGTACATATGAGACTTCAGAGAGCAACTGACACACATAATAGTGTGTTTTTAAAAGTGTGTTTTTACCGTGTTCCTGAGTCTTTATCTTATGACTCAGATGAAAAGCAGCCTTGTGCATGACCCATGAGGCTGAGGTGTGGATGTAGAGAGGCAACCCGGTCTTTGACAGTGAGCTGCGGCATCGACCGCGGTAGAGGGGAGCGCAAGGGGACGACGTTCAATACACCCAGACCCAATTAAGGCAGACTCTGTACATAGTCAATGCTGTAATTGCAGTGCCTTTCAGAAGTCATTTGATATAGTTAACCAAACATACATGAAATACAATTCTCACCTGACACTACGCAGGCAGAGGTTTTTCTGAGGGATGCACTGCGGCAGAGCAGAATGACCCACAGCAGACCTCAGTACATTAATAAGCACAATGTGGTGCTTTGAAATCTTACACTTACTTGCTATTATTTGTTTTGTTTTTTGGGGAGATGAAACTTTGTGCACACTAATAGTCTAGAATGTAGTACTCAGGACCCTGGAAAAAAAGTGTACCTTTTAGAGCTGCACGATTAATCAGTAAAAGATGGAGATCTTGATTCAAACAACCACACAAACCCATTCCTAAGTGGTAACGATTCATCTGTGTCTATTAAATCTTTGACAAAACCAGAACATTTAAATCTGTGTTGGTGCTGCCGCTGACCAAGAGAAACCATTTTAGCCACACATCGTTTTTTCTGTGTTAGAAATATTCATATCACAGAAATACTGTGACAAAAGTTTATAGTTCGAAAATAAACACTGACGTTTACGGAAGTGATGAAAATAGAGCAGCACTTTTTGAAAGTAACTTGACAATTCAAATTGAATTGATTATATCATTACGCCACTAGGTGGCGACAAGTGACTGTTAAAAGATGCATGTCATTGAATCATTCATTCAAGAGATTTGTTCAAAAATACTAATTCATCCAGTAATGAAGCAAGTGAAGAATTTATGAGTGAGTCATTGAATAATTCACTCAAACTGTTCACTCAAACCCCACATTAACGCCATTGGTTGAACCAATGTTTCTATCGCTAAACGCTCAAATAAACAAAGCACTGTTTTGATAGATCTATAGACACACAGTATTTACAATTTTCAAGGAAATACACATACAAAGAGCTTTCTTATAGTTTATTCTGCATATTGCCTATGGAACTACCACATTCAGGTCCCAGAAATTTAGTAAAGACATCATTAAAATAATCCTGTGTCTGCACAAATTAACAGCAGAGCGAAACAATATCCTTGAAACCACTTTCAGAATGATTTTTTTTCCAGCTGACGAATGAGATTGACAGCCAATCAGAATTCATTGTGCTTTAAAGAGATTGAGCCTTTAAAGTAGTAGACAACAAAACCGCAGTGCGCAATTGCCCGTTCACAAAGACCCGCCCCCTTTATTTACTGTTGCAATGGCCAAGAAGTCATGCGCTCTCACGCCACGCATCATGTTCTCACGAAGTGAAACATACATTGTGGAGCAAAGAGGACACTGACAACGTATGAACCAGTTTCATATTTAAAATATTGTCATTTTTTAAAGAAGTTTAAACAATAAATAGCGTATAGAGTCTCTTTAATGTGTGGTGACAGATCGCTGTAGCTCCTTCAAGCGGCTCGTGAACCGATCATCTCTTCATACTAGTTCATTTATAGCATCAAATAAACATGAATGAACATCAGAAGGAATGTTGTTTCAAATGTGGAAAGACGTGAGTACACACAATTTCTTTTAAAAAACGTTAATCTACTAACTCCCCTGACTGCTTTGTCAGACAAAATTGCGGAGTCAGGGTTATGATTGGTCAGATCGCCTGTCAATGAAACTTTTTGCGAAGGGTCGATTATAATAAACAGAACGATATCTTGTGAACACACTAATATAGACATTGTTATAGTTATCTTTATAGTTATTGTTCTTGGTGCGAATGATTACAGGCTATATGTTAGGCATACATTTTTTTCCCTCCTATATTCTGAGTTAGCACTGTAAAAGCACTTAACACAGGGAATAAATAAGGTTTTTTTTTCATGCTTTAGAAAGAAGTCTCGTATTCTCTCCAAGGCTGCTTTTATTTGATCAAAAATGCTGTAAAATAGTAATATTGTAAAATTGTGTTGCTTAACCCAGGGTTAAAAGTATGTTAACCCAGGATAAAGTGTAGTGTGTGTTTTAGAAAGTTTAGAAACTATGAAAGTCTGTAGTACACTGACTATGTCTCTCTCTCTCTCTTCCATTCTCTCTAGTGTCTCATTTGTCTGTATCTCTCGTCTCTACTTACCTTGAACGTGGAAAAGGTCACCCCACTCCTCTGAGCGTGTTGCGGGCCACGTTCACAGGAAATTAATGGTTTGTGCCAGCGATTGCCGCCGCTCCCTCCCCGGCGTAATATTTTTGGTTTACTTAAAGGACACATTTATTGAAGGAATATATAAATATGGATTCCTGACAGGCACTTAGTTTGATACATCTGTATATCAGGCCCTTTTTTTGGCTTCATTGCTCAAGTAAAGTATTTCAGAGTCAACACATATATAATAGACAAAGGGCGTCAGCTTTCAGCACGGCAAGAGTGCCTTGTGATCTGCTGGGTGCAGTTCTGAGCGTTGACTGATGTTCTTTTGCTCAGAATGGGGGACGCTGAGGGAAATCATTGGTGCATCCGTGGCTCATACAACTGTCGGATTACGGTTGAAATGATTTGCCCAGCCACACCAGTGCTCGCCAAAATAATCCACTCAGCATGTCCTTCCAATGACCTGAACAACATGTAATATTTCACATATTACAGAAGTCATAATGTGGTCAAACTTATCGTTACTGAACATTAGTCTTCATTTCTTTAAACGGAAGTGTCAAACGAAATTGCAGAAAATAAATTCTAGCCCTACAGTATGTTCTCTATCCCGACAACCATCCTTTTGCATTTTAGCCCATGCTAGCTCGTGATTCATTACCATCTGCTCAATATGGCCTTGACTGTCCGATTGTTACATTAGAACCCCACAGTCACCTCAACTGGCTCTATTAATCAAACTGACCTGCTCTGGAGCCCCTTAAACATTTATAAATTGTGCTTTAGTGCAGATAAAAAGACACAATCTGGTTGCACGCTGTTGCAGAGAAAAGAGCATAAACATTGTTAGTTTGAAAGTACATCGGAAATGCCACAATTTGACATTTTATTTGACGGAACGCGTTCAAAAAATGGTCATTATTTACTCGCTTCTGGAACCTGATGTGTCTGTCCGTGTTCTGTCAAACATGGAAGGCTTTTGGTCTCACTAAGATTATTGTGATGGTTTTAACACCTTTTAGGGCTCCCTCAGATTTTCAGATGAGTTATTTTTATGCCTTACGCCTGACAGACTTCAAACCAAGAGGCAGGGAAAGCTCTCTGAAGCGCCGAACACACATCTGCCCTCGCTGAGCGCCATTCTTACAAAAGTGATGCGGCCAGAATAGCTCTAATGAATTGACCGAATAATTCACAACATGACACGAAACACTGCTGTGTTCTCTACCTAATTCTCATCTAAATGTCCCTGACATTTCTATCCAACCACTTGGATGTACTGTTTACCACATCGACAGCACAATTTAGCTCCAGCAAAGCCAAATGAATTGAAGTGTTGTTGATCAGTAAATTATGGCTCTCTTATGTCTGATGCTGTTTATCTGACATGGAGAACTTGATAATTCAGCCTTCTGCTGAGGAAAATTTCTGTTTTCAGCTTTTGTTTTCTTTAATAAGCAATTTAAAAGCTGCACTGACTGGTTTACACTACTGCTTTCAATATATAGGTGATATATTGGTTACAATATATTAGTTTTTTCTTACATGAATAGCTGAAAATCTACTATGCATTATTATTTGAGTTTATTTAAATAAAAATGATTACTGTTTTGGGTCAATATGATTTTCTTTTTGAAAGAAATTAAGGTAACACTTTATTTTAGGGTCTTTTAAGCACATATTATTTCTACATGACCTTACATTTTTAATCCTACTGCAATACCTAAATTTAACATCTGCCTTACTGTTAATAAGCAGTAAATTAGGATTTTATTGAGGGAAAAGTCAGTTAATAGTTAATAGTGAATGTGTGTTCCCCACACTAAAGTGTTACCGAAATGAACTCTTTTATTCAGCGAGATGCATTATATTCAAAAGTGACATATGTTGCAGTAAATATGTTACATTATTCAAAACATGCTATTCTTTTGAACGTTCTATTTATCAAAGAATCCCGAAGAAAAACAATTATCACAAAATGTGATAAAGTAATGATGCTGAAAATTCTACTTCACTTCACAGGAATAAATTACACAGGAAAATATATTAAAGTAGAAAACAGTTTTTTAAAATTGTAATAATATTTCATAATAATATTATAATATTATATATATATATATATATATATATATATATATATATATAATAATATTTTACTGTTTTTACCGTATATTGAACAAGTAAATGTAGCCTTTCCATAAGAGACTTATATATAAATTATATATATATATATATATATATATATATATATATATATATATAGTCAGTACAGCTTTTAAGGTTAAAAAAAAAATTAGCATTTTAGAAGAAAATACATAAATACATGTTTTCCCCCCGTTGCATGTGCAAAGGCCTAAAAAAGCATCTGCAAAAATATATACAAAAATAAAAAAAAATAAAAAAATATTTAAAAAAAATTAAATGAAGATTTAAAGTACAGTATAAGTACACTAAACCGCATTTTAACAGATCACTAAATACTACTAATGAGATTAAAAATAATACTTTATATTAATGAGCAGCATTTGAATATATTGTTTTTAGAAAAGCTCCTGCTCCTGTTAGGACATGATAACATACTTGCCTCTTAAATACAATTATTAGCAATAGGTTACATAAACAAAGCCATGGAGGAACAGAAGAAGATGGGTTTACTGGCATAGATTGCTTTTGAATTCATCGGGTTCATTGATTTAGATGTGGTGACCTACTCATGCAACCCTTCTAGCAGAAAGGAAAAAGTACTAAACATATTTAATGAAGATGTATTAGTAAGCTCAAATAGACTTTTAAAATACAATTTTAAAAGTACTCCATTATATAAAGGACTGGGTTGTGATGGAAGGTGAAGAGGTTGTTGATGTGGGTATACTTGCACGCTAATGTTGACTCGTCATCATTTAATACTTCGATACTGAGGCAATCTCACAAGCTCCATTCATCACTACCCTCAGATTTTCTCCTTTTCAACTTTTTTTTAGGTGTACGAATGCAGTGTACTGTCATTAATCTTTCAATGCGTGTAAGAATAGCTTTCCCGTGCCCATCAGAACATGCATAGTTCATGGTCGAGCTATTTTATGGGTCAGTGTTAATGGAACCGCTGGCAGAACCGCATACAGATCCGTGAGTCACACGGCCACTCTGAACAAACATGTTTACGTCTTCGTTGCCGCTTTTATTTTTATTAAATGCTGGCGTTCGTGCTCGGGGTTTGATTTCACACGGGGAGCGTGTCGCACACTGAGGGCCTGGGTAACTGAAATGCGATTGTTTCCATTCTTTCTTCTCACTTAAATCTCAGGAGAGTTCAGAACGTTTTACCGCGTCGTGTTGTAAAGCTTGCTCTGCGTGTCGCCCGGTTTCACGCCTCTGAATATAATCAATGCTAATGTAACTACCGATGTGGCTCGCAGGCATTCTGCTGTGAGTCACAGAGGACAGGAAAAATAAAAAAAACATGTCTGTTCACACAGGGTTTTTGTTGCCATTCACAAAAGCATCTAACAGGTACTTTGACTCCTTTGAAAATTAAGCAGCCTTGTGGCAATGGCGCAGTTTTGTAGGTCTAAACTATATTTCAATGCACAGAGTTTAATTCTGATAAATTGGGACACTTTTGGATGTCAAAACGTGGCTCAATTTCCCTGATTTCATGCTATACATAATATTTTCTCTGGCAGTACTGTAAACGTTTATTCTTATCTCTACTGAGGATTGAAAATGATCATACATGAAATAGAATTTAAACTTCACTGCACATTTTAAAATGATGAACTTCCTGATTTTTATTTCACGTCGTGACTCGTGTTCCATGAGACATCCTCATTAATTCTGCCCAGAGTGTGTTGGTTACTTCGAAGGGCTTTTTTTCACATTTAATTTAGTTTAAAAGAGAGACCACACTGGATCAATAGAGGCCGAGTCAATGATGGATGGTACGCCATTTATTAATTTCACCTCAGGACAAATTAAAACCGCTCTGGGTCCCTTTAACGTGGAGCATATGAGCAGAAATAGCTGCCTGGATTTTGACTTTACATAATCTCACATTTATTTTGAAGGTTAGCTCAAAAGTTGTCACGAACAGCTTTCATTTGGGTTTTTATTTATTTATTGTCACTCATTTTTATACCTCGGCTTATATTTAAAGTGCCCCTATTATGCTATTTTAATGCTTCCTTATGTTGTTTAGAAGATCTCCTGCAATAGGCTTACAAGCATCCAAGGTCAAAAAACAATTTAATTTTCTCATAATATACATGGTAGCATCACCTCTTTTCTCACAGTGTCTAAAGCAGTTTGAGCAATGATTCGGTCTCTTTAAACCCCTCCTTTCCAAAAGTCTACTCTGCTCTGATTGGTCAGAAGGCCCAGTCTGTTGTGATTGGTCTTTACAGCACGTGTTGGAAATGAAACTTCTTTTACCACATCTGAATTTCAGCTCCAGAGGCTCCACAGTGACACGAATGATCGAACATCTGTTTTTCCCTATCAATTCGAGCCAGAGTCCTCATCCTTTGGAAGTGCATGCTAAGTAGATCTACTCAGAGTCTTCTCGACATGTCGACAACACAAACTAAACTCTTTAAGGCCTCAGTTACAACTACAGTGTTTGAAGGCTGGTCATAGATGTTGTTCTTGGACAGCCAGTGAAGACTGTGGACCTGTCCCAAATGGAACACTTCATGTCAGGTCTTGTGGACTTAAGGCCCGCGTATACTTCTTTTTCCGCTTTCTGCCTTTCAAAGTGTACACTTTTGTCCATGAGTGGGGGAAATTCGCGTACGGCAAGTGAACTTTGTTTTCAAGCGCTCAAGTCACTCGCACATGCGTTGTTGTACACGCACCAAAAATTGGTCTGCATGCGGACAGTGTGTGCGGACGTCCACAGACCCTCCTGATGGCAAAAATTACATCACGCAAACTCAAACGGCCTAAGTATGCTTTGGGCTTCACAATGACCACCACATTCATATGCCCACAAGACCTTACACAAGTCCCATTTTTCATTTTATGTATCAGAAGGGTTCTTGCGAGCGGCCAGTAAGCATCCTCAAGTTGCACTTATGCCAAGCCTGCGAGCTCGGCAGCAGACTTCAACCCAACAGTCAAAGAGGCATTAGGAAGATCGATAGGAAGATCACGAGGGTTTAGGGTTCCATTTGGGAAAGGGTCCGTATAGGTTGGAATTATGCAAATTTGTTACAAACCTACGTAGGTTCTTGCAGGAAGTAAGACTGGAATTACTGACGACTCGTTTCAGGCAGTTCAATAACTTTGCAGATCTCTACATGAAAGGTAACATCTGAAATAAACATAATAGGGGCACTTTAAAGAGAAAATATATCATTTTTGCTCCTCGAGGTCGCTTATTCAAAACAAAGGCATAGCTTGATGATGCCGTGAATGAGCGTGGAATCATGGGAGTTGTGGTCTTCTCCTCCACAGTCGATGGAAAGGAATCTGACAGACTTGAGCAGAAATAATGTTAATTTTTAAATAGATTGTAGGATGGAGAAAGCTCTCTCTGATTATGTGTTGTCTCTGAGGCATGGTAAAAACATGGTACTTGAGGTAAATCAAGAAAAAAAGTGATTCAAGCAATAAGACTAAGCGTGTTGAGCTAAATAACAATGATTAGTTTTCTGCTGATAAATGTATCCAAACAGTTGCTCACCTGTCTAATAAAAAGCATATTCAAGCATCTTTGGTGTTTCCATGGTTTCTACGAGAGTAAAACTGGAAATCGAGGATAACATAGATATGTCGTCATTGACAGGCGATGCAATGACACTGTTCTTTGCACTAGTTAAATTGCTGATTTCTCTGGATTTAAACATTGGTGGAAACATTTGGGATAATGTAAGTACATAAGTGGTTTTTGGATACTTTAATCGAAAAATATTACACATTGTACCTTTAATCTATGAACTAATTTATCTCTGAGTTGATATTAGTGATTCAGCATTCACTACTGTTAAATAACGCACAATAAAAACAGAAATGTGGTTTGATTTTAAGTTGACTTAAAAAAAAAAAACAGTATTTAAGTAACCACACACTCATGCTTCAGAGACAAAGGGGAAAACCCAATGTGGCACTAAATAAGAAGCAATGACCTACTGGTTTGCTTTTGAGTATTGATTATTTTGCAAAGCCAGAGAGAGAGAGGGAGACAGACAGACAGAGACAGACCAGGAGACAGGGACAGAGCTGATGGATGCTGAGGTGTGTAACTAGGGTAGGTCAAACTTGATGCCGAGGACATGTCCAACTTTCCCGGACCCTGCCGCTCAGATGAACTCATTAGAAGTTAATTAATCACATGCATCGATCCATTGTCACTTTCCTCTGCGGCTGCCTAAGAGAGAGACGGGCTCAGGTTCTGCAGAAAAAGCTCTCTGTGTCAACATTCACATCCTCTAGGAACGGTTTCTGCTGAGGCGCCAAATCCACACCAGAAATATGAGCAGGTTATTGGCTTAACAGGTTGGAATATGTCCTCTTTATTCTTACGGTCGCTATAGATCCATCTTCATGTGTGCAGGAAATATACACAGTTATACTCCACCTCCTCCAGTTGAAATGCTCATATGCTGAAGTGTATAAATGTGAGAATACTGTAGCACTGCTGATGTGACCTGATGATTACAGGTCACTCTGAACATTGTGCAGTTTAATGAACTAATGTTGCTGAAATGAAGACTGAAGCTAGTGATGAAGAGAATGTTTGATGTTGCTTAACCTTGAACATTTCATTTTTCTTTGTGGATTGTCAGAGAGCCCCTATTATTTTTAAAGATTCCTAATTTTGTTTTGGAGGTCTCCTTCAATAGGTTTAATCACCTCCAAGGTCAAAAACACTTCAATTTTCTCATAATATATATTGCACATTACCTCATTTCTCAAAGAGTGTGAAAACAAATCTTTGCTCGAAGATTCAGTCTTTCTAAACCCCTCCTTTCCAAGAGCCTACTCTGCTCTAATTGGTCAGATGGCCCAGGCTGCTGTGATTGGTCTGCCGCTTACAGCGCATGTCAGAAACGAAACGTACATTACCACATTTGAATAAACCAGCCGACTGCTCTCGAATCAATGTGGTATTTTGATGGCATACATAACAGTCACATGGCATCTGCGCCATCTCAAGGCAGACAAACATTTTAACTGGTATGCACCTTAAGTCAGGTGAGTAGTAAGTTGAACAAACCTAATGACTCTTTTTAATTTTCCCAAACTGTCATTGGTTGTTCAAGATAGTCCTGTCGTAAACTCACCCCAATGGTTGAGACAGTGCTGTGTATCAGCTGGTTGGGATGAAGGAGGTCTATAATGCCAGGAGAGACAGCCATCTGTTAGCATTCCAGTTCATCGCGATGCCATCCTGACCTTTGACCTCCAGGTTGGGATTTTGAAACAAATAGAGTAGTGTTAGCATCATAGAACCATATATTTTCAATGCACATTTTGAGATATATGCAAATAGAGATGAAAATAAAAATTCCAAAATGCACATAAAAACGTGACAATCGCTTGGTGTATGATTTTTATTTATTTTTTTTTCATTAAAAAGACATGCACAGAAACTAAGAAGGAAACACATTTACTCTATAAATTCCGAGATGTGCATAAAAAATTGGCACTGCCACAGGGTTATTATCGTCAACAATATATATATATATATATATATATATATATATATATATTGCCACTTTGCTCTTCGCAAAGTCTTGTATGTTGTTTCTAAACGTTATCTCTTTTGCCTGTGTTTTTGTCAGGGTTTGGTTGCGTAGATAAGCACGACGAGGAAGAAGATGAAATAAACAAGTAAACTTTAATAATCCCCGCAGGTAAATCCAATGGAGACAGGGGAACACAACCAATGCATAGACGTACAATACCAGACAATGGGGATCAAACAGAACTGAACTTAAATACACAGAGAACATGGGGATAACGAGATAGGTGATTGGGATCAGCTGTGGTGATAGATTAGTGTCCATGGAAACAGATTCTGGCGGGAACTTCAAACAAAGGAACATGTGACAGATAGAAAACAACAACAAAGTGACAGTCCATGAGGTGGAGACGTGACAGTTTTCTGCGCGGTTGCTCTTTTGGAGTGTTTGACCTCTTGCCTGTTATATGAATTATACTTCTGGATTGTCCCACTAATGCTGCATTTGGATCTCGGAGCAGTCTGTAAATATATAGAATTGACTAAAAATTTAACTAAATTTGACATAAAAAATAAAAATATAAAAAGCCAATTCAAAATATTAATAAAACTATAATACCTAAAATAACGCTGTTTTGCCTTTGTCTAAAATATCATCAGACTAATATCATCGCACAGCATCTCAAATGTTCCTCTTGTGATTCTGAAATGCTGAAGATGGAAATGTTTCAGGAGAATATGTATATGAATGATTTACTCAAAGTTGTCTCTGCACATCCCGCTAGAGAAGGAAAGGGGTTTAACACTGGGGGAAAAAAATGTCACAGTTCAGCTTTAAATGCTTAAAATGTGCTGACTTAATGCTCAAGTATGTTTTTAAGAAATAGGCCAGCATTCATACCTCAGGAGCGTTCTGTAACATTTGTGTTTTATTTTAGTAACTGTGGAATTGGAGTTGGAACACAGGTGTCAAATATGCAAAATCTGAGCATGTGCCGTATTTACCTCAGTCTGCTGCGATACGACTTCACCCAGGACTGAAACACGAGTGCTTATTTTTGAGACATTCATCCAGATTGTCAGTGAGAGTTTTATTTAGGTGCCATCAATGTAAAGCTATTTCTTTTTTTACAATATCACCATTGTGCAAAACGCTTTGTTTTCAGTCATACTTCTGAAGCACAAGCTCAAAGGTTATGTGGTATTTATCCATACAAATAATTTCAAACATACATTTCATTATCCTCCTTATACTTTGTTTTTAACAATTGATTTATAATACAAAATACAATAAGAAAATATCAATAAGAATCTATAATTCCATACATGATTATAAGAAATATTAATGTTCTACATTTTGTGATTATGCAGGAGTGTGTGTATTTCAGGATATCAAATGAGCAGAGACCGCAGAAAATGTGTGAGTCATACCTAAAAATCTCTGAATGGTTTGATATTTTGTAATGTATTCATAAGACATTCATAGATTTTAAGTGTGGCTTGTGTGCAAATACTATTTCACGTGTAATAGACTGCTTTAAAATATGTGTTTGTGTTTGTAATCAAATGCGGTGGTCATGTGTAATGGAATTTTGAACAGTATAGTGCACGTACTGGATGATGACAAATGTTCTCTGATCACACAGGAATAAAACAAAAACAATAAACTCTGTTATTCAAGTTTACCACATAAAAACAGCCCCATATAACTTCTGAAGTCTGTGTTTTAGAGTTAGCTGTGGATAAAGTGATCAATATATTGATTTTGGCCCAGGCACCAACTTGTGGTGTGACATTGCATTGTTGCTGTGTGGCAGTGGATACAGTATGCTGTAAAGATACTGGCTGGTCACAGATTGATCTAAATGCATGAAATGTGATATTATACGTCTGTGTACAGTAATAGGGAGAAAGAGTAGTTTTTTGTCACAAAAAAACACATTAACACCATAGTGAATAGATTGTATTTAAAACCCGTAGCATTCCTAAAGTCTCTTTTTAATGATATTTGTGCACGGGTGTGACAGTGGAATGCGAACAGTTTAAGATTAATAACATCATACAGCATTTTGTTTTTATAATTTTATAATTTTTTATATATATATATATATATATATATATATATATATATATATATATATGACAGTTTGTATTAAAAAAAATCAGTTTTACCATCATTTTAAAATATATTAAAATAGAAATTGTAATAATTTATCACAATATTACTGTTTTTACTGTATTTTCAATAAATAAATGCAGCCTTGTTGACCAGAAGCTTTTATGCCAAATTTTAGAGTGCGTGATGAGGGATTGGTGAGAGAGTGATGATTTTGGCTCACATTTAACAAAAACCCACCAATACTCTATTACCAGTACACTACTCAACAAATTAGAATATGGTGACATGCCAATCAGCTAATTAATCTGGCTGTTCACAGAGTGTTGTATCCAAGCATGTTAACATAGTTGAGTGGAAGGAAAAAGTATGGAAGAAAAAGATGCACAACCAACCGAGGGAACCACAGCCTTATGAGGCTTGTCAAACAAAATCAATTCAAGAATTTGGGTAAACTTCACAAGGAATGGGCTGAGGCTGAGATCAAGGCATCAAGAGCCACCACACAAAGACATGTCAAGGAATTTGGCTACAGTTATCATATTCCTTTTGTTAAGCCACTCCTGAACCACAGAAAATGTCAGAGGCATCTTACTTGAGCTAAGGAGAAGAAGAACTGGACTGTTGCCCAGTGGTCCGAAGTCCTCTATTCAGATGAGAGCAAGTTTTGTATTTCATTTGGAAACCAAGGTCCTAGAGTCTGGAGGAAAGGTGGACAAGCTCATAGCCCAATTTGCTTGACATCCAGGGTTAAATTTCCACAGTCTGTGATGATTTGGGGTACAATGTCATCTGCTGGTGTTGGTCCATTGTGTTTTTTGAAAACCAAAGTCCCTGCACCCGTTTACCAAGACATTTAAGAACACGTTTACACTTTTTTTTATTTTCCAGCAGGATTTGGCACCTGCCCACACTGACCAAAGCACCAAAAGTTGGTTAAATGACCATGGTGTTGGTGTGCTTGACTCGCCAGCAAACTCACCAGACCTGAACCCCATAGAGAAATGCAGATGAGCTGAAGGCCACTGTCGAAGAAACCAGGGCTTCCATACCACCTCAGCAGTGCCACAAACTGATCACCTCCATGCCATGCCGAATTGAGGTAGTAATTAAAGCAAAAGGAGCCCCTACCAAATATTGAGTACATATACAGTGAACATGAACATACTTTCCAGAAGGCCAACAATTCACTAAAAATGTTTTTTTTTTTTTTTTTTTATGGGTCTTATGAAGTATTCTAATTTGTTGAGATAGTGATTTGGTGGGTTTTTGTTAAATGTGAGCCAAAATCATCACAATTAAAAGAACCAAAGACTTAAACTTCTTCAGTCTGTGTGCATTGAATTTATTTAATACACAAGTTTCACAATTTGAGTTGAATTACTGAAATAAATGAACTTTTCCACATTCTAATTTATTGAGATGCACCTGTATATATAATGTCTTTTAATGTAATATATATTTCCATGTATTTTAATATATTATCTTTTAATGTCTTCTAGTCACTATATTTGATTACAAAAAATCAAAAATAAATCCACGGAAAAGTTTCTTTTTAGTTTTAAAGGAGGGCTATCAGCTATTCAGTTTCTAGAGATTAAAGAGTCTCTCACTAAAACTTCATCATCACAGGAAAAGTGCCTGTGTGTATCAGCCTTCCGTTCAATTAGCAAATCCCACTTTCCCATGGCTGATGCTTTAGGAATAAGCTGAAAGCCTTTTACTTCACTCGCCGAAGTCTCTCATGCATATGCTGAAGTATTTTAACAGTAGATTAATGCAGCAACGTCGTGAGGACCTTGAAGTTGTGCGCTTGTGTGCGTGTATGTGCATATATCAGCAGAGGTCAGACCTACCATTAAACGTAATTATAAATATTTTGTCAACTAATTAGTGGGTGCTCGGCAAGGAAAGACTGAAAAAGCAAGAGCGAGGGAGAGAGAGCCACTGCTTACCCGTGGCAGCTGTGCTCTCCATACATTCACATCTCAGCATCTTAGACTCTATTGGCAGTCCTAGCTCACTTGGTGCATAGCAGTATCTACTCTATACTATACTATACTATACTATGCACCAAGTGAGCTAGGACCGCCAATGTTTAATGTATACTTATTCTATTTTATTCTACTATATACAGTAGAATAAAATAGAAAAAATAGCCTTGAGGCAAAGTTTTCACTTAACATGTATGATCTGGCTGGCCTGATCAGTAAGATTTTTTTATGTTTTTTGAAAGAAGTCTCTTCTGCTCACCAAGGTGATTCAAAATAAAGTAATATTGTGAAATATTATTACATTTTAAAATAACTTTTAGATTTGATTTTATATTTTATTCCTGTGATGCAAAGCTGAATTTTCAGCATCATTACTCCAGTCTTCAATATCACATGAAATAGTTCCAATATGCTGATTTGCTAAAGAAACATTTCTTATTATTATCAGCTGATTTTTTTCAGGATTCTTTGATGAATAGAAAGTTCAAACAGCAGCGTTTATCTGAAATAGAAAGCGTTTGTAACATTATACAATACTGTTCAAATGTTTGGGGTCAGAAAGAATTTTAATTTGTACTTCATTCAGTTTCTTTCTAATAAATAAATAAAAAAAATCCTTATGGATTCCACACAACTTTTAAGCAGCAAAAACTGTAAAAAACATTGAGCAGCAAATGAGCATATTAGAATGATTTCTGAAGGATCACGTGACACTGCATATATTAAATAAGAATGATGACCTCAAAGAGATCTGCACAAAAATCTTTGGTTTCTTCACCACAAAGAGTGCATTCAAAGCTTCTGTAGAATCTGTCTGAAATAAGATATCTTACAAAGTGGCATAATTATTCTGCCTACCTTCTGGAATAGCCTACATTCATGTCTCCAATCCATAATATGGGAGTGGGAGTTCTTTCTAACATCAGCGATATTGATGACTCGCTATTCCTCCTTCAGCAGCTACAGTTCTTCAGAAGAACTCATCCAACGATGTCAAAGCAAAGTCTTTTGTGATTAAAGTGAGTAACACTTTATATTACAGAGTCATTGTTACACATGTTACATGTTGTTACTATAGTAATAACTATAAATTATGCATATGTTGTTACTAATAATACTTAAATGTATAATTACAGTGTAACAAAGACACCTTAAAATAAAGGGTTACACTTTATTTTAAGGTGTCAGTAATACAGTGTAATTATACATTTAGGTACTCAGTAATAATAATTAACTACATGTACTTACTATAGGGTTAGGGTTAGGATAAGGGTTTGGTTTAGGGTTAATTACATGTAATTATGCATAATTTCTAGTTATTAATACAGTAAATACATTTGAAACAATGGCACTGTAAAATAAAGTGTTACCAAATAAAGTGCAACCTTAAAGTGTGATAAGAACAGAGTACAGTTGAATTGTTTAGTGTTACAATAAGTTTGACAACAAGTCAACAAAGGCAAATTGTGGCAAAATGCACGGCCAGAGCAGGATAATGATACTTTTAAGATTGGTGACACTGGGAATTCATTGACTTAATGGGCTTACAAGTTCAGTAACAGCATCACAGAGCCACTAAAAGTAAGAATACATTTTCTTTTCAAATGCGAATATAACCTAGTCAGTTAAAAAGCCACCATTGAGAGCACTATCCAGTGAACCAAAACAGATGCTACGATAAAAACATAAAGGGACACAAAAAGCCTTTGATAGTCATGAAGATACTGTTTACTATTTATGCCCAACAATCTCCTCCTTAATGGCTCTCTGAAATGGTGATCTCCTTAAGTCTTTTCAGGTCAGCGGAGAAAGGAAAAGTCACACTTTAAAAGCTCATCTACTGTTATGCAGCACATTAAATCAAGGACATCCATTTATGCTACTCACACTTGAAAGCCGCTTGCTTTAATTCGCATCTGATGCGTGCTTAAACGTACAGAGCTATAACCAGCTCCGAGACCTGTCATCTTGTCCGACCTCTGTCCCCGTACACCACATGTGTAAAAATCACATTTTCCCCAACAAGTAACGCAATTAACCTCGGCAGCCAGGAACATGCTCCACATATTTGTAAAAGGAATTAAGAAGCAATTGTACATGAAAGCCACACAGGCTTGAATCGTGTCATATAGACCTTGTTGAAATGCGGAAATGTCACAGTGGCTTTGAATGCTTTTGTGCTAAAAAACACATTTAGCAGCCTTCAACCATGACTTGGCTTTCATCATGAAAATGTTTCTCTGCAGGGTATGAATATATTCCTGTTGCTTACTATACAAATATGGTGGCACTTCCTGAAAAACAAACTATTTTCAAAATTTCTGAAGATGGATTGATAGAATTGCACTCACTCCGGGAGTCCGTGAATACCACCTCAGGTTATTTCATTTGGCAGGAAAGAATGAAAACAGATATTTCCTTACTATTGTTGGGATGTTAGAATCCCAATTAATTTGACACGTTGTTTTGTCCCTCCATCTCAGTGTTGTTTCAACAATAATTGCCAGGATTTTCAAGGTCATTAGCTCTCCACTGTCAAACGTGTCTCTTTGTTTCAAAGTATTAATTACACGGCTCTCTGAAATACGGGATTCTGATTGGTCAATTGACAGTTTGCAAAGACCCGCCCCCTTTAGTTACTGTTGCCTGACAAGTCATGCGCTCTCATGCCACACATCATGTTCTCACGGAGTGAAAAATACATCCCGCGTCGACAGACATATGAAACAGTTTCATATTTAAAATATTGTAATTTTTTAAAGAAGTTTAAACAATAAATAGCGTATAGTGTGTCTTTAATGTGTGGTGACAGATCGCTGTAGCTCCTTCAAGCGGCTTGTGAACCGATCATCTCTTCATACTAGTTCATTTATACTAATGGATACTTTAAAATAATAATAATAGACGTAAAATTACAAAATTATTTCAACTCAAATTGCTATTTAATGTCCGCATAGGCCTATTTATTTATTTGGTTCTTTTTGGTTAAATGAAATTTCTTCTCACCAGCAATTCTCATTTCTATTCTTCTCTAACCACCGTCCAACCCTGAGACAAGAGTTGAAAGATAAATTTGCACGATGGCATTTACTTCCATTTCTCAATGAACAGGTGTTATTGATCACCTGTCAGCTCTGTGACATTCAGCAAGTGTGAAGTGAGTGAAGGAGAAAGAGAGAGCGTGTATGTGAGGGGAGCTACAGCATTCTATCATGTTCGTTATTTTGTTCGTGAATAGTGCCGTAAGCGATTACGCTCTCTCGGAAACCCCGCCCTAAACAGGCATAACAGCCAATCCAATGCCACCAATCACAAAGTGTGAAATGACTGACAGACAGAGAGAGGTTAAGGATTTACATTTGCTTTGTGAAATTTTTGTAGGTGACCCTTTTCACGGACTCACAGTTATTAACATTGTACATCTAGCGAAGGTTTTATATTTTAATTTAATAACATATACATACACATCTGCTTCCCTGTACAAAAAATTTGGTTAAATTTTAAATTTGGTTTTTTAACTCTTTCCCCGCCAGAGTTTTTTTTCTCTAAAAAGTTGCAGCCACCAGCGTTTTTGATAATTTTCACAAAAATTTCAGGGTGCCCAGTTTTTTTTTTTGTTTGTTTGTTTTTTGTATAAATATCTGAACTTTCAATATAAGAAACAGAGCCTCTTCTTTAAACAAACAAACAAACAATATTTATTTATTTTTTTATCATGACTTGAACGTTTCATTAAAAAAAGCAACATTTTGAACAAAAAGCTGAGAAAATCAACTTTCTTTCTACAAAGATACAACGTGCATAACCATTGCTTTTATCATTTGTTTCTGCTCTTTTTTTGCCTCTGTTTTGATCCAGAGTTGCGTAATAGCGCCCCCTACCATCTAACAGTGAAAACATGGATATTTTCCTATACAGGGCCTATTTTTTTTTTTTTCCTATATTTTCAGCCCATTTCATACCCATATGAGCCCCACATATTGGTTGGGTGGCAGGAAAGGTTTTATATTTTCATCTTTAAAAATGTATATATATATATATATATATATTGCACATTTAGACAGTAAGCACATTTTATGTGTCCTACTCAAAAAACATAGAATCGCTTACAGCACCTTTGATAGAGTTATGAACATGATCTTTACAACACAGCACACAATAGGCCTATCCTGAATGTGAAAAATGCTGTGTTATAAAATTCAAGTGGCATGCTGTTACAAAGGCAAGAAACTGAGTATTAGCAGTTGGTAATGTGACAAATTTGAGAAATTTTGAGCAGATGAGTAGTGACGCAATACAACTACATTCTGTTGTACTGTAAACTCACTAAAACACACAGTGCTTTTAGCACAAAACCGAACAGACCAAACAGATCAATATCACTGTATTTTTAGCAGTGTATTTTGTGGAAATACATTCAGTACCTCAAAAATCATTATGAGCACATATCCTCATTATTATCATGTTTGTCAATGCTTACGATAGTTCTGCGTGGAAACCTGGAAAACGCCTATAGAACCGCAGCACAGGCCTGTCAGTTTTTCAAGGTTTCAAGCTATGGATATTTAGATTACCTCTCAAAAGAAGAAAAATATGTGAACAAAATGCAAGTTTTGAGCACTTGTGATTCATACACAGCACCTGCTGCAGTATTTCAATCACTAAAAACAGCAGGACATTCTAAAACGCTTAACGTGAAAAACACTTAAAGTGCCTTAATGTACTAAAACAGTGATAGGATCAAATTCAGTATGCCTTATTGATGATGCACACTAGGCTATATAGCAGGCGAGCAGATGAGCCCTGAATATGAATGAAAGATGCTAAATGGTTAAGTGTTTTATTTATAATGGATTTCTACGGAGAAATGTTTTTTGAGAAAACTTTTTGTTTTGTTTATATTTTGGGCTCATCTGCTTCCCTGTACATAGAATGCATCATCAATAAGGTGCATATTAAATTTGTTTTTTTAATTGTTTCCCCGCCAGAGTTTTTTTTTCTAAAAAGTTGCAGCCACCAGCGTTTTTGATCATTTTCACAAGAATTTCAGGGTGCCCAGTTTTTTAATTTTTATTTTTTATATACATATCTGAACATGCCATATAAGAAACAGAGCCTCTTCTTTAAACAAACAAACAAACATTATTCATTTATTTTTGTTTGTTTATCATGACTTGAACGTTTCATTAAAAAAGCAACATTTTGAACAAAAAGCTGAGAAAATCACCTTTCTTTCTACCAAGATACAACGTGCATATCATTTGTTTCTGCTCCTTTTTTGCCTCTGTTTTGATCCAGAGTTGCGTAATAGCGCCCCCTACCATCTAACAGTGAAAACATGGATATTATCCTATATAGGGTCCAGTTTTTCAGCCCATTTCATACCCATATGGGTCCCACATATTGGTTGGGTGGCAGGGAAGTCTCAATAAATGACAGAAAATTCTGTCAATTGAAAAGAAAGAGTTAATATCACTGTCTTACTACTAGTGTTGTCAAAAGCACCGACCGCCACACCAAGTCTGCAATTTTAAAAATGTGGCGCTTTGAGCGGATTCGTAAAACAACTCTGATTGGCAATTGTGTTTACGCACTCATCAGATGTCTGTGATTGGCTGTAATGATAAAACTTCAACAACATGTAAATAGACATCAATGACGCTCTTCACCGAGCGCTTGCACAGACGCACACTGGAGCATTTGAAAGCAGACGCCTGTTAAAAGTTTGGTTGAACTTGCACTAGTACTTCAATTTCAAAGAAACCGAGCCTGTCAGATGTGTCTCAAATGGACATAATGCAATGTGACTAACTGCCTGAGCTCTATACGGTGACCAACCTCCCCTGAGAAACTCTCTGGCTTAATTTTCATCCCTCTGGGTATGGATCAGTTCTCCGCAGGGGCGTTATGTGCTCGTCCCCCCATGTCTGGACAGGCTGGCTTTTACAGGGAAATCCTGTTGGCTTTAAGGAGCAGACACAAAGAGCAGACAGCTGTTTAATGGGATAACGGACAGCTATGGACAGACAGCTAAAAGTGCATGGCCGAAGGGTGGAGAGCTTTCATAACAGCCGATTGACTGGGAATCTCTGATGGCGGTGAGGAGAAACCTGATCTTTAACTGTGTGTGTGCTAATGCTGTAATAATGCCCACACTGTTATTAAGTTACAGAAGCATTGGCTGGAGAGTAAGACTGCTGTAATGGAAGGACGGTCAAACATTATCTCTGTTTGTTATTTCACTCTCAATCTCTCCCTTTTTCACTTTGTCACTGAACCAGTGTCATCTATACAGGATTTCTCGTTCGTTGTACTCTCTCACAAACACGTGCACATGCTTAGAATACTGAATCACACAAAAACAAAGACTTTTTTCGGAATTATAACATTATTTTCATGTCAAGTTTCCAAAAATTCCCATTATTGAAACACATTTAAATGTTTTACTTATTTTTTTAATTCTTATATTCATTTATTCATTACTGTATTTTATCTGTATTTGAAAAAACCTGTAACCTGTATTTAATCTACAGTATTTTATTTGTATTTTTTTTTCCTACTCGAATTTTTGCTTAAATAACATAATTTTAGCTTATTTTCAGGACCATTAAATCTGAGGTGTTTTGTATTCTTATGTTAAAATCTGAGTGTGATGAGCAGGGCGGGCGAGAGCCGTGAGGGAACGGCGCGAGATAATGAGCGTCAGCTGCTCGCTGCACCGGTCTCGTATCTCTCACGGAGGAGCTCCGGAAGCATAAAAGAGGAGCAACAACAGTGAAGGACGAGAGAGGAACAGGCCTGGATTTTATGTTGTGTTTTGGTTATGTTTGTGTGGGCGGCAGTCGCCGTGAGGAACTGCCGCCATTTTACTTTCGTTTTATTGATTGTTTGTTTATTTATTTATTAAAATTACGTTGAATGTTCGCCAGTTCCCGCCTCCTTCTTCCCGTTCTTACGAACTGTGTTACACTCAGTTTAATAGTATAAGTAAGCCAGTAGTAGGATGAATCAATGGTCAATCAATGAATCAATGGCTCAACCAATGGTACTGTTTGTCTGACCAATGGTGTGGGGGGAGTGTTTGATGCAAAATTTAATGCAAAGGGAGATATTTTCTTTTCCAGAAATCTCTGTTTAATGACTACGACAAACAGCTGGTCGGGACTACAATGAGCTTCTTCCCGGGTTAGTGACATCACAAACCCTAAAATTTACATAAACCCTGATCCTGAGAACACGCAAAAAAGGGGGCGAGGCCATGTTGGGCTGCTTTAGAGAAGAGGAAGAGTTCTTGTAGTACATGTTGTTGACATGTCGTCATTTAACACCATTGTTTGCACAAAAGATGAACATGACGGCACATGCTAGTCAATGAGTTGATTCAACTCCACAGCAACTACATCAATTTATCCACTAACCATTCAGAAATGTCCAGTTTCATTCTAAAATTTGTAACTTCTTCTTCCATCAGTGTCAGACTTCGGCTTGAACAATGTAAGGCTGAACAACGTTACTGACAATCCTCATTTTGGCTGCGTGAGATTCTCCAGCTTTGTTGTTGTTGAGCAACCGAAACACAAGCTGTTAAAGCTCCCTCTTCAGGAAAGCGGCCAGGAGCAGCAGCTCATTTGCATTTAAAGGGACACACACAGAAATAGTGTGTTTTTCTTCACACCCAAATAGGGGCAAATTTGACAAGCTATAATAAATGATCTTTGGGGTGTTTTGAGCTGAAACTTCACAGACAGGGTTGGGGAGTAACGAAATACAAGTAACTTAGTTACGTATTTAAAATACAAAATTTGAGTAACTGTATTTCATTACAGTTACATTTTAAATGGGTGGTAATCAGATTACAGTTACATCTGAAAAGTATTTTAGATTACCAAAGTGATTACTTTGAATTTTAATGTCATTTAAACAGCAATTGGTGATTCTCTGACTCTGACAGTCTGAAAAAGCAGAGTTAAGTTTCATGTTTTCAACTGTTTTCATGTTTTGTGATAGTTGTTTGTGAGTCATTTTATAATTGTAAAAGAGGTCACTGCAACTTTTTCTCATAATTTGTTTTTCCCCCTCACAATTGTGAGTTTAAATTTCACAATTCTCACTTCTTTTTCTCAGAATTGCGAGATTTAAACTCACAATTGTAAGTTATAAAGTCAGAATTGGGAGTTATGAACTTGCATTACTGACTTTTTTTTTCTTGCAATTGTGAATTTATATGTGAGTTTATCATAATTTTGACTTTTCTCAATATTGCGAGTTTATATCTCGTAATTCTGACTTTATAACTCACAATTGCAACTTTATATCACACAATTCTGAGGGAAAAAGTCCCTTTTTTGTGTTTGTTCCACACTTATTAGTATTCCAAAGTATTCTAAAGTGTTTAGATTAAGTTACTAAACTTGAGTAATGTAACAAAATACGTTACAAATTACTTTTTAAAGCATGTATTTTGTAATCTGTAGTGAAATGCATTTTAAAAGTAACCTACCCAGCCCTGTTCACAGACACAAAAAGGGGCGTTATAGGTCCCCTTTAAAAAAAGTTCTTTTGAAAAGTAAAAAAGTCACTGCCTTTTTGAACATGTTCACATGTTTTTCTTTCCCTTTTTGCGACGCAGGAGGAGGCAGGGGATGGGTGTAAATCTACCTTTTCCTGCAACGTTGACAACTTTTCACTGACCTACATACAGGCCCAGATCAGTGTTAGAGAAACACAAAGGAATCATGAGGCTTTATGAACATGTAGGGAAATTTGAGTGCAGAAAAGGTGAGGAGGGCATGTTTTACCAAAGCGCTGCATGGAAGGTTTTGTGAGGCCACTGATCAAACAGTTTTCTGAAAATGAATAGGAACTTCCTGTCACTTTCTGGATCAATGGAAGTTGATTGATCCTCATCCTAATGCTAAAGGCGGCTTTGAGAAGACCTGAAAAGTCAGCCTGAAAAGATGATGATGAATCAAAGCTGCAAAACAACTGACAGGTCTGCAGAGGCAAAATAATATTGGGCTATTTTTACCCTGTTTAATGGGAAGCCAGACACCGGTCAAAATAATTGGTCCTTCATTACATTAGGAGTCTCATTTACTGTGTTCAACTTTATTTCATTATACATTATTCTCTATTATACAGTTCAATGACATCTTGTAATGATCTTATTTGGCTTTGAACTGTCTCTACAACTGTCTCTTTTTGTCCTCTCTGAAAGTAACCAACTCCAACCAATGGGAACATTTAATGTTCAATATACAGACAATTGCTGGCCAGCACAATGCACTAAATATTCTACGTAGTACTTTTAAACTGAAGTAGCGAAAGATCTTTGAGGATTTTTTGGGCATTGGAGAATGTGGTATAGTATGCAACCTGAGAAAGGTCCAGTTATGACATTTTGATGAAACATTATGTGGGCAAATTTGTTTTAAAAAATTAAACATATGCATGGATGAACGGTAACATGCATTTAGACATTACATAGGGTGAATTTTCTTTTCATACTGACTTAAAATGCATACTTTTAAGCTTCTTTAGAGGCCAATTCGTACAATATGACAAAGCATGTGCTTATGTTCCTCAATTAAGTCTACATGGGCAAAAGCATCTGCTCAATGTCATACATGAGACTGTAAGTATGTGTGCTAGAAAGCCGTTAAAATTCTTACGAACACTAATGAGATCATGTTGAAATGTCTTGTCATCACATATTGCTTGTCACTGCTGGTTAGGATAAAAACTCAAGATTAACATGGAAGGGACAGGATTTACCGCTTGTTGCTTTAGTGCCACACGTGGTTTGGCACAATGTTAAACTGATCACATTTGTTGCCAAGACCACATGATCTTGAATTCATTCTTCAGGAGATAGCCAATAAGCATCCTAATTGACCTTTCGCAAACAGTTTGATTGACAGGCGATCTGACCAATCATAACCCCGAATCCGCCATTTTGTCTGACAAAGCAGTCAGGGGAGTTAGTAGATTAACGTTGGTAAACTTGAACTTGAAAAATTGTGTGTACTCACGTCTTTCCGCGCTTGAAACAACATTCCTTCTGATGTTCATTCATGTTTATTTGATGCTATAAATGAACTAGTATGAAGAGATGATCGTTTCACGAGCCGCTTGAAGGAGCTAGAGCGATCTGTCACGACACATTGAAGAGACTCTATACGCTTTTTACTGTTTAAACTTCTTTAAAAAATTACAATATTTTAAATATGAAACTGTTTCATACGTTGTCAGTGTCCTCTTTGCTCCGCCATGTATTTTTCACCCCATGAGAACATGATGTGTGGCGTGAGAGAGCATTGCTTGTCGGGCATAGCAACAGAAACTAAAGGGGGCGGGTCTTTACGAAGTTTGGGGGTGGAAATATTTTAAAATGCTATTGTAAAATGTTATTACAACATTAATGTAATTATTCCTGTGATGTAAAGTTGAATTTTCAGTATCGTGACTCCAGTCTTTAGTGTCACATGGTCCTTCAGAAATCATGCTGGTTACTTACCGGTTCAGGTCAAGAAGTCTATATCTATGGTCATCATACAATAGACTGTTCCAAAGGTAGGCATGTTCATCCCTGCATGCTGCAAACAAAGATGCCAGGAGACATGAGAGAAATAGTGATGACAAATAAAACAAAACCATTCATCACTAGGATTGAGACTAATAGTTCAGTGTAATCAAACATAGTTTTTTTTACTCCAATATTTCTATGCATTTTTATTTTTAAATTCTCACTTATGCTGTTGTCAAACTCTAATTAAGGCAATAGTGGGGCGGATCTCCCATGAGGTGTGCTATTTGCGTGGCCCGTAGAGTTGCTGCCTATGTGGAGTGTTCTAAATCTGTCACTTATGAGGTTTCGTATCAGTTAGGATGATCCCTTAGAAGGCAGCCAACTGTGAGGAAGCTCACTAGCTCACAGAGATTACACATGCTGTTCCATAAGGAGAAAAACAATAATCTGCTTAGAAGAGTTACATATTTTTAATGCTTACAGGTTTGCTCAAATCTCTAACCCCTCCGAGCACCAAATAGTGATGAGATCACAATCTTGTAAACAGCTTTAATTATTAATATATTTTGTTTATGTTTGGACTTTTATGATGTCATGTTTACAGGCACTCTCATGAGATCCACCAATAGCAAACCGCGACCATGCAACCATTTTCCCATGACCAAAATCAAGTCCTGCCCTATATTTTTTTTCCTTGTTTGAGAAGCCATTTCATCACAATAGAAGAGAAAAGACTAGTGTTCTGCCATTTATCTGACAAAGGCAAAATGGCAGAAACATGTTCTCCTCTGGTTTCTTTCTCCTCATTAACACAGTCCTCTCTTTGCGCACTCCTTTTCTCATTTTCCTCTCTCTCTCTCTCTCAGTCTCAGCCTGTAGGCACGGTTTCTGTCTCCTGCTCCGTGCTGGTAATAAATGAGGAGGCTGTGCAGGCCGCTGGCACTTCCAGGGGGGCTAAATTACCGCCATTGATTGTCCGCCTTCGACAACCTGACAAAAGACTTGATCACTCATCTTGTTAAAAGAGGATTACCGTGATGTTTGCATCTTGTTACGCCCATAAAGATCTCTTATTCTGTCTTTGCGCTATCATTCTTGTTCTTTCACTCATTTAAAGTATTAAATGGTTTCTCTAAACCTTAATTATTGTAATCACGCTGTTTAGAGCTGCTCTTCCTTAGACGCCGCTGTCAGAACTATCTCGCGGGTGATGAAGGATCGAACATCTGCATTGGGAGGATTGTTCTTTTCTAGGCTGTCACACCGAATGTTTCTCAGACTAAATAAAGCTCTGACTGAATTGCTGTTTTGACACTCTTATGGCAGTAGGGAATGATTTCAGCTGCTTTAGGAGGAAAACTATATCATAACCTTCAACTCTGTAGTATTTGTGGGTTGGTCCTTTCACTACGACTTCTGTGAACCACATTTCATAATGTTTGAAGAGGGAAGACTGTGACTGATGTGTTGATAAAGGTTTCACACATCGTCTATCTTCTCATCTCCACATATCATCGCAGCACATGTTGATCCTGGAACAACGTTCCAATCAATCAACCAATCAGAATCGAGGGACAAGTTTAAAGTTTGTCAATTTTAGGCATACAACCAGGGTTAGGTTATAGGTTTGAGTTTAGGTTATGATTTCAGGGATAAGTTATGGGTAGGGTTAGGTTTAGGGGTAGGGATAGGACTATGTTTTCGGACATGAATGTGTTTCCAGGATCAACAAAGTATGTTGTGTTGAAATATGCCTTACTTGACAAAATCACAGTTACCGTTGTAGCAAAATGTTTTGTGATGTTATGCACACATGGATTTACAATGCAGTGAACCCATTCGACTATAACCATAGACTATTAATTTCTGCTAACCCAATCAGATTGATATAATAATTTAACTTGGCTCACACTTTTCCCATGTGCTGATGATGTGATTAGTGAATTCATCATCGTCATCATTTATTATTATTATTATTATACATTTTATTTATAGGCACCTTTCATGGCACTCAAGGACACCTTACAAGTCCATAAAACAAAGTCATTAAACAGCAAAGCCAGCACAACAAACAGACATTAAAATCACATAAAAGCCTGCCTAAACAAATAAGTTTTAAGACGAGATTTAAAAACCAGAAGACTTGAACTGTTGCAAACTTCTACAGGGAGTGAGTTCTATAAATACGGAGCCGCATAACCAAAAGCTTGTGACCCCGTGGAAGTTGATCGAGTGCGGCAGCATTTTGTTCCAACTGTAATTTGTGAAGAGATTTGGAAGGAAGCCCATAAAACAAAGCATTACAATAGTCGATTTGTGATGTTACAAGAGCATGCACAAGAGTAGCAATACTCTTAAGTGAAAGGACAGGTGTCAGACGATTAATATTCCTGATGTGAAAGACGGGTAACGCTGTTAATATGAGCTTCAAAAGACAGATCTGTGGAGGATGACACCTGATTAGACTGAGGAACAATGCAATTATCTATTATCACAGAGGGAATATTTGACTTAGCTATTGTATTTTTTTGAGAAGAATGTCTGTTTTACTAGTATTCAATTTGAGAAAATTACTTGAGAACCAAGTTTAAATTCATCTAGGCACTCGAGAAGAGCAGAAGGAGGAAACTTTGAGGAAGGTTTAGAAGGCAGATAAAGTTGGGTGTTATCTGTATAACCTTAGAAATGAACACAATATTTCCTAAACATGGTGCCAACTGATAAAAGGTAGATAAGAAACATAAGAGGTCCCAAGACAGAACCCTGTGGAACACCAGTGACAACATAAGTGGGTTATGTTTTAAACTCTTTAAGTTGTACAAATTGAATGCGGTCTGGAACGAAACCAGCTTAAAGCCATACCAGTAATTCCAATAGATTACAATCTGCTTAAGGAAATGGAGTGTGAAATGGTATCAAATGCTGCACTAAGATCAAGAAGTATAAGTACAGATAAAAGACCACAATCAGCAGCTATTAATGATAATAAGTGTTATAAATAAATTATGAAACCAAATCAGAGCCAGTTTAACCAATGATACTGAAGAAGGATCATTGTTTTATGTTTGGTGTAGGATTATTTTTTCTCTTGTACCACCCAAAATGTCAATTATGGCTTGAACCTTGGCTCTCTTTCACAACTCAGTTTACATCATAACTTTACTGAGCCCACATACCAACGTTAGCAAAAGTAAAGTAGAACAGCTCCTCATAAATCCCCTTCTATTGTGACTGCTTCATCTAATTACAAAATAAATGCAGGTTAATCTGGATTCTCAGTAAATACTCGATGAGCACAGCATCATGCTAACGTGCCAGCAGCTGCATCATCTGATGTGCCAAAACTGTGGATATCTAGACCTTTCCCATGCCTTCTCTCCAGCACTAATCCCTGGACATCCAGTTAGCTTTCAACGTGTGTCGTAACAAATACCGTTCTCTCTAAACGTCCATCAGAGAGGCTCAAAATGGAAAGGATTAATACATAACAGGCATTATGGAGGGCAGACACCTGATATTGTAGTGCAGTAATGTTATCTCTGTTTCCATAGAGGTTAGGCAGGCCTCGGCGGGCTGTGCGACAGCATCGATAGCTGTTTTAGCTGATTCAGAATGTGCCTACATTCAAATTGGGCTTTTGTTATTGATATTTTTTTTCTCATGGGTTTATTCATTGTGAATCTCACATAATTGTCACTTTTAGCTGCAGTGAAATTCAGCAGTATGATACATATTCTTAAAATGAGAAAAAAACATTTGCATAACGACTTTCATAAGAATAAATGAGATAAATGTTCATTCGATGTGGGAATGGAATGAATTAAAGAGTTGATTAATGATTTCATAAATACTTAAACATTATTAACATGTTTGCTTAAGTTAAGTTTGGGGTTGGTAAGATTTTTTAAGGTTTTTGAATGCTCAACAAGGCTGCATTTATTTGATCAAAATGATGGTAATATTATGAAATATTTTTACAATTTAAAATAACTGTTTCCTATTTTAAAATAATTTTAAAATGTAATTTTAAAACATAATAAATACATCATTACTGCAGTTTTCGGTGTCATGTGATGCCTCGGAAATCATTCTAATTTGGATTTGAAACATTTCTTATTATCAATGTTGAAAACAGTTGTATCTAGGTTTCCACAAAAATATTAAGCAGCGCATTTTTCAGAATTATTTGAGGAAAAGAAAGTTTAAAAGAATGGCATGTAAAAATATAAAAGTGTTTAGTGTCACTTTCGATCAATTTAATGTATCCATGCTGAATAAAAGTATTTTTTTTAATCTTACTGTCACCAAATTTTTAAATAGTAGTGTACATTTTTTAATTATTCAATATGATACCATGTACCATCAAAAGCAATATTTCTGTCATTTTGATATCATTATGGAAAGTTGTGATACAATAATTATAATTACAGCTATTTTTAACCTTTAATATGCCTAAAATGAAACTTCTGTTTTTGTTTATCATTCATTACGAACAAGAGCATAATTAATCTTTAAACAGGTTTAAATTGCAATAAACATGAAATAAAATGTCACATTTGCTTTTATTATTTAGTGTTATTAAATGTAAATGAAAAGTTATTATTCTTTGCTTTCTCTGCTTGATTGCACTTTATGTTTTCACGTTTAAGCTTAATATATGCATTCATTTTCTTGCTAAATAAATAATAAAATCACTAATAAAAAAAACTGTGGATCAATACTTTATGTGAGAATTGACCCTCTTGATTCATTAGTAAAAGAATCAATACTTCAAGATCAATCTGTCCATCACTAAGTATCCCTATTGCTATAGGGATTTGAACTAATCCCTGACTGTAATTATGAAATTCATCCTGCTCTGTCTGTGCTCCAAAAATGAATGACACCTTACGTTTGTGGAGGAGAGGTATGCTATAACTTTTCCAAGTAATCAGACTCATGATTTTTGCCTGAAGGATTTCAGCATTTCTAAAAAAAATATTACATGTTCTAACCAAATGCAACATGAAAAACATCAAGCGATAAAAGCTCCTTCTTGATTGGCTACAATGTCAGTTGGCAACTGCTGATCTGAGAGAGCTTTTATCGCTTGATGTTTTTTGGGTTCTATTTATGCAATGTTATACCAACTAGCCCCACCCACATCAGAAACTCATTGGACCAAGTTCAACTTTAATGTTTGGGCGTTTTTTTTTTTGTTTTTTTTTTAATTATGGACATTCCTCATTGAGGTCATTTAAGTTATGCTCTTCAGCTGCAGTGGGGTGCGAGTGATTGGCTGTTCTGATTGGCTGCGATTTTGTTGGATGCCATATTTCTCTTGCAGTGTGGACAGACAAATTGCTTGTCGCATTAAGCCTGCTGAGGACACGGGGCTATGAGTCCAAACTCACGGTCTGATATTAGCCTGTTCTTCAACCAGACTCTGAGGTGTTTTGATCCTTCCTCTGTTTTCTAATGAAATT